>JAKEPQ010000230.1:0-725598 GCA_024500445.1 Entomyzon cyanotis | reverse complement strand
CGGACACTCTGGACCCGGCGCTGCTCCGGCCGGGCCGGCTGGACAGGAAGATCGAGTTTCCCCTGCCGGACCGACGGCAGAAACGCCTCATCTTCTCCACCATCACCGGCAAGATGAACCTGTCCGAGGAGGTGGACCTGGAGGATTGTATCCTGCACACCTGGGGGGCTGGGATACACCTGGGATATACCTGGATACACTTGGGATACACCTGGAAGGGTTGGGATACATCTGGGATACACCTAGGGGTAACTGGGGACACACCTGTCCGAGGAGGTGGACCTGGAGGATTGTATCCAACACACCTGGGCACACCTGGGCACACCTGGGAGGGTTGGGATACATCTGGGATACACCTAGGGGTAACTGGGGACACACCTGTCTGAGGAGGTGGACCTGGAGGATTGTATCCCGCACACCTGGGCACACCTGGGATGCACCTGGGGGCATCTGGGATACATCTGGGATATACCTGGATACACTTGGGACACAGCTGGGGGGATGGGATGCACCTGGGATACACCTGGGATAATCTGAGATAACCTGGGATACACCTGGGGGCATCTGGGAGACACCTGGGTGCACTTGGGAGGGTTGGGATACATCTGGGATACACCTGGACACACCTGGAGGTAACTGGGGACACACCTGTCCGAGGAGGTTGATCTGGAGGATTGTATCTGACACACCTGGGCACACCTGGGATGCACCTGGATACACTTGGGGGTGTTGGGATACACCTGGGGCACACCTGGCATACACCTGGGTACACCTGAGGGGCTGAGATACACCAGGGACACACCTGGGGAGGTTGGGAACACACCTGGGGGGGTTGGGATACACCTGGATACACCTGGTGGGGCTGGGAGTACACCTGGGACACAGGACACACCTGGGCACACCTGGGACATATCAGGACACACCTGGGCACACCTGGGGAGGTTGGGAACGCACGTGGGGGGGTTAGGATACACCTGGATACACCTGGTGGGGCTGGGAATACACCTGGGCACACCTGGGCCACACCTGGGCACACCTGGGGAGGTTGGGAACACACCTGGGGGGGTTAGGATACACCTGGATACACCTGGTGGGGCTCGGAATACACCTGGCCACACCTGGGCCACACCTGGGACATATCAGGACACACCTGGGCACACCTGGGGAGGTTGGGAAGCACCTGGGGGGTTAGGATACACCTGGATACACCTGGTGGGGCTGGGAATACACCTCCACACCTGGGCACACCTGGCGGCGTCCCCTTGACTCCTCCCCCCAGACGTGGCTCGGCCTGACAAGATCTCGGGAGCTGACATCAACTCCATCTGCCAGGAGGTGAGCGCGACACACCTGGGGGACACCTGGGGCACACCTGGGGGACACCTGGGGACAGGTGGGACACACCTGGGGGCAGGTGGGACACACCTGGGGGACACCTGGGGACAGGTGGGACACACCTGGGGACACCTGGACACACCTGGGGGCAGGTGGGACACACCTGGGGGACACCTGGGGACAGGTGGGACACACCTGGGGACACCTGGACACACCTGGGGGCAGGTGGGACACACCTGGGGGACACCTGGGGACAGGTGGGACACACCTGGGGGACACCTCCCTGGGGACAGGTGGGACACACCTGTGGGACACCTAGACACACCTGGGGGCAGGTGGGACACACCTGGGGGGGGTGGGCCTAGACACACCTGGGGACAGGTGTGAAATATCTGGGGGACACCTGGGCACACCTGGGGACAGGTGGGGCATACCTGGGGACAGGTCTGTCACACCTCAGGACAGGTGGGGACACACCTGGGGACACCTGGGTGCATTTGGACACACCTGGGGACAGGTGGGGCACACCTGGACACATCTGCGCCCCTCCAGGTGACACTCAGGTGATCCTGGGGATCACTCAGGTGACACAGGTATGGCTGTAGGTGATTCTGGGTGTGTCAGGTGTGTCCCAGGTGACACAGGTGTGGCTGTGAGTGGCTGTAGGTGAAACAGGTGACACTCAGGTGTGTCCCAGGTGACACAGGTGTGGCTGCAGGTGGCTGTAGGTGACACAGGTGTGTCCCAGATGACACAGGTGTGGCTGTAGATGGCTGTGGGTGACACAGGTGACTGTGGGGATCACCCAGGTGTGTCCCAGGTGACACTCAGGTGTGTCCCCGTCCCCAGGGTGGCATGCTGGCCGTCAGGGAGAACAGGTACATCATGCTGGCACAGGTGACACCTGGGGGTGGCTGTAGGTGACACACGTGTGGCTGTGGATGTCTGTAGGTGTCCCAGGTGACACTCAGGTGTGTCCCAGGTGACACAGGTGTGGCTGTAGGTGGCTGTGAGTGGCACAGGTGTGGCTGCAGGTGGCTGTAGGTGACACAGGTGTGGCTGTAGGTGACACAGGTGTGGCTGTGGGTGACACAGGTGTGGCTGTAGATGGCTGTGGGTGTCTCAGGTGTGTCCCAGGTGACACTCAGGTGTGTCCCCAGGGCGGCATGCTGGCCGTCAGGGAGAACAGGTACATCGTGCTGGCACAGGTGACACCTGGGGATCACTCAGGTGACACAGGTGTGGCTGTGGGTGTCTGTAGGTGAAACAGGTGACACTCAGGTGTGTCCCAGGTGACACAGGTGTGGCTGCAGGTGGCTGTGAGGTGGCACAGGTGTGTCTGTAGGTGGCTGTAGGTGACACAGGTGTGGCTGTAGATGGCTGTAGGTGACACAGGTGTGTCCCAGGTGACACAGGTATGGCTGTAGATGGCTGTAGGTGACACAGGTATGGCTGTGGGTGTCCGTAGGTGACACAGGTGTGGCTGTAGATGGCTGTAGGTGTCCCAGGTGACACTCAGGTGTGTCCCAGGTGACACAGGTGTGGCTGTAGGTGGCTGTGAGTGGCACAGGTGTGTCTGCAGGTGGCTGTAGGTGACACAGGTGTGGCTGTGGGTGGCACAGGTGTGGCTGTGGGTGACACAGGTGTGGCTGTAGATGGCTGTGGGTGTCTCAGGTGTGTCCCAGGTGACACTCAGGTGTGTCCCCAGGGCGGCATGCTGGCCATCAGGGAGAACAGGTACATTGTGCTAGCACAGGTGACACCTGGGGATCACTCAGGTGACACAGGTGTGGCTGTGGGTGTCTGTAGGTGACACAGGTGTGGCTGTGGGTGGCTCAGGTGATTGTGGGGATCACCCAGGTGTGTCCCAGGTGACACTCAGGTGTGTCCCTGTCCCCAGGGCGGCATGCTGGCTGTCAGGGAGAACAGGTACATCGTGCTGGCACATGTGACACTCAGGTGTGTCCCAGGTGACACAGGTATGGCTGTGGGTGTCCGTAGGTGACACAGGTGTGTCCCAGGTGCCACAGGTGTGGCTGTGGGTGTCCGTAGGTGACACAGGTGTGGCTGTGGGTGACACAGGTGACTGTGGGGATCACCCAGGTGACACTCAGGTGTGTCCCCAGGGCGGCATGCTGGCCGTCAGGGAGAACAGGTACATCGTGCTGGCACAGGTGACACCTGGGGATCACTCAGGTGACACAGGTGTGGCTGTAGATGGCTGTAGGTGACACAGGTGTGTCCCAGGTGACACAGGTATGGCTGTAGATGGCTGTAGGTGACACAGGTATGGCTGTGGGTGTCCGTAGGTGACACAGGTGTGGCTGTAGATGGCTGTAGGTGACACAGGTGTGTCCCAGGTGACACAGGTGTGGCTGTGGGTGGCTCAGGTGACTGTGGGGATCACTCAGGTGTGTCCCAGGTGACACAGGTATGGTTGTGGGTGTCCATAGGTGACACAGGTGTGGCTGCAGGTGGCTGTGGGTGACACAGGTGTGGCTGTGGGTGACACAGGTGACTGTGGGGATCACCCAGGTGACACTCAGGTGTGTCCCAGGTGACACAGGTGTGGCTGTAGGTGACACAGGTGTGGCTGTAGGTGATACAGGTGTGGCTGTAGGTGTCCCAGGTGACACTCAGGTGTGTCCCCGTCCCCAGGGCGGCATGCTGGCCGTCAGGGAGAACAGGTACATCGTGCTGGCCAAGGACTTCGAGAAAGCTTACAAGACCGTCATCAAAAAGGACGAGCAGGAGCACGAGTTCTACAAGTGACACCTGGCGACACCTGGGGACACCTGGGGAACACCTGGGGGACATCTGGGAATACCTGGGGACACCTGGGGACACCTGGGGGACACCTGGGGGACACCTGGAGACATCTGGGAACACCTGGGGACACCTGGGGGACACCTGGGGGACACCTGGGAAATACCTGGGGACATCTGGGGACACCTGGGGGACACCCGGGGAATACCTGGGGACACCTGGGGACATCTGGGAATACCTGGGGACACCTGGGGACATTGGAATAAAGCTGAGAGCGAAATGAGAGTGTTGGAGTTTCTTGGGGACAACGTGGGGATAACTTTGGGGACGTTTTAGGCACATTTTGGGTCAATTTGGGAGAATTTTGGGTCATTTTTTGGTCAGTTTGGGGTCATTTTGGGTCAATTTTGGGTCATTTTTTGGTCAATTTTGGGTCAATTTGGGAGAATTTTGGGTCATTTTTTGGTCAATTTTGGGTCAATTTGGGAGAATTTTGGGTCATTTTTTGGTCAGTTTGGGGTCATTTTAAGTCAATTTTGGGTCAATTTGGGAAAATTTTGGGTCATTGGTCAGTTTGGGTCATTTTGGGTCAATCTGGGAGAATTTTGGGTTATTTTTGGTTAGTTTGGGGTCATTTTGGGTCAATCTTGAGTCACTCGGTTGATTTTGGTCAATTTGGGTCATTTTGGGTCCTTTTTGGGTCAATTTTAGGTCATTTTGGGTCAATTTTTTGGTCAAGTTTTGGATCAATTTTTTGATGCTTTTTGGGTCATTTTTGGGGCAGTTTGGGATGAATCTTGGTCATTTTGGGTCATTTTTTGGTCAATTTTGGGTCATTTTGTGGTCAATTTTAGGTCATTTTTTGGTCAATTTTAGGTCATTTTAGGTCATTTTTTGGTCAATTTTAGGTCATTTTGGATCATTTTGGGTCATTTTTTGGTCAATTTTGGGTCATTTTGGGTCATTTTGTGGTCAATTTTAGGTCATTTTTTGGTCAATTTTAGGTCATTTTAGGTCATTTTTTGGGTCATTTTGGGTCCTTTTTGGGTCAATTTTAGGTCATTTTGGGTCAATTTTTTGGTCAAGTTTTGGATCAATTTTTGATGATTTTTGGGGCCAATTTGGGTCATTTTTGATTGAGTTTGGCTCATTTTGGTCATTTTTGGGTCATTTTGCGTCAATTTTAGGTCATTTTGGGTCCTTTTTGGGTCAATTTTAGGTCATTTTGGGTCAATTTTTTGGTCAAGTTTTGGATCAATTTTTTGATGCTTTTTGGGTCATTTTTGGGGCAGTTTGGGATGAATCTTGGTCATTTTGGGTCATTTTTTGGTCAATTTTGGGTCATTTTGGGTCATTTTGTGGTCAATTTTAGGTCATTTTTTGGTCAATTTTAGGTCATTTTTTGGTCAATTTTGGGTCATTTTGGGTCATTTTGTGGTCAATTTTAGGTCATTTTGGGTCATTTTTTGGTCCATTTTGGGTCATTTTTTGGTCAATTTTGGGTCATTTTTGGGTCATTTTGTGGTCAATTTTAGGTCATTTTGGGTCATTTTTTGGTCAATTTTAGGTCATTTTTTGGGTCATTTTGGGTCCTTTTTGGGTCAATTTTAGGTCATTTTGGGTCAATTTTTTGGTCAAGTTTTGGATCAATTTTTGATGCTTTTTGGGGCAGTTTGGGATGAATCTTGGTCATTTTGGGTCATTTTTTGGTCAATTTTGGGTCATTTTTGGGTCATTTTGTGGTCAATTTTGGGTCATTTTGGGTCATTTTTTGGTCAATTTTAGGTCATTTTTTGCTCAATTTTAGGTCATTTTTTGGGTCATTTTGGGTCATTTTGGGTCAATTTTTTGATCCATTTTTGGATCAATTTTTTATGATTTTTGGGGCCAATTTGGGTCATTTTTGATTGAGTTTGGCTCATTTTGGTCATTTTTGGGTCATTTTGGGTCAATTTTAGGTCAGTTTGGGTCATTTTTGCGTCAATTTTAGGTCAGTTTGGGTCATTTTTGGGTCAATTTTAGGTCATTTTGGGTCATTTTTGCGTCAATTTTAGGTCATTTTGGGTCATTTTTGGGTCAATTTTAGGTCAGTTTGGGTCCCTCCCAATTCAGCCAAGTCCATCCCAGTATAAACCAGTATATCCCAGTTCCATTTTAACCCCTAAAACTCCCATTTTTCACCCCAAAACTGCTGCATTTCTTCCTCCCAGTCCCTCCCAGTATATCCCAGTCCATCCCAGTCCCTCCCAGTATAAACCAGTTCCCTTTTAACCCCTAAAACTCCCATTTTTGCCCCCAAAATCCCCATTTTTCACCCCAAAATTGACGTTTTCTCCCAGTCCCTCCCAGTATAAACCAGTTCCACTTTTACCCCCAAAATCTCCATTTTTCACCCCAAAACTGCCACGTTTTCTCCTCCCAGTCCCTCCCAGTAAATCCCAGTTCAATCCCAGTCCATCCCAGTATAAACCAGTTCCCTTTTAACCCCTAAATCTCCCATTTTTACCTCTAAAATCCCCATTTTTCACCCCAAAATCGCCCCGTTTTTCTCTCCCAGTTCCTCCCAGTTCATCCCAGTCCCTCCCAGTATAAACCAGTTCCATTTTTCACCCTAAAATCCCCGTTTTTCACCCCAAAACCGCCGTGTTTTCTCCTCCCAGTGCACTCCCAGTACCCTCCCGGTGCTCCCAGTTCATCCTAGTTCGGTCGAGTTCCTTCCCAGTTCCATCCCAGTCCATCCCAGTGCCCTCCTGGTCCTCCCAGTTCAGCCCAGTTTGGACCAGTGCGACCTCACAGCAATCCCAGTTCATCCCAGAGCCCTCCCAGTGCTCCCAGTTTGGCCCAGTTCAACCCAGTTCAGCCCAGTGCCCTCTCAGAGCTCTCCCAGTTCCTCCCAGTCCATCCCAGTATAAACCAGTTCAATCCCAGTCCCTCCCAGTCCATCCCAGTTCCATCCCAGTCCATCCCAGTTCAATCCCAGTCCATCCCAGTTCAATCCCAGTCCATAAACCAGTTCAATCCCAGTATAAACCAGTTCAATCCCAGTCCATCCCAGTTCAATCCCAGTCCATCCCAGTATAAACCAGTTCAATCCCAGTCCCTCCCAGTCCATCCCAGTTCCATCCCAGTCCATCCCAGTTCCATCCCAGTCCATCCCAGTTCCATCCCAGTATAAACCAGTTCAATCCCAGTATAAACCAGTCCCTCCCAGTTCCCTCCCAGTTCCCTCCCAGTTCCCTCCCAGTCCATCCCAGTTCCGTTTTTAACCAAAAATCGCTTTATTTCCCGCCCTTGGCGCCCCCTGGCGGCGCTCCGTTAATGCTGCCTTGGCCACGCCCCTCCCGTGGGCGGAGCCTCCCCCAACGCCGCCTCTGATTGGTCCGCGCCGGTCCGGTGGGCGGAGCCTCGCTGGGCGTCAATCACCGCGCGCTGCGCCGGTGGAAGCTCCGCCCCTTTCACCCCATTGGCTGTAGAAGCGGGTGTGGGCGTGGCTTCGTGGCCTGTGGGCGTGGTCAGGTCAGGCCACGCCCACCGAGCGAGGAAATTTGGGGAATTTTTTTTTTTCCACCCGAAAAATCCCAAATTTGGGGAACTTTGGCCTCGTGGGGAAATCGGCTGAGATCCCCGAATTTGGGATCTCCTCGGGAACCCCAAAAATTCCCAAAATTACCCCAAAAATCCCAAAATTCCCCCAAAAATCCCCAATAATTCCAAAAAATCCCCCAAACTCCCCCGAAAATTCCAAAAATTCCCCAAAATCCCCAAAAAATCCCCCAAAAATCCCCCAAAAATCCCCAAAATTCCCCCAAAATTCCCCCCAAAATCCCCAAAAATCCCCCCAAAATTGGGGAATTTTAACCCCCCAGGAGCCCCAAATTTGGGGAGTTTTGGCCTCGTGGGGAAATCGGCTGAGATCCCCGAATTTGGGATCTCCTCGGGAACCCCAAAAATTCCCAAAAATCCCCAAAAATTCCCCAAAAATCTCCCAAAATCGGGGAATTTTAACCCCCCAGGATCCCCAAAAATGGGGAATTTCCCCCTAAAACCCCCCAAAATTGGGGAATTTTATCCCCCAGGACCCCCAAATTTGAGGAATTTCCCCACCCAGGATCCCAAATTTCCCCAGAACCCCCAAAATTCGGGAATTTCCCCCCCAGGACCTCCAAAATTTGGGGAATTTTATCCCCCAAGCCCCCAAAAATTGGAGATTTTTGTACCCCAGGACCCCAAAAATTGGGAATTCTCCCCCTAGGATCCCCAAAATTTCCCCCAGGATACCAAAATTTGGGGAATATTTTACCCCAGGACCCCAAATATTTGGGAATATACCCCCCAGGACCCCAAAATTGGGGAATTTCCCCCCAAAATCCCCAAAATTGGGGAATTTTGCCCCCCAGGGACCCCAAAATTGGGGAATTTCCCCCCAAAATCCCCAAAATTGGGGAATTTTGCCCCCAGGGACCCCAAAATTGGGGAATTTCCACCCCCAAGACCCCAAATTTGAGGAATTTCCCCCCCCAGGATCCCAAATTTCCCCAGAACCCCCAAAATTGGGGAATTTCCCCCCAAATTGGGGTCTCACCGTTGGGGGTCTCCTGGGGGATTCTCGAGGCTTTTCCTCGCAGGATGTCAATCACCTGGGGGAGAGGGGAGAGGTCAGAGAAACCCCAAAAAAAATCCCAAAATCCGACCCCAAAATCCCCAAATTGGAGCCCAAAATCGACCCCGAAATCGCAAAATTCGACCCCAAAGTTTGAGCCCAAAATCTCCGCATCGGAGCCCAAAATTTGAGCCCAAAAGCCCAAAAATTCGACCCCAAAATTGCAAAATTCGTCCCCAAAATTTGACCCCAAATTCCTCAAATTCCACCCCAAAAATCCCCAAAATTTGATCCCAAAATCCCGAAAATTTTACCTGAAAATCCCCAAAATTTGACACCAAAATGGCAAAATTTTTCCCAAAAATCCCCAAACTTGACCCGAAAATCCCCAAAATTTGACCTGAAAATCCTCAAGTTTGACCCCAAAATCCCCAAAATTTGACCCCAAAACTGCAAAATTTTTCCCAAAAAACCCAAAATTTTACCCAAAAATCCCCAAAATTTAACCCCAAAATCCTCAAATTCGACCCGAAAATCCTCAAATTTGACCCTAAAATCCCCAAAATTCGACCCCAAAATCCCAAAATTTGACCTCAAAATTGCAAAATTCGACCCCAAAATCTCCAAATTTGAACCCAAAATCCTCAAAATTTGACCCCAAATTTCCAAAATTGCAAAATTTGACCCCAAAATCCCAAAATTTGACCCCAAAATCGCCAAATTTGACCCCAAAACCCAAAAATTCGACCCCAAAATCCCCAAATTTGACCCCAAAATCCTCAAATTCCACCCCAAAATCCCCAAAATTTTACCCGAAAAGCCCCCAAATTTGACCCCAAAATCCTCAAATTTGACCCGAAAATCCTCAAGTTTGACCCCAAAATCCCCAAAATTCGACCCCGAAATTGCAAAATTCAACACCAAAACCCAAAAATTTCGACTCCAAAAATCTCCAAATTCGAACCCAAAATCCTCAAATTCGACCCCAAAATTGCAAAATTTGACCCCAAAATTCGTCCCCAAAATTTGACCCCAAATTCCTCAAATTCCACCCCAAAATCCCCAAAATTTGACCCCAAAATTGCATCATTTTTCCCAAAAATCCCAAAATTTTACCCAAAAATCCCCAAAATTTAACCCCAAAATCCTCAAATTCAACCCGAAAATCCTCAAGTTTGACCCCAAAATCCCCAAAATTCGACCCCAAAATCCCAAAATTTGACCTCAAAATTGCAAAATTCGACCCCAAAATCCGATGCCAAAATCCTCAAATTTGAACCCAAAATCCCAAAATTTGACCCCAAAATCCTCAAATTTGACCCCAAATTTCCAAAATTGCAAAATTTGACCCCAAAATCCCAAAATTTGACCCCAAAATCTCCAAATTTGACCCCAAAACCCAAAAATTCGACCCCAAAATCCCCAAATTTGACCCCAAAATCCTCAAATTCCACCCCAAAATCCCCAAAATTTTACCCGAAAAGCCCCAAAATTTGACCCCAAAATCCTCAAATTCAACCCGAAAATCCTCAAATTTGACCCTAAAATCCCCAAAATTCGACCCCAAAATCCCAAAATTTGACCTCAAAATTGCAAAATTCGACCCCAAAATCCATCCAAAATCCTCAAATTTGACCCAAAACCCAAAAATTCGACCCCAAAATCTCCAAAATTTGACCCCAAAATCTTCAAATTTGAACCCCAAAATCCCCAAAATTTGACCCCAAAACCCAAAAATTTGACCCCAAAATCCCAAAATTTGACCCCAAAATCCTCAAGTTTGACCCCAAAATCCCCAAAATTTGACCCCAAAATCTCAAAATTCCCCAACATCCAAAATCCCAAAAATTTCGACCCCAAAATCTCCAAAATTTGACCCCAAAATCCTCCAAATTTGACCCCAAAACCCCAAAATTCGACCCCAAAATTCCCCAAAATTTGACCCCAAAATCCTCAAATTCCACCCCAAAATCCCCAAAATTTGACCCCAAAATTGCAACATTTTTCCCAAAAATCCCAAAATTTTACCCAAAAATCCCCAAAATTTAACCCCAAAATCCTCAAATCCAATCCCAAAATCCTCAAATTTGACCCTAAAATCCCCAAAATTCGACCCCAAAATCCTCAAATTCGAACCCAAAATCCCAAAATTTGACCCCAAAATCCTCAAATTTGACCCCAAATTTCCAAAATTGCAAAATTTGACCCCAAAATCCCAAAATTTGACCCCAAAATCGCCAAAATTTGACCCCAAAACCCAAAAATTCGACCCCAAAATCCCCAAATTTGACCCCAAAATCCTCAAATTCCACCCCAAAATCCCCAAAATTTTACCCGAAAAGCCCCCAAATTTGACCCCAAAATCCTCAAATTTGACCCGAAAATCCTCAAGTTTGACCCCAAAATCCCCAAAATTCGACCCCGAAATTGCAAAATTCAACACCAAAACCCAAAAATTTCGACCCCAAAATCTCCAAATTCGAACCCAAAATCCTCAAATTCGACCCCAAAATTGCAAAATTTGACCCCAAAATTCGTCCCCAAAATTTGACCCCAAATTCCTCAAATTCCACCCCAAAATCCCCAAAATTTGACCCCAAAATTGCAACATTTTTCCCAAAAATCCCAAAATTTTACCCAAAAATCCCCAAAATTTGACCCCAAAATCCTCAAATTCAACCTGAAAATCCTCAAATTTGACCCTAAAATCCCCAAAATTCGACCCCCCTCAAAATTGCAAAAGTCGACCCCAAAATCCGATGCCAAAATCCTCAAATTTGAACCCAAAATTCGACCCCAAAATTGCAAAATTTGACCCCAAAATCTCCTAATTTGAACCCAAAATCCTCAAATCTGACCCCAAAATCCCAAAATTCGACCCCAAAATCCTCAAATTCGAACCCAAAATCCCAAAATTTGGCCCCAAAATCCTCAAATTTGACCCCAAATTTCCAAAATTGCAAAATTTGACCCCAAAATCCCAAAATTTGACCCCAAAATCGCCAAATTTGACCCCAAAACCCAAAAATTCGACCCCAAAATCCCCAAATTTGACCCCAAAATCCTCAAATTCCACCCCAAAATCCCCAAAATTTTACCCGAAAAGCCCCAAAATTTGACCCCAAAATCCTCAAATTTGACCCAAAAATCCTGAAGTTTGACCCCAAAATCCCCAAAATTCGACCCCGAAATTGCAAAATTCAACACCAAAACCCAAAAATTTCGACCCCAAAATCTCCAAATTCGAACCCAAAATCCTCAAATTCGACCCCAAAACTGCAAAATTTGACCCCAAAATTCGTCCCCAAAATTTGACCCCAAATTCCTCAAATTCCACCCCAAAATCCCCAAAATTTGACCCCAAAATTGCAACATTTTTCCCAAAAATCCCAAAATTTTACCCCAAAATCCCCAAAATTTGACCCCAAAATCTGCAACATTTTTCCCAAAAATCCCAAAATTTTACCCAAAAATCCCCAAAATTTAACCCCAAAATCCTCAAATTCAACCCCAAAATCCTCAAATTTGACCCTAAAATCCCCAAAATTCGACCCCAAAATTGCAAAATTTGACCCCAAAATCTCCAAATTTGAACCCAAAATCCTCAAATTTGACCCCAAAATCGCAAAATTCGACCCCAAAATCCTCAAATTCGAACCCAAAATCCCAAAATTTGGCCCCAAAATCCTCAAATTTGACCCCAAATTTCCAAAATTGCAAAATTTGACCCCAAAATCCCAAAATTTGACCCCAAAATCGCCAAATTTGACCCCAAAACCCAAAAATTCGACCCCAAAATCCCCAAATTTGACCCCAAAATCCTCAAATTCCACCCCAAAATCCCCAAAATTTTACCCGAAAAGCCCCAAAATTTGACCTGAAAATCCTCAAATTTGATCCCAAAATCCCCAAAATTTTGACCCCAACATTGCAAAATTTTACCCAAAAATCCCAAAATTTGACCCCAAAATCCTCAAAATCCCCAAAACTCGACCCTAAATACCCAAAAATGCCCCAAAAAATCCATTTAAATGCCAAAATTCCCCTTGAAATCACCTCAGAACTTCCCAAAATTCTGGAATTTTCCCCCAAATCTCCTCACCTGTCCCAGAGCTCACCTGAGCACTCACCTGCTGAGGTGTCGTTCTGCAGGTTTGGGATCCCAAATCCCCCAAAATCTCCCAAAAACCCCCAAAAATTCCCCAAAAATAACAAAAAAAATCACTTTAAACTCCAAATATCCACCCAAAATTCTGGATTTTCCCCCAAATCCCCTCACCTGTCCCAGAGCTCACCTGAGCACTGGCAGCCACACCTGCCGGGGTGTCGTTCTGCAGGTTTGGGATCCCAAATCCCCCAAAATCTCCCAAAAATCCCAAAAAAATCCCAAAAAAATCATTTAAAAATCACTTTAAATGCCAAAAATCACCCCAAAATTCTGGATTTTTTCCCCAAATCCCCTCACCTGTCCCATAGCTCACCTGAGCACTCACAGCCACACCTGCCGGGGTGTCGTTCTGCAGGTTTGGGATCCCAAACCCCCCAAAAAATCCCCTTTAAATGCCCCAAATCCACCTTAAATCTCCCCAAAATTCTGGAATTTTCCCCCAAATTTCACACCTGAGCCCCAGAGCTCACCTGAGCACTCACAGTCACACCTGCCGGGGTGTCGTTCTGCAGGTTCCTCGCCCCAAATCCCCCAAAATCCCCCCAAAATTCCATTTTAACCCCAAAAATCCACCTAAAATCACCTCAGATCACCCCAAAATTTCCAAATTTTTCCCCAAATCCCCTCACCTGTCCCAGAGCTCACCTGAGCACTCACAGCCACACCTGCCGGGGTGTCGTTCTGCAGGTTTGGGATCCCAAATCCCCTTTAAATCCCCCAAAAATTCCATTTTAACCCCAAAAATCCACCTAAAATCACCTCAAATCACCCCAAAATTTCCAAATTTTCCCCCAGATCCCCTCACCTGTCCCAGAGCTCACCTGGGCGCTGGCAGCCACACCTGCCGGGGTGTCGTTCTGCAGGTTTGGGATCCCAAATCCCCTTTAAATCCCCCAAAAATTCCATTTTAACCCCAAAAATCCACCTAAAATCACCTCAAATCACCCCAAAATTCTGGAATTTTCCCCCAAATCCCCTCACCTGTCCCAGAGCTCACCTGGGCGCTGGCAGCCACACCTGCCGGGGTGTCGTTCTGCAGGTTCCTGACGCCACAATCTGCCCCCGAGCGCAGCAGCAGCTTCAGCAGCCGCAGGAATCCTCGGCCAGCCGCGGCGTGCAGAGCCGTGCAGCCGGCGTACGACTGCGAGTTCACGCTGGCGCCGCGCTGGGGACGGGAAAATTGGGGTTTGGGGCCAAAAATTGGGGTTTGGGAGCCAAAAATTGGGGTTTGGGACCCAAAAAATTGGGGTTTGGGACCCAAAAATTCGGATTCGGCACATCCCGAAACCCCTAGGAACGAGAAACTCCAAAACCCCCAAAAAACCCCAAAAAATCAAAAAAAAAAAATCAAAAATTCTGCGTACGACTGCGAGTTCACGCTGGCGCCGCGCTGGGGACGGGAAAATTTGGGGTTGGGAGCCAAAAATTGGGGTTTGGGAGCCAAAAATTGGGGTTTGGGAGCCAAAAATTGGGGTTTGGGACCCAAAAATTGGGATTTGGGACATCCCGAAACCCCTAGGAATGAGAAACCCCAAAAACCCCCCAAAAAACCCCAAAAACCCCCCAAAAAAAATCCCCAAAAATTCTGCGTACGACTGCGAGTTCACGCTGGCGCCGCGCTGGGGACGCGAAAATTGGGGTTTGGGAGCCAAAAATTGGGGTTTGGGAGCCAAAATTTGGGGTTTGGGACCCAAAATTCGGGTTTGGGAGCCAAAAATTTGGGTTTGAGACCCAAAAATTGGGGTTTGGGAGCCAAAATTGGGGTTTGGGACCCAAAATTGGGGTTTGGGAGCCAAAAATTGGGGTTTGGGAGCCAAAAATTGGGGTTTGGGACCTAAAAATTGGGGTTTGGGAGCCAAAATTCGGGTTTGGGAGCCAAAAATTGGGGTTTGGGAGCCAAAAATTGGGTTTGGGATTCCCAAAAATTTGGGTTTGGGACCCAAAATTCGGGTTTGGGACCCAAAAATTCGGGTTTGGGAGCCAAAAATTGGGGTTTGGGAGCCAAAATTCAGGTTTGGGAGCCAAAAATTGGGGTTTGGGAGCCAAAAATTGGGGTTTGGGAGCCAAAAATTGGGTTTGGGACCCAAAAATTGGATTTGGGATTCCCAAAAATTTGGGTTTGGGAGACAAAAATTGGGGTTTGGGAGCCAAAAATTCTGGTTTGGGACCCAAAAAAGGGGTTTGGGAGCCAAAAATTGGGGTTTGGGAGCCAAAAATTGGGGTTTGGGAGCCAAAAAATGGGGTTTGGGAGCCAAAAATTGGGGTTTGGGACCCAAAATTCGGGTTTGGGAGCCAAAAATTGGGGTTTGGGAGCCAAAAATTGGGGTTTGGGACCCAAAATTGGGGTTTGGGAGCCAAAAATTGGGGTTTGGGAGCCAAAAATTGGGGTTTGGGAGCCAAAAATTGGGGTTTGAGAGCCAAAAAATTGGGTTTGGGATTCCCAAAAATTTGGGTTTGGGAGCCAAAAATTGGGGTTTGGGAGCCAAAAATTGGGGTTTGGGACCCAAAATTTGGATTTGGGATTCCCAAAAATTTGGATTTGGGAGCCAAAAATTCGGGTTTGGGAGCCAAAAATTGGGGTTTGGGACCCAAAAATTGGGGTTTGGGAGCCAAAAATTGGGGTTTGGGAGCCAAAATTGGGGTTTGGGAGCCAAAAATTTGGGTTTGGGACCTAAAAATTGGGGTTTGGGAGCCAAAAAATGGGGTTTGGGAGCCAAAATTTGGGTTTGGGACCCAAAATTTGGATTTGGGATTCCCAAAAATTTGGATTTGGGAGCCAAAAATTCGGGTTTGGGAGCCAAAAATTGGGGTTTGGGACCCAAAATTGGGGTTTGGGAGCCAAAAATTGGGGTTTGGGAGCCAAAAATTGGGGTTTGGGACCTAAAAATTGGGGTTTGGGAGCCAAAAATTGGGGTTTGGGACCTAAAAATTGGGGTTTGGGAGCCAAAATTGGGGTTTGGGAGCCAAAAATTGGGGTTTGGGAGCCAAAAATTGGGGTTTGGGAGCCAAAAATTGGGGTTTGGGAGCCAAAATTCGGGTTTGGGATCCCAAAAATTGGGGTTTGGGAGCCCAAAAATTCGGATTCGGCACATCCCAAAACCCCTGGGGCGAGACCAAAAAACCCCAAAAACCCAAAACCAAAAATAAAAATAAAATTGATGGGTTGCGGGCCTGGGCCGCGCTGGGGATGGGAAAATCGGGTTTGGGAGCCAAAAATTGGGTTTGGGATCCCAAAAAATGGGGTTTGGGAGCCAAAAATTGGGGTTTGGGAGCCAAAAATTGGGGTTTGGGAGCCAAAACATTGGGTTTGGGATCCCAAAAATTGAGGTTTGGGAGCCAAAAATTGGGGTTTGGGAGCCCAAAATTTGGGGTTGGGACCCAAAAATTTGGGTTTGGGACCTAAAAATTCGGATTCGGGACATCCCAAAACCCCCTAGGAGCGAGAAACCCCAAAAAATTTGCGTCTTGGGATTCCGCTGGAGAAATTCGGGGTTGGGAGCCAAAAATTGGGGTTTGGGAGCCAAAAATTGGGGTTTGGGAGCCAAAAATTCGGGTTTGGAGCCAAAAATTTGGGTTTGGGACCCAAAAATTCGGGTTTGGGACCTAAAAATTCCGATTCAGGACACCCCAAAACCCCCTGGGAGCGAGAAACCCCAAAAAAACCCCAAAAAACAACCCAAAACCCCCAAAAATAAATCAAATAATCCCAAAAAAATAAATCAACCCCAAAAAATAAATCCAAAACCCCAAAAAATAAATCCAAAACCCCAAAAAATAAATCAAATAACCCCAAAAAATAAATCCAAAACCCCAAAAATAAATCCAAAACCCCAAAAAATAAATCAAATAACCCCAAAAAAATAAATCAACCCCAAAAAATAAATCCAAAACCCAAAAAATAAATCAAATAACCCCAAAAAATAAATCCAAAACCCCAAAAATAAATCAAATAACCCCCAAAAAATAAATCAACCCCAAAAAATAAATCAAATAACCCCAAAAATAAATCCCCAAATCCAAAACCCAAAAAATAAATCAAATAACCCCAAAAAATAAATCCAAAAACCCCAACAAATAAATCCAAAAACCCCAAAAAAAAATCCAAAATCTCCCAAAAAATAAATCCAAAATCCCAAAAACAAATCCAAAAACCCCAAAAAAATCCAAAACAACAAAAAAAAAAAATCCAAAAACCCCAAAAAATAAATCCAAAACCCCAAAAACAAATCCAAAAACCCCCCCAAAAAAAAATCCAAAACCAAAAAAAAAAAAAAAAAATCCAAAAAACCCCAAAAAATAAATCCAAAATCCTGTGTAGGATTGGGTGTTGACGCTGGCGCTGCGCTGGGAACCAAAATTTGGGGTTTGGGACCCAAAAAATTGGGATTGGGACCCAAAATTCGGGTTTGGGAGCCAAAAATTGGGGTTTGGGACCCAAAAATCGGGTTTGGGAGCCAAAAATTCGGGTCTGGGAGCCAAAAATTGGGGTTTGGGATTCCTAAATTTGGGTTTGAGACCCAAAAATTGGGGTTTGGGACCCAAAAAATTGGGATTGGGACCCAAAATTGGGGTTTGGGACCCAAAATTCGGGTTTGGGAGCCAAAAATTGGGGTTTGGGACCCAAAAAATTGGGATTGGGATTCCCAAAAATTGGGGTTTGGGATTCCAAAAATTCGGGTTTGGGATTCCAAAAATTGGGGTTTGGGACCCAAAATTCGGGTTTGGGAGCCAAAAATTGGGGTTTGGGACCCAAAAAATGGGGTTTGGGAGCCAAAAATTGGGTTTGGGAGCCAAAAATTCGGGTTTGGGATTCCCAAAAATTCGGGTCTGGGACCCCAAAAATTCAGATTCGGCACATCCCAAAACCCCCTGGGAGCGAGAAACCCAAAAAAAACCCCAAAAACAACCCAAAACCCCAAAAATAAATCCAAAATCCACACAAAATCCTGTATGGGATTGCGCGTTGACGCTGGCGCCGCGCTGGGGATGGGAAATTCGGGTTTGGGAGCCAAAAATTGGGTTTGGGATTCCCAAAAAATGGGGTTTGGGACCCAAAAATTTGGGTTTGGGAGCCAAAAATTGGGGTTTGGGAGCCAAAAAATTGGGTTTGGGATTCCCAAAAATTCAGGTTTGGGAGCCAAAAATTGGGGTTTGGGATTCCTAAATTTGGGGTTGAGACCCAAAAATTTGGGTTTGGGACCTAAAAATTCAGATTCAGGACACCCCCAAAACCCCCTGGGAGCGAGAAACCCCAAAAAATTGCGTTTGGGATTCCCAAAAATTCGGGTTTGGGAGCCAAAAATTGGGGTTTGGGACCCAAAAATTGGGGTTTGGGAGCCAAAAATTCTGGTTTGGGACCCAAAATTTGGATTTGGGACCCAAAAAATTGGGTTTGGGACCTAAAAATTCCGATTCAGGACACCCCAAAACCCCCCTGGGAGCGAGAAACCCCAAAAAACCCCAAAAAACAACCCAAAACCCCCAAAAATAAATCAAATAATCCCAAAAAAATAAATCAACCCCAAAAAATAAACCCAAAACCCCAAAAAAGAAATCAAATAACCCCAAAAAATAAATCAAATAACCCCAAAAAATAAATCCAAAACCCCAAAAATAAATCCAAAACCCCAAAAAATAAATCAAATAACCCCAAAAATATAAATCAACCCCAAAAAATAAATCCAAAACCCCAAAAATAAATCAAATAACCCCAAAAAAATAAATCAACCCCAAAAATAAATCAAATAACCCCAAAAAATAAATCAACCCCAAAAAATAAATCAAATAACCCCAAAAAAATAAATCAACCCCCAAAAATAAACCCAAAACCCAAAAAATAAATCAAATAACCCCAAAAAATAAATCCAAAAACCCCAACAAATAAATCCAAAAACCCCAAAAAAAAATCCAAAATCTCCCAAAAAATAAATCCAAAATCCCAAAAACAAATCCAAAAACCCAAAAAAAATCCAAAACAACAAAAAAAAAAATCCAAAAACCCCAAAAAATAAATCCAAAACCCCAAAAACAAATCCAAAAACCCCCCCCAAAAAAAAATCCAAAACCAAAAAAAAAAAAAAAAATCCAAAAAACCCCAAAAAATAAATCCAAAATCCTGTGTAGGATTGGGTGTTGACGCTGGCGCTGCGCTGGGAACCAAAATTTGGGGTTTGGGACCCAAAAAATTGGGATTGGGACCCAAAATTCGGGTTTGGGAGCCAAAAATTGGGGTTTGGGACCCAAAAATCGGGTTTGGGAGCCAAAAATTCGGGTCTGGGAGCCAAAAATTGGGGTTTGGGATTCCTAAATTTGGGTTTGAGACCCAAAAATTGGGGTTTGGGACCCAAAAAATTGGGATTGGGACCCAAAATTGGGGTTTGGGACCCAAAATTCGGGTTTGGGAGCCAAAAATTGGGGTTTGGGACCCAAAAAATTGGGATTGGGATTCCCAAAAATTGGGGTTTGGGATTCCAAAAATTCGGGTTTGGGATTCCAAAAATTGGGGTTTGGGACCCAAAATTCGGGTTTGGGAGCCAAAAATTGGGGTTTGGGACCCAAAAAATGGGGTTTGGGAGCCAAAAATTGGGTTTGGGAGCCAAAAATTCGGGTTTGGGATTCCCAAAAATTCGGGTCTGGGACCCCAAAAATTCAGATTCGGCACATCCCAAAACCCCCTGGGAGCGAGAAACCCAAAAAAAAACCCCAAAAACAACCCAAAACCCCAAAAAATAAATCCAAAATCCACACAAAATCCTGTATGGGATTGCGCGTTGACCGCTGGCGCCGCGCTGGGGATGGGAAATTCGGGTTTGGGAGCCAAAAATTGGGTTTGGGATTCCCAAAAAATGGGGTTTGGGACCCAAAAATTTGGGTTTGGGAGCCAAAAATTGGGGTTTGGGAGCCAAAAATTGGGTTTGGGATTCCCAAAAATTCAGGTTTGGGAGCCAAAAATTGGGGTTTGGGATTCCTAAATTTGGGGTTGAGACCCAAAAATTTGGGTTTGGGACCTAAAAATTCAGATTCAGGACACCCCAAAACCCCCTGGGAGCGAGAAACCCCAAAAAATTGCGTTTGGGATTCCCAAAAATTCGGGTTTGGGAGCCAAAAATTGGGGTTTGGGACCCAAAAATTGGGGTTTGGGAGCCAAAAATTCTGGTTTGGGACCCAAAATTTGGATTTGGGACCCAAAAAATTGGGTTTGGGACCTAAAAATTCCGATTCAGGACACCCCAAAACCCCCTGGGAGCGAGAAACCCCAAAAAACCCCAAAAAACAACCCAAAACCCCCAAAAATAAATCAAATAATCCCAAAAAAATAAATCAACCCCAAAAAATAAACCCAAAACCCCAAAAAAGAAATCAAATAACCCCAAAAAATAAATCAAATAACCCCAAAAAATAAATCAACCCCAAAAATAAACCCAAAACCCCAAAAAATAAATCAAATAACCCCAAAAAATAAATCAAATAACCCCAAAAATATAAATCAACCCCAAAAAATAAATCCAAAACCCCAAAAATAAATCAAATAACCCCAAAAAAATAAATCAACCCCAAAAATAAATCAAATAACCCCAAAAAATAAATCAACCCCAAAAAATAAATCAAATAACCCCAAAAAATAAATCAACCCCCAAAAATAAACCCAAAACCCCAAAAAATAAATCAAATAACCCCAAAAAATAAATCCAAAAACCCCAACAAATAAATCCAAAAACCCCAAAAAAAAATCCAAAATCTCCCAAAAAATAAATCCAAAATCCCAAAAACAAATCCAAAAACCCAAAAAAAATCCAAAACAACAAAAAAAAAAAATCCAAAAACCCCAAAAAATAAATCCAAAACCCCAAAAACAAATCCAAAAACCCCCCAAAAAAAAAAATCCAAAACCAAAAAAAAAAAAAAAAAATCCAAAAAACCCCAAAAAATAAATCCAAAATCCTGTGTAGGATTGGGTGTTGACGCTGGCGCTGCGCTGGGAACCAAAATTTGGGGTTTGGGACCCAAAAAATTGGGATTGGGACCCAAAATTCGGGTTTGGGAGCCAAAAATTGGGGTTTGGGACCCAAAAATCGGGTTTGGGAGCCAAAAATTCGGGTCTGGGAGCCAAAAATTGGGGTTTGGGATTCCTAAATTTGGGTTTGAGACCCAAAAATTGGGGTTTGGGACCCAAAAAATTGGGATTGGGACCCAAAATTGGGGTTTGGGACCCAAAATTCGGGTTTGGGAGCCAAAAATTGGGGTTTGGGACCCAAAAAATTGGGATTGGGATTCCCAAAAATTGGGGTTTGGGATTCCAAAAATTCGGGTTTGGGATTCCAAAAATTGGGGTTTGGGACCCAAAATTCGGGTTTGGGAGCCAAAAATTGGGGTTTGGGACCCAAAAAATGGGGTTTGGGAGCCAAAAATTGGGTTTGGGAGCCAAAAATTCGGGTTTGGGATTCCCAAAAATTCGGGTCTGGGACCCCAAAAATTCAGATTCGGCACATCCCAAAACCCCCTGGGAGCGAGAAACCCAAAAAAAACCCCAAAAACAACCCAAAACCCCAAAAAATAAATCCAAAATCCACACAAAATCCTGTATGGGATTGCGCGTTGACGCTGGCGCCGCGCTGGGGATGGGAAATTCGGGTTTGGGAGCCAAAAATTGGGTTTGGGATTCCCAAAAAATGGGGTTTGGGACCCAAAAATTTGGGTTTGGGAGCCAAAAATTGGGGTTTGGGAGCCAAAAAATTGGGTTTGGGATTCCCAAAAATTCAGGTTTGGGAGCCAAAAATTGGGGTTTGGGATTCCTAAATTTGGGGTTGAGACCCAAAAATTTGGGTTTGGGACCTAAAAATTCAGATTCAGGACACCCCAAAACCCCCTGGGAGCGAGAAACCCCAAAAAATTGCGTTTGGGATTCCCAAAAATTCGGGTTTGGGAGCCAAAAATTGGGGTTTGGGACCCAAAAATTGGGGTTTGGGAGCCAAAAATTCTGGTTTGGGACCCAAAATTTGGATTTGGGACCCAAAAAATTGGGTTTGGGACCTAAAAATTCCGATTCAGGACACCCCAAAACCCCCTGGGAGCGAGAAACCCCAAAAAACCCCAAAAAACAACCCAAAACCCCCAAAAATAAATCAAATAATCCCAAAAAAATAAATCAACCCCAAAAAATAAACCCAAAACCCCAAAAAAGAAATCAAATAACCCCAAAAAATAAATCAAATAACCCCAAAAAATAAATCAACCCCAAAAATAAACCCAAAACCCCAAAAAATAAATCAAATAACCCCAAAAAATAAATCAAATAACCCCAAAAATATAAATCAACCCCAAAAAATAAATCCAAAACCCCAAAAATAAATCAAATAACCCCAAAAAAATAAATCAACCCCAAAAATAAATCAAATAACCCCAAAAAATAAATCAACCCCAAAAAATAAATCAAATAACCCCAAAAAATAAATCAACCCCCAAAAATAAACCCAAAACCCCAAAAAATAAATCAAATAACCCCAAAAAATAAATCCAAAAAACCCCAAAAAATAAATCCAAAAACCCCCAAAAAAATCCAAAAAACTCCCAAAAAATAAATCCAAAACCCCAAAAACAAATCCAAAAACCCAAAAAAAATTTTCCAAAACCAAAAAAAAAAAAAAAAAACCAAAAAACCCCAAAAAATAAATCCAAAACCCCAAAAACAAATCCAAAAACCCCAAAAAAAAAAAAAAATCCAAAACCAAAAAAAAAAAATCCAAAAAACCCCAAAAAATAAATCCAAAATCCTGTGTAGGATTGGGTGTTGACGCTGGCGCCGCCTGGGAACCAAAACTTGGGGTTTGGGACCCAAAAATTGGGATTGGGACCCAAAATTCGGGTTTGGGAGCCAAAAATTCGGGTTTGGGACCCAAAATTCGGGTTTGGGAGCCAAAAATTGGGGTTTGGGAGCCAAAAATTGGGGTTTGGGATTCCTAAATTTGGGTTTGAGACCCAAAAATTGGGGTTTGGGACCCAAAAATTGGGGTTTGGGACCCAAAATTCGGGTTTGGGATTCCTAAATTTGGGTTTGAGACCCAAAAATTGGGGTTTGGGACCCAAAAATTGGGGTTTGCAACCCAAAAATTGGGGTTTGGGACCCAAAAATCTGGTTTTGGATTCCAAAATTTGGGTTTTGGATTCCAAAATTTGGGTTTGGGACCCAAAAATCTGGTTTTGGATTCCAAAATTTGGGTTTTGGATTCCAAAATTCGGGTTTGGGATTCCAAAATTTGGGTTTGGGACTCCAAAATTGGATTTGAGATTCCAAAAATCAAGTTTGGGACCCAAAAATTCGGGTTTGGACTCCAAAATTCAGATTCGGGACACCAAAAAATTGGGTTTGGGATTCCAAAAATTCGGGTTTGGGACCCAAAAATCTGGTTTTGGATTCCAAAATTCAGGTTTTGGATTCCAAAATTTGGGTTTGGGACCCAAAATTTGGGTTTGGGATTCCCAAAAATTTGGGTTTGGGACTCCAAAATTGGATTTGAGTTTCCAAAAATCAAGTTTGGGACCCAAAAATTCGGGTTTGGACTCCAAAATTCAGATTCGGGACACCAAAAAATTGGGTTTGGGAGCCAAAAATTCGGGTTTGGGAGCCAAAAATTCGGGTTTTGGATTCCAAAATTTGGGTTTGGGACCCAAAATTCGGGTTTGATATTCCCAAAAATTTGGGTTTGGGAGCCAAAAATTCGGGTTTGGGACCCAAAAATTGGGGTTTGGGATTCCAAAATTTGGGTTTGGGACCCAAAATTTGGGTTTGGGACTCCAAAATTGGATTTGAGATTCCAAAAATCAAGTTTGGGAGCCAAAAATTCGGGTTTGGACTCCAAAATTCAGATTCGGGACACCAAAAAATTGGGTTTGGGATTCCAAAAATTCGGGTTTGGGAGCCAAAAATCTGGTTTTGGATTCCAAAATTTGGGTTTTGGATTCCAAAATTCGGGTTTGGGATTCCCAAAAATTTGGGTTTGGGACTCCAAAATTTGGGTTTGGGATCTAAATTGCCCCCAAACCCCCTCAAATCCCTCCCAACACCCCCCAAAATTCCCAAAAAACCCCCAAAATCCCAAAAAAGTTCCCAAAAAAACCCCCAAATTCCCCAAAAATCCAAAAAAAATCCCAAAATTCCCCAAAATCCCATAAAAACCCCCAAATTCTAAAAACAAAAAAAAAACCAAAAAATCCCCAAAATTCCCCCCCAAAAAAACCCTAAAAATAAAAAAAAAATCCCAAAAAAATCCCCAAAATTCCCCAAAAAAATCCCCAAATTTCCCAAAAATCAAAAAAAAAATCCCAAAATTCCCCAAAATCCCATAAAACCCCCCAAATTCTAAAAAAAAAAAAAAAAATCCCCAAAATTCCCCCCAAAATCCCTAAAAATAAAAAAAAAAATCCCAAAAAATCCCCAAAATTCCCCCAAAAAATCCCCCAAAAAACCCCAAATTCTCAAAAAAATCCCCAAAAAATCCCCAAATTTCCCAAAAATCAAAAAAAAAAGCCAAAATTCCCCAAAATCCCATAAAAAACCCCAAATTCTAAAAACAAAAAAAACCAAAAAAAAATCCCCAAAATTCCCCCAAAAAAACCCTAAAAATAAAAAAAAAATCCAAAAAAATCCCCAAAATTCCCCAAAAAAATCCCCCAAAAACCCCCAAATTCTCAAAAAAATCCCAAAAAATCCCAAAATTTCCCAAAAATCCCAAAAAATCCCCAAATTCCCCAAAAAAATCCCCAAATTTCCCAAAAATCAAAAAAAAATCCCAAAATTCCCCAAAATCCCATAAACCCCCCAAATTCTAAAAAAAAAAAAAAAAATCCCCGAAATTGCCCCAAAAAATCCCTAAAAATAAAAAAAAAAACCAAAAAATCCCCAAAATTCCCCAAAAAAATCCCCCAAAAACCCCCAAATTCTCAAAAAAATCCCCAAAAAAATCCCAAAAAATCCCAAAATTCCCCAAAAAATCCCCAAATTTCCCAAAAATCAAAAAAAAATCCCAACATTCCCCAAAATCCCATAAAACCCCCCAAATTCTAAAAACAAAAAAACCCCAAAAAATCCCCAAAATTCCCCCCCAAAAAATCCCTAAAAAAAAAAAAAAAATCCCAAAAAATCCCCAAAATTCCCAAAAAAAATCCCCCAAAAAACCCCAAATTCTCAAAAAAATCCCCAAAAAAATCCCAAAATTCCCCAAAAATCCCAAAAAAATCCCAAAATTCCCCAAAATCCCATAAAAAACCCCAAATTCTAAAAACAAAAAAACCCCAAAAAATCCCCAAAATTCCCCCCAAAAAATCCCGTAAAAATAAAAAAAAATCCCCAAAAAAGTCCCCCAAAATTCCCCAAAAAAATCCCCCAAAAAACCCCAAATTCTCAAAAAATCCCCAAAAAAATCCCAAAATTCCCCAAAAATCCCAAAAAAATCCCAAAATTCCCCAAAATCCCATAAAAACCCCCAAATTCTAAAAAAAAAAAAAAAAAATCCCCGAAATTCCCCCAAAAAATCCCTAAGAATAAAAAAAAAATTCCCAAAAAATCCCCAAAATTCCCAAAAAAATCCCACAAAAAACCCCAAATTCTCAAAAAAATCCCAAAAAATCCCAAAAAATCCCAAAAATCCAAAAAAAATCCCAAAATTCCCCAAAATCCCATAAAACCCCCAAATTCTAAAAAAAAAAAAAAAAAAAAAAATCCCCAAAATCCCCCAAAAAATCCCTAAAAATCAAAAAAAATCCCCAAAAAATCCCCAAAATTCCCAAAAAAAATCCCCCCAAAACCCCCAAATTCTCAAAAAAATCCCAAAAAATCCCAAAAAATCCCAAAAATTCCCAAAATTCCCAAAATTCCCGAATCCCTCACCTGCAGCAGCAGCTCCGCCATCTCCAGGCTGTTGTTCTCCACGGCGTGCAGCAGCGGCGATCTCCCACTTTTGATGTCCTGAACCCCAAAATTCCCAAAAAAAACCCCAAAATTCCACCTCGGCACCTTTCCCAAAATTCTCGGCGTCCCAAAAAACCCCCGGGAAGCTCCGGGATTCCCAAAAATCCCCAAAAATTCCCAAAAAAACCCCCAAAATTAAAAAAAAAAACCAAACTAAAAATTGGAATTAAAAACCCCAAAAGTTTCCTGAAATTATTGAGATTTTCCCCAAATTCGCTGTGGGGGGAGCTGATTGGCCCCCAAAAAATCCCCAAAAATTCCAGGACTTCCCAAAATTCCAGGACTTCCCAAAAATTCCCCAAATCCCCCCCAAAAAATTCCCCAAAATTTCCCCCCAAAATTGCCTCAAAACTCCCCGGAAAGCTCTCCTGTAACACCTGGATGATCCAAAATCACCCAAATTCTTCCCAAAAAATTCCAGGGAAATCCCCCAAAATCCCCAAACCTCCAAAATCCCCAAAAATTCCCAAAAATTCCCAGAATTCCTCCGAAATTCCAAACTTTCCTCCCAAAATTCACCCCTAGAGCCTCTCTAGGACCCCAAAACCTCCTGAAATTTCCCCAAAATCTCCTCAAATTCCTCAAAAAAAAATTCCAGGGATTTCCCCAGAATCCCCAAATCCCCCAAAATTCCCAAAATTCCTCCAAAATTCCCCAAAATCCACCCAAAACCACCTCCTAGAGCCTCTCAACGACCCAAAACCTCCTGAAATTTCCCCAAAATCTCCCCAAATTCCCCCTAAAAATTCCAGGGACTTCCTCGGAATTTCAGAATTCCCAAAAATTCCCCAAAATTCCCAGAATCCCTCCAAATTTTTCCCAAAAAATCCCTGCCTAGAGCCTCTCAATGACCCCAAAATCTCCCCAAAACCTCCTGAAATCATCCTAAATTCTCCTTAAATCCCCCCAAAAATTCCAGGGAATTCCCAAAAAATCCCAGGACCCCAAAATCCCCAAATTCCCCCCAAAATTCCCTCCAAAAATTCCCAAAATTTCCTCCAAAATTCACCCCTAGAGCCTCTCAAGGACCCCAAAACCTCCTGAAATTTCCCCAAAATCTCCTCAAATTCCTCAAAAAAAAATTCCAGGGATTTCCCCAGAATCCCCAAATCCCCCAAAATTCCCAAAATTCCTCCAAAATTCCCCAAAATTCCTCCAAAATTCCCCCAAAACCACCTCCTGGAGCCCTCTCGACGACCCCAAAACCTCCTCAAATCTCCCAAAAACTCCTCAAAATCTCCTCAGATTCCCCAAAAAATTCCAGGGACTTCCTCAGAATTTCAGAATTCCCAAAAATTCCCCAAAATTCCCCAAAATTCCTCCAAAATTCCCAAAATTCCCCCAAAACCGCCTCCTGGAGCCTCTCGACGACCCCAAAACCTCCTGAAATCTCCCCAAAAATTCCAGGCACTTCCCCAGATTCCCAAAATTCCCCAAAACCTCCCCAAATCCCCCAAAAAATCCCCAAATTCCCCCAAAAATTCCCCGAATTCCCACCACGGCATCCACGTCGGCTCCGTGCTCCAGCAGCAGCAGGACGCTCTCGCGAGATTCTGAGCTCACGGCCACGTGCAGGGGGTCAGCCCTGGGGGGGAGGGGCGCTCAGAGACCCCTCCCCAAATTTGGGGGGGCGGGGCGCCGAAATTCCCGCGAAATTCCCGAGAAATTCCCGCCAAATTCGCCCGAAATTCCCGCGAAAATTGAGCGAAATTCCCACGAAATTCCCGCGAAATTCCCTCATTTTGGAAATTTGGGGAGGGGCCCTTGACCCCCCGAGACCCCTCCTCAAATTTGGGGGGTCCAGAGCCCGAAATTCCCGCGAAATTTGCCGAAATTCCCGCCAAATTCGCCCGAAATTCCCGCCAAATTTGCGAGAAATTCGCACGAAATTCGCATGAAATTCCCGCGAAATTCCCAAAAATTCCCTCATTTTGGAAATTTGGGGAGGGGTCCTTGACCCCCCCCCGAGACCCCTCCCCAAATTTGGGGTGTCTGGACCCCGAAATTCCCGCCAGATTTGCCGAAATTCCCGTGAAATTCCCGCGAAATTCCCCCAAAATTCCCGCTGAAATTCCCACAAAATTCCAAATCCCGCGAAATTCCCATGAAATTCCCACAAAATTCCCACGAAATTTGGTGGGAATTTGGCGGGAGTTTTGGGATCGGGACGCCTCTCAATTTGGGGAGGGGTCTCGGGAATTTGGGGAGGGGTCACGGCTCCGAAATAAGTGAATTTGGCGGGAATTTCATGCGAATTTGGCGGGAATTTCATGCGATTGCGGAATTTCAGGCGAATTTGGCGGGAATTTCAGGCGAATTTGGCGGGAATTTCGGCCGGAATTTCGGCAAATCTGGCGGGAATTTCGGCAAATCTCGCGGGAATTTCGGCAAATCTCGCGGGAATTTTGGGATCCGGACACCTCCCCAAATTTTGGGACATTTTCCCCCAAATTTTCCCTGATTTCCCCCCAAATTTTCGGGACTTTTCCCCCCAATTCCCCCAAATTTTCCCTGATTTTTCCCCAATTTTTCCCCGATTTCTCCCCAAATTTCGGGACATCTTCCCCCCAAATTTCCCCCAATTTTCCCCAAATTTTCCCTGATTTTTCCCCCCAATTTTCCCTGATTTCCCTCCAAATTTTGGGATATATTTTTCCCCAATTTTTCCTCAAATTTTCCCCAGTTTCCCTCCAATTTTCGGGATTTTCCCCCCCGATTTTCCCCAAATTTTCCCCCCAAATTCCGGGACTTTTTGCTCCAAACTTTCCCCGATTTCTCCCCAAATTTCGGGACTTTTCTCCCCAGTTCCCTCCCAATTTTTGGCACTTCCCTCCCCAAATTCCCCCCAAATTTTGGGACATTTTCCCCCCGATTTTTCCCCAAATTTTCCCCAATTTTCCCCGATTTCCACCCAATTTTCGGGACATTTTCCCCCCAATTTTTCCTCAAATTTCCCCAATTTCCCCCCAATTTTCAGGACTTTTCCCCTCAGTTTTTGGGATTTTCCCCCCAATTTTCGGGACATTTTCCCCCAAATTTCGGGATTTTTTCCCCCCGGTTTCCCTTTCCCCAAATTTTCCCCAAATTTTCCCGATTTCCCCCTAAATTCCGGGACATTTTCCACCCGAATTTCCCCCAAATTTCAGGATTTTTTCCCCCCGATTTTCCCCGATTTCCCCCCAAATTCCGGGACATTTCCCCCCAGTTTTCCCCCAAATTTCGGGACTCTTCCCCCCAGTTTTTCCCCAATTTTCCCCAATTTCCGGCACATTTCCCTCAAATTTTCACCGATTTCTCCCCCATTTTCGGGATTTTTTCCCCGATTTCCCCCCAAATTCCGGGACATTTTCCCCCGATTTTTCCCCAATTTTCGGGACATTTTTCCCCGATTTTTCCCCAATTTTCGGGACATTTTTCCCCGATTTTTCCCCAATTTTCGGGACATTTTTCCCCAATTTTCGGGACATCTTTCCCCAATTTCCCCCCAAATTCCGGGACATTTTTCCCCAATTTCCCCCCAAATTTCGGGACATTTTTCCCCAATTTCCCCCCAAATTCCAGGACATTTTTCCCCGATTTTTCCCCAATTTTCGGGACATTTTTCCCCGATTTCCCCCCAAATTCCGGGACATTTTTCCCCGATTTTTCCCCAATTTTCGGGACATTTTCCCCCCAAATCCCCCAATTCTCTCACCCTCATAGTCCCTGGCCTGCAGGTCCGCCGCTCCCCCCGCGCTCCTCAGCAGCTCCCGCAGCACTCGGGGGCGTGGCCCCGCCGAAGCCCCGCCCCCGCCGAAGCCCCGCCCCCCCGGCAGGTGAGTCCCGCAGGCCAGGTGAGCGCAGGTTCGGCCCAGCCGGTCCGGAGCCATGGGCGAGGCGCCGTGGGCGAGCAGCAGCCGCACCAGGGCGACCTGCCCGGTGATCACCGCCAGGTGCAGCGGGGTCTGCGGGCCAGGTGAGAGGGGCGCGGCCAGGTGAGGGGCGTGGCCAGGTGAGGGGCGGGGTTAATGCGGGCAAAGGGGCGGGGCTTAATCTGCCTCGTTTTCCCCATTTTCCCCATTTTCCCCCCATTTTTCCCATTTTTCCCCATTTTCCCCCATTTTTCCCATTTCCCCCCAGTTTCCCAATTTCTCCAATTTTCCCCATTTTTCCCCCAATGCCCCCAATGTCCCAAATTTTCCCAATTTCCCCCATATTTCCCCATTTCCCCCAATTTTCCCAATTTCCCCCAATCCCCCAATTTTCCCCTTTTTTCCCCCAATTTCCCCCAATTTTCCCCCTTTTTGCCCCAATGTCCCCAATGTCCAAAATTTTCCCAATATTCCCCCATTTTCCCCCAATTCCCCCAATGTCCCAACCCCCAATTTTCCCCATTTCCTCCATTTCCCCCAATTTTCCCAATTTCCCCCTTTTTTCCCCAATTCCCCCAATGTCCCAAATTTTCCCAATTTCCCCTTTTTTTCCCTGTTTTCCCCAATTTTCCCAATTTTCCCCATTTTTCCCATTTCCCCCTAATTTTCCCAATTTCCCCCCTTTTTTCCCCCAATGTCCCCAATGCCCCCAATCCCCCCAATGTCCCAAATTTTCCCAATTTTCCCCCCTTTTTCCCCATTTTTCCCATTTCCCCCATTTCCCCCATTTCCTCCATTTCTCCCAATTTTCCCAATTTCCCCCCCCCCCCCCCCCCCCCCCCCCCCCCCCCCCCTCCCTTCTTTTTTCCCCCCTTTTCTTTTCCCTCTCTCCCTTTTTTTTCCTTCTCCCCCTTTTTTCCCCCCCCCTCCTTCCCCCCCCTCCCCTTTTTTCCCCCCCATTCCCCAACTCCCCCCATCCCCCCCCCTCCCCCCCCTATCCCCCACCTTCCCCCCCTTCTCCCCCCCTTTCCCCCCCCTCCCCATTCCCCCCCATTCCCCCCCATCCCCCCAAATTTCCCAATTTCCCCCCTTTTCCCCCCAATGTCCCAAATTTTCCCAATTTTCCCAATTTTCCCCATTTTTCCCATTTCTCCCAATTTTCCCAATTTCCCCCTTTTTCCCCCCAATGTCCCAAATTTTCCCAATTTTCCCCTTTTTCCCCATTTTTCCCATTTCCCCCATTTCCCCCCATTTCCCCAAATTTTCCCAATTTTCTCCTTTTTTGCCCCAATGTCCCAAATTTTCCCAATTTTCCCAATTTCCCCATTTTTTCCCCCAATGTCCCCAATCCCCCAATATCCCCAATTCCCCAATTTTCCCAAAATCCCCCCGTTTTTCCCCCAACCCTCACCTGTCTCAGGTGGTTGTACACGTCCAGCTCCCTCCCCCCCCGCAGGAACAGCGCCACCAAGCGGCGGGCGACCAACAGCGCGCCCTGGGCGACCGCGATGTGCAGGGGGCTGGAAATGGGGAAAAACCGGGAAAAAACGGGAAAAAACGGGAAAAATTGGGGAAATTTGAGGAAATTTGGGGGAAATTGGGGTTGGGGACATTGGGGAAAATGGGAAAATTGGGAAAAATTTGGGGAATTTGGGGGAATTTGGGGGAATTTGGGGTTGGGGATATTGGGAACATTGGGACAAATAGGGAAATTTGGGAAAATTTGGGGAAAAATGGGGAAATTTGGGGAAATTTGGGGCTGGGGATATTGGGGAAAACGGGAAAATTGGGAAAAATTTGGGGAAATTTGAGGAAATTTGAGGAAATTTGGGGGAAATTTGGGTTGGGGACATTGGGGAAAATGGGGAAAAACCGGGAAAATTTGGGAAAATTTGGGGGAATGTGGGGAATTTGGGGTTGGGGATATTGGGAACATTGGGACAAATAGGGAAATTTGGGAAAATTTGGGGAAAAATGTGGAAATTTGGGGAAATTTGGGGTTGGGGATATTGGGGAAAATGGGAAAATTGGGAAAAATTTGGGGGAATTTGGGAAAATTTGGGGAAATTGGGGTCGGGGACATTGGGGACATTGAGGAAATTGGGAAAAATTGAGTGAAAATTGGGAAAATGGGGGAAATTGAGGAAAATGGGGGGAAAATTGGGGAAAAATGGGGAAAAATTTGGGAAATTGGGGGAAAATTGGGAAAAATTGGGAGAAAAAGGGGGGAAAATTGGGGGGAAAATTCGGGGAAATTTGGGAAGTTTGGGGAAAATTGGGGGAAATTTGGGAAGTTTGGGGGAAAAATGGGGGAAATTGGGGGAAAATGGAGAAAATTGGGGACATTTCGGTAAAAATGAGGAAAAATTGGGGGGAATTTGGGGGAAGTTAGGGAAAAATTGGGGGAAAATGGGGGAAATTGGAGAAAATGGGGGAAATTGGAGAAAATTGGGGGAAAAGTGAAATTTGGGGGCAAACTGTGGAATTTGGGGACATCGGGGATCCCAAATGTCCCCAAATGTCCCCAAATCGCCCCGGTTCGGGGGTGGGGGAGGGAAGCGGCAGCCTCGCCCCTCCCCCCGCGCGGTTCCCGTAAGGGGGCGTGGCCTGGGCGGTGACGTCACGGCGGAGCGGGGAATCCCCGCGCGGGGAGGGGGGAGGGGCGGCCGGGGGTTCCCACGGGGTTTGGGGGGGGAGGGGAGAATTTGGGGGGTTTTGGGGTGGTTTGGGGTGTTTTGGGGAGTTTTTTGGGGTGTTTTGGGGCATTTTGGGATGTTTTTGGGGTGCTTTGGGGTGTTTTGGGGTAATTTTTGGGGTGGTTTTGGGGGTTTTTGGGGTGTTTTGAGGTTTTTTGGGGTATTTTTTGGGGTTTTTTTGGGGGTGTTTTGGGGTGTTTCTTGGGGTATTTTTGGGGGGTATTTTGGGGGTATTTTGGGGTATTTTGGGGTATTTTTTGGGGTGTTTTGGGGTATTTTGGGGTATTTTTTTGGTGTTTTGGGGTATTTTTGGGGTGTTTTGGGGTGGTTTTGGGGGTTTTGGGGTATTTTTTGGGGTGTTTTAAGGTTTTTTGGGGTATTTTTGGGGTTTTTTTTGGGGGTGGTTTGGGGAGTTTTTTGGGGGATTTTTTTGGGGTATTTTTTTGGGGTGTTTTGGGGTATTTTTGGGGTGTTTTTGGGGTGTTTTTTGGGGGTTTTTGGGGTATTTTGGGGTGTTTTGAGGTTTTTTGGGGTATTTTTTGGGGTATTTTTTGGGGTGTTTTGAGGTTTTTTGGGGTATTTTTTGGGTTTTTTTGGGGTGTTTTGAGGTTTTTTGGGGTATTTTTTGGGGTATTTTTTGGGGTGTTTTGAGGTTTTTTGGGGTATTTTTTGGGGTTTTTTTGGGGGTGTTTTGGGGTGTTTCTTGGGGTATTTTTGGGGAGTTTTTTTGGGTATTTTGGGGTGTTTTTTGGGGTATTTTTGGGGTATTTTTTGGGGTGTTTTGGGGTATTTTGGGGTATTTTTTTGGTGTTTTGGGGTATTTTTGGGGTGTTTTGGGGTGGTTTTTGGTGTTTTGGGGTATTTTTTGGGGTGTTTTGAGGTTTTTTGGGGGATTTTTGGGGTTTTTTTTGGGGGTGGTTTGGGGAGTTTTTTGGGGTATTTTTTGGGGTATTTTTTTTGGGTGTTTTGGGGTAATTTTTGGGGTGTTTTTGGGGGTTTTTGGGGTGTTTTTTTGGGAGGTTTTGGGGTATTTTTTTGGGTTTTTTTGGGATATTTTGGGGTTGTTTTTTGGGGTATTTTTTGGACATTTTTGTGGTGGTTTTGGGAGGTTTTGGGGTATTTTTGGGTTGTTTTTTGGGATTTTTTTTGGGGAGGTTTTGGGGTATTTTTTGGGGTATTTTGGGGTATTTTTTGGGGATTCCCAGGGATTCTTTGGGGCATTTTTTGGGGTGTTTTTTGGGGGTTATTGGCGTTTTTTTGGGGGAGCCTTGGGGGTATTTTTGGGGTGTTTTGGGGTATTTTTTTGGGAGGTTTTGGGAAATTTTTGGGCTTTTTTTGGACTATTTTTGGGATATTTTCAGGATATTTTTTTGGGTATTTTTGGGTAATTTTTTGGGGGGTTTAGGGGTAATTTTTGGTATACTTTTGGGCTACTTTCAGGATATTTTCAGGATATTTTGGGGATATTTTCAAGACATTTTCAGGACATTTCTGGGCTATTTTTGGGCTATTTTGGGGATATTTTTGGGATACTTTTGGGATATTTTCAGGATATTTTTGGGCTATTTTCGGGATATTTTCAGGATATTTTGGGGACATTTTTGGGGTGTTTTCAGGGGTATTTTCTGGGCTATTTTGGGGCCATTTTTGGGACATTTCTGGGAATATTTTCGGGATATTTTTGGGATATTTTCAGGATATTTTTGGGAAATTTTCAGGATATTTTTGGGACATTTTCGGGATATTTTGGGGCTATTTCCGGGCTATTTTCAGGACATTTTCAGGACATTTTCAGGATATTTTGGGGACATTTTTGGGCTATTTTTGAGGGTTTTTTGGGCTATTTTGGGGCTATTTCCGGGCTATTATTTTCAGGACATTTCTGGGCTATTTTGGGGCTATTTTGGGGATATTTCCAGGCTATTTTCAGGACATTTCTGGGCTGGTTTGGGGCCATTTTTGGGGCTATTTCCGGGATATTTTCAGGACATTTTCAGGACATTTTTGGGCTGTTTTGGGGCTATTTTGGGGCTATTTTCAGGACATTTTCAGGATATTTCCAGGATATTTTGGGGCTATTTTCAGGACATTTCTGGGCTGGTCTGGGGCTATTTCCAGGATATTTTGGGGCTATTTTGGGGCTATTTCCAGGCTATTTTCAGGACATTTCTGGGCTGGTTTGGGGCTATTTCCAGGATATTTTGGGGCTATTTTCAGGACATTTTCAGGACATTTCTGGGCTGGTTTGGGGCCATTTTTGGGGCTATTTTGGGGCTATTTTCAGGACATTTCCGGGCTGGTCTGGGGCCGGTTTCGGGGGTGATTTCGGGCTGTTTCGGGGGTCTCGGGCTCACTCACGTGTCGCCATCCTCGTCCTGGCGGGTGGCCGCGGCGATGGCAGCAGCCAGGGGGGGCTCGGGGGGGAGGGGCGCCCCGGGGAGCCCCAAAGTCCGCGGGAAACCCGCCAGGGGCAGCGGCAGCCCTGGGGAGGGAAAACCGGGAGAGAATGGCGATCTGGGGAGGAAAATTGGGGGGGAAATGGGGGATCTGGGGGAGGAAATGGGAAATTTGGGGAGAATTTGGGGAGAATTTGGGGAGAAAATGGGGAGAAAATGGGGGATCTGGGGAGGAAATGGGGAGAGAATGGGGATTTGGGGAGGAAAATTGGAGAGAAAATGGGGATTTGGGGAGAAAATGGGGAATTTGGGGAGAATTTGGGGAGAAAATGGAGAATTTGGGGAGAAAACAGGGAGAAAACAGGGAGAAAATGGGAAATTTGGGGAGGAAAAGGGGAGAGAATGGGGATTTGGGGAGAAAATGGGAAATTTGGGGAGGAAAAGGGGAGAGAATGGGGATTTGGGGAGAAAATGGGAAATTTGGGGAGAACTTGGGGAGGAAAAGGGGAGAAAACGGGGAGAAAATGGGGAATTTGGGGAGAAAATGGGGAGAGAATGGGGATTTGGGGAGGAAAATTGGGGGGAAAATGGGGATTTGGGGAGAAAATGGGAAATTTGGGGAGAATTTGGGGAGAATTTGGGGAGAAAATGGGGAGAAAATGGGGATTTGGGGAGGAAAATTGGGGGGAAAATGGGGAATCTGGGGAGAAAACGGAGAGAATGGGGATTTGGGAGGAAAATGGGGAAATTTGGGGAGAATTTGGGGAGAAAACGGGGAGAAAATGGGGATTTGGGGAGGAAAAGGGGGAGAGAATGGGGGAATTTGGGGAGGAAAATTGGGGGGAAAATGGGGAATCTGGGGAGAAAATGGAGAATTTGGGGAGAAAAAGATTTGGGGAGGAAATGGGAAATTTGGGGAGAAAAAGAGAAAATTTGGGGAGAAAAAGGGAAATTTGGGGAGAAAATGGGGGAATTTGGGGAGGAAAAGGGAAATATGGGGAGAAAAATTGGGAAATTTGGGGAGAATTTGGGGAGAAAATGGGAAATTTAGGGAGAATTTGGGGGGGAAATTGGGAATTTGGGGAGAAAATGGGGAGAAAATGGGAAATTTGGGAGAGAAAGGGAAAATTTGGGGAGGAAAGGAAATTTTGAGGAGAGAAAGGGAAATTTGGGGAGAAAAGGCAAAATTTGGGGATAAAAGTGGAAATTTGGGGAGAAAATGGAAATTTGGGGACAGAAAATGGGAAAATTTGGGGAGAAAAGGAAAATTTGGGGATAGATAATTCAAATTTGAGGAGAGAAAATGAAAATTTGGGGAGAAAAAGTGGGAAAATTTTGGGGAGAAAAAGTGGGAAAATTTTGGGGAGAAAAGGGAAAATTTGAGGATAGAAAGAGAAAACATTGGGGAGAAAAGGAAATTTTGAGGACAGAAAGTGGAGATTTGGGGATAGAGAAATTTTGGGGATAGAAAATGAAAATTTGGGGAGAAAAAGTGGGAATTTGTGGACAGAAAATGGGAAATTTGGGGATAGAAAGGGAAAATTTGGGGATAGAAAATGGAAATTTGAGAATAGAAAGTGGAAATTTGTGGACAGAAAATGGGAAATTTGGGGACAGAAAGGGAAAATTTGGGGAGAAAAGGAAAATTTGGGGAGAGAAAATTCAAATTTGAGGAGAGAAAATGAAAATTCAGGGAGAAAAAGTGGGAAATTTTGGGGAGAAAAGGAAATTTGGGGATAGAAAGTGGAAATTTGAGGACAGAAAGGGGAAATTTGGGGAGAAAAGGAAAATTTGGAGACAGGGAAATACTGGGGATAGAAAGGGAAAATTTGGGGATAGAAAATGGAAATTTGGGGATAGAAAGTGGAAATTTGGGGATAGAAAGTGGAAATTTGGGGAGAAAAGGGAAAATTTATGGAGAAAAGGGACATTTTGGGGACAGAAAGTGGGATTTTGAGGCGAGAAAATGAAAATTCGGGGAGAAAAAGGGACATTTTGGGGACAGAAAGTGGGATTTTGAGGAGAGAAAATGAAATTTTGGGGAGAAAAGGAAATTTGGGGATAGAAAGTGGAAATTTGTGGACAGAAAATGGGAAATTTGTGGACAGAAAGGGAAAATTTGGGGACAGAAAGGGAAAATTTGGGGACAGAAAGGGAAAATTTGGGGAGAGAAAATTCAAATTTGAGGAGAGAAAATGAAAATTCAGGGAGAAAAAGGGACATTTTGGGGATAGAAAGGGAAATTTTGGGGATAGAAAGTGGGATTTTGAGGAAAGAAAGTAGAAATTTGGGGAGAGAAAATGGAAATTTGGGGAGAAAAAGTGGGAAAATTAGGGGCGAAAAGGCAAATTTGGGGATAGAAAATGAAAATTTGTAGAGAAAAGGGAAATTTGGGGAGAGAAAATTCAAATTTGAGGAGAGAAAATGAAAATTCAGGGAGAAAAAGGGACATTTTGGGGACAGAAAGTGGGATTTTGAGGAGAGAAAATGAAATTTTGGGGAGAAAAAGTGGGAAATTTTGGGGAGAAAAGGAAATTTGGGGATAGAAAGTGGAAATTTGGGGATAGAAAGTGGAAATTTGAGGATAGAAAGTGGAAATTTGGGGACAGAAAGGGGAAATTTGGGGACAGAAAGGGAAAATTTGGGGAGAAAAGGGAAATTTGGGGAGAGAAAATTCAAATTTGAGGAGAGAAAATGAAAATTCAGGGAGAAAAAGGGACATTTTGGGGACAGAAAGTGGGATTTTGAGGCGAGAAAATGAAAATTCAGGGAGAAAAAGTGGGAAATTTTGGGGAGAAAAGGAAATTTGGGGATAGAAAGTGGAAATTTGGGGATAGAAAGTGGAAATTTGAGGATAGAAAGTGGAAATTTGTGGACAGAAAATGGGAAATTTGGGGACAGAAAGGGAAAATTTGGGGAGAAAAAGGAAAATTTGGAGAAAGGGAAATATTGGGGATAGAAAGGGAAAATTTGGGGATAGAAAGGGAAAATTTGGGGATAGAAAATGGAAATTTGGGGACAGAAAGGGGAAATTTGGGGACAGAAAGGGAAAATTTGGGGAGAAAAGGGAAATTTGGGGAGAGAAAATTCAAATTTGAGGAGAGAAAATGAAAATTCAGGGAGAAAAAGGGACATTTTGGGGACAGAAAGTGGGATTTTGAGGCGAGAAAATGAAAATTCAGGGAGAAAAAGTGGGAAATTTTGGGGAGAAAAGGAAATTTGGGGATAGAAAGTGGAAATTTGGGGATAGAAAGTGGAAATTTGAGGATAGAAAGTGGAAATTTGTGGACAGAAAATGGGAAATTTGGGGACAGAAAGGGAAAATTTGGGGAGAAAAAGGAAAATTTGGAGAAAGGGAAATATTGGGGATAGAAAGGGAAAATTTGGGGATAGAAAGGGAAAATTTGGGGATAGAAAATGGAAATTTGGGGATAGAAAGTGGAAATTTGGGGAGAAAAGTGGAAAATTTATGGAGAAAAGGGACATTTTGGGGACAGAAAGCGGGATTTTGAGGAGAGAAAATGAAATTTTGGGGAGAAAAAGGGACATTTTGGGGACAGAAAGCGGGATTTTGAGGCGGGAAAATGAAATTTTGGGGAGAAAAAGGGACATTTTGGGGACAGAAAGCGGAAATTTGTGGACAGAAAATGGGAAATTTGTGGACAGAAAGGGAAAATTTGGGGAGAGAAAATTCAAATTTGAGGAGAGAAAATGAAAATTCAGGGAGAAAAAGGGACATTTTGGGGATAGAAAGGGAAATTTTGGGGATAGAAAGTGGGATTTTGAGGAAAGAAAGTAGAAATTTGGGGAGAGAAAATGGAAATTTGGGGAGAAAAAGTGGGAAAATTAGGGGAGAAAAGGCAAATTTGGGGATAGAAAATGAAAATTTGTAGAGAAAAGGGAAATTTGGGGAGAGAAAATTCAAATTTGAGGAGAGAAAATGAAAATTTGGGGAGAAAAAGGGACATTTTGGGGACAGAAAGCGGGATTTTGAGGCGAGAAAATGAAAATTCAGGGAGAAAAAGGGACATTTTGGGGACAGAAAGCGGGATTTTGAGGCGAGAAAACGAAAATCCGGGGCCAGAGAGAGGGAAAATTCGGGCTGGAAAAAGGCAATTTCGGCTCTCAGCCGCGGATTTCAGGTCGGGGGGTGTCTCTCACCTGCGTCGCCCCCCAGTCTGGGGACTTTCCCGGGGATTTTGGGGTTGCCGGGCGGGCTGGGGGAGGGGCGGCTCGCCCCCTCCCCAAAACTTCTCGCCAGGACGGAGCGGCGTTTGCGCAGCGGCAGCGAAGCTTCGTGCTGGGAGGAGAAGAGGCGATTTTGGGGGGATCTGGGGGGGGTTTGGGGACCCCCGCGGCGCGTGCGGAGATCCACCGGCAGCTCCTCGGCCATGGAGGGGTTAAAAAATATCCCCCCTGCCCGCGGTTTGGGGGGTTTGGGGGTTTTTGGGGGGTTTTTGGGGTTTTTGGGGGTTTTTTCGGGTCTCGGGTCGGAGGAGTTGTCGCCGGAGAGGAAATGAGTGGGGAATCCCCGGGGGGGAGGGGCGGGGCTGCCCCCTCCCCCACCCACCCGGGAACGCCCACGCCCCTCCCCCACGCGGCCGGGGCCACCCCGCTTGGCCACGCCCACTTCGGGGTGGGGGAGGGGCGGGGAAAAACCCGAAAATCGGGGAGTTTCGCCCGGGAAAAAAGCCTAAAAAAATCGTCCTGAAATTGGGTTTTAAAAAAGTGGGAATCGGCGCCCTGCCTCGCCCCGAATCCTCCTGAAAATACCCCAAAATCGCACCCGAAAAACCCCAAAATCGCACCTAGAAAAAACCCCAAAATTGCACCCGAAAAACCCCAAAATTGCACCCGAAAAACCCCAAAATCATCCCCAAAAAAACCCCAAAATTGGCCCCAAAAAAACCCAAATCACCCCGAAATTGAGGTAAAAAAACCTTAAAATCTGCGCCCAGCCTCGACCCGAATCCTCCTGAAAATACCCCAAAAAAACCCCAAAATTGCCCCCAAAAAACCCCCAAAATCGGCCCCAGAAAAATCCCCAAATCGCCCCGAAATTGAGTTTAAAAAAGTGGGAATCTGCGCCCTGCCTCGACCCGAATCCTCCTGAAAATACCCCAAAATTGCACCCGAAAAACCCCAAAATCGCACCTAGAAAAAACCCCAAATCGCCCCGAAATTGAGGTAAAAAAAACCTTAAAATCTGCGCCCAGCCTCGCCCCGAATCCTCCTGAAAATACCCCAAAATCGCACCCGAAAAACCCCAAAATCGGCCCCAAAAAAACCCCAAATCACCCCGAAATTGAGGTAAAAAAACCTTAAAATCTGCGCCCAGCCTCGCCCCGAATCCCCCGAAAATCCCCCGAAATTGCCCCCGAAAAACCCCCAAAATGCACCCAAAAAACCCCAAAATCGCCCCGAAATGGAGTTTAAAAAAAGTGGAAATCTGCGCCCAGCCTCGCCCCGAATCCTCCTGAAAATACCCCAAAATCGCACCCGAAAAACCACAAAATCATCCCCAAAAACCCCCAAAATCGGCCCCAAAAAAACCCCAAAATCACCCCGAAATTGAGGTTAAAAAACCTTAAAATCTGCGCCCAGCCTCGCCCCGAATCCCCCGAAAATCCCCCGAAATTGCCCCCGAAAAACCCCAAAATCATCCCCAAAATCCCTCCGAAATCGCACCCGAAAATACCCCAAAATTGCCCCCAAAAAACCCCCAAAATGCACCCAAAAAACCCCAAAATCGCCCCGAAATTGAGTTTAAAAAAAGTGGAAATCTGCGCCCAGCCTCGACCCGAATCCTCCCGAAAATACCCCAAAATCGCACCCGAAAAACCCCAAAATCATCCCCAAAAAACCCCAAAATCGGCCCCAAAAAAACCCCAAATCACCCTGAAATTGAGGTAAAAAAACCTTAAAATCTGCGCCCAGCCTCGCCCCGAATCCCCCGAAAATCCCCCGAAATTGCCCCCAAAAAACCCCCAAAATGCACCCAAAAAACCCCAAAATCGCCCCGAAATTGAGTTTAAAAAAAGTGGAAATCTGCGCCCAGCCTCGCCCCAAATCCTCCTGAAAATACCCCAAAAAAACCCCAAAATTGCCCCAAAAATACCCCAAAATCTGTGCCCTCCCCTCTCCAAATCCCCCTGAAAATCCCCCAAAATTGGCCCCAAAAAAACCCCAAATCGCCCCAAAATTGAGTTTAAAAACCTTAAAATCGGCGCCCAGCCTCGCCCCGAATCCTCCTGAAAATACCCCAAAATCGCACCCGAAAAACCCCAAAATCATCCCCAAAATCCCCCCGAAATCGCACCCGAAAATCCCCCAAAATTGCCCCCAAAAAACCCCCAAATCGCCCCGAAATTGAGTTTAAACAAGTGGAAATCTGCGCCCTGCCTCGCCCCGAATCCTCCTGAAAATACCCCAAAATTGCACCCGAAAAACCCCAAAATCATCCCCAAATCCTCCCGAAAATACCCCAAAATTACCCCAAAAATCCCCCAAAATCGCACCCAAAAAACCCCAAAATCGCCCCGAAATTGAGTTTAAACAAGTGGAACTCTGCGCCCAGCCTCGACCCGAATCCCCCGAAAATACCCCAAAAAAACTCCAAAATTGCCCCAAAAATCCCCCAAAATCGCACCTAGAAAAAACCCAAAATCGCCCCGAAATTGAGTTTAAAAAGTGGAAATCTGCGCCCTGCCTCGCCCGAATCCTCCTGAAAATACCCCAAAATCGCACCCGAAAAACCCCAAAATCATCCCCAAATCCCCCCGAAAATACCCCAAAATTGCCCCAAAAATCCCCCAAAATCGCACCCAGAAAAACCCAAAATCGCCCCGAAATTGAGTTTAAAAAAAGTGGAAATCTGCGCCCTGCCTCGCCCCGAATCCTCCCGAAAATACCCCAAAATTGCCCCCGAAAAACCCCAAAATGCACCCAAAAAACCCCAAAATCGGCCCCAAAAAAACCCCAAATCACCCCGAAATTGAGGTAAAAAACCTTAAAATCTGCGCCCAGCCTCGCCCCGAATCCCCCGAAAATCCCCCGAGATTGCCCCCGAAAAACCCCAAAATCATCCCCAAAATCGCACCCAAAAACCCCCAAAATTGCCCCAAAAAAACCCCAAATCTGCGCTCTCCCCGCCCCAAATCCCCCCGGAAAAACCCCAAAATCACACCCCAAAACCCCCAAAAATCGCATCCAAAACCCTCCAAAATCGCACCCAAAAAAACCCCAAAATCTCCCCAAAACCTCCCGAAATCGCTGCCCCAAATCCTTCCGAAACTCCCCAAAATCACCCCAAAAAATCACCCCAAATCCCCCAAAATCACCCCAAAAAATCACCCCAAATCCCCCAAAATCACCCCCCTAAAAAAGCCCCAAAACGCCCCAAAATTTCCCCCCAAATCCCCCAAAAATCACTCCCAAATCCCCCAAAATTTTCCCCAAAAATCTCTCCCAAATCCCCCCAAAAAAACCCCAAAAGACCCCAAAACCTCCCAAATCGCCCCCTAAAAATACCCCCAAAATTCCCCCAAAATATCCCCAAATTTCCCCCAAAATATCCCCAAAATTTCCCCCAAAATTTCCCCAAATTTCCCCCAAAATTTCCCCAAATTTCCCCAAATTTCCCCCAAAAATTTCCCCCCAAAATATCCCCAAATTTCCCCCAAAAAATTTCCCCAAATTTCCCCCAAAAATTTCCCCCAATTTCCCCCAAAATTTCCCCAAATTTCCCCAAAAAAATTCCCCCAATTTCCCCAAAAAATTTCCCCAAATTTCCCCCAAAAATTTCCCCAAATTTCCCCAAATTTCCCCAAAATATCCCCAAATTTCCCCCAAAAATTTCCCCCAATTTCCCCAAAAATTTCCCCAAATTTCCCCCAAAAATTTCCCCAATTTCCCCCAAAATATCCCCAAATTTCCCCAAAAAATTTCCCCAAATTTCCCAAAAAAATTTCCCCAAATTTCCCCCAAAATATCCCCAAATTTCCCCAAATTTCCCCCAAAAATTTCCCTCAATTTCCACCAAAATATCCCCAAATTTCCCAAAAAAATTTCCCCAAATTTCCCAAAAAAATTTCCCCAATTTCCCCCAAAAATTTCCCCAATTTCCCCCAAAATATCCCCAAATTTCCCCCAAAATATCCCCAAATTTCCCCAAAAAATTTCCCCAAATTTCCCCAAATTTCCCCAAAAATTTCCCCAAATTTCCCCAAAATATCCCCAAATTTCCCCAAATTTCCCCCAAAAATTTCCCCAATTTCCCCCAAAATATCCCCAAATTTCCCCAAAAAATTTCCCCAAATTTCCCCAAATTTCCCAAAAAAATTTCCCCAAAATTCCCCCAAAATATCCCCAAAATATCCCCAAATTTCCCCAAAAAATTTCCCCAAAATTTCCCCCAAAATATCCCCAAATTTCCCCAATTTCCCCAAAATTTCCCCCAAAATATCCCCAAATTTCCACAAAATTTCCCCCAAAATATCCCCAAATTTCCCCCAAAAATTTCCCCCAATTTCCCCCAAAATATCCCCAAATTTCCCAAAAAAATTTCCCCAAATTTCCCAAAAAAATTTCCCCAATTTCCCCCAAAAATTTCCCCAATTTCCCCCAAAATATCCCCAAATTTCCCCCAAAATATCCCCAAATTTCCCCAAAAAATTTCCCCAAATTTCCCCCAAATTTCCCCAAAAATTTCCCCAAATTTCCCCCAAAATATCCCCAAATTTCCCCAAATTTCCCCCAAAAATTTCCCCAATTTCCCCCAAAATATCCCCAAATTTCCCAAAAAATTTCCCCAAATTTCCACCAAAATATCCCCAAATTTCCCCCAAAAATTTCCCCCAATTTCCCCCAAAATATCCCCAAATTTCCCCCAAAAATTTCCCCAATTTCCCCCAAAAATTTCCCCAATTTCCCCCAAAATATCCCCAAATTTCCCCCAAAAAATTTCCCCAATTTCCCCAAAAAATTTCCCCAAATTTCCCCCAAAAATATCCCCAAATTTCCCAAAAAAATTTCCCCAAATTTCCCCCAAATTTCCCCAAATTTCCCCCAAATCTCCAAAAATATCCCCAAATTTCCCCAAAAAATTTCCCCAAAATTCCCCCAAATCCCAAGCCCCGCCCCCTCCTCAAGCCCCGCCCCTCCAAATTTTGGGGTTTTCCTCCAAATTTTGGGGTTTTCCTCCGAATTCTGGGGATTTCCTCCGAATTTTGGGGTTTTCCTCCGAATTTTGGGGATCCCCGAGGTCACGACCTCCCAAAAAAAAACATTCCAGGGGTTTCTGTCACCTCATTTATTCCAAAATGTCACCTGGGAGCCCAAAAATGTCACCTGGGAGCCCAAAAATGTCCCCAAATGTCACCTGGGAGCCCAAAAATGTCACCTGGGAGCCCAAAAATGTCACCAAATGTCACCTGGGAACCGAAAAATGTCACCTGGGAGCCCAAAAATGTCCCCAAATGTTACCTGGGAACCCAAAAATGTCACCTGGGAGCCCAAAAATGTCACCTGGGAGCCCAAAAATGTCACCAAATGTCACCTGGGAACCGAAAAATGTCACCTGGGAGCCCAAAAATGTCCCCAAATGTCACTTTGGACCTCAAAAATGTCACCTGGGGCTCTTCAAAGTCACCTGGGAGCCCAAAAATGTCCCCAGAATGTCCCCAAACGTCACCTGGGTGCCCAAAAATGTCACCTGGGAGCCGAAAAATGTCACCTGGGAGCCCAAAAATGTCCCCAAATGTCACCTGGGAGCCCAAAAATGTCACCTGGGAGCCCAAAAATGTCACTTGGGAACCCAAAAATGTCACCTGGGGCTCTTCAAGGTCACCTGAGACCCCAAAAATGTCCCCAAATGTCACCTGGGAACCCTAAAATGTCACCCGGGAATCCTCGAAATGTCCCCCAAAATGTCACCCGAGGCTCTTCAGGGTCACCTGGGGCCCCAAAAATGTCCCCAAATGTCACCTGGGGCCCCGAAAATGTCCCCAGATGTCACCTGGGGCCCCGAAAATGTCACTGGGGACACTGGGATGGACTTGGGGACAATGTGGGGACATCAGGATGGACTTGGGGACATTGTGGGGACATCAGGATGGACTTGGGGACAATGTGGGGACAGCAGGATGGACTTGGGGACAATGTGGGGACACTGGGATGGACTTGGGGACAATGTGGGGACACTGGGATGGACTTGGGGACATCGTGGGGACAGCAGGATGGACTTGGGGACATTGTGGTGACACTGGGATGGACTTGGGGACAATGTGGGGACAGCAGGATGGACTTGGGGACAATGTGGGGACACTGGGATGGACTTGGGGACAATGTGGGGACACTGGGATGGACTTGGGGACATCGTGGGGACAGCAGGATGGACTTGGGGACATTGTGGTGACACTGGGATGGACTTGGGGACAATGTGGGGACAGCAGGATGGACTTGGGGACATCAGGATGGACTTGGGGACATTGTGGTGACAGCAGGATGGACTTGGGGACAATGTGGTGACACTGGGATGGACTTGGGGACAATGTGGGGACATCAGGATGGACTTGGGGACAATGTGGGGACACTGGGATGGACTTAGGGACATCGTGGGGACAGCAGGATGGACTTGGGGACAGCAGGATGGACTTGGGGACATCAGGATGGACTTGGGGACAATGTGGAGGACAGAGGGGACCCAAGGGACAGAGTGAAGGACACTGGGGACACTTGGGGACAAAAAAAAACCCACTGGGACCCCTGGAGTGTCCCTGTCACCCCCTGGGGACACTGAGACCTGCTGGGGACACTTTGGGGACACTTTGGGGACACTGAGACCCTCTGGGGACACCTTGGGGACACTTTGGGGACACTTTTTGGGGACACCGAGACCTGCTGGGGACATTTTTTGGGGACACTGAGACCCTTTTGGGACACCTTGGGGACACTGAGACCTGCTGGGGACACCAAGTCGATTCTGGGGACACCGAGACCCTCTGGGGACACTTTGGGGACACTTTGGGGACACTGAGACCCTTTTGGGACACTTTTGGGACACCGAGACCTTTTTGGGGACATTTTTGGGGACACTGAGACCTGCTGGGGACACCTTGGGGACACTTTGGGGACACTGAGACCTTTTTGGGGACACCAAGACCTTTTGGGGACACTTTGGGGACACTTTAGGGACACTTTAGGGACACTTTAGGGACACCTTGGGGACACTTTGGGGACACCTTGGGGACACTTTAGGGACACCTTGGGGACACCAAGACCTTTTGGGGACACTTTGGGGACACTTTAGGGACACTTTAGGGACACTTTAGGGACACCTTGGGGACACTTTGGGGACACTGAGACCTTTTTGGGGACACCAAGACCCTTTGGGGACACTTTGGGGACACTGAGACACTTTGGGGACACCTTGGGGACACTTTGGGGACACTTTGGGGACACTTTAGGGACACTTTAGGGACACCTTGGGGACACCAAGACCTTTTGGGGACACTTTGGGGACACTTTAGGGACACTTTAGGGACACTTTAGGGACACCTTGGGGACACTTTGGGGACACCTTGGGGACACCTTGGGGACACCTTGGGGACACTGAGACCCTTTGGGGACACCAAGTCGATTTTGGGGACACTGAGACCTTTGGGGACACTTTTTGGGACACTGAGACCTGCTGGGGACATTTTTTGGGGACACTGAGACCCTTTAGGGACACCTTGGGGACACTGAGACCTGCTGGGGACACCAAGTCGATTTTGGGGACACCGAGACCCTCTGGGGACACTTTGGGGACACTTTTGGGACACCGAGACCTTTTTGGGGACATTTTTGGGGACACTGAGACCTGCTGGGGACACCTTGGGGACACTTTGGGGACACTGAGACCTTTTGGGGACACCAAGACCCTTTGGGGACACTTTGGGGACACTGAGACACTTTGGGGACACCTTGGGGACACTTTGGGGACACTGAGACCTTTTTGGGGACACCAAGACCCTTTGGGGACACTTTGGGGACACTGAGACACTTTGGGGACACCTTGGGGACACTTTGGGGACACTTTGGGGACACTTTAGGGACACTTTAGGGACACCTTGGGGACACCAAGACCTTTTGGGGACACTTTGGGGACACTTTAGGGACACTTTAGGGACACTTTAGGGACACCTTGGGGACACTTTGGGGACACCTTGGGGACACCTTGGGGACACCTTGGGGACACTGAGACCCTTTGGGGACACCAAGTCGATTTTGGGGACACTGAGACCTTTGGGGACACTTTTTGGGACACTGAGACCTGCTGGGGACATTTTTTGGGGACACTGAGACCCTTTAGGGACACCTTGGGGACACTGAGACCTGCTGGGGACACCAAGTCGATTTTGGGGACACCGAGACCCTCTGGGGACACTTTGGGGACACTTTTGGGACACTGAGACCTTTATGGGGACATTTTTGGGGACACTGAGACCTGCTGGGGACACTTTGGGGACACCTTGGGGACACTGAGACACTTCTGGGGACACCTTGGGGACACTTTTGGGGACACCAAGTCGATTTTGGGGACACCAAGACTGTTTGGGGACACTTTTGGGGACAACTGGGACCCTTTGGGGACACTGAGACCTGCTGGGGACACTTTGGGGACACTTTGGGGACACTTTGGGGACACCTTGGGGACACTTTAGGGACACCTTGGGGACACCTTGGGGACACCTTGGGGACACTTTAGGGACACCTTGGGGACTCTTTAGGGACACCTTGAGGACACCTTGGGGACACCTTGGGGACACCTTGGGGACACTTTAGGGACACCTTGGGGACACCTTGGGGACACTTTAGGGACACCTTGGGGACACCTTGGGGACACTTTAGGGACACCTTGGGGACACCTTGGGGACACCTTGGGGACACTTTAGGGACACTTTAGGGACACCTTGGGGACTCTTTAGGGACACCTTGGGGACACCTTGGGGACACCTTGGGGACACTTTAGGGACACCTTGGGGACACCTTGGGGACACTTTAGGGACACCTTGGGGACACTTTGGGGACACTTTGGGGACACTTTAGGGACACCTTGGGGACACCTTGGGGACACTTTAGGGACACTTTGGGGACACTTTGGGGACACTTTAGGGACACCTTGGGGACACTTTAGGGACACCTTGGGGACACCTTGGGGACTCTTTAGGGACACCTTGGGGACACCTTGGGGACACCTTGGGGACACTTTAGGGACACCTTGGGGACACCTTGGGGACACTTTAGGGACACTTTGGGGACACTTTGGGGACACTTTGGAGACACCTTGGGGACACCTTGGGGACACCTTGGGGACACTTTGGGGACACTTTGGGGACACTTTGGGGACACCTTGGGGACACTTTGGGGACACTTTGGGGACACCTTGGGGACACCTTGGGGACACCTTGGGGACACTTTGGGGACACTTTGGGGACACCTTGGGGACACTTTGGGGACACCTTGGGGACACCGAAACCCTCCGGCGCCACTTTCCAGGCCGGTGGGCGGAGCTTCAACCAAACCACGCCCCCATGACGTCACCACAAGTCCCGCCCCTCCCTCAGGCGCCGCAGTGCGCCGGCAGCGGCGCGGCGCCGGAAATTGCCGAAAAGAGCCGAAAATTGCCGAAGCGCCGGGCGAACCGAGCGGCCGAACGGAAAGAGCCGATTAGCGGGGGAGGCGAAAAGAGCCGAAAAGAGGCGAAAAGAGCCGAAGCGAAGCCCCCCGGACCCCCGTGAGGGGCCGGCCATGCCTTGAAGCGGCGCCGCGGCGATTCCTCCTCGTCCTGCTCCTCCTCGGCGGGTCTGATGGGCCGGGCAGGGGGCTGAGGGGGGCCGGAGATCCGAGCTGGGTTGAACTGGGCCCAACTGGGCCGAACTGGGCTGAACTGGGCCGGACTGGGCCGGACTGGGCCGGACTGGGCCGGAGGAACGGGACTAGGCCGCAAAGCGGGCGAAGTTCTCCGGAAAGAGCCGAAGGGAGCTCGGCGAGCGGGGTTAGCGCTGAGGCGGGCGGAAAGAGCCGAAGTTCTCCGGAAATTGCCGAAGGGAGCGGGAGTCAGTTAGCGGAGCGCGGGAGGGACGGAAATTGCCGAAGAGGGACGGAAATTGCCGAAGTGGCGCCATGTTGGTGTCGCTGCTGCTCGGGCTGCTGGAGGGTGAGTTGGGCAGGTTCCGGAAAATGTCCCCAAAATGTCCCCAAAGTGTCCCCAAAGTGTCCCCAAAGTGTCGCTAAATGGCACCTGGTGGCAGCTGGGGTGCTTTAGGGTCACCTGGGAGGTGAAGAAGGTCACCTGGGGCTCTTCAAGGTCACCTGGGATCTCCAAAAATATCACCTGGGAGGTCAAAAATGTCCCCAGATTGTCCCCAAATGTGACTTTGGACCCCAAAAATGTCACCTGGGGTTCTTCAAGGTCACCTGGGAGCCCAAAAATGTCACCTGGGAGCGCAAAAATGTCACCAATTGTCACCTGGGAGCCAAAAATGTCCCCAAAATGTCCCCAAATGTGACTTTGGACCCCAAAAATGTCACCTGGGGCTCTTCAGGGTCACCTGGGAGCCCAAAAATGTCCCTGAAATGTCCCCAAATGGCACCTGGGAGCCCAAAAATGTCACCTGGGAGGTCAAAAATGTCCCCAAAATGTCCCCAAATGTCACCTGGGACACTTCAGGGTCACCTGGGAGCCCAAAAATGTCCCTAACATGTCCCCAGATGTCACCTGGGAGCCCAAAAATGTCACCTGAGGCTCTTCAAGGTCACCTGGGAAGCCAAAAATGTCACCTGGGAGCCCAAAAATGTCCCCAAAGTGTCCCCAAAGGTCACCTGGTGCTCTTCAAGTCACCTGGATCTCCAAAAATGTCACCTGGGAGCCCAAAAATGTCCCTGAAATGTCCCCAAATGTCGCCTGGGACACTTCAGGGTCACCTGGGAGGCCAAAAATGTCCCCAAATTGTCCCCAGATGGTACCTGGGACACTTCAGGGTCACCTGGAGCTCTTTAGGGTCACCTGGGAGCCCAAAAATGTCCCCAGAATGTCCCCAAATGTCACTTTGGACCCCAAAAATGTCACCTGGGACTCTTCAGGGTCACCTGGGAAGCCAAAAATGTCCCCAAGTTGTCCCCGGATGGCACCTGGGAGCCCAAAAATGTCACCTGGGAGGTCAAAAATGTCCCCAAAATGTCCCCAGATGGCACCTGGGACACTTCAGGGTCACCTGGGAAGCCAGAAATGTCCCCAGAGTGTCCCCAGATGGCACCTGGGACCCTCGAGATGTCCTCAAAGGTCACCTGGGAGCCCAAAAATGTCACCTGGGGCTCTTCAAGGTCACCTGGGAGCCCAAAATGTCCCCAAATTGTCCCCAGATGGCACCTGGGAGCCCAAAAATGTCACCTGGGAGCCAAAAATGTCCCCAAAATGTCCCAAAATGTCACCTGGGACACTTCAGGGTCACCTGGGAGCCCAAAAATGTCCCTAACATGTCCCCAAATGGCACCTGGGAGCCCAAAAATGTCACCTGGGAGCCCAAAAATGTCACCAAATGGCACCTGGGAGCCAAAAATGTCCCCAAAATGTCCCCAAATGTGACTTTGGACCCCAAAAATGTCACCTGGGGCTCTTCAGGGTCACCTGGGAGCCCAAAAATGTCCCTGAAATGTCCCCAAATGGCACCTGGGAGCCCAAAAATGTCACCTGGGAGCCAAAAATGTCCCCAAAATGTCCCAAAATGTCACCTGGGACACTTCAGGGTCACCTGGGAGCCCAAAAATGTCCCTAACATGTCCCCAAATGGCACCTGGGAGCCCAAAAATGTCACCTGAGGCTCTTCAAGGTCACCTGGGAAGCCAAAAATGTCACCTGGGAGCCCAAAAATGTCCCCAAAGTGTCCCCAAAGGTCACCTGGTGCTCTTCAAGTCACCTGGGAGGCCAAAAATGTCCCCTGAATGTCACTTTGGAGCCCAAAAAAGTCACCTGGGGCTCTTCAAGGTCACCTGGATCTCCAAAAATGTCCCCAGGGAGCCCAAAAATGTCCCTGAAATGTCCCCAAATGTCACCTGGGACACTTCAGGGTCACCTGGGAGCCCAAAAATGTCCCCAGGGAGCCCAAAAATGTCCCTGAAATGTCCCCAAATGGCACCTGGGAGCCCAAAAATGTCACCTGTGAGCCAAAAATGTCCCCAAAGTGTCCCCAGATGGTACCTGGGACCCTCGAGATGTCCTTAAAGGTCACCTGGGAGCCCAAAAATGTCACCAATTGTCACCTGGGAGCCAAAAATGTCCACAAAATGTCCCCAAATGTGACTTTGGACCCCAAAAATGTCACCTGGGGCTCATCAAGGTCACCTGGGAGCCCAAAAATGTCACCTGGGAGCCAAAAAATGTCCCTAAAATGTCCCCAAATGGCACCTGGGAGCCCAAAAATGTCCCCAAAATGTCCCCAAATGTCACTTTGGACCCCAAAAATGTCACCTGGGGCTCTTCAGGGTCACCTGGGAAGCCAAAAATGTCCCCAAGTTGTCCCCAGATGGTACCTGGGACCCTCGAGATGTCCTTAAAGGTCACCTGGGAGCCCAAAAATGTCACCTGGGAGCCCAAAAATGTCACCAGATTGTCCCCAAATGTCACTTTGGACCCCAAAAATGTCACCTGGGAGCCCAAAAATGTCACCAAATGGCACCTGGGAACCCTAAAATGTCCCCAAAATGTCCCCAAATGTGACTTTGGACCCCAAAAATGTTACCTGGGGCTCATCAAGGTCACCTGGGAGCCCAAAAATGTCCCCAAGTTGTCCCCAGATGGCACCTGGGAGCCCAAAAATGTCACCTGGGAGGTCAAAAATGTCCCCAAAATGTCCCCAAATGTCACCTGGGACACTTCAGGGTCACCTGGGAGCCCAAAAATGTCCCGAAAATGTCAACTGGGAGCCCAAAAATGTCCCCAAAGTGTCCCCAGATGGTACCTGGGACCCTCGAGATGTCCTCAAAGGTCACCTGGGAGCCCAAAAATGTCACCTGGGACCCCAAAAATGTCACCTGGGAGCCCAAAAATGTCCCCAAATGGCACCTGGGAGCCCAAAAATGTCCCCAAAATGTCCCCAAATTGTCCCCAGATGGTACCTGGGACCCTCGAGTTGTCCTCAAAGGTCACCTGGGAGCCCAAAAATGTCACCTGGGGTTCTTCAAGGTCACCTGGGAGCCCAAAAATGTCCTTAAAATGTCCCCAAATGGCACCTGGGAGCCCAAAAATGTCACCAAATTGTCACCAAATTGTCCCCAGATGTCACCTGGGACACTTCAGGGTCACCTGGGAGCCCAAAAATGTCCCCAAAATGTCCCCAAATGGCACCTGGGAGCCCAAAAATGTCCCCAGATTGTCCCCAGATGGTACCTGAGACCCTCGAGATGTCCTTAAAGGTCACCTGGGAGCCCAAAAATGTCACCTGGGAGCCCAAAAATGTCACCTGGGAGCCCAAAAATGTCACCTGGGTGGTCAAAAATGTCACCAAATGTCACTTTGGAGCCCAAAAATGTCCCCAGATTGTCCCCAAATGTCACTTTGGACCAAAAAATGTCACCTGAGGCTCTTCAAGGTCACCTGGGAGCCCAAAAATGTCACCTGGGAGCCCAGAAATGTCACCAAATGGCACCTGGGAGCCAAAAATGTCCCCAAAATGTCCCCAGATGTGACTTTGGACCCCAAAAATGTCACCTGGAGCTCTTCAGGGTCACCTGGGAGCCCAAAAATGTCACCAAATGGCACCTGGGAGCCCAAAAATGTCCCCAAAATGTCCCCAAAGTGTCCCCAAAGTGTCGCTAAATGGCACCTGGTGGCAGCTGGGGTGCTTTAGGGTCACCTGGGAGGTGAAAAAGGTCACCTGGGGCTCTTCAAGGTCACCTGGGATCTCCAAAAATGTCACCTGGGAGGTCAAAAATGTCCCCAGATTGTCCCCAAATGTGACTTTGGACCCCAAAAATGTCACCTGTGAGCCAAAACTGTCCCCAAAGTGTCCCCAGATGGCACCTGGGAGCCCAAAAATGTCCCCAGATTGTCCCCAGATGGCACCTGGGACCCTCGAGATGTCCTTAAAGGTCACCTGGGAGCCCAAAAATGTCACCTGGGAGCCAAAAATGTCACCTGGGAGGTCAAAAATGTCCCCAAATGGCACCTGGGAGCCCAAAAATGTCCCCAGAGTGTCCCCAGATGGTACCTGGGACCCTCGAGATGTCCTCAAAGGTCACCTGGGAGCCCAAAAATGTCACGTGGGGCTCTTCAAGGTCACCTGGGAGCCCAAAAATGTCCTTAAAATGTCCCCAAATGGCACCTGGGAGCCCAAAAATGTCACCAAATTGTCACCAAATTGTCCCCAGATGGCACCTGGGACACTTCAGGGTCACCTGGGAGCCCAAAAATGTCACCTGGGGCTCTTCAAGGTCACCTGGGAGCCCAAAAATGTCCTTAAAATGTCCCCAAATGGCACCTGGGAGCCCAAAAATGTCCCCAAAATGTCCCCAAATTGTCACCAAATTGTCCCCAGATGGTACCTGGGACACTTCAGGGTCACCTGGGGCTCTTTAGGGTCACCTGGGAGCCCAAAAATGTCCCCAAAATGGTACCTGGGACCCTCGAGATGTCGTTAAAGGTCACCTGGGAGCCCAAAAATGTCACCTGGGAGCCCAAAAATGTCACCTGGGGCTCTTCAAGGTCACCTGGGAGCCCAAAAATGTCACCTGGGAGCCCAAAAATGTCACCAAATGGCACCTGGGAGCCAAAAATGTCCCCAAAATGTCCCCAAATGTGACTTTGGACCCCAAAAATGTCACCTGGGGCTCTTCAGGGTCACCTGGGAGCCCAAAAATGTCCCTAAAATGCCCCCAAATGGCACCTGGGAGCCCAAAAATGTCACCTGGGAAGCCAAAAGTGTCCCCTGAATGTCACTTTGGAGCCCAAAAATGTCACCTGGGGCTCTTCAAGGTCATCTGGGAGCCCAAAAATGTCCCTGAAATGTCCCAAAATGTCACCTGGGAGCCCAAAAATGTCACCTGTGAGCCAAAAATGTCCCCAAAGTGTCCCCAGATGGCACCTGGGAGCCCAAAAATGTCCCCAGATTGTCCCCAAATGTCACTTTGGACCCCAAAAATGTCACCTGGGGCTCTTCAGGGTCACCTGGGAGCCCAAAAATGTCACCTGGGAGCCAAAAATGTCACCTGGGAGCCAAAAATGTCCCCAGATTGTCCCCAAATGTCACTTTGGACCCCAAAAATGTCACCTGGGGCTCTTCAGGGTCACCTGGGAGCCCAAAAATGTCCCCAAAATGTCCCCAAATGTCACCTGGGAGCCCAAAAATGTCACCTGGGAGCCCAAAAATGTCCCCAAAATGTCCCCAAATGTCACCTGGGGCTCTTCAAGGTCACCTGGGACTGGGAAAAATGGGAAAAATGGGAACAAATTCCCAAAATTCGCGTCTATTTTAACCAAATTTCGCCCAAATTTCACTGGATTTTCACCAAAATTCCCCATTTTTTCACAGGAATTTCAGGATTTTTGGGAATTTCAGAATCCCAGACCCATTTTTTCCCATTTTTCCCACTCCTAGGATCTCATGGGGGATCCATGGAACCCATTTTGGGTCATTTTGGGTCTAATTTCACCAATTTTCGACCAAATTTCACTCAAATTTCACCCGAATTTCACTGGAATTTTCACTAGGATTTTGGGAATTTTGGGAATTTTGGGAATTTTCCCATTTTTCCCACTCCTAGGATCTCATGGGGGATCCATGGAACCCATTTTGGGTCTAATTTCACCAATTTTCGACCAAATTTCACTCAAATTTCACTCAAATTTCACTCAAATTTCACTCAAATTTCACCGGATTTTTTGCCAAAATTCCACATTTTTTCATAGGAATTTTGGGAATTTTCCCATTTTTCCCATTTTTCCCATTTTTCCCTCTTCTAGGGTTCCTAGTCTCCCATGGGAACTACCTGGAGCTCATTTTGGGTCTATTTTAACCAAATTTCACTCAAATTTCACTCAAATTTTACCGGATTTTCACCAAAAATCCACATTTTTTCACCGGAATTTCGGGAATTTTGGGAATTCCTGACCTTCTCCCCATTTTTCCCACTCCTAGAGTCCTTTGGGGGATCCACAGACCCCATTTTGGGTCTCATTTTGGGTCTAATTTCACCAATTTTCAACCAAATTTCACTCAAATTTCACCCAAATTTCACTGGAATTTTCACTAGGATTTCGGGAATTTTGGGAATTTTCCTATTTTTCCCATTTTTCCCACTCCTAGGATCTCATGGGGGATCCATGGAACCCATTTTGGGTCTAATTTCACCAATTTTCGACCAAATTTCACTCAAATTTCACTCAAGTTTCACTCAAATTTCACTCAAATTTCACCAGATTTTTGCCAAAATTCCACATTTTTTCGTAGGAATTTTGGGAATTTTCCCATTTTTCCCATTTTTCCCATTTTTCCCTCTCCTAGGATTCCTAGGGTCCCACGGGAACTACCTGGAGCTCATTTTGGGTCTATTTTAACCAAATTTTACTCAAATTTCACTCAAATTTCAATGGATTTTCACCAAAATTCCACATTTTTTCACCGGAATTTCGGGAATTTTGGGAATTCCTGACCTTTTCCCCATTTTTCCCATTTTTCCCACTCCTAGAGTCCCATGGGAGATCCACAGACCCCATTTTGGGTCTATTTTAACTGAATTTCGCTCAAATTTCACTCAAATTTCAACGAATTTTGGCCAAAATTTCACAGATTTTCACTGGAATTTCACTGGAATTTCGGGAATTTTGGGAATTTTCCCATTTTTCCCATTTTTCCCACTCCTAGAGTCCTTTGGGGAATCCACGGAGCTCATTTTGGGTCTCATTTCCCCCAAATTTCACTCAAATTTCACCAATTTTCGCCAAAATTTCGCGGATTTTCACCGGGATTTCACCAGAATTTCGGGAATTTTGGGAATTCCTGACCTTTTCCCCGTTTTTCCCAGTCCTAGAGTCCCATGGGAGATCCATGGACCCCATTTTGGGTCTATTTTAACCGAATTTCGCTCAAATTTCACTCAAATTTCAACGAATTTTGGCCAAAATTTCATCGGATTTTCACTGGAATTTCACTGGAATTTCGGGAATTTCGGGAATTTCCACGAATTTTCCCATTTTTCCCATTTTTCCCACTCCTAGAGTCCTTTGGGGAATCCACGGAGCTCATTTTGGGTCTCATTTCGCCAATTTTCCACCAAATTTCACTCAAATTTCACTCAAATTTCGCCGATTTTCACCAAAATTCCACTTTTTTCACCGGAATTTCGGGAATTTTGGGAATTCCTGACCTTTTCCCCGTTTTTCCCAGTCCTAGAGTCCCATGGGAGATCCACAGACCCCATTTTGGGTCTATTTTAAATGAATTTCGCTCAAATTTCACTCAAATTTCAATGAATTTTGGCCAAAATTCCGTGGATTTTCATCAGAATTTCACTGGAATTTCGGGAATTTTCCCCAATTTTCCCATTTTTCCCATTTTTCCCATTTTTCCCACTCCTAGAGTCCTTTGGGGAATCCACGGAGCTCATTTTGGGTCTCATTTCGCCCAAATTTCACTCAAATTTCAACGAATTTTCGCCAAAATTTCGCGGATTTTCACCGGAATTTCACCGGGATTTCACCGGAATTTCGGGAATTTTGGGAATTCCTGACCTTTTCCCCGTTTTTCCCAGTCCTAGGCGCCCAGGCTGGCTGCGTGGAGGTGGCCTCAGGCACCGAGGCAGTGCTGGGCTCCACTTTCCGCCTGCTGTGCATCGCCTGCAAGAGGAGGAGCGAAACTCCCGCCGAGGCTGAGAGCGAATGGTTCTTCAGGCCAGAGGGAGCTCCCCAGTTCCAGAAGGTCACTGGGAGCACTGGGACGGACTGGGAGGCACTGGGAGGGACTGGGAGTTACTGGGAGAAACTGGGAGTTACTGGGAGGGAGATATAGGGGAGTAAAGGGAGCTGAAGGGAGACTGGGATGGATTGGGAATGGACTGGGAATGGACTGGGAGGGATTGGGATGGAACTGGGAGGGAACTGGGATGGAACTGGGATGGACTGGGAGGTGCTGGGAGAGACTGGGAGAAACTGGGAGTTACTGGGATGAAGTATGAGGGAGATAAAGGGGATTGAAGGGGAACTGGGATGGACTGGGAATGGATTGGGATGGAACTGGGAATGGACTGGGATGGAACTGGGATGGACTGGGATGGACTGGGATGGACTGGGAAGGGAACTGGGATGGACTGGGATGGACTGGGATGGACTGGGAAGGGAACTGGGATGGACTGGGATGGACTGGGATGGACTGGGATGGACTGGGAGAGGCACAGCGAAACTCCCGCCGAGGCTGAGAGCGAATGGTTCTTCAGGCCAGAGGGAGCTCCCCAGTTCCAGAAGGTCACTGGGAGCACTGGGACGGACTGGGAAATGGTTGGGAGTCACTGGGACAAACTGGGAGTTACTGGGAGAAACTGGGATGAAGTATGAGGGAGATAAAGGGGATTGAAGGGGAACTGGGATGGACTGGGAATGGATTGGAATGGACTGGGATGGACTGGGATGGACTGGGATGGAACTGGGAGGGAACTGGGATGGACTGGGATGGACTGGGATGGACTGGGAATGGACTGGGATGGACTGGGATGAACTGGGATGGACTGGGATGGAACTGGGAAGGACTGGGATGGACTGGGATGGACTGGGATGGACTGGGAGGTGCTGGGAGTTACTGGGAGAAACTGGGAGAAACTGGGAGTTACTGGGAGGGAGATATAGGAGAGTAAAGGGAGCTGAAGGGAGACTGGGATGGACTGGGAATGGACTGGGATGGACTGGGATGGAACTGGGATGGACTGGGATGGAACTGGGAAGGACTGGGATGGACTGGGATGGACTGGGATGGTGCTGGGAGGTGCTGGGAGTTACTGGGAGAAACTGGGAGTTACTGGGATGAAGTATGAGGGAGATAAAGGGGATTGAAGGGGAACTGGGATGGACTGGGAATGGACTGGGAATGGACTGGGAATGGATTGGAATGGAACTGGGAATGGACTGGGATGGACTGGGATGGACTGGGAAGGGAACTGGGATGGACTGGGATGGACTGGGATGGACTGGGATGAACTGGGAGAGGCACAGCAAAACTCCCGCCGAGGCTGAGAGCGAATGGTTCTTCAGGCCTGAGGGAGCTCCCCAGTTCCAGAAGGTCACTGGGAGCACTGGGACGGACTGGGAGGCACTGGGAGGGGCTGGGAGTTACTGGGAGTTACTGGGACAAACTGGGAGAAACTGGGAGTTACTGGGAGGGAGATATAGGGGAGTAAAGGGAGCTAAAGGGAGACTGGGATGGACTGGGAATGGACTGGGATGGGCTGGGATGGAACTGGGATGGACTGGGATGGACTGGGAATGGACTGGGAATGGACTGGGATGGACTGGGATGGAACTGGGAAGGACTGGGATGGACTGGGAATGGACTGGGATGGACTGGGATTGAACTGGGAAGGACTGGGATGGACTGGGAATGGACTGGGATGGACTGGGAGGGACTGGGATGAGCTGGGAGTGACTGGGAGGCGCTGGGGAGACACTGAGAAGCGCTGGGGAGACATTAGGGAGACATACTGGGAGGATACTGGGAGCTACTGGGCCATACTGGGGAGACACTTGGGATGAACTGGGATGAACTGGGAGTTACTGGGATGAACTGGAAACCAATAGGAACCAATGGGAACCAATGGGAACCAGTGGAAACCAATTAGCGGCAATTGCAATACCAAGAGCCGCCACCAGATGGCGACATAGAGATAGAATTTTAAAAAATCCAATTTTAACCAATTCTTACTGGTTTTTACTGGTTCTTACTGGTGCAGATCCTGCACTACAGCCCCGACGAGGAGCCCTGGGTGGCCCCAGGCCCGTTTCTCAACAACCTGGCCTGGAACGGCTCGAGAGGCACTCGGGACCTGCAGGGGCACTGGGGGATACTGGGACATACTGGGACATACTGGGGAGAGGCTAGAGAGGCACTGGCGATACTGAGAGGCACTGGGAGCGACTGGGATGAACTGGGGAAACATTAGGGAGATATACTGGGAGGATGCTGGGAGCTACTGGGCCATACTGGGGAGATACTTGGGATGAACTGGGAGTTACTGGGATGAACTGGAAACCAATGGGAACTAATAGGAACCAATGAGAACCAGTTAGCGGCAATTAGGCGCAGCTGCAATACCGAGAGTCGCCACCAGATGGCGCCATAGAGAGCAAGTTTTAAAAATCGCATTTTAACCAATTCTTACTGGTTTTTACTGGTTTTTACTGGTGCAGATCCTGCACTACAGCCCCGACGAGGAGCCCTGGGTGGCCCCAGGCCCGTTTCTCAACAACCTGGCCTGGAACGGCTCGAAAGGCACTCGGGACCTGCAGGATTTATCCGTTTCGCTCAGCAGAGTGGAGCGAGATCACGCCGGGCATTACATCTGCCGCCTCAAGAGGAACTTGACTTTCGAGGGTTACACCTACAGCCTGGCCAGGAATCAGACCCTGAGGCTGGCCGTGGTGGAGAAAGGTGGGACTGGTTTGTACTGGGAGGGACTGGGAGGAGAAAATCCGGCGGTTTTGGGGTGGACAGTGGGGATTTTAGGGGGGGGAAATGGGGATTTGAGGGTTAAAAATGGGAGTTAAAGGGTTAAAAATGGGAGTTTAAGGGTTAAAAGGGGAACTGGTTTATAGTGGGAGGGACTGGGAAGGACTGGTTTATGTTGGGAGGGAGTGGGAGGAGGAAAAACGATGGTTTTGGGGTGAAAAATGGGGATTTTAGGGTGGAAAATGAGGTTTTTAGGGGAGAAAATGTGAGTTTTAATGATATAAAAAGGAACTGGTTTATACTGGGAGAGGAGGGATTTAAACTGGTTTGTATGGGTTTGTACTGGTTTATACTGGGAGGGACTGGGAGGAAAAAATCCGGTGGTTTTGGGGTGGAAAATGGGGATTTAAGGGGGGAAAATGGGGATTAAAGGGTTAAAAATGGGAGTGAAAGGGTTAAAATGGGGACTGGTTTATACTGGGGCGGACTGGTTTATACTGGGAGGGACTGGGAGGAGAAAAAATGGTGGTTTTGGGGTGAAAAATGAGGATTTTAGGAGCAAAAATGAGGGGTTTTTTGGGGGGAACGGGGATTTAAGGGTTAAAAATGGGAGTTAAAGGGTTAATAAAAAAGGGACTGGTTTATACTGGTTTATACTGGGAGGGACTGGGAGGGAAAAAAAATGGAGATTTTGGGGTGGAAAATGAGGATTTTAGGGGCAAAAAATGGGAATTTTCGAGGTAAAAAGATGTTCTGTGCCCATAGAAGGGTTAAAAGTGGGCGTGGCTTAGGCTAAAATGGGCGTGGCTTACCTAAAATTTGCATATTTGGCGCTAAAATGGGCGTGGTTTGGTGCTAAAATTGTCAAAATTTTTGGGGATTTTTTTTGGGGAATTTTGGGGTTTTTTGGGGCATTTGACTCCTGGATGTTCCCACTCCCCAGATCTTCAGAATGGGCGTGGTTTGAGCTAAAATGGGCGTGGCTTAGGCTAAAATTTGCATATTTTGCTTTTAAAATTCGAAATTTTTGTGGGTTTTTTTGGGTGGATTTTAGGGGTTTTTTTTTTAGGAATTTTGGGGGGTTTTGGGGGATTTGACTCCTGGATGTTTCCACTCCCCAAATCTCCTGAATGGGCGTGGTTTGGGCTAAAATAGGCGTGGCTTAGGCTAAAGAGGGCGTGGCTTAGCCAAACCCCACTCCCATTTTACCCAAAAAACCCCTAAAAAAAAATCCAAATCTTATCCAATTTTTTTGTGGTTTTTTGTGGGTTTTTTTTGGGGGGGGAATTTGACTCCAGGATGTCTCCACTCCCCAAATCTTCAGAATGGGCGTGGCTTAGCCACAAACCCCTCCCACCTTACCCCCCAAAAACCCCCCAAAAATGGTTATTTTTTTCCCCTTTTTCCCCCGGATTGTCCCCATTTCTCGCCCGATTTTCTCCGGGTTTTTTCCCCTCCTCCCCGTTTCGGGTGAAAATCCCTCCGTCTGGGGTTCTCTCCTGGCCCAGCCCGGCGGGATTTGGCGTCCATCGTCTCCGAAATCCTCATGTACGTTCTCATCGTGGTGCTCACCCTCTGGCTGGCGGCCGAAATGCTCTATTGCTACCGCAAGGTGGCGGCGGCGGCTCCGCCCCCCGACAGCGCGTGAGTGGGCGGGGCCTGGCTGGGCGGGGCCGGGAGGGGGGCGGGGCTTAACCCCGGGGTGGAAATTTGGGGGAATTCGGGTAAAAAAAAAAAAAAAATGGGGAAATTGGGGCCAAAAAAAGGGGATTTGGGAAGCCAAGGGGGCGTGGGTTAGGGTTGTGGGCGTGGCGCGTGGTGGGTGTGGCCGGGAAGGGGCGTGGTCTTATCCTAGGGTGGAATTTTGGGGAAATTTGGGCAAAACATGGGCAAAAAACGGGAGAAAATGGGGGGAATTGGGAAGGAAAGGGGGCGTGGTTTAGGGCGGTGGGCGTGGTCTGTGGTGGGTGTGGTCGGGAGGGGGCGTGGCTTAATCCTGGGGTGGAATTTTGGGGAGACAAAGTGAAATTTTGGGAAAATTCGGGAATTTTGGGGCAAAAATGGGAAAAAAAACACGAGAAAATGGGGGGGGAATTGGGGTGGAAAGGGGGCGTGGTTTGGGATTTTGGGTGTGGCTTGTGGTGGGTGTGGCCGGGAGGGGGCGTGGCTTAATCCTGGGGTGGAATTTTGGGTGAAAAATGGAGGAATTTGGGGGGGGAAATGGGGAAAATTTGGGTGAAAAGCGAGAAATGGAGGTGGAAAGTGGGCGTGGTTTGGGGTGGTGGGCGTGGCTTGGATGGGTGTGGTCGGGAAGGGGCGTGGTCTGATCCTGGGGTGGCATTTAGGGGAAATTTGGGGGAAAAATGGGGAAATTCGGGCAAAAAATAGGAGAAAATGGGGGGAATTGGGGTGGAAAGTGGGCGTGGTTTAGGGTGGTGGGCGTGGCCTGTGGTGGGTGTGATCGGAGGGGGCGTGGCTTTGTTCTGGAGTGGAAATTGGGGAAATTTGGCAAAATTTTTGGAAATTTTGGGGAAATTGTGGCAAAAAATAGGAGAAAATGGGGGAATTGGGGTGGAAAGGGGGCGTGGTTTAGGGATTGTGGGCGTGGTTTGCAGTGGGTGTGGTCAGAAGGGGGCGTGGCCTAAATTTTTGGGTGGAATTTTGGGGGAAAATAGGAAAATTTGGGTAGAAAATGGGGGGAAATGGGGGAAGTGGCCTGGAAAGTGGGCGTGGTTTAGGGTTGTAGGCGTGGCCGGTGGTGGGTGTGGTCTGGAGGGGGCGTGGCTTAATTCTGGGGTGGAATTTTGGGGATATTTTGGGAAAAAATTGGGAAATTTGGGGAAAAAATAGGAGAAAATGAGGGAATTGGGATGGAAAGGGGGCGTGGTTTATCGTGGTGGGCGTGGCTTGTGGTGGGTGTGGTCGGGAGGGGGTGTGGCTTAATCCTGGGGTGGAAATTTGGGCAAAAAATGGAATTTTGGGGTGAAATCGTTGGGATTTTGTGCTGGAATTTTCAGGATTTTTGGGATGAAATTTTTGGGATTTTTGGGTGAAATTTTTGGGATTTTGGGGTGGAATTTTTGGGATTTTTGGGGTGAAATTTTCAGGATTTTGGGGTGGTATTTTTGGGATTTTTGGGTGGAATTTTTGGGATTTTTGGGTGAATTTTCTGGGCTTTTGTGGTGGTGATTTTGGGGATTTTTGGGTGGATTTTTTTTTTGATTTTTGGATGAAATTTTCAGGATTTTTGGGTGGAATTTTTGGGGTGGAATTTTCAGGATTTTTGGGATGAAATTTTTGGGATTTTTGGGTGGAATTTTTGGGATTTTTGGGTGGCATTTTCGGGATTTTGGGAGGAAATTTTTGGGATTTTTGGGTGGAATTTTTAGGATTTTTGTGTGGGATCTTTAGGATTTTTGGGTAGAATTTGGACTTTTCGGGTGGAATCTTCGGGATTTTGGCATTAATTTTGGGATTTTGGAGGAATTTTTGGGATTTTTGGGTGGAATTTCTGGGCTTTTTTTGTGGTGATTTTGGGGCATTTGGGTGGATTTTTTCTGATTTTTGGGTGGAATTTTCAGGATTTTTGGGTGGAATTTTTTTATTTTTGGATGAAATTTTCAGGATTTTTGGGATGAAATTTTTGGGATTTTTGGGATGAAATTTTCGGGATTTTTGGGTGAATTTTTGGGATTTTGAGGTGGTATTTTCGGAATTTTTGGGTGGGTTGTTTTTTGACTTTTGGATGAAATTTTGAGGATTTTTGGGTGGAATTTTTGGGGTGGAATTTTCAGGATTTTTGGGATGAAATTTTTGGGTTTTTTGGGTGGAGTTTTCGGGATTTTTGGGTGGAATTTTCGGGATTTTTGGATGGAATTTCTGGGATTTTTGGGTGGAATTTTTGGGATTTTTGGCTGGAATCTTCAGGATTTTGGGGGTAATTTTTGGGTGGAATTTTCGAATTTTTGGGTGGATTCTTCGGGATTTTGGCGTTAATTTTTGGGATTTTTGGGTGGAATTTTTGGGATTTTGGGGTGGAATTTCTGGGCTTTTTTGTGGTGATTTTGGGGCATTTGGTGGAGGTTTTTTCTGATTTTTGGGTGGGATTTTCGTGGAATTTTTTTGATTTTTGGATGAAATTTTCAGGATTTTTGGGTGGAATTTTTGGGATTTTTGGGATGAAATTTTGGGGATTTTTGGGTGAATTTTCGGGATTTTGAGGTGGTATTTTCAGAATTTTTGGGTGGGTTTTTTTGATTTTTGGATGAAATTTTCAGGATTTTTGGGTGGAATTTTTGGGGTGGAATTTTCAGGATTTTTGGGATGAAATTTTTGGGATTTTTGGGTGGAATTTTTGGGATTTTTGGGATGAAGTTTTCAGGATTTTTGGGTGAAATTTTTGGGATTTTTGGGATGGAATTTTCAGGATTTTGAGGTGGTATTTTCGGAATTTTTGGGTGGAATTTTTTGGATTTTTGGGTGAAATTTTTGGGATTTTTTGGGTGGAATTTTTGGGATTTTGGGATGAAATTTTTGGGATTTTTGGGTGGAATTTTTGGGATTTTTGGTTGGAATCTTCAGGATTTTGGGGGTAATTTTTGGGCAGAATTTTTGGGATTTTTGGGTGGAATTTTTGGGATATTTGGGTGGAATTTTTGGGATTTTTGGGTGGAATTTCTGGGCTTTTTTTGTGGTGATTTTGGGGCATTTTGGGTGGATTTTTTTGATTTTTGGGTGGAATTTTCAGGATTCTTGGGTGGAATTTTTTTGATTTTTGGATGAAATTTTCAGGATTTTTGGGTGGAATTTTTGGGTGGAATTTTTGGGATTTTTGGGTGGAATTTTTGGGATTTTTGGGTGGAATTTTTGGGATTTTTGGGTGAAATTTTTGGGATTTTTGGGTGAAATTTTCGGGATTTTTGGGTGAAATTTTTGGGATTTTTGGGTGGAATTTTCAGAAATTTTGGGGGAATTTTTTTGATTTTTGGGTGGAATTTTTGGGTGGAATCTTCAGGATTTTGGGGGTAATTTTTGGGCAGAATTTTTGGGATTTTTGGGTGGAATTTTTGGGATATTTGGGTGGAATTTCTGGGCTTTTTTTGTGGTGATTTTGGGGCATTTTGGGTGGATTTTTTTTTATTTTTGGGTGGAATTTTCGGAATTTTTGGGTGGAATCTTCGGGATTTAGGCGTTAATTTTTGGGATTTTTGGGTGGAATTTTTGGGATTTTTGGGTGGAATTTTTGGGATTTTTGGGTGGAATTTCTGGGCTTTTTTTGTGGTGATTTTGGGGCATTTTGGGTGGAATTTTTTTGATTTTTAGGTGGTATTTTTGGGTGGATTTTTGGGTGAAATTTTTGGGATTTTTGGGTGGAATTTTTGGGATTTTTAGGTAGAATTTTTGGGATTTTTGGGTGAGATTTTTGGGTGAATTTTCGGGATTTTGAGGTGGTATTTTCGGAATTTTTGGGTGGAATGTTTTTGATTTTTGGATGAAATTTTCAGGATTTTTGGGATGAAATTTTTGGGATTTTTTGGGTGGAATTTTTGGGATTTTGGGATGAAATTTTTGGGATTTTTGGGTGGAATTTTCGGGATTTTTGGTTGGAATCTTCAGGATTTTGGGGGTAATTTTTGGGCAGAATTTTCAGAATTTTTGGGTGGAATCTTCGGGATTTTGGCGTTAATTTTTGGGATTTTTGGGTGGAATTTCTGGGCTTTTTTTGTGGTGATTTTGGGGCATTTTGGGTGGATTTTTTTTGATTTTTGGGTGGAATTTTCAGGATTTTTGGGTGGAATTTTTGGGATTTTTGGGTGGAATTTTCAGAATTTTTGGGGGAATTTTTTTGATTTTTGGGTGGAATTTTTGGGATTTTTGGGTGAAATTTTCAGGATTTTGGGGGTAATTTTTGGGCAGAATTTTTGGGATTTTTGGGTGGAATTTTTGGGATTTTTGGGTGGAATTTCTGGGCTTTTTTTGTGGTGATTTTGGGGCATTTTGGGTGGATTTTTTTTTTATTTTTGGGTGGAATTTTCGGAATTTTTGGGTGGAATTTTTTTGATTTTTGGATGAAATTTTCAGGATTTTTGGGTGGAATTTTTGGGGTGGAATTTTCAGGATTTTTGGGATGAAATTTTTGGGATTTTTGGGAGGGAATTTTTGGGATTTTTGGGTGGAATTTTCGGGATTTTTGGGATGAAATTCTTGGTATTTTGGGATGGAATTTTCAGGATTTTTGGGTGGAATTTTCGGGATTTTGAGGTGGTATTTTCGGAATTTTTGGGTGCGTTTTTTTGATTTTTGGATGAAATTTTGAGGATTTTTGGGTGGAATTTTTGGGGTGGAATTTTCAGGATTTTTGGGATGGAATTTTTGGGATTTTTGGGTGGAATTTTTTGGGATTTTTGGGTGAAATTTTTGGGATTTTTGGGATGGAATTTTTGGGATTTTTGGGTGAATTTTCGGGATTTTGAGGTGGAATTTTCGGAATTTTTGGGTGGGTTTTTTTTTGATTTTTGGATGAAATTTTCAGGATTTTTGGGTGGAATTTTTGGGGTGGAATTTTCAGGATTTTTGGGTTGAAATTTTGGGGATTTTTGGGATGGAATTTTTGGGATTTTTGGGTGGAATTTTCGGGATTTTTGGGATGAAATTCTTGGTATTTTGGGATGGAATTTTTGGGATTTTTGGGATGGAGTTTTTGGGATTTTTGCATGGAATTTTCCTGATTTTTGGATGGAATTTCTGGGATTTTTGGTTGGTATTTTTGGCTGGAATCTTTAGGATTTTTGGTGAAACTTTCGGGTGGAATTTTCGGGTGGATTTTGGGATGAAATTTTTGGGATTTTTGGGTGGAATTTTTGGGATTTGAGGTGGAACTTTTGGGTGGTATTTTTGAGTGGAATTTTCCTGATTTTTGGGTGGGATTTTCGGGATTTTTGGGATGAACTTTCAGGATTTTTGGGTGGAATTTTTGGGTAGAATTTTGGGGATTTTGGAACGAATTTTTTGGTATTTTTAGGTGGTATTTTTGGGTGGAACTTTTGGGATTTTTGGGATGAAATTTTCAGGATTTTCGGGTGGAAATTTTGGGAGGAATTTTTGGGATTTTTGGGTGGAATTTTCAGGATTTTTGGTATGAAATTTTCAGGATTTTTGGATGGAATTTTTGGGTGGAATTTTGGGATTTTTGGGTAATTTTCTCCCTCTCCCCCCAGCTCAGAATACCTGGCGATAACATCAGAGAGCAAAGAGAACTGCGGGGGAGTGCAGGTGGCTGAGTGACCACTGAGTGACCATGAGTGACCACTGAGTGACCACTGGGTGACCACTGAGTGACCCTAAATGACCACTGAGTGACCACTGAGTGACACTGAATGGCCACCAACTGAGCCTGAGTGACACTGAGTGACCACCAAGTGACCACTGAGTGACACTGAGTGACCACTGAGTGACACTGCATGACCCGAGTGACACTGAGTGACACTGAGTGACCATTGAGTGACCACTGGGTGACCCTGAGTGGTACTGAGTGACCACTGAGTGACACTGAGTGACCACTGAGTGACCCCTGAGTTACCAGTGACCCTAAATGACCAGTGAGTGACACCAAGTGACCAGTGAGTGACACTGAGTGACCCTAAATGACTACTGAGTGACCACTGAGTGACCCTGAATGACCACTGGGTGACCACTGAGTGACCACTGAGTGACCAGTGAGTGACACTGAGTGACCACTGAGTGACCACTGAGTGACCCTAAATGACCACTGAGTGACCCTGACTGACCCCTGAGTGACCCAGAATGACCACTGAGTGACACTGAGTGACACCAAGTGACCAGTGAGTGACCACTGGGTGACACTGAGTGACACTGAGTAACCACTGAGTGACCACTGAGTGACACTGAGTGACCAGTGAGTGACACTGAGTGACCACTGAGTGATTGAGTGACCACTGAGTGACCACTGAGTGACCACTGAGTGACCACTGAGTGACCACTGAGTGACCATTGAGTGACACTGAGTGACCACTGAGTCACACTGGGTGACCCTGAGTGACACTGAGTGACACTGAGTGACCACTGAGTGACCCCTGAGTGACCACTGCGCAACACTGAGTGACACAGAGTGACCATGAGTGACTATTGAGTGACCATGAGTGACCAGTGAGTGACACAGAGTGACACTGAGTGACCACCAACTGACCCTGAGTGACATTGAGTGACCACTGAGTGACCACTGAATGACCACTGGGTGACCACTGAGTGACCACTGGGTGACATTGAGTGACCCTAAATGACCACTGAGTGACCACTGAGTGACACTGAATGACCACTGAGTGACACTGAGTGACCCTAAGTGACCACCAAGTGACACTGAGTGACACTGAGTGACCACTAAGTGACCACTGAGTGACACTGAGTGACCACTGAGTGACACTGCATGACCCTGAGTGACACTGAGTGACCACTGAGTGACCAATGAGTGACACTGAGTGACCACTGAGTGACACTGAGTGACCACTGAGTGACACTGCATGACCTGAGTGACACTGACACTGACCACTGAGTGACCACTGAGTGACCATTGAGTGACCACTGAGTGACACTGAGTGACCCTAAATGACCACTGAGTGACCCTGACTGTCCCCTGAGTGACCCAGAATGACCACTGAGTGACACTGAGTGACCACTAAGTGACCATTGAGTGACACTGAGTGACCACTGGGTGACCCTGAATGACCACCAAGTGACACTGAGTGACCCTGAGTGACCACTGACTGTCCCAAGTGACCCCCCCCTGAGTGACCCTTGGTGACCTTTGACCTCTCCCTGTCCCCCCCTGCAATAAACCCCCGGGGGGACACTCTGCCCCTCCCCCACCCTAAGCCCCTCCCCCCTCTGCATGGCTCCTCCCCCCTCCCCAAAAAATTTGGGGGGAAAACCCCAAAATTGGGGAAAAAAATCCCAAAATTGGGGAAAAAAATCCCAAAAATTGGGGGGAAAAAATCCCAAAAATCTGGGGGAAAAATCCTAAAAATTGGGAAAAAAAATCCCAAAAATTTGGGGAAAAAATCCTGAAATTTTGGGAAAAAAATTCCAAAATTGGGGAAAAAAATCCCAAAAAATGGAGAAAAAATCCCATAAGTTTGGGAGAAAATCGGTTAAAATTTGGGGGAAAAAGCCAAAATTTGGGGGAAAAACCCCCAAAATTGGGGGGAAAAAATCCCAAAATTTGGGAAAAAGACTCCAAAATTAAGGAAAAATCCCAAAAATTTGGGAGAAAATCTGGCAAAATTTGGGGAAAAAAACTTCAAAAATTGGGAGAAAATCTGTGAAAATTTGGGGGAAAAGATCCCAGAATTGGGGAAAAAATCCCAAAAATTCGGGAAAAAAATCCCAAAACTGGGGAAAGAAATCCCAAAAGTTTGGGACAAAATCTGTTAAAATCTGGGGGGGAAACCCCCAGACTTTGGTGTAAAATTCCCCAAAATTTGTTGGAAACAACCCCAAAATTTGGGACAAAATTCCCCAAAATTTGATGGAAAAAATTCCAAAATTTGGGATAAAATTCCCCAAAAATTGACAGGAAAAAACCTCCAAAATTTGATATAAAAATCCCAAAATTTGATGGAAAAATCCCCAAAATTTGGGATAAAATTCCCCAAAAATTGACAGAAAAAACCTCCAAAATTTGACATAAAAATCCCAAAATTTGATGGAAAAATCCCCAAAATTTGATATAAAATTCCCCAAAATTTGATGGAAAAATCCCCAAAATTTGACGGAAAAAATTCCAAAATTTGGGATAAAATTCCCCAAAAATTGACAGGAAAAAACCTCCAAAATTTGATATAAAAATCCCAAAATTTGATGGAAAAATCCCCAAAATTTGACAGAAAAAATTCCAAAATTTGGGATAAAATTCCCCAAAAATTGACAGAAAAAAACCTCCAAAATTTGATATAAAAATCCCAAAATTTGATGGAAAAAATCCCCAAAATTTGACGGAAAAAAATCCAAAATTTGGGATAAAATTCCCCAAAATTTGATGTAAAAAATCCTCAAAATTTTGGGCTAAAAATCCCCAAATTTGGGGTCAAACCCCCCGGTGTGAACGTGTGCAAAATGCAAATGTATGCAAATGAGCAATATGTAAATGAAGGAATGCGAACTCTGGACGGGCGCTTTATGCAAATGAGGCGCGCGGGTATGCAAATGAGCCTGGATATGCAAATGAGCACAGACATGCAAATGAAAGATATGTAAATAAGAAATGTAAATGAGGAAACATGCAAATGATGTCGATATGCAAATCAGATGGAAATGAACGCTGTAAATGGTAACGGAGAGTTAATTAATATGTAAATTAGCTGTACATAGACGATATGCAAATGAGCACCACCACAAGCCGCACTAATCGCACTTAATCAGCCCAGCAATATGCAAATGAAGATGCAAATGAAGATGCCAACGGGAAACGAGGCGGATATGCAAATGAGCGGTGGGCGGGGCATGCAAATGAGCGGCATGCAAATGAGCACCGTATGCAAATGAGCACCTTCATGCACACTCATTAGGGGAATGACCGCTGTATGCAAATGAGCGCCCGTATGCAAATGAGCGGACGTGCCAATGACGAGTGTTGTTTTAATTGTGCCAATATGTAAATGAACATGCAAATGAGCTCGAGTGGCGATTGGTGGTTATTTCGGGGGCGGGGCGGCGGTATGTAAATGAGGGTGGGGTTAATTAGGGATATGCAAATGAGAGTCGGGTTAATTAGGGATATGCAAATGAGGGTTGGGGTTAATTAGGGCTATGCAAATGAGAATTGGGGCTAATTAGGGATATGCAAATGAGGGTTGGGGTTAATTAGGGCTATGCAAATGATGTTTGTGGTTAATTAGGGCTATGCAAATGAGGGCTGGGTTAATTGGGGATATGCAAATGATGTTTGTGGTTAATTAGGGATATGCAAATGAGAGTTGGGATTAATTAGGGATATGCAAATGAGGGTGGGGTTAATTAGGGCTATGCAAATTATGTTTGTGATTAATTAGGGATATGCAAATGAGAGTTGGGATTAATTAGGGATATGCAAATGAGGGTTGGGTTAATTGGGATATGCAAATGAGGCTGGTGCTAATTGGGATAGGCAAATGAGGGTTGGGTTAATTGGGATATGCAAATGAGGGTTGGGTTAATTGAGGAAATGCAAATGAGGGCTGGGTTAATGGAGGATATGCAAATGAGGGTTGGGGTTAATTGGGGAAATGCAAATGAGGGTTGGGGTTAATTAGGGATATGCAAATGAGGGTGGGGTTAATTGAGGAAATGCAAATGAGGGTTGGGTTAATGGAGGATATGCAAATGAGGGTTGGGTTAATTGGGATATGCAAATGAGGGTTGGGTTAATTGAGGAAATGCAAATGAGGGTGGGGTTAATGGCGGATATGCAAATGAGGGTTGGGGTTAATTAGGGATATGCAAATGAGGGTTGGCGGGTGGGAGTGGCAGTGGTATGCAAATGGGATTTATGCAACTGAGTTGATGACGTCATCGGGTTGGATTTTGGGGGCGATTCGGGGAATTTGGGGGTGATTGGGGCTGGGTCTATGACGTCATCGTGAGGGGGATGACGTCATCGAGGGAAATGACGTCATCAGGGAACTCGGGGGGATTTTGGGGTTAATTCCCCAATTTTTTGGGGATTCAATTCCCAAATTTTGAGGCTCAATCCCGAAACTTTGGGATTCCCGAGTTGACTTTGGGGTCAAATTCCTGAATTTTGGGTTCAAATCCCGAATTTTAGGCCTCAAACCCCAAATTTTGGCGTCCAAGTCCCAAATTTTGGGGCTCCATTCCCGAATTTTGGGGTTCGATTCCCAAATTTTGGGATTCCTGACGCAAATTTTTGGCTCAATCCCCAAATTTTAACTCCTAATCCCCAAATTTTTTGGGGATTAAAATCCCAAATTTTAACTCCAAATCCCCAAATTTTAACTGAAAATCCCCAAATTTTAACTCCAAATCCCCAAATTTTAACTGAAAATCCCCAAATTTTAACTCCTAATCCCCAAATTTTAACTCCAAATCCCCAAATTTTAACTCCAAATCCCAAATTTTAACTCCAAATCCCCAAATTTTTTGTCCAAATCCACAAATTTTTAGTCCAAATCCCCAAATTTTTTGGCTAAAATCCCAAATTTTAACTCCAAATCCCCAATTTTTTTGGCTAAAATCCCAAATTTTAACTCCAAATCCCCAAATTTTAACTCCAAATCCCCAAATTTTAACTCTAAATCCCCAAATTTTAACTCCAAATCCCAAATTTTAACTCCAAATCCCCAAATTTTAACTCCAAATCCCCAAATTTTTTGGCTAAAATCCCAAATTTTAACTCCAAATCCCCAATTTTTTTGGCTAAAATCCCAAATTTTAACTCCAAATCCCAAATTTTAACTCCAAATCCCCAAATTTTAACTCTAAATCCCCAAATTTTAACTCCAAATCCCAAATTTTAACTCTAAATCCCCAAATTTTAACTCCAAATCCCAAATTTTTTGTCCAAATCCCAAATTTTTTGTCTAAAATCCCAAATTTTAACTCCAAATCCCCAAATTTTTGTCCAAATCTCCAAATTTTTTGTCCAAATCCCCAAATTTTAACTCCAAATCCCCAAATTTTAACTCCAAATCCCCAAATTTTTTCCAACTCCCAAATTTTTTCCAAATCCCCAAATTTTTTGCTAAAATCCCAAATTTTAACTCCAAATCCCAAATTTTAACCCAAATCCCCAAATTTTAACCCAAATCCCCAATTTTTTGGCTAAAATCCCCAAATTTTTTGGCTCCTCTCCCCATTGGCCTCTCCCCGATGACGTCATCCCCCAATTTGGGAGGCTTTGGCGCCGAAATGACGTCATCGAGCCGCCCGACCGGTTTTTGGGGATTTTTTTTTTTGGGGGAAGCTTGACCTCGATTTTTTCCGGGGCTTTAATTAAAGAGGATTTCAGGCTTTTAATTAACGTTTTTAATTAAAACTTTGGGTGGAAAATGAGGGGGTTGGGGCGATGACGTCATCCAGCGTCCCCAAATTAAGCCACGCCCACCCCGAAAATAATCCCCAAAAAAGCTGCCGAAGGTCGAATTTGGGGTGAAACTCGTCAGGTTCGGGTGAGGAAAATCGGGGAATTTGGGGGAATTTTGGGGAATTTTGGGGAATTTTGGGAGGGAGAGGTTTGGGAGGGAATTTTGGGAGATTTTGGGGATTTTTTGGGGGGATTTTTGGAGATTTTGGGGGAATTTTTGGGGAAATTTTGGGGGATTTTGGGGAAATTTGGGGGATTTTGGGGGATTTTGGTGAAATTGGGGGAAATTTTGGGGAATTTTGGGGATTTTGGGGGAATTTTGGGGAATTTTGGGGGATTTTTGGGAGATTTTTGGGGGAATTTTGGGAGATTTTGGGGATTTTTGGGGGTTTGGGGATTTTGGGGAAATTTGGGGGATTTTGGGGGAATTTTGGGGAATTTTGGGGGATTTTTGGGAGATTTTTGGGGAATTTTGGGAGATTTTGGGGATTTTTTTGGGAATTTTAGGGATTTTGGGAGATTTTGGGGATTTTTTGGGAGATTTTGGGGGATTTTGGGAAATTTGGGGGAATTGGGGAATTTTGGGGATTTTGGGGGAATTTTGGGGAATTTTGGGAGATTTTGGGAAATTTGGGGGAATTGGGGAATTTTGGGGGAATTTTGGGGAATTTAGGGGGATTTTTGGGAGATTTTTGGGGGATTTTGGGAGATTTTGGGGATTTTTTGGGGGATTTTGGGGAATTTTGGGGAAATTTGGGGGAATTGGGGAATTTTGGGGATTTTGGGGGATTTTGGGGAATTTTGGGAGGGAGAGGTTTGGGAATGAATTTTGGGGGAATTTTGGGGGGATTTGGGTGATTTTGGGGAATTTTAGGGGATTTTAGGGATGTTTTGGGATGATTTGGGGGGATTTTGGGGTATTTTGGGAGGGAGGAGTTTGGGAGTGAATTTTGGGGGATTTTTGGGGTGGAATTTGGGAGATTTTAGGGGTATTTGGACGGAATTTTGGGATTTTTGGGGAATTTTGGGAATTTTTGGGGGATTTTGGGAATTTTTTGGGCATTTTGGGAGATTTTGGGGGAATTTGGGGGATTTTGGGAGGATTTTGGGGGATTTTTTGGAATTTTAGGGGATTTTAGGGATGTTTTGGGGTGATTTTTGGGGAATTTTGGGGGATTTGGGGAATTTTGGGGTGGAGGATTTTGGGAGGGAATTTTGGGGGATTTTTTTGGGGGATTTTGGCGGATTTTGGGGGATTTTTGGGGGAATTTGGGAGATTTTTTTGGATTTTGGGGGAATTTGGGGGTTTTTTGGGAGATTTTGGGGAATTTTTTGGGGGATTTTGGGGGAATTTTGGGGAACTTTGGGGGATTTTTTTTTGATTTTGTGGAATTTAGGGGATGTTTGGGGAGATTTTGGGGAAACTGAGGGATTTTCGGGATTTGGGAGGATTTTACGGATATTTTAGGGGATTTTTTGGGTGGATTTGGGAGGTTTTGGGGGATTTTGGGAGATCTGTGGATATTTTCTGGATTTTGGGAGGTTTTTGGGGTCAATTTTGGGGTGGATTTGGGGATTTTAGGGACTTTTGGGGGGAATTTTGGGAGGATTTGGGGAGATTTTGGGATTTTTGGGAGGATTTGAGATTTTTTTGGGGATATTTTGGGGAGATTTTTGGGGTTTTCGAGAGGATTTTGGGGACTTTGAGGTTATTTTGGGGAGGAATTTTGGGTCTTTTTGGGGTTTTTTGGACATTCTGGGTTAATTTCAGCCATTTTGGGGAAATTTTGGGTTATTTTGGGGTTTTTTTGGGATTATTTGGGCCATTTGGGGTAAAATAGGGTCATTTGGGGTCATTTTGGGGTCATTTTGGGATAATTTTGGGTTTCTTTGGGGTTTTTTGGGTCATTTTGGGTCATTTTGGGGGATTTTTGGGTCATTCTGGGTCATTTTTTGGTTTTTTTTGGCCATTTTGGTGTCATTTGGGGTCATTTGGGATTTATTTGGGTCATTTTGGGTCATTTTGGGTCATTCTGGGGTCATTTTGGGGGTTTTTTTGGGATTATTTGGGTTTTTTTGAGCCATTTGGGGTAATTTTGGGATATTTTTGGGTCATTTTTTTGGGTTTTTTTGGCCATTTCGGTGTCATTTGGGGTCATTTCAGATTTATTTGGGATATTTTGGGTCATTTTTGGGTCATTTTTGGGTCATTTTGGGGGTTTTTTTGGGATTATTTGGGTTTTTTAGAGCCATTTGGGGTAATTTGGGGTAATTTTGGGTCATTTTGGGGGATTTTTGGGCCATTTTGGGTCATTTTTTGGGTTTTTTGGCCATTTCGGTGTCATTTGGGGTCATTTGGGATTTATTTGGGATATTTAGGGTCATTTTTGGGTCATTTTTGGGTTTTTTTAGCCATTGGGGTCATTTTGGAGCAATTTTGGGTCATTTTGGGTAATTTTGGGATATTTTTGGGTTTCTTTGGGTTTTTTTGGGCCATTTTGGGTCATTTTGGGTTTTTTTTTGACCATTTTGGTGTCATTTGGGGTCATTTCGGATTTATTTGGGATATTTTGGGTCATTTTGGGTCATTTTGGGTCATTCTGGGGTCATTTTGGGGTTTTTTTTGGATCATTTGGGGTTTTTTGAGCCATTTGGGGTAATTTTGGGCCATTTGGGGTCATTTTGGGGGATTTTTGGGTCATTCTGGGTCATTTTTTGGGTTTTTTTGGCCATTTCGGTGTCATTTGGGGTCATTTGGGATTTATTTGGGATATTTAGGGTCATTTTGGGGTCATTTTTGGGTTTTTTTGGGCCATTGGGGTCATTTTGGAGCAATTTGGGGACATTTTGGGTCATTTTGGGATATTTTTGGGTTTCTTTGGGGTTTTTTGAGCCATTTGGGGCCATTTTGGGGGATTTTTGGGTCATTCTGGGTCATTTTTTGGGGTTTTTTGGACCATTTTGGGTCATTTTGGGGTCATTTTGGATTTATTTGGGATATTTGGGGTCATTTGGGATTATTTGGTGTCATTTTGGGGTTATTTTGGGTCATTTTGGGTCATTTTTGGGTTTTTTTGACCATTTCGTTGTCATTTGGGGTCATTTTGGATTTATTTGGGGCAATTTGGGTCATTTGGGGTCATTTTGGGGTAATTTTGGGTTTCTTTGGGTTTTTTTGAGCCATTTGGGGCCATTTTGGGGGATTTTGGGGTCATTCTGGTTAATTTTGGGGGTTTTTTTGGCCATTTCATTGTCATTTGGGATTTATTTGGGACTTTCTGGCTCATTTTGGGGTCATTTGGGGGGATTTTTGGGATTATTTGGGGTCATTTTGGTGTCATTTTGGGATAATTTTGGATTTCTTTGGGTTTTTTGGGCCATTTTGGGTCATTTTGGGCGATTTTTGGGCCATTTTGGGTCATTTTTTGGGTTTTTTTGGCCATTTTGGTGCCATTTGGGGTCATTTCGGATTTATTTGGGATATTTAGGGTCATTTTTGGGTCATTTTTGGGTTTTTTTGAGCCATTGGGGTCATTTTGGAGCAATTTGGGGTCATTTTGGGTAATTTTGGGATAATTTTGGATTTCTTTGGGGTTTTTGGGGCCATTTTGGGTCATTTTTTGGATTTTTGGGTCATTCTGGGTCATTTTTTGGGTTTTTTTGGCCATTTCGGTGTCATTTGGGGTCATTTTGGATTTATTTGGGGCAATTTAGGGTCATTTTGGGGTAATTTTGGGTTTTTTGGGTTTTTTTGAGCCATTTGGGGCCATTTTGGGGGATTTTGGGGTCATTCTGGTTAATTTTGGGGTTTTTTTGGCCATTTCATTGTCATTTGGGATTTATTTGGGACATTCTGGGTCATTTTGGGGTCATTTTGGGGGATTTTTGGGATTATTTGGGGTCATTTTGGTGTCATTTTGGGATAATTTTGGATTTCTTTGGGTTTTTTGGGCCATTTTGGGTCATTTTTGGGTTTTTTTACCATTTCGTTGTCATTTGGGGTCATTTTGGATTTATTTGGGGCAATTTGGGTCATTTTGGGTCATTTTGGGGTAATTTTGGGTTTCTTTGGGTTTTTTGAGCCATTTGTGGCCATTTTGGGGGATTTTGGGGTCATTCTGGTTAATTTTGGGGTTTTTTTGGCCATTTCATTGTCATTTGGGATTTATTTGGGACTTTCTGGGTCATTTTGGGGTCATTTTGGGATAATTTTGGGATATTTTTGGGTTTCTTTGGGGTTTTTTGGGCCATTTTGGGTCATTTTGGGCAATTTTTGGGTCATTCTGGGTCATTTTTTGGGTTTTTTTGGCCATCTCGGTGTCATTTGGGGTCATTTGGGATTTATTTGGGATATTTTGGGTCATTCTGGGGTCATTTTTGGGTTTTTTTGAGCCATTTGGGGTCATTTTGGAGCAATTTGGGGACATTTTGGGTCATTTTGGGATAATTTTGGGTTTCTTTGGGGTTTTTTGAGCCATTTGGGGTCATTTTGGGGGATTTTTGGGTCATTCTGGGTCATTTTTTGGGGTTTTTTGGACCATTTTGGTGTCATTTTGGGGTCATTTTGGATTTATTTGGGACATTTGGGGTCATTTGGGATTATTTGGGGTCATTTGGGGTTATTTTGGGTCATTTTGGGTCATTTTTGGGTTTTTTGACCATTTCGGTGTCATTTGGGGTCATTTTGGATTTATTTGGGGCAATTTGGGTCATTTTGGGGTAATTTTGGGTTTCTTTGGGTTTTTTGAGCCATTTGGGGCCATTTTGGGGTAATTTTGGGTCATTCTGGTTAATTTTGGGGTTTTTTTGGCCATTTTTGTCATTTGGGTTTATTTGGGACTTTCTGGGTCTTTTGGGGTCATTTTGGTGTCATTTTGGGGGATTTTTGGGTTATTTGGGGTAATTTTGGGTTTATTTGGGTCATTTTGGGTCATTTTGGGTCATTCTGGGGTCATTTTGGGGGATTTTTGGGTTTTTTTGGCCATTTTGGTGTCATTTGGGGTCATTTGGGATTTATTTGGGACATTTGGGGTCATTTTTGGGGTTTTTTGAGCCATTTGGGGTCATTTTGGTCCTTTTGGGGTCATTTTGGGGTATTTTGGGTCATTTTTTGGCCATTCTGGGCTCTTTCCCCTCCATTTCCCCCAATTTTTCCCAATTTCTTCCAGTTTTTCCCAATTTTCCCCACTTTTCCCCAATTTTCCCGATTTTCTCCCGTTTCCCCCTTTTTCCTCCCCCATTTCCCCCAATTTCTCCCAATTTTCTTCAATTTTTTCCCAATTTTTCCCAATTTTTCCCCCAATTTCCCCCAATTTTCCCCAATTTTCTCCCTATTTCATTCCATTTTTCTCACACTTTTTCCCAAATTTCTCCCAACTTTTCCCCATTTTCTCCCATTTTTTCCATTATTCCTCATTTTCCCCCATTTTCCCCAATTTTTTCCCAATTTTTCCCAATTTCCCCCAAATTTCCCCCATTTTCCTCCCAATTTTTCCCATTTTCCTCCCAACTTTCCCCAATTTTTCTCCCCAATTTCCCCAATTTCCCCCAAATCTTCCCCAAATTTTCTCCCAATTTCTCCCAATTTTCCCATTTTTTTCCCATTTTCCTCCCAAATTTTCCCAATTTTTCCCCATTTTCTCCCAATTTTTCCCCAATTTCCCCCAATTTCCCCATTTCCCCCCATTTTTCTCCCATTCTTCCCCATTTTTTCCCATTTCCCCCCAAATTTCCCAATTTTCCCCTTTTTTCCCCAATTTCCCCCATTTTTCTCCCAATTTCCCCAATTTTTTTCCCATTTTCCTCCCAAATGTTCCCAATTTTCCCCCATTATTCCCCAACTTCTCCCAATTTCCCCCAACTTTCCCCAAATTTTCCCCAATTTTCCTCCCAATTTTTCCCAATTTCCCCCCATTTTCCCTCCCCCTTTTCCCCCATTCTTTCCCCCAATTCTTCTCCCCAATTTTTCTCCCCAATTTTCCCCAATTTTTCCCCAAATTTCTCCAATTCCCCCATTTTTTCTCCCAATTTCTCCCATTTTTCCCCAATTTTTTCCCATTTTCCTCCCAAATTTTCCCAATTTTCCCCTTTTTTCCCCCAGTTTTCCCACTTTTCCCCTAATTTTCCCCAATTTTCCCATTTTCCCCCAATTTTCTTCAATTTTTTCCCCAATTTCCCCCAACTTTCCCTCATTTTTCTCCCTATTTTATTCCATTTCTCCCAACTTTTCCCCATTTTTCCCCAATTTTCTCCATTATTCTTCATTTTTCCCCCATTTTCCCCCATTTTCCCAATTTCTCCCAATTTTCCCCAATTTTTCCCCAATTTCCCCCAATTTCCCCATTTTCCAGCATTTTTCTCCCAAATTTCCCAAATTTCCCCAATTTTCCCCATTTTCCCCCATTTTTCTCCCAATTTTTCCTATTTTGCTCCCAAATTTTCCCAATTTTCCCCACTTTTTCCCAATTTCCCCCAATTTTCCCCTTTTTCCCCCATTTTCCCCCTTTTTTCCCCATTTTTTCCATTTTCCTCCCAAATTTCCCCCAATTTCCCCCATTTTCTCCCAAATTTTCCCAACTTTTCCCCCCATTTTTCTCCCATTCTTTCCCAAATTTCCCCATTTTCCTCCCAAATTTTCCTGAATTTTCCCAGTTTTCCCAAATTCCCCATTTTCCCCCATTTCCCCCCCATTTTTCTCCCATTCTTTCCCAATTTTTCCCCAATTTTCCCCGATTTCTCCCAATTTTCCCCATTTTTTCTATTTTCCTCCCAAATTTTCCCAATTTCCCCCACTTTCCCTCCAATTTTCCCTCAATTTTCCCCATTTTTCTCCCAATTTTCCCCCAATTTTCCCCATTTCCTCCCAATTTTTCCCCTTTTTTCCCCATTTTTCTCCCATTCTTTCCCCAATTTTCCCGAATTTCCCCCGAATTTCCCAAATTTCCCATTTTTTCCCCCGTTTTTCCCGCAGTTCCCGCCATGGCTCTGCTCTGCCGCTGCTGTCGCCCCAAAGGTCACAAAGGTCACGCCAAAGGTCGAAATTCCCGAAATTCCCGAAATTCCCGGAATTCCCGGAATTCCCGGAATTCCCGCGGTCACTGCAAGGGACAGCGCCGCCCCTGCGCCCCTCCCCCGCACCAGGTAGGAACCCCAAAATTCCCCAAAAAATTCCCAAAAAATTTCCCGCCAAAATTCCCAGTTTTATCCCCAAAATAAACTTTTTTCCCGCCAAAATTGCCAAAATTTCCCGCCAAAGTTCCAAATTTTCCCGCCAAAATTCCCTTTTTCTTTCTCGTCAAAATTCCCATTTTTCCCCCGAAATTCCCAAAACATTTCCCGCCAAAATTCCCAGTTTTTCTCCCCGAAATTCCCGAAACTTTCCCGCCAAAATTGCCAGAATTTCCCTGCCAAAATTCTCCAATTTTTCTCCCCGAAATTCCCAGAAACTTTCCCGCCAAAATTGCCAAAATTTCCCGCCAAAATTCCCAGTTTTTTCTCCCCGAAATTCCCGAAACTTTCCCACCAAAATTGCCAAAATTTCCCGCCAAAATTCCAATTTTTCCCGCCAAAATTCCCTTTTTCTTTCCCGTCAAAATTCCCATTTTTCCCCCAAAATTCCCAAAAATTTCCCGCCAAAATCCCCAAAATTTTCCTGCTAAAAGTCCCAACTTTAGCCAAAAAATTCCCATTTTTTCCTTGTCAAAGTTCCAGGTTTTTAGCCCCAAATTCCCATTTTTATCCCCAAAATTCCCAAAAGTTTCGTGCCAAAATTCCCCAAGTTTTCCACCAAAATTCCCATTTTTATCCCCAAAATAAACTTTTTTCCCTGCCAAAATTCCCAAAATTTCCCCCAAAAATTCCCAAATTTTTCCTCCGAAATTCCAAGAAATTTTCCCACCAAAATTAACAGCAAAAATTCCCACCAAAATGTCCCAAAATTTCCTGTCAAAATTCCCAAAATATTCCAGCCAAAGATTAAAAAAAAATTCCCACCAAAATTCCCAAAATTTTCCACCAAAATTCCCAAAATATTCCCGCCGAAATTCCCAAAAAATTTCCCGCCGAAATTCCCATTTTTAGCCCCAAAATTCCGATTTTTTCCCAGCAAAATTCCAATTTTTTAGCCCAAAATTTCAATTTTTCCCCCAAAATTCCCAAAAATTTCCTGCAAAAATTCCCAACAATTTCCCACCAAAATTCCCTTTTTCTTTCTCATCAAAATTCCGATTTTTTCCCCAAAATTCCCAAAAATTTCCCACCAAAATTAAAAAAAAATTTCCTGCCAAAATTCCCAGAATTTCCCGCCAAAAGTCCCAAAATTTCCCTCCAAAAGTCCCAATTTTAGACCAAAAATTCCAATTTTCTTCCTTGTCAAAATTCCCATTTTCCCCCCCCAAAATCCCCATATTTTCCCCACCAATATTCCCTTTTTCTTTCTCATTAAAATTCCCGTTTTTCCCCCAAAATTTTCCTGCTGAAATTTAAAAAAAAAATCCCACCAAAATTCCCAAAATTTCCCGCCAAAAGTCCCAATTTTAGCCCAAAAATTCCAATTTTTTTCCCAGCAAAATTCCCATATTTTTAGCCCAAAATTCCCATTTTTTTCCCCCGAAATTCCCGTATTTTTCTCACCAAAACTCCCAAAAATTTCCCGCCAAAATTCCCAATTTTAGCCCCAAAATCAACTTTTTTCCCAACGAAATTCACGATTTTCCCATCAAAATTACCATTTTTAGCCCCAAAATTAACATTTTTAACCCCAAATTCCCCAGTTTTCCCCCCCAAAAATTCCCGGTTTTCCCCGCCAAAATTCCCGCCAAAATTCCCATAGTTTTCCCGCCAAAATTCAAAAAAATTTCCCGCCACATTTTCCCACCAAAATTATGATTTTTTTTTCCCAGCAAAATTAACTATTTCCCGCCAAAATTCCCATATTTTTCCCACCAAAATTCCCTTTTTCTTTCTCATCAAAATTCCCATTTTTAGCCCCAAAATTAACATTTTTAACCCCAAATTTTCCACCCAAAATTCCCATTTTCCCCCGAAATTCCCAAATATTTCCCGCCAAAATCGCGGAAAATTTCCCGCCAAAATTCCCATATTTTCCCCCCAAAATCCCCAAAAATTTCCTGCCAAAATTCCCTTTTTTTTCTTGTCAAAATTCCCATTTTTAGCCCCAAAATTTCAGATCTTTTTAGCCCCAAAATTTCGGATTTTTAGCCCCAAAACATTGGATTTTTAGCAACAAAAATTGGGAATTTTAGCCCCAAATTGGGATTTTTTTCCCCGAAATTCAGATCTTTAACCCCAAAAATTTGAATTTTCAACCCCAAAATTCTCATTTTTAACCCCAAAAATTCAGATTTTAGCCTCAAATTTGGGAATTTTCGCCCCAAAAATTCGGATTTTTCCCCCAAAAAAGGGAATTTTGACCCAAAATTCCAATTTTCAACCCCAAATTCCCATTTTCCCCCAAAAAATTCGAATTTTCAGCCCCAAATCCCCATTTTTAACCCCAAAAATTCAGATTTCACCCTCAAATTTGGGAATTTTCGCCCCAAAAATTCGGATTTTTAACCCCAAAAATTCCAATATTTAGCCCCAAAAATCCCAATTTTCACCCCCAAAATCCCCATTTTCCCCCCCGAAAATCCCAATTTTCACCCCAAAATCGCCGTTTTTCACCCCGATTTTTAACCCTTTCTTCCCCGCAGCCTCCCTGCCCGCCGATGACGTCGGCGATGACGTCAGCGATGACGTCAGCAGTGCCCGCTACGTCATCTGGCCGCCGCCCGCCATCGTCACCCTGGGAGGACCGAGAGTGCAAGTGCTGGGCGAGAGGAAACCCCAAACCTGCTGCTTTTAGACCCAAAAGTTCCGGATTTTTGACCCCAAAAATTCGGATTTTTAGCCCCAAAAAAATCGGATTTTTAGTCCAAAAAATTCGGATTTTTAGACCCAAAAAAATCGGATTTTTAGTCCAAAAAATTCGGATTTTTAGCCCCCAAAAATTCGGATTTTTAGTCACAAAAATTCGGATTTTTAGCCCCAAAAATTCGGGAACTTTTCACCTAAATTTTGGAATTTTAGCCCCAAAAAATGGGGAAATTTCAACCCCAAAATCGCTGCTTTTAGACCCAAAAAATCAGGAAATTTCAACCCCAAAACTGCTGCTTTTAGACCCAAAAAATCCGGATTTTTAACCCCAAAAATTCGGATTTTTAGACCCAAAAATTCGGGAAATTTCAACCCCAAAATTCGGATTTTTAGCCCCAAAAAAATCGGATTTTTAGACCCAAAAAAATTGGATTTTTAGTCAAAAAAATTTTGATTTTTAGTAAAAAAAATTCGGATATTTAGTCACAAAAATCAGAAAATTTCCACCTAAGATTCGGATTTTTTAACCCCAAAAATTCGGATTTTTAGTCACAAAAATTTGGGAAATTTTCACCTAAAACTTGGAATTTTAGACCCAAAAAATGGGGAGATTTCGACCCCAAAACTGCTGCTTTTAGACCCAAAAAATCCGGATTTTTAACCCCAAAAATTTGGATTTTTAGACCCAAAAATTCGGATTTTTAGACCCAAAAATTCAGGAAATTCGCACCCAAAAATTCAGATTTTTAGACAAAAAAAATTCAGATTTTTAGTCACAAAATTTGGGACTTTTTCACCCCAAAATTCGGATTTTTAGTCACAAAAATTTGGATTTTTAGCCCCAAAAAATTGGGAAGTTTTCACCCGAAAATTCAGACTTTTAGTCACAAAAATTCGGATTTTCAGTCAAAAAAAATTTGGAATTTTAGCCCCAAAATTCAGATTTTTAGCCCCAAAAAGTGGGAAATTTTCACCTAAAATTCAGATTTTTAGACCCAAAAAATCAGGAGATTTCAACCCCAAAATTGCTGCTTTTAGACCCAAAAATCCGGATTTTTAGCCCCAAAAAATTGGGAAATTCTCATCCAAAAATTCGGATTTTTAGCCCCAAAAATTGGGACATTTTCACCCCAAAATTCAGATTTTTAGACAAAAAAAATTTGGATTTTTAGCCCCAAAATTCAGATTTTTAGCCCAAAAAATTTGGATTTTTAGCCCCCAAAAAATTGGATTTTTAGCCCCCCAAAAAAGGTGAAATTTCCACCCCAAATTCGGATTTTTAGCCCCAAAATATTGGGAAATTTCCGATTTTTAGCCCCAAAAATTCAGAAAATTTCCACCGAAAATTTGGATTTTTAGCCCCAAAAATCAGGAAATTCCCACAATTTTCTATCCCCAAAATTCAGATTTTTAGCCCCAAAAATTAGGATTTTGGACCCAAAATTGGGATTTTTTTAGCCCCAAAAATTCAGATTTTTAGCTCCAAAAAAATCACCATTTGAACCCAAAATCAAAAATCGTTTTGACCCCAAATAAAGAATTTTTCACCCCAAAATTCTTGTCTTGGATTTTGTTCTCGAAAAAAATCAACTTGGGACACCAAAAATTTGGATTTTTAGCCCCAAAAGTCAGGAAATTTCCACCTAAAATTAGGAATTTTAGCCCCAAAAATTCGGATTTTTAGTCAAAAAAATTTGGATTTTTAGCCCCAAAAATTCAGATTTTTAGTCCAAAAAAATCAGGATTTTTAGCACCAAAATTTGAATTTTTAGCTCCAAAAAATCAGGAATTTTCCACCTAAAATTGGGATTTTTTAGCCCCAAAAATTTGGCTTTTTAGCCCCAAAAAATTCAGATTTTTAGCCCCAAAAATCGGGAAATTTCAACCCCAAAATTGCTGCTTTTAGCCCCAAAAAATTTTAAATTTCCACCCAAAAATTAGGATTTTTTAGCGCCAAAATTTGGATTTTCTACCCCAAAATTCGTATTTTTAGCCCCAAAATTTGGATTTTTCCCCCCAAAATTGGGGAATTTTTTCCCCCCAAAATTCGAGATTTTATCCCAAAATTTCACCCTGAACTCCGAAATTCCACATTCGACGCCCAAAATTTGGGGAATTTCCCCCAAAATTGACTAAAATTTGATCAAAAATCGATGAAAAATTGATCAAAAATCGATGAAAAATTGATTAAAAATCGATTAAAAATCAGAAATGTCCCTGTTGGGGGTGGGGGAGGGGCGAACCAAAGTCCTTGTTTGCGTGACGTCATAGGGGCGTGGCTAACCGTCCACCAATCACATCAGTGGGCGTGTCCGGGAAGCCACGCCCCTTTCCAAGATGGCGGAGCTGCTGCAGTTTTCCACCCAAAAAAATTTTGGAATTTTCACCCCCAAAAATTGGGATTTTTAGCCCCAAAATTGCATCACGAAACCCAAAAAAAATCGACTTTTGATGCCCAAAAATTTGGAATTTTTTCCCCCAAAATTTGGAATTTTTTCCCCAAAATTTGGATTTTTTTTCCCCCAAAATTCGAATTTTTTTCCCCCAAATTTGGAATTTTTTCCCCAAAATTTGGAATTTTTTTCCCCAAAATTCGAATTTTTTTCCCCCAAATTTGGGAATTTTCCCCACCAAAATTTGGAATATTTTTCCCCAAAATTTGGATTTTTTTCCCCCAAAAAATCAACCTTTGGACACCAAAAATTGAGACTTTTACCCCAAAATTTGGGAATTTTAGCCCCAAAATTTTGGAATTTTAGCCCCAAAATTGCATCATGAAACCCAAAAAAAATCAACTTTTGATGCCCAAAAATTTGGATTTTTTTTCCCCCTAAATTTGGAATTTTTTCCCCCAAATTTGGGAATTTTTCCCCTAAATTTGGAATTTTTTTCCCCCAAAATTTGGATTTTTCCCCCCAAATTTGGAATTTTTTTCTCACAAAATTTGGATCTTTTTTCCCCCAAATTTGGGAATTTTTCCCCTAAATTTGGATTTTTTCCCCCAAAATTTGGAATTTTTTCCCCCAAATTTGGATTTTTCCCCCCAAAATTCAGATTTTTTTCCCCCAGATTTGGATTTTTTTCCCCAAATTTGGGAATTTTTGCCCAAAAATTCGGATTTTTGGCCCCAAAATTTTGTGGCGAAATCCCAGAAAAATCAACATTTGAACCCAAAATTGGGAAATTTTTTTTAACCTCAAAAATTCTCATTTTTAGCCTCCAAAACTGGAACTTTTGAGCCCCAAAAATTGGATTTTTTTGTCCCAAAATTTCATTGCGAATTCAAAAATTCAACACTCGACACCCAAAAATTTGGGATTTTCACCCCAAATTTGGGATCTTTAGCCCCAAAATTTAGATTTTTCGACCTCAAAATTCATACTTTTTGCCCCAAAATTGGAATTTTTCCCCCAAAATTGGAATTTTTTTCCCCCAAAATTCGGAATTTCCCCCCAAAATTTCACTGCGAATTCAGAAAATTTGACATCAAATTTTGTAAAATTTTTTTTCCCTAAAATCGACTAAAAATCCATTAATTAAAAATCCATAAAATTTTTTTTAAAAAAAAAAAATTTGGGAATTTCCTCATCAGGGTGGGGGAGGGGCGAGCCATGCCCTTATTTGGCTTATCGACCCGAATGACGTCACAAGGGGCGTGGCTAACACAACCAATCACATCAGTGGGCGTGGCCGCGAAGCCCCGCCCCTTTCCAAGATGGCGGAGGTGGTGCTGCTGACCCGCGTGCTGCCGGGGGGGGAGGGGCGGCGGGGGCGTGGCCAGCGCCCCTCCCCCACCCCAGCGCCCCCTCCCCAAACTGGGGAAACTGTGGGGAGAGCCGCTGGCGCTGGGGGTGAGAACTGGTTAGACTGGGAGGGACTGGGAGGGACTGGGAGGGACTGGGTTATACTGGTTTATACTGGGAGGGACTGGGAGGAGAAAACGCGGCGGTTTTGGGGTGAAAAATGGGGATTTTGGGGGGAGAAAATGGGAGTTTAAGGGTTAAAAATGGGACTGGTTTATACTGGGAGGGACTGGGAGGGAACTGGGATGGAACTGGGATTGAACTGGTTTATACTGGGAGGGACCTAGAGAACTGGGAGGGAAACACGGTGGTTTTGGGGTGAAAATGGGAGTTTTAGGGGTTAAAAATTGGACTGGTTTATACTGGGAGGGACTGGGATGAACTGGGAGTGAACTGGGAGGGACTGGGACAAACTGTTTTTACTGGAGGAACTAGGAGGAGAAAGCGGCGGTTTTGGGGTGAAAATGGGGATTTTAGGGTGAAAATGGGAGTTTTAGGGTTAAAAATTGGACTGGTTTATACTGGGAGGGAACTGGGAGTGAACTGGGATATACTGGGAGGGGAAAACGTGCAGGTTTTGGGGTGAAAAATGGGAGTTTAAGGGTTAAAAATGGGACTGGTTTATACTGGGAGGGACTGGGAGGGAACTGGGAGTGAACTGGGATATACTGGGAGGGACTGGGGGAAGAAAATGCGGCAGTTTTGGGGTGAAAAATGGGAGTTTAAGGGTTAAAAGTGGGAGTTAAAGGGTTAATAATTGGACTGGTTTATACTGGGAGGGACTGGGATAAACTGGGAGTGAACTGGGATGGGACTGGGATATACTGGGAGGGACTGGGGGGAGAAAACGCGGTGGTTTTGGGGTGAAAAATGGGAGTTTAAGGGTTAAAAGTGGGAACTGGTTTTTTACTGGGATGGAACTGGGAGTGAACTGGGATGGAACTGGGATCAAACTGGTTTATACTGGGAGGGACTGGGAGAGAACTGGGAGGGACTGGGAGGGGATTGGGATCAAACTGGTTTTTACTGGGAGGGACTGGGAGGAGAAAACGCGGCGGTTTTGGGGTGAAAAATGGGGATTTTAGGGAGAAAAATGGGAGTGGTTTATACTGGGGTGGACTGGTTTATACTGGTTTGGGGTTACTGGGATTTAACTGGGAGGGACTGGGAGGGACTGGTTTATACTGGGAGGGACTGGGAGGAGAAAACGCAGCGGTTTTGGGGTGAAAAATGGGGATTTTAGGGTGAAAAAATGGGAGTTTAAGGGTTAAAAATAGACTGGTTTATACTGGGAGGGAACTGGGATATACTGGGAGGGACTGGGAGGGAACTGGGGGGAGAAAATGTGGTGGTTTTGGGGTGGAAAATGGGAGTTTAAGGGTTAAAAATGGACTGGTTTGAACTGGGAGGGACTGGGAGGGGATTGGGATCAAACTGGTTTTTACTGGGAGGGACTGGGAGGGAACTGGGATGGAACTGGGATGGAACTGGGAGGGAACTGGGATGGAACTGGGAGGGAACTGGGATATACTGGGAGGGACTGGGGGAAGAAAATGCGGCAGTTTTGGGGTGAAAAATGGGAGTTTAAGGGTTAAAAGTGGGAGTTAAAGGGTTAATAATTGGGCTGGTTTATACTGGGAGGGACTGGGATAAACTGGGAGTGAACTGAGATGGACTGGGAGTGAACTGGGATATACTGGGAGGGACTGGGAGGAGAAAACGCGGCGGTTTTGGGGAGAAAAATGGGGATTTTAGGGGTTAAAATGGGAACTGGTTTATACTGGGAGGGACTGGTTTATACTGGTTTGGGGTTACTGGGATTCGACTGGGAGGGACTGGGATGGGATTGGGATTGAACTGGGAGGGACTGGGAGCAGAAAACGCAGAGGTTTTGGGGTGAAAAATGGGGATTTTGGGGTGGAAAATGGGAGTTTTAGGGTGAAAAATGGGAGTTTTAGGGTTAAAAATCGGACTGGTTTATACTGGGAGGGAACTGGGAGTAAGGTCTGAGTAAAGTGTGAGTAAGGGGTGAATAGAGGGTGAATGGGGCCCTGAGTGGGGAGTGAGTAAGGGGTGAGTAGGGAGTGAGTAAAGTCAGAGTAAGGGGTGAGTAGGGGGGGGGGGGAAAGTCTGAGTAATGGGAGAGAAAAATCTGAGTAAAATCAGAGTAAACGCTGAGTAAGGGGAGAGAATTAAGTCTGCATTAGGGGAGAGTAAAGTCTGAGTAAAGTCAGTGTAAGGGGAGAGTAAAGGCTGAATAAAGTCCGAGTAAAGCCTGAGTAAAGTCAGTCAAGTCTGAGTTAGGGGAGAGTAAAGGGTGAGTAAGGGGAGAGTAACGTCTGAATAGGGGGAGAGTAAAGTCTGACTAAAGTCAGAGAAAAGTCAGAGTAAAGTGTGAGTAAGGGGAGAGTAAAGTCTGAATAAAATCAGAGTAAAGGGAGAGTAAAGTCAGAGTAAAGTCAGCGTAAAGTCTGAGTAAAGTCAGTGAAAACGCTGAGTAAAGTCTGAGTAAGGGGAGAGTAAAGTCTGAGTAAAGGGAGAGAAAAGTCTGAGTAAAATCTGAGTACGGGGTGAGTAAAGCCTGAGTAAAGTCAGAGTAAAGGGTGAGTTAGGGGAGAGAAAACACTGAATAAAGTCAGAGTAAAGTCCGAGTAAAGCCAGCAAAGGCTGAGTTAGGGGAGAGTAAAGTCTGAATAAAATCAGAGTAAAGGCTGAGTAAAGTCTGAGCAAGGGGAAAGTAAAGTCAGAGTAAAGTCAGAGTAAAGTCAGAGAAAAGTCTGAGTAAAGTCAGAGTAAAGTCTGAGTAAGGGGAGAGAAAAGTCTGAGTAAAGTCTGAATAAAGTCAAAGCAAGGGGAGAGTAAAGTGTGAGTAAGGGGAGAGTAAAGTCAGAGTAAAGTCTGAGTAAGGGGAGAGGAAAGTCAGAGTAAAGTAAGGGGTGAGTAAAGTCAGAATCCAGTCAGAGTACAGGCAGAGTAAACAGTGAGCAGAGGCAGAGTAAGCAGTGAGTAAACAGTGAGTGAGGATTGAGTAAGAGCTGAGTAAAGGTGAGGGAGCCGGGTGGGGGAGGGGCGATTTGGGGTGGGGGAGGGGCGATTCTGGCTCTGGTTTTTGGGCAATTTTGGCTCTTTTTTTGAGGCAAATTTGGCTCATTTTTTGGGACTTTTTTGCTCCTTTTGGGGGCAATTTTGGCTCCTTTTTTGTCTCAATTTTGGCTCCTCTTTGGGGCAATTTTGGATCTTTTTTTGGGGCAAATTTGATCCTTTTTGGCTCAATTTCCTCTCCTTTTTTGGGTCAATTTTTGCTCCTTTTTGCCTCAATTTCCTCTCCTTTTTTGGGTCAATTTTTGCTCCTTTTTGCCTCAATTTCCTCTCCTTTTTTGGGTCAATTTTTGCTCATTTTTGCCTCAATTTCTCTCCTTTTGGGCTCAATTTCCTCTAGTTTTTGGCTCAATTTCCTCTAATTTTTTGTGTCAATTTTTGCTCCTTTTTGGCTCAGTTTTTGCTCCTTTTTGGATCAATTTTTACTCCTTTTTGGCTCAATTTTGACTCCATTTTGAGGCAATTTTGTCTCCTTTTTTGGGGCAAATTTGCTCCTTTTTGGGTCAATTTTGTGTCTTTTTTTGGCTCAATTTTGGCTCCTTTTTGAGGCAAATTTGCTCCTTTTGGATCAATTTTGGCTCCTTTTTTGAGGCAATTTTGCTCCTCTTTGGGGCAAATTTTGCTCCTTTTTGGATCAATTTTCGTTCCATTTTGGGTCAATTTTGTGTCTTTTTTTGGCTCAATTTTGGCTCCTTTTTGAGGCAAATTTGGCTCATTTTTTGGGTCAATTTTGCTCCTTCTTGGGTCAGTTTTTGCTCCTTTTTTGGATCAATTTTTGCTCCTTTTTTGGATCAATTTTCATTCCTTTTTGGGTCAATTTTGTGTCTTTTTTTGGCTCAATTTTGGCTCCTTTTTTGGGGCAAATTTGCTCCTTTTTGGGTCAATTTTGCTCCTTTTTGGGGCAATTTTTGCTCCTTTTTTGGCTCAATTTTTGCTCCTTTTTTGAGTCAATTTTTGCTCCTTTTTTGGCTCAATTTTTACTCCTTTTTGGATCAATTTTGGTTCCTTTTTGGGTCAATTTTTGCTCCTTTTTGGCTCAATTTTGACTCCATTTTGAGGCAATTTTGGGACCTTTTTTGGGGCAATTTTGGCTCCTTTTTGGCTCAATTTTTACTCATTTTTGGGTCAATTTCCTCTAATTTTTTGACTCAATTTCTCTCCTTTTTGGGTCAATTTTTGCTCATTTTTGCCTCAATTTCCCCTCCTTTCCCCTATGGGCGTGGCTTAGCGATCCCACCTGTCAATCACCCCCAATGGGCGTGGCTTAGCGAGCTGGGTGTGTTCTCCCACCTGTCAATCACCCCGATGGGCGTGGCAAGGGAACTGGGCGTGTCTCCCACCTGTCAATCACCCCAAAATGGGCGTGGCCTAGAAATAAGGGCGTGTCCTCACACCTGTCAATCACACCGGTGGGCGTGGCCTGGCGGTCTGGGCGTGTCCCCCACCTGTCAATCACTCAGGTGGGCGTGGCCTGACCCCGCCCTTCCCCCCAGGTGTCTCAGGTGCTTCTGGGCTTCAGCCAGGTGAGCCTGGGCGTGTCCCTGCTGGTGGCCCTGGGAGACCCCGTGGGAGCCCAGCTGGGGGCGCCGCTGGGCGGCGGGGCGGCGGTGAGAGAGACTGGTTTATACTGGTTTGTACTGGGAGGGACTGGGAGGAGAAAACACGGAGGTTTTGGGGTGAAAAATGGGGATTTTGGGGGGGAAAAAGGGGATTGTAGGGGGAAAATGGGAGTTTGAGGGTTAAAAATGAACTGGTTTATACTGGGAGGGACTGGGAGAGACTGGGAGTGAACTGGGATGGAACTGGGATATACTGGGAGGGACTGGGGGGAGAAAACGCGGCAGTTTTGGGGGGAAAAATGGGGATTTTGGGGTTGAAAATGGGAGTTTAAGGGTTAAAAATGAACTGGTTTATACTGGGAGGGAACTGGGAGAGACTGGGATAAACTGGGATGGAACTGGGAGGGAACTGGGAGGGACAGGGAGGAGAAAACGTGGTGGTTTTGGGGTGAAAAATGGGGATTTTGGGGTTAAAAATGGAACTGGTTTATACTGGGATGGACTGGGATATACTGGGATATACTGGTTTATACTGGGACTGGATTGGGATGGACTGGGAGGGACTGGGCGGGAAAAACGTGGCAGTTTTGGGGTGAAAAATGAGGATTTTGGGGTGAAAAATGTGGATTTTAGGGTGAAAAATGGGGATTTTAGGGGGGAAAATTGGGATTTTAGGGGGGAAAATGGGAACTGGTTTATACTGGTTTATACTGGTTTATACTGGTTTATACTGGTTTATACTGGGAGGGACTGGAGGTCACTCTGGGTCACTCTGTCCCCACAGTTGGTCATCTCGGGGTCAATGCTGGCAGCCATGGCCAAAAACCCCTCAGGGGGGAGGGTGAGTTTTGGGGTCATTTTGGGGCATTTTGGGACATTTTTGGGTCATTTTTGGGGTTAATTTTTTGGGTCAATTTTGGGGTCAGTTTTGGTCATTTTTGGGGTCTATTTTTGGGGTCAGATTTGGTCATTTTTGGGGTCATTTTTGGGGTCAGATTTTGGGTCATTTTTGGGTCATTTTTGGGGTCAGTTTTGGTCATTTTTGGGGTCAGATTTGGTCATTTTTGGGGCATTTTTGGGTCAATTTTGGGTCAATTTTGGGGTCAGTTTTGGGGTTTTTTGGGTTATTTTTTGGGTAAATTTTTTGGGTAAATTTTTGCCATTTTTGGTCAATTTGGGGTCGATTTTGGGGTCATTTTGGGACATTTTTGGGGTAATTTTGAGACATTTTGGGACATTTTTGGGGTCAGTTTTTAGGGTTATTTTTTGGGTAAATTTTTGCCATTTTTCGTCAATTTGGGGTCGATTTCAGGGTCATTTTGGGTCATTTTTGGGGTTAATTTTTTGGGGCTATTTTTGGGGTCAGATTGGTGATTTTTGGGGTCATTTTTGGGGTCAGATTTGGTCATTTTTGGGGTCATTTTTGGGGTTAGATTTGGTGATTTTGGGTCTTTTTGGGTCAATTTTGGGTCAATTTTGGGGTCAGTTTTGGTGATTTTTGGGGGTTTTTGGGTTATTTTTTGGGTAAATTTTGGCCATTTTTGGTCAATTTGGGGTTGATTTTTGGGTCATTTTTGGGTCAGATTTGGTCATTTTTGGGGTCATTTTTGGGGTAATTTTGGGGTCAGTTTTGGTCACTTTTGGGGTCATTTTTTGGTTCATTTTTGGGGTCAATTTTGGGTCAAATTTTGTCCATTTTTGGTCAATTTGAAGTGAGATTTTTAGGGTCACTCAGTGGTCACTCAGTGTCACTCACTGGTCACTCACTGGTCACTCAGTGTCACTCATGGTCACTCAGTGTCACTTACTGGTCACTCAGTGGTCACTCAGTGTCATTCTGGTCACTCACTGGTCACACTGGTCACTCACTGGTCACACTGGTCACTCATTGGTCACTCACTGGTCACTCTGGTCACTCCCTGGTCACTTAGTGTCACTCTGGTCACTCAGTGTCACTCAGGGTCACTCACTGATCACTCACTGGTCACTCTGGTGACTCAGTGGTCATTCTGGTCAGTCACTGGTCACTCTGTGGTCACTCACTGATCACTCAGTGTCACTCACTGGTCCCTCTGGTACCTCACTGGTCACTCTGGTCACTCACTGGTCACTCAGTGGTCACTCCCTGGTCCCTCTGGTCCCCCAGGCGCAGGCAGCGCTGGCGCTGTCACTGGTCACTCATTGATCAGACACTGGTCACTCTGGTCACCCTCCCTGGTCCCCCAGGCGCGGGCAGTGCTGGCGCTGTCACTGGTCACTCATTGATCAGTCACTGGTCACTCTGTGTCACACATTGGTCACTCTCTGGTCACTCCCTGTCTCACTGGTCACTCTGGTCACTCCCTGATCACTCAGTGGTCACTCTGGTCACTCCCTGGTCACTCTGGTCCCCCAGGTCCCGGGTGGCGCTGGCGCTGTCACTGGTCACTCCTGGTCACTCCCTGGTCACTCAGTGTCACTCAGTGGTCACTCAGTGGTCACTCTGGTCACTCCCTGGTCCCCCAGGCGCAGGCGGTGCTGGCGCTGTCACTGGTCACTCATTGATCACTCAGTGGTCACTCAGTGTCACTCATTGATCACTCACTGGTCACTCAGTGTCACTCACTGGTCACTCCGTGTCACTCATTGATCACTCACTGGTCACTCAGTATCACTCAGTGGTCACTTATTGATCAGTCACTGGTCACTCAGTGGTCACTCAGTGTCACTCAGTGGTCACTCAGTGTCACTCAGTGGTCACTCAGTGTCACTCAGTATCACTCAGTGGTCACTCAGTGTCACTCAGTGGTCACTCAGTGGTCACTCAGTGTCACTCAGGTCATGCAGTGTCACTCAGTGGTCAGTCAGTGGTCACTCAGTGTCACTCAGTGGTCACTCAGTGGTCACTCAGTGGTCACTTATTGGTCACTCACTGGTCACTCAGTGGTCACTCAGTGGTCACTCCGTGTCACTCATTGATCACTCAGTGGTCACTCAGTATCACTCAGTGGTCACTCAGTGTCACTCAGTGGTCACTTATTGATCAGTCACTGGTCACTCAGTGGTCACTCAGTGTCACTCAGTGGTCACTCACTGGTCACTCTGGTCACTCCCTGGTCCCCCAGGCGCGGGCGGCGCTGGCGCTGTCACTGGTCACTCATTGATCACTCAGTGGTCACTCAGTGTCACTCATTGATCACTCACTGGTCACTCAGTGTCACTCACTGGTCACTCAGTGTCACTCAGTGGTCACTCAGTGGTCACTCAGTGTCACTCAGTGTCACTCACTGGTCACTTATTGATCAGTCACTGGTCACTCAGTGGTCACTCAGTGGTCACTCAGTGGTCACTCAGTGTCACTCACTGGTCACTCCGTGGTCACTCACTGGTCACTCTGGTCCCCCAGGCCTGGGTGGCGCTGGCGCTGTCACTGGTCACTCTGGTCACTCCTTGGTCACTCAGTGTCACTCACTGGTCACTCCGTGGTCACTCACTGGTCACTCTGGTCCCTCTGGTCACTCTCAGGCGCGGGCGGCGCTGGCGCTGACCATCACTGCGGCCATCCTGTCCTTCCTGTCCCTCGGGCTGCAGGCGCTGCTCCTCCCCCACAGCTGCCCATGGTGCTTCCACCTCAGTCCGGCCGCTCAGGTCAGAGTTTGGGGCGAGTCGGGGGATTTCGGGCAATTTTGGGGCATTTGGGGAATTTTGGGGCAATTTTGGGGCAATTTTTGGCAATTTTTGTTCATTTTTGTGTCAATTTTTGTTGATTTTTTGATTAATTTTGGTCATTTTTGGGTCCATTTTGGGTCCATTTTGGGTCATTTTTGTGTCAATTTTGTACAGTTTTGGGTCCATTTTTGGTTCCATTTTGGTCAATTTTGGGGCATTTTTGGGTCAATTTTAGGTCAGTTTTGGGTCCATTTTTGGTCAATTTCGGGGAATTTTGGGGCAATTTCAGGGCAATTTTAAGGCAATTTCGCGCAATTTTGGGCAATTTCAGGGCATTTTGGGCAATTTTGTGGCATTTTGGGGCAATTTCAGGGAATTTTGGGACAATTGCAGGCAATTTTTGTTCATTTTTGGGGCAATTTTGGGTCATTTTATGGTCAATTTTCGGTCAGTTTTGGGTCCATTCTTGGTTCTGTTTTGGTCAATTTTGGGGCATTTTGGGGCATTCTGGGGAATTTTGGGGCAATTTGGGGCAATTTTGGGGCATTTTTTGGCAATTTCCAGCAATTTTGGGGCAATTTTGGGGAATTTCGGGTCATTTTGGGTCATTTTTGTGTCAATTTTGGGGTCAATTTCAGATTATTTTAGGTCAATTTCAGGTCAATTTTGCATAATTTTGGGGTCAATTTTGGGGTCAATTTCAGGTCAATTTTGCATAATTTTGGGGTCAATTTTGGGGTCAGTTTCTGGTCAATTTCAGACCATTTTTGGGTCAACTTTAGGGTCAATTTTGGGTCGATTTCAAATAATTTTGGGCTCAATTTTGGGTCAATTTTAGATTATTTTTGGGTCAATTTTGGGGTCAATTTCAGATCAATTTCAGATCATTTTGGGGTCAACTTTGGGGTCAATTTTGGGTCGATTTCAAATCATTTTGGGCTCAATTTTGGGTCAAATTTAGATTATTTTTGGGTCAATTTTGGGGTCAATTTCAGGTCAATTTCAAATCATTTTGGGATCAATTTTGGGTCAATTTTAGCTAATTTTGGGTTTAATTTCAGATAATTTTTAGATAATTTTGGAGTCATTTTGGGCTCAATTTCTGGTTTATCTCAGATCACTTTTCACCCAATTTCCCCTCATTTCCCCCATTTTTCCATCCACCAGGGGGCGCTGCTGGGCACCCAGGTGATGCTGATGACGTCATCGGCGGCGGGGGCGGTGCTCGCCGTGATTGGCTGCGTGGCCGCCAGCCGGGCCCGCCCCAGGGCGGGGCCAACGGTGAGTGACAGGCGGTGGGCGTGGCCTGGGCGAGTAACAAAGGGCGGGGCTTATATTGCATATAATTTCCTTATATGGGCAAAGAGGGCGTGGCCTCACTGACCACGCCCCTTTCCCCTCCCCCAGCCCGTCGTGATCTACCAAACAGCACTTCCGGCCCCGGGGGCGGGGCCAGCTGAGGCCACGCCCACCGAGCAGCAATAAAGACCAATCACAGCTGAGATCTCACCTGGCTCCGCCCCCTCCGTGTCGTCTGATTGGCTGGGGTGGGGGGTGACGTCATCGGTGGCGCTGGGAGCCAAACTGGGAGGTTTTTTTCCCATTTTCCTCAAATGTCCCACCATTTTCTCCTCAAATTTTCTGCCTTTTTCCCTCAAATTTTCTGCCTTTTTTCCCCTCAAATTTTCTGCTCTTTTCACTCAAATTTTCTGCCCTTTTTCCCTCAAATTTCCTGGTTTTTCCCTCACATTTCCTGCCTTTTTTCCCTCAAATTTTCTGCCTTTTCCCCCTCAAATCTCCCTCCATTTTCTCCTCATATTTTCTGCCTTTTTTCCCTCACATTTCCTGCCTTTTTTCCCTCACATTTCCCACCATTTTCTCCTCAAATTTTCTGTCCTTTTTCCCTCAAATTTCCTGCCCTTTTTGCCTCAAATTTTCCGCTGTTTTCCCTCAAATTTTCTACCCTTTTCTTCTCAAATTTCCTGCCTTTTTCACACAAATTTCCTGCTGTTTTCCCTCAGATTTTCTGCCTTTTTCCCCTCAAATTTCTTCCTTTTTCCCTCAATTTTCTGCCTTTTTCCCCTCAAATTTTCTGCCCTTTTTCCCTCACATTTCCCGCTATTTTCTCCTCAAATTTTCTGCCTTTTTTCCCTCACATTTCCTGCCTTTTTTTGCCTCACATTTCCCACCATTTTCTCCTCAAATTTCCAGCCCTTTTTCCCTCAAATTTTCTGCCCTTTTTCCCCTCATGTTTCTGGCCCTTTTTTCCTCAAATTTTTTGCCCTTTCCCCCTCATGTTTCCCACCTTTTTTCCCCTCGAATTTCCCACCCTTTCCCGCTCACATTTCCCACCATTTTCTCCTCAAATTCCCTGCCTTTTCCCCCTCACATTTCCTGCCTTTTTTGCCTCATTTTTCCCACTCTTTCCCCCTCAAATTTCCCATCCTTTTCCCCTCAAATTCCCCACCCTTTCTGCCGCCTAATTTTTCCCACTCTTTTCCCATCATTTTCGTCTATTTTCCCCTCATATTTCCCGCCTTTTTCCCTCAAATTTCCTGCCATTTTCACCTAATTTTTCTCACTGTTTTCCCCTCACTTTTCCCTCCATTTTCCCTTCACATTTTCCCCTCATGTTTCCCTCCATTTTCCCCTCATATTTCCCACCCTTTTCCCCTCAAATTTCCCACTGGTTTTGCCTCATTTCCCCCTCCATTTCCCCCTCACATTTCCCACTCTTTCTTCCTCACATTTCCTGCCATTTTCACCTCATTTTCCCCAGTTTTCTCCTCACTTTTCCCATCTTTTCTCCCCCTCATGCTTCCCGCCATTTTCCCCTCGAATTTCCTGCCTTTTTTCCCTCAAATTTCCCACCATTTCCCCCTCACTTTTCCCTCCATTTTCCCCTCACGTTTCCCGCCTTTTTCCCCTCACATTTCCTGCCATTTTTGCCTCATATTTCCTGCCTTTTTCCCCTCACATTTCCCACCATTTCCCCCTCACTTTTCCCTCCATTTTCCCCTCACGTTTCCCGCCTTTTCCCCTCACATTTCTTGCCATTTTTGCCTAATTTTTCTCTGTCTTTTCCCCTCACATTTCCACCTTTTTCCCCTCATGTTTCCATCCATTTTCCCCTCACGTTTCCCAACCTTTACCCCTCAAATTTCCTGCCTTTTCGCCTCACTTTTCCCTCCATTTTCCACTCACTTTTCCCATCCTTTCTCCCCCCTCATGTTTCCCTCCATTTTTCCCTCAGGTTTTCCACTCTTTCCTCCTCACATTTTCCTCACTTTTCTCTCTATTTCCCCCTCACTTTTCTCTCCATTTTCCCCTCACATTTCCTGCCTTTTTCCCTCAAATTTCTTGCCCTTTTTGCCTCAGATTTTCTCACCCTTTTCCCCTCACATTTCCAGCCCTTTTCCTTCCTCACATTTCCCACCCTTTTCCCTCAGATTTCCCCTGTTTTTGCCATTTCCCCTCCATTTCCCTCAAATTCTTGCCTTTTCCCTCAAATTTCCTACCCTTTTCCCCTCACATTTCCCACCCTTTTCTCCTCAAATTTCCTGCCTTTTTCCCCTCGAATTTCCTGCCCTTTTTTGCCTCAAATTTCCTCCCTTTCCCCTCACATTTCCCACCCTTTCCCCTCACATTTCCTGCCTTTTTCCCCTCAAGTTTTCTGCCCTTTCCCCCTCACATTTCCCACCATTTTCTCCTCAAATTTTCTGCCCTTTTTCCTTCAAATTTCCTGCCCTTTTTACCTCATTTTCCCCACTCTTTTCCCCTCACATTTCCCACCATTTTCCCCTCATTTCCCCCTCATTTTCCCCCCACGTTTCCACCCCAAAAACCCCAGAAAAACAGATTTTTTCCCCCAAATTCCCACCAGGCAGAGCTCCAATCAATGTCTTTATTGCGGGCGGAGCTCGCGCCGCCTTTAAATTAACATACAAAACCCCGAAACTCCCAAAAACACCCGGAAACGCCCCAAAAAAATACTGCGGGGGGAGGGGCTGGACCCATTTTTTGGAGGGAAATTGGGGAAGGGGCGTGGTCAAGTCCATGGGAGGGGCTTGGGGGGTCTGTGGGAGGAGTTTGAGGGGAAGGGGGGGTTGGAGGCATCTCAGGAACTTCCAAAATTTCATTTTCATGATTTTTGGGTCTTCCCAGTTGACTGGAGGTATCTCAAGAACTTCCAGGAGATCCCAAAATTTCATTCTTGCGATTTTTGGGTCTTCCCAGTTGGCTGGAGGCATCTCAAGAACTTCTGAAATTTCATTTTCATGATATTTGGGTCTTCCCAGTTAGCTGGAGGCATCTCAGGAACTTCCAAAATTTCATTTTCATGATTTTTGGGTCTTCCCAGTTGACTGGAGGTATCTCAAGAACTTCCAGATCCAAAATTTCATTCTTGTGATTTTTGGGTCTTCCCAGTTGGCTGGAGGCATCTCAAGAACTTCAAATTTTTTTTTATTTTTTTTTTTTTCCGAGGCATCTCAGGAGATCCCAAAATTTTATTCTTGTGATTTTTGGGTCTTCCCAGTTAGCTGGAGGCATCTCAAGAACTTCCAAAATTTCATTCTCGTGATTTTTGGGTCTTCCCAGTTGACTGGAGGTATCTCAAGAACTTCCAGGAGATCCCAAAATTTTATTCTTGTGATTTTTGGGTCTTCCCAGTTGGCTGGAGGCATCTCAAGAACTTCCAAAATTTCATTCTTGTGATTTTTGGGTCTTCCCAGTTGACTGGAGGCATCTCAAGAACTTCCAGGAGATCCCAAAATTTTATTCTTGCGATTTTTGGGTCGTCCCAGTTGGCTGGAGGCATCTCAAGAACTTCCAAAATTTCATTCTTGTGATTTTTGGGTCTTCCCAGTTGACTGGAGGCATCTCAAGAACTTCCAGGAGATCCCAAAATTTTATTCTTGCAATTTTTGGGTCTTCCCAGTTGGCTGGAGGAATCTCAAGAACTTCCAAAATTTCTTTTTCACGGGTTTTGGGTCTTCCCAGTTGATTGGAGGCATCTCAAGAACTTCCAGGAGCACCTCAGGATCTTCTCCCCACGATTCCTGGTTGACCTCCAAGACTCTTGATTGGCCACCATGGCACTTGGTTGACCTCAAGATTCTTGGTTGACCACCATAATTCCTGGTTGACCACCATGGTTCTCGGTTGACCACCATGATTCTCAGTTGACCACCATGATTCTCGGTTGACCACCATGACTCTTGGTTGACCTCCAACACTCTTGGTCATCTCCAAGATTCTCAGTTGACCACCACAGTTCTTGGTTGACCACCATCACTTTTGGTTGACCTCCAAGACTCTCTGTTGACCACAATTCTCGGCTGACCACCATGATTCTCAGTTGACCACCATGATTCTCGGTTGACCACCATAACTCTTGGTTGACCTCCAAAACTCTCGGTTGACTTCCATGATTCTCAGTTGACCACCATGACTCTTGGTTGACCTCCAACACTCTTGGTCATCTCCAAGATTCTCAGTTGACCTCCACAGCTCTTGGCTGACCTCCACAACTCTCAGTTGGCCACCACAACTCTTGGTTGGCCACCATGACTCTTGGTTGACCACCACAACTCTTAGTTGATCTCCATGATTCTTGGTTGACCTCCACAACTGCTGGTCGATCTCCACAACTCTTGGTTGACCCCAATGACTCCTGGTTGACCTCCACAACACCTGATTGACCTCCACAACACCTGGCCACGTTGACCCCAATGACTCTTCCTTGACCTCCACGACTCCTGGTCGACCTCCATGATTCCTGGTTGACCTCCACAACACCTGATTGACCTTCACACCTCCACATCACCCACACCCCCACCACCACCTCCCACCACCTCCAACCACCTGCAGAACCTCTCCATCCTCCCATACCTCCATCCCACTGCCCCGACGACCCCCTGATGACCACCCGAAGACCACCGATGACCACCTGAAGACCACCCGTGACCACCCCGGGCTCAGTTGAGGAACCGGCGGCACCGCCGAGCGCCGCAGTTGCAGGGCAGCTTGGCGGCGGGTTCCTCAATGGGGAACTTGTAGTCGTAGGTGAGCTCCTCGCCGCGCAGGATGCGGCGCAGGGCGAAGATGACGATGCGCTTGTGGCCCTCGACGTGGATGACGCGCGAGTAGCAGTTGGGCTCGCAGGAGTGGTTGATGAAGCGCGCCGCGCTGCCGTGCATGGTGGCGTCCACCACCTCGGCCTCGTCGATGCGGAACATGTAGCAGCCGATGCCCTGCGGGGGAGGGCGGGGCGGTCAGTGGGGTGTGGTCAGTGGGGGTGTGGTGAAGGGTTGGGGACGTCATTAATGGTTGGGGACATTATTAGTGGTTGGGTCATGGTCAAGGGTTGAGTGATGGTCAAGGGTTGAGGTCACCATCAAGGGTTGGGTGATGGTCAAGGGTTGGGTGATGGTCAAGGGCTGGGGACATCATTAAGGGTTGGGGACATTAACAGTTGAGGACATCATTAGTGGTTGGGTCATGGTCAAGGGTTGGGGACATGTAGCAGCCGATGCCCTGCGGGGAGGGCGGGGCGGTCAGTGGGTGTGGTCAGTGGTGGTGTGGTCAAGGGTGGGGTGCGGTCAAGAGTTGGGTCATGGTCAAGGGTTGGGTTGGGGTCAAGGGTGGGGTGTGGTCAAGGGTTGGGGATATTAATGATGGGGGACATCATTAGTGGTTGGGTCATGGTGAAGGGTTGAGGTCATGGTCAAGGGTTGGGGACATCATGAATGGTTGGGAACATCATTAATGGTCGGGTCATTAATGTTTGGGCCATGGTCAAGGGTTGGGGACATCATGAATGGTTGGGGTCATGGTCAAGGGTTGGGGTGACCATCAAAGGTTGGGTGATGGTCAAGGGTTGGGGACATCATTAGTGGTTGGGGACATCATTAGTGGTTGGGTCATGGTCAAGGCTTGTGATGGTCAAGGGTTGAGTTGCGGTGAAGGGTTGAGGACATGTTAACGGTTGGGGACATTAATGGTTGAGGACATCTACATTGAGGACATCATGAATGGTTGGTCATGGTCAAGGGTTGGGGACACCATTATGGTTGGGGACATCATTAATGGTTGAGGTCATCATGAATGGTTGGGTCATTAATGGTTGTGGTATGGTCAAGGTTTGGGCATCATGAATGGTTGGGGTCATGGTCAAGGGTTGGGGTCACCATCAAAGGTTGGGTATGGTCAAGGGTTGGGGACATCATTAGTGGTTGGGGACATCATTAGTGGTTGGGTCATGGTCAAGGCTTGTGATGGTCAAGGGTTGAGTTGTGGTGAAGGGTTGAGGACTTTAACGGTTGGGGACTTAATGGTTGAGGACATCTACGATTGAGGACATCATGAATGGTTGGGTCATGGTCAAGGGTTGGGGACACCATTAATGGTTGGGGACATCATTAATGGTTGAGGTCATCATGAATGGTTGGGCATTAATGGTTGTGGTCATGGTCAAGGTTTGGGGCTCTGAATGGTTGGGGTCATGGTCAAGGTTGGTCACCATCAAAGGTTGGGTTGGTCAAGGGTTGGGGACACATTAGTGGTTGGGACCATTGGTGGTTGGGTCATGGACACTTGTGATGTCAAGGGTTGAGTTGTGGTCAAGGATGGAGAGGTCATTAACGGTTGGGTCATGGTCAAGGGTTGGGGACATGAATGGTTGAGGTCACCATAAATTGTTGGGTCATGGTCAAGGGTTGAGGTCACCATCAAGGGTTGGGTTGTGGTCAAGGGTTGGGGACATCATTAATGGTTGGGTCATTACTGGTTGTGGTCATGGTCAAGGTTTGGGGACATCATGAATGGTTGGGTCTGGTCAAGGTTTGGGCACATCATTAATGGGGTCATGGTCAAGGTTTGGGGACATCATGAATGGCTGGGGTCATGGTCAATGGCTGGGTTGTGGTCAAGGATGGAGAGTCATTAATGATTGGGTTAAGGTCAATGGTTGGGGTCATCAATGGGGTCATGGTCAAGGGTTGGTGATGGTCAAGGGTTGGGGACATCATTAAGGGTTGGGGACATTAACAGTTGAGGACATCATTAGTGGTTGGGTCATGGTCAAGGGTTGGGGACATGTAGCAGCCGATGCCCTGCGGGAGCGGCTCAGTGGGTGTGGTCAGTGGTGGTGTGTCAAGGGTGGGGTGGTCAAGAGTTGGGTCATGGTCAAGGGTTGGGTTGGGGTCAAGGGTGGGGTGTGGTCAAGGGTTGGGGATATTAATGATGGGGACATCATTAGTGGTTGGGTCATGGTGAAGGGTTGAGGTCATGGTCAAGGGTTGGGGACATCATGAATGGTTGGGGACATCATTAATGGTGGGTCATTAATGTTTGGGCATGGTCAAGGGTTGGGGACATCATGAATGGTTGGGGTCATGGTCAAGGGTTGGGGTGACCATCAAAGGTTGGGTGATGGTCAAGGGTTGGGGACATCATTAGTGGTTGGGGATCATTAGTGGTTGGGTCTGGTCAAAGCTTGTGATGGTCAAGGGTTGGTTGGGTGAAGGTTGAGGACATCGTTAACGGTTGGGGACATTAATGGTTGAGGACACTACGATTGAGGACACATGAATGGTTGGGTATGGTCAAGGGTTGAGAACATTAAGGGTTGGGGAACATTAATGGTGGACATGAAGGTTGGGCACAATGGTTGGGTCATGGTCAAGGGTTGGGGACATCATGAATGGTTGGGGTCATGGTCAAGGGTTGGGGTCACCATCAAAGGTTGGGTGATGGTCAAGGGTTGGGGACATCATTAGTGGTTGGGGACATCATTGGTGGTTGGGTCATGGTCAAGGCTTGTGATGGTCAAGGGTTGAGTTGTGGTCAAGGATGGAGAGGTCATTAACGGTTGGGTCATGGTCAAGGGTTGGGGACATTAATGGTTGAGGTCACCATGAATGGTTGGGTCATGGTCAAGGGTTGAGGTCACCATCAAGGGTTGGGTTGTGGTCAAGGGTTGGGGACATCATTAATGGTTGGGTCATTACGGGTTGTGGTCATGGTCAAGGGTTGGGGACATTAATGGTTGAGGTCATCATGAATGGTTGGGTCATCAATGGTTGGGTCATGGTCAAGGGTTGGGGACATCATGAATGGTTGGGTCATGGTCAATGGCTGGGTTGTGGTCAAGGATGGAGAGGTCATTAATGATTGGGTTAAGGTCAATGGTTGGGGTCATCAATGGGGTCATGGTCAAGGGCTGGGTGATGGCCAAGGGTTGGGTGATGGTCAAGGGTTGGGTCATGACCAAGGGTTGGGGACATTATCAAGGTTTGGGGACATTAAAAGTTGAGGACATCATGAACGGTTGAGGTCATGGTCAAGGGTTTGGGGTCACCATCAAAGGTTGGGTGATGGTCAAGGGTTGGGGACATCATTAACGGTTGGGGACATCATTAGTGGTTTGGGGACATCATGAATGGTTGGGTCACCATCAAGGGTTGGGTCATGGTCAAGGGTTGGGTTGTGGTCAAGGCTTGAGTGTCGCTCTCCCAAATTTTTTGGCCTTCACCTCCCAATTTTCGATGTTTTCCCCCATTTTTCTGTCCTTTCCCCTTCACTCGTTGAGCTTTCCCCTCCATTTTTTAGGGTCGCCCCCATTGTTTTCCATTTTTCCTCATTTTTCCGGGTTTTACCCCATTTTTTTAGAATCTTCCCTGTTCTTTTTAGGCTCTTCTGTATTTTTTTGAGTTTTTCCCTCAATTTTTTTAGGTTTTCCCCAATTTTTTAAATTTTTCCCCCCTTCTTTTTTTTGGTTTCTCCCCATTTTTTGAGATTTTCTCCCATTTTTTTGAGATTTTCCCCCATTTTTTGAGGTTTCTCCCCATTTTTTTAGGTTTTCCCCCATTTTTTGAGGTTTCTCCCCACTTTTATCAGATTTCTCCCCCATTTTTATGAGGTTTCCCCTCATTTTTTGAGATTTCCCCCATTTTTTTTGAGGTTTTCCCCCAAATTTTTCAGGTTTTTCCCTCAAATTTTCAGGTTTTTCCCCCAATTTTTCGGGTTTTCCCCCAAATTTTTGGGTTTTTCCCCCAAATTTTCGGGTTTTTCCCCACCTTGCTGTCGTAGAACTTCTCCCTCTTGTCGGTGAGCACGGAGCGCACGACGATTCCGGAATATTCTATCACCATCTCTCCGGCCTCGATGTTCCGCTTGCAGAACAGGCCGCGCCCGTGGATGGCCGAGCTGGGGAGCACAGGGTCACCCCGAATCCCAAAAACCCCAAAATCCCAAAATCCCCATGAAAATCCCATTAAAAATCCCCAAATCCCCACAAAAATCCCATTAAAAACCCCAAAAATCCCATTAAAACCACCAAAAATCCCATTAAAATCCCATTAAAACCACCGACAATCCCATTAAAAATCACAAAAATCCCACCAAAAAATCCCAAAATCCCCATGAAAATCCCATTAAAAACACCGAAAATCCCATTAAGAATCCCCAAATCCCACTGAAAATCCCAAAATCTCCACGAAAATCCCATTAAAAACACCGAAAATCCCATTAAAAATCCCCCACGAAAATCCCACAAAAATCCCAAATTCCCCACAAAAATCCACCAAGGAATCCCAAAAACCTCTCTGCCCGTGGATGGCCGAGCTGGGGAGCACAGGGTCACCCCGAATCCCAAAACCCCAAAATCCCAAAATCCCCATGAAAATCCCATTAAAAACCCCCAAATCCCCACAAAAATCCCATTAAAAACCCCAAAAATCCCATTAAAAACACTGAAATTCCCATGAAAATCACATTAAAAATCCCAAAAATCCAAATGAATTACAAAAATCCCATTAAAAATCCAATTTAAAACACTGAAAATCCCATTAAAAATCCCAAAATCCCCACAAAAATCCCACAAAAATCCCATTAAAAATCCCAAAATCCTGCTGAAAATCCACCCAGGAATACAAAAACTTCTCTGCCCGTGGATGGCCGAGCTGGGGGCAGAGGGTCACCCCGAATCCCAAAATCCCCAAAATCCCCATGAAAATCCCATTAAAAATCCCCAAATCCCCACAAAAATCCCACTAAAAATCCCAAAAATCCCATTCAAATCCCATTAAAAACACCGAAAATTCCATTAAAAACACTGAAAATCCCATTAAAACCACCGACAATCCCATTAAAAATCACAAAAATCCCACCAAAAAAATCCCAAAATCCCCACGAAAATGCCATTAAAAACACCGAAAATCCCATTAAAAATCCCCAAATCCCACTGAAAATCACAAAATCCCCATGAAAATCCCATAAAAAACACCAAAAATCCCATTAAAAATCCCAAAAATCCCACAAAAATCCCAAAATCCCACTAAAAATCCACCAAGGAATCCCAAAAAACCTCTCTGCCCGTGGATGGCCGAGCTGGGGAGCACAGGGTCACCCCGAATCCCAAAAACCATAAAAGCCCAAAATCCCCACGAAAATCCCATTAAAAACACTGAAAATCCCATTAAAAACACTGAAATTCCCACGAAAATCACATTAAAAATCCCAAAAATCCAATTAAAAATCCCATTAAAAATCCCATTAAAAATCCCAAAAATCCAAATGAATTACAAAAATCCCATAAAAATCCCATTTATAACACTGAAAATCCCATTAAAAATCCCAAAATCCCCACAAAAATCCCATTAAAAATCCCAAAATTCCTACAAAAATCCCATTAAAAATCCCCAAATCCCCACAAAAATCCCACAAAAAATCCCAAAATCCCCACAAAAATCCCACTAAAAACACCAAAAATCCCACTAAAAATCCCAACATCCCCACAGAAATTCCACTGAAAATCCCAAAATCCCACAAAAATCCCATTAAAAACACCGAAAACCCCATTAAAAAATCCCAAAAATCCCACCAAAATCCCATTAAAAATAAAAAAAAATCAGAATGAAAATCCCAAAATCCCAAAATCCCCACAAAAAAGTCCCAAAATCCCCACAAAAATCCCATTAAAAACACTGAAAATCCCATTAAAAATAAAAAAAATCCCACAAAAATCCCACAAAAACCCCAAAATTCCCACCAAAAAATCCCAAAATCCCCACAAAATTCCCACCAAAAAATCCCAAAATCCCCCAAAAATCCCCCCCAGGAACGCTTAAATCCCCCAAAAAATCCACCCCAGGTGTCCCCAAATGCCCCCCAGGTGTATCCAGGTGTGTTTTTAACCCCCCAGGTGTATCCCGGGTGTCCCCAGGTGTGTTTTTATCACCCCCAGGTGTGCCCAGGTGTGTCCCCAAATGCCCACCAGGTGTGCCCAGTTGTGGTTTTCTCCCCTCCAGGTGTGTTTTTAACCCCCCCAGGTGTCCCCAGGTGTGTCCCAGGTGTCCCCAGGTATGCCCAGGTATGCTTTTAACCCCCCCCCAGGTGTCCCAGGTGTGCCCAGCTGTGGTTTTAACCCCCCAGGTGTGCCCAGGTGCCCCCAGGGGTGCCCAGGTGTGTCCCCAGGTGTCCCCAGGTGTGTTTTTCTCCCCTCCAGGTGTGTTTTTATCCCTCCCAGGTGTCCCCAGGTGTGCCCAGGTGTGTTTTTATCCCTCCCAGGTGTGCCCAGGTGTATCCCAGGTGTGCCCAGGTGTGTTTTTAACCCCCTCAGGTGCCTCCAGGTGTGCCCAGGTGTGTCCCGGTGTCCCCAGGTGTGTTTTTATCCCCCCCAGCTGTCCCCAGGTGTCCCCAAGTGCACCCAGGTGTGTCCTCAGGTGTCCCCAGGTGTATCCCAGGTGTCCCCAGGTGTGTTTTTAAGTCCCCAGGTGTGCCCCAGGTGTCCCCAGGTGTGCCCAGCTGTCCCCAGGTGTGTTTTTATCCCTCCCAGGTGTGTCCCAGGTGTGCCCAGGTGTATCCCAGGTGTATCCCAGGTGTCCCTAGGTGTGTCCAGGTGTGTCCCCAGGTGTGCCCAGGTGTGTATTTATCCCTCCCAGGTGCCCCCAGGTGTGTTTTTAAGTCCCCAGGTGTATCCCAGGTGTCCCCAGGTGTATCCCAGGTGTATCCGGGTGTGTTTTTAAGTCCCCAGGTGTATCCCAGGTATATTCCAAGTGTGTTTTTATACCTCCCAGGTGTCCCTAGGTGTGTCCAGGTGTATCCCAGGTGTGCCCAGGTGTATCCCAGGTGTGCCCAGGTGTATCCCAGGTGTGTCCCCCCCACTCACCGGTACACCCCCACGGCCTCCTTGGCTGTTCTCTTCAGGTGCCGAAAGCGCATCGCCATGGGAAGCTCCAGGCTGGTGGCGCGGCTGGGAGGGCGTCAGGGGGTCCCCAAAACCCCCCGAAACCTCCCCAAAAATACCCCAAAAAATCCCAACAAAACCCCCCGAAACCTCCCCAGAAAAACCCCAAAAATACCCCAAAACCTCCCCAAAAAAATCCCAAAAAATCCCACCAAAACCCCCCAAAACCTCCCCAAAAAAACCCCAAAACATCCCCAAAAATACCCCAAAACCACCCCAAAAATACCCCAAAAAAATCCCCCCAAACCCCCCCCAAAACCTCCCCAAAAATACCCCAAAAATACCCCAAAAACTCCCCAAAAAAATCCCCCCAAAACCCCCCGAAACCTCCCCAAAAATACCCCAAAACTGCCCCAAAAATACCCCAAAACCACCCCAAAAAAATCCCAAAACCACCCAAAAAAAACCCCAAAAAATCCCACCAAAACCCCCTGAAACCTCCCCAAAAAAAACCCCAAAACATCCCCAAAAATACCCCAAAACCATCCCAAAAATCCCCCAAAAAAATCCCCCCAAAACCCCCGAGACCTCCCCAGAAAAACCCCAAAACCGCCCCAAAAATACCTCAAAAAGTCCCCAAAAATACCCCAAAACTGCCCTGAAACCCCCCCAAAAAAAACCCTGAAAAAATCCCACCAAAAAACCCCAAAACCTCCCCAAAAAAATCCCCCCAAAACCTCCCCAGAAAAACCCCAAAATTGCCCCCAAAAAAATCCCCAAAACTGCCCCGAAAATACCCCAAAAACTCCCCAAAAAAATCCCAAAAAATCCCACCAAAATCCCCCAAAACCTCCCCAAAAAACCCCCAAAACTACCCCAAAAATCCCCCAAAACCTCCCCAAAAAAATCCCCAAAACCATCCCAAAAAAATCCCCCCAAAACCCCCCCGAAACCTCCCCAGAAAAACCCCAAAATTGCCCCAAAAATACCCCAAAACCACCCCAAAACCATCCCAAAAAATCCCCAAAACTGCCCCAAAAAATCCCCAAAAACGCCCCAAAAAAACCCCAAAAACTCCCCCAAAAAATCCCCAAAACTGACCTGAAAACCCAAAAAACCCTGAAAAAATCCCCCCAACACCCCCCGAAACCTCCCCAGAAAAACCCCAAAATTGCCCCAAAAAAATCCCAAAATCTCCCCAGAAAAATCCCCAAAACTGCCCAAAAAAAACCCCCAAAACCTCCCCAAAAAAATCCCCAAAACCGACCTGAAAACCCCAAAAAACCCTGAAAAAATCCCCAAAAAACCCCTTAAATCCTCCCCAGAAAATCCCCAAAACCTCCCCAAAAAAACCCACAAAACCACCCCAAAAAAATCCCCAAAAACTCCCCATAAAAACCCTGAAAAAATCCCCCCAAAACCTCCCCAAAATTCCCCAAAACCTCCCCAAAAAAATCCCCAAAACCTCCCCAAAAAAATCCCCAAAACCGCCCCAAAAAATCCCCAAAACTGCCCCAAAAAATCCTGAAAAAATCCCACCAAAAAAAAAAAAAATCCCACCAAAACCCCTTAAATCCTCCCCAAAAAAAATCCCCAAAACCACCCCAAAAAAACCCCAAAAGCTCCCCAAAAAAATCCCCAAAACCACCCCAAAAAAATCCCCACAACTGCCCCAAAAATCTCAAAACCTCCCCCAAAAAAATCCCCAAAACTGCCCCGAAAACCCCAAAAAAATCCCCCCAAAAAATCCAACCAAAACCCCTTAAATCTTCCCCAAAAACCCCAAAATTCCCCCAGAAAATCCTCCCCAAAAATCCCACCAAAACTCCCCAAAAAAACCCCAAAACCTCCCCAAAAAAACCCCAAAAACCCCAAAAAAACCCCAAAACCCCCCAAAAAACCCCAAAATCTCCCCAAAATCCTACCATGAGAACCCAAATACCTCCCAAAATCACCCCCAAATCCCTCATAGGCACCCAAAACCCACCCCAAAACTGTCCCACCCCACAGGGGGACCCCAAAACTACCCCTGGGACCCCAAAATCTCCCTTGGGACCCCAAAATTCCCCCCAATTTAGGAAACCCCAAAAATCGCCCTCAGGTGTGGGAGGGACACCAGGTCTACCCATAGACTAATATAAGGACACCAGGTCTACCCATTGACTCCTATGAGGGGGAGACCAGGTCTACCCTTAGACTTCTGTGAAGGGGCAATTTTGGGGTGTCTTGCAGGGGATTTTGGGGGGTCTCAGGTGTTCTGGGGGGTTTCAGGTATTTGGGGGTGTCTGGGGTGTCACCCAAAGGTGCTTGGGGGTCCTAAATAGTTTTTGGGGGCACCTGTGGGAATCACAGGTGTGAGGGACACCAAGTCTACCTATTGATCACTATTGGGGGAGAACAGGTCTACCCACTTAATGCTATTGAGAGGGACAACTGGTCTACCCATTGATTACTATTGAGTGGAGAACAGGTCTACCCATTGATTACTATTGGGAGGACAACAGCTCTACTTATTGATTACTATTGAGTGGAGAAGAGGTCTACCTATTGATTACTATTGGGAGGACAACAGCTCTACCCATTGATTACTATTGAGTGGAGAACAGGTCTACCCATTGATTACTATTGAGGGGAGAACAAGTCTACCCATTGATTACTATTGAGGGAAGAACAGGTCTACCCACTTAATGCTTTCAAGGGGGACAACTGATCTACCTATTGATTACTATTGGGAGAGACACCAGGTCTACCCCACAGACATACACGGAACAGCAGGTCTACCCATTGATTACAACTGGGGGAGATGCCAGGTCTACCTATTTAATTATATTGGGGGACATCAGGTCTACCTACATATAATCTATATACAAATATAGAACTATACGTTGACATGAAGACCATCAGGTCTACCCATTGCCTTACATGGGGGACACCAGGTCTACCCATCGATTACTAGAAGAGACACCAGGTCTACCCATTGACTGCTATGTGGGACATCAGGTCTACCCACAGACGCATATAAGGACATCAGGTCTACCCGTTGAGTTAGATTAGGGAGACATCAGGTCTACCCACTGTCTACTATGTGGGACACCAGGTCTACCCATGTAAGAGCCATCAGGTCTACCCATAGGCTTCTATTAGGGGGACATCAGGTCTATCCACTGAACTACATTAGAGGGACATCAGGTCTACCCACTGATTGCTATGTGGGACACCAGGTCTACCCATTGACTAATATTAGATAGACATCAGGTCTATCCATTGACTGCTATGCGGGACATCAGGTCTACCCACAAATTATGGTAAGAGACATCAGGTCTACCCATTGAATTACATTAGGGGGACACCAGGTCTACCCATTGAACGACATTAGGGGGACATCAGGTCTACCCATTGAATTACATTGGGGGACACCAGGTCTACCCAAGTAAGAGCCATCAGGTCTACCCATTGAATTACACTGGGGGGACACCAGGTCTACCCACATAAGAGCCATCAGGTCTACCCATTGAATTACATTGGGAGGACACCAGGTCTACCCAAATAAGAGCCATCAGGTCTACCCATTGATTTACATTGGGGGGACACCAGGTCTACCCACATAAGAGCCACCAGGTCTACCCATTGACTGCTATTGAGGGGTAATTTTGGGGGTCCCCGGGGGTTTTTTGGGGAGGGGTCCCCAAAATTCCAGGGGGTCACCCCATGGGTGAGGCCTCACCGGGTGGGCTTGAGCTGCACCTCGTCCTCCTCTTCCTCGCGGGGAGGAGGTCCCTGGGGGAGAGCGCGGTGCTGCGACGCCAGGAAGCTGAACATGTCGAAGGTGCACTTCCTGGGGTGGGGGGAGAGGGAATTTGGGGGGTTAGGGGTGACCCAAAAATATGGGTGACACCCCCAGACCCGTGGGTGACACCTCCCAGTGCCTCCCAGTATGGCCCAGTGCCACACCAGTCCCATTCCAGTGCCTCCCAGTATAAACCAGTCCTGTTTTCCCCCCTAAAACTCCTGGTTTTCCCCCTAAAATCCCCATTTTCCACCCTAAAATCCCCATTTTTCACCCTAAAATCCCCATTTTTAACCCTAAAACCTCATTTTTTCCTCCCAGTTCCTCCCAGTATAAACCAGTCCTGTTTTTCCCCCTAAAACTCCTGTTTTCCACCTTAAAATCCCCATTTTCCACCCTAAAATCCCCATTTTCCACCCCAAAACCTCTGTGTTTTTTCCTCCCAGTCCCTCCCAGTATAAACCAGTCCCTTCCAGTATAAACCAGTATAACCCAGTTCCCTTTTTACCCCTAAAATCCCCATTTTTCACCCCAAAATCACCATGTTTTTCCCCCCCAGCCCCTCCCAGTCCCTCCCAGTCTGTCCCAGTATAAACCACTCCCCATTTTTAACCCTTAAAATCCCACTTTCCACCCCAAAACCACTGCGTTTTTCCCCCCCCCTCCCAGTCCTTCCCAGTCCCTCCCAGTACCTCCCAGCCCCCCTATAAACGAACCCCAGTTTTAACCCTTAAACTCCCATTTCCCACCCCAAAATCCCCATTTTCCACCCCAAAACCTCTGCGTTTTCCCCTCCCAGTCCCTCCTGGTTCCATCCCAGTCTAAACCAGTATAACCCATTCGCATTTTTACCCCTAAAATCCCCATTTTCCACCCTAAAACCCCAATTTTCCCCCCTAAAATCCCCATTTTCCACCCCAAAACCTCTGCATTTTCTCCTCCCAGTCCCTCCCAGTCCTTCCCAGTCCCTCCCAGTACAAACCAGTCCCCATTTTCTAACCCTTAAAGTCCCATTTCCCCCCCCTAAACACCCCATTTTCCACCCTAAAATCCCCATTTTCCACCCCAAAACCTCCGCGTTTTCTCCCCTCCCAGTCCCATCCCAGTATAAACCAATCCCATTTTTAACCCCTCAACCTCCCAAATTTCCCTCATAAAACCCCCATTTTCCCCCCCTAAATCCCCATTTTCCACCCCAAAACCTCCGCGTTTTCTCCTCCCAGTCCCTCCCAGTCCCTCCCATATACCCAGTCCCTCCCAGTACAAACCAAACCCATTTTTAACCCTTAAACTCCCGTTTTCCACTCACAAAATCCCCATTTTCCACCCCAAAACCTCCGCGTTTTCTCCTCCCAGTCCCTCCCAGTCCCTCCCAGTTCCCTCCCAGTATAAACCAGTACAAACCAGTCCCCTTTTTCTCCTTAAAACTCCCATTCTGCCCCCCAAAATCCCCATTTCCCACCCTAAAATCCCCATTTTCCACCCCAAAACCTCTGTGTTTTTCCCTCCCAGTCCTTCCCAGTCCCTCCCAGTACCTCCCAGTATAAACCAATCCCATTTTTAACCCTTAAACTCCCATTTCCCCCCACAAAATCCCCATTTTCCACCCCAAAACCGCTACGTTTTCTCCCCCCAGCCCCTCCCAGTCCCTCCCAGTCCCTTCCAGTACAAACCAATCCCATTTTTAACCCTTAAACTCCCATTTTCCCCCATAAAATCCCCATTTTCCACCCCAAAACCTCCGCGTTTTCTCCTCCCAGTCCCTCCCAGTCCCTCCCAGTTCCCTCCCAGTATAAACCAGTACAAACCAGTCCCCTTTTTCTCACTTAAAACTCCCATTCTGCCCCCCAAAATCCCCATTTCCCACCCTAAAATCCCCATTTTCCACCCCAAAACCTCTGTGTTTTCTCCCTCCCAGTCCTTCCCAGTCCCTCCCAGTACCTCCCAGTATAAACGAATCCCATTTTTAACCCTTAAACTCCCATTTCCCACCACAAAATCCCCATTTTCCACCCCAAAACCGCCGCGTTTTCTCCCCCCAGTCCCTCCCAGTCCCTCCCAGTCCCTTCCAGTACAAACCAATCCCATTTTTAACCCTTAAACTCCCGTTTTCCCCCATAAAACCCCCATTTTCCACCCCAAAACCGCCGCGTTTTCTCCCCCAGCCCCTCCCAGTCTCTCCCAGTCCCTTCCAGTACAAACCAATCCCATTTTTAACCCTTAAACTCCCGTTTTCCCCCATAAAACCCCCATTTTCCACCCCAAAACCTCCGCGTTTTCTCCCCCCAGTCCCTCCCAGTCCCTCCCAATCTCTCCCAGCATATCCCAGTACCTCCCTAGTCCCTCCCAATATAAACCAGTCCCCATTTTCTCACCTAAAATCCCAATTTTCCCCCTAAAATCCTTATTTTCCACTCCAAAATCCCCATTTTCCACCCCAAAACCTCTGCGTTTTCTCCCCCCAGTCCCTCCCAGTTCCATCCCAGTATAAACCAGTACAAACCAATCCCCTTTTACCCCCCTCAATCTCCCATTTTTCCCCTAAAACACCAATTTTCACCCCCAAAATCCCCATTTTCCACCCCAAAACCTCAGCGTTTTCTTCTCCCAGTCCTTCCCAGTCCCTCCCAGTCCCTTCCAGTACAAACCAATCCCATTTTTCACCCTTAAACTCCTCATTTTCCCCCATAAAATCCCCATTTTCCACCCCAAAACCTCCGCGGTTTTCCCTCCCAGTCCCTCCCAGTCCCTCCCAGTATAACCCAGTCCCTCCCAGTACAAACCAATCCCATTTTTAACCCTTAAATTCCCGTTTTCCACTCCAAAATCCCCATTTCCCACCCCAAAACCGCCGCGTTTTCCCCCCATCCCTCCCAGTCCTTCCCAGTCTCTCCCAGTATAAACCAATCCCATTTTTAACCCTTAAACTCCCATTTTCCCCCATAAAATCCCCATTTTCCACCCCAAAACCGCCGCGTTTTCTCCCCCCAGCCCCTCCCAGTGGCTCCCAGTCCCCCCCAGCCCCTCACCGCAGGTAGAGCTCGGCCCTGGCGCACCCCGAGGGGTTGCGGGGCGGCGGGCAGTGCGGAGGATCCCTCCGGGGAGGATGATAGCGGAAGCGGTAGTGAGAGCAGCGAGCGGCGCCGGGCAGCTGCTCCAGCAGGAACAGCACGGCGTCGTGGTGGATGCCCAGCAGGCGCAGGCCGCTCATCCCTGGGGGAGAAAATGGGGCTGGGGGCTTCGAATTGGGTCTGGGGGCTTTAAAATGGGGTTGAAATGGGATTTAAATGGGGTTTAATGCGGTTTAAATGGGGTCCGGGGGGCTCAAAATGAGGTCTGGAGGTCCTTAAATGAGGTCTGGGAGTGTTTAAATTGGGTCTGGGGGCTTCAAAATGGGTCTGGGGGCTTCAAAATGAGAGTTTGAGGGCTTTAAATTGGATTTAAATGGGATTTCAATGGGATTTGAAGGGAGCAGGAACAGCCTGGAGTTGTGGTTGATGCCCAGGAGACACAGACGCTCATCCCTGGGGGAGAAAATGGGTCTGGGGGCTTCAGAGGGGTTTTTTTGGGGGTCTGGGGCTTTAAAATGGATTTTGAGGCATTTCAATGGGATTTTGGGGAGTCTGGGGGTTTAAATGGGGTCTGGAGTCTGGGGAGGTTTAAATGAGGCTGGGAGTGTTTAAATTGGGTCTGGGGGCTTCAAAATGGGTCTGGGGGCTTCAAAATGAGGTTTGGGGGCTTTAAATTGGGTTTAAATGGGATTTAAATGGGATTTAAAGGGAGCAGGAACAGCAGGGTGTGGTGGATGCAGGAGCACAGACCCTCATCCCTGGGGAAATGGGGCTGGGGGTTTTGGGCTGGGGGCTGTGGGGGGTTAGGGGTTTTTTGGGTGGGCTTTAAAATGGGGTTGAATGGGTTTAAGGGGTCTGGGTTAGTAAAATGGATTGGGGATTAAATGAGTGGGGAATGGGGGGGCAGGTAAAGGGATTTAAATGGGTTTAATGTTATGGGGGGGGGCAAAGGGGGGGCGGGGGTTAATGGGTGAGGGCGGGCTTCGAAATGGTTTGGGGTTTAATTGTTTAAACGATTTGGGTTTTAAGGGTTGAACCGGTTGGGTTGTGCGGCCAGTCTCTGGCATGGGGGGGGGGGGTGGGGCGGGGCTTAGGGGTGGGGTTTAAAGGGGCGGGGGAAAGGGTAGGGTAAAAAGGGCGGGGCTTAAAAGGCGGGGGCAAAAGGCTGGGGGCAAAAGAGGTTGGGGTTAGGATTAAAGATTTCAAGGGTTAAGGGGGACCCCTGGGTTGTGGTTGATGCCAAGGAGACACAGATTGTTCATCCCTGGGGCAGAAAATGGGGCTGGGGGCTTCGGAGGGGTTTTTTTGGGGGTCTGGGGGCTTTAAAATGGCTGCTTGGGGGCTTAAAATGGGGTTTAAATGGGTTTTTTGGGGAGTCTGGGGGGGTTTAAAATGGGTCTGGGGGCTTAAAAATGGAGCCTGGGGGAGTTTAAATTAGGAGTGAAGGTGTTTAAATTGGGTCTGGGGGCTTCAAAATGGGTCTGGGGGCTTTAAATTCAGGGTCTGAGAGCTTTAAATTGGGTTTAAATGGGATTTAAATGGGATTTGAAGGGAGCAGGAACAGCCTGGAGTTGTGGTTGATGCCCAGGAGACACAGACCGCTCATCCCTGGGATGGGCTGGGGTTGAATGGGTGGGTTATTGGGTGTTTTGGTTTGGATTTATGTTTATGGTTTTGTGGGATGAGTTGGAGTTTTTGATTGGGATTTAATTGGGTTGGGGTTATGTTGGGTAAATGAGGTTTGGGTTTTTGATTTTTGATTAATGTTTAGGAGTGTGGTCTTGGGGTTTTTTTTTGGTTTTTTTTGGTTTTTTTGTTTTGGAGGGAGAAGGGGGGGTGATGCCCAGGAGACACAGACCGCTCATCCCTGGGGGAGAAAATGGGTCTGGGGGCTTCAGAGGGGTTTTTTGGGGGGTCTGGGGGGCTTTAAAATCGGATTTTGAGGCATTTCAATGGGATTTTGGGGAGTCTGGGGGGCTTTAAATGGGGTCTGGGAGGGTCTGGGGAGGTTTAAATGAGGTCTGGGAGTGTTTAAATTGGGGCTGGGGGCTTCAAAATGGGTCTGGGGGCTTCAAAATGAGAGTTTGGGGGCTTTAAATTGGGTTTAAATGGGATTTCAATGGGATTTAAAGGGAGCAGGAACAGCCTGGAGTTGTGGTTGATGCCCAGGAGACACAGACCGCTCATCCCTGGGGGAGAAAATGGGGCTGGGGGCTTCGAAATGGGGCTGGGGGCTTCGAATTGGGTCTGGGGGCTTTAAAATGGGGTTGAAATGGAATTTAAATGGGGTTTAATGCAGTTTAAATGGGGTCCGGGGGGCTCAAAATGAGGTCTGGAGGTCTTTAAATGAGGTCTGGGAGTGTTTAAATTGGGTCTGGGGGCTTTGAATTGGGTCTGGGGGCTTTGAAATGGTGGTTTGGGGGCTTTAAATTGGATTTAAATCAGATTTGAATAAGGTTTTAAGGAAGTTTGAACAGCCTGGAGTTGTGGTTGATGCCCAGGAGACACAGATGGTTCATCCCTGGGGCAGAAAATGGGGCTGGGGGCTTCGAATTGGGGCTGGGGGCTTCGGAGGGGCTTTTTGGGGGTCTGGGGGCTTTAAAATGGGGTTGAAATGGGGTTTAAAAGGGGTCTGGGGGGCTCGAAATGAGGTCTATGGGCTAAAAAATGGAGTCTGGGGCATTTAAAATGGGTCTGGGGGCTTCAAAATGGGTCTGGGGGCTTCAAAATGAGAGTTTGAGGGCTTTAAATTGGATTTAAATTGGATTTCAATGGGATTTAAAGGGAGCAGGAACACCCTGGAGTTGTGGTTGATGCCAAGGAGACACAGATTGTTCATCCCTGGGGCAGAAAATGGGGCTGGGGGCTTCGGAGGGGTTTTTTGGGGGTCTGGGGGCTTTAAAATGGCTGCTTGGGGGCTTAAAATGGGGTTTAAATGGGTTTTTTGGGGAGTCTGGGGGGTTTAAAATGGGTCTGGGGGCTTAAAAATGGAGCCTGGGGGAGTTTAAATTAGGAGTGAAGGTGTTTAAATTGGGTCTGGGGGCTTCAAAATGGGTCAGGGGGCTTTAAATTCAGGGTCTGAGAGCTTTAAATTGGGTTTAAATGGGATTTAAATGGGATTTGAAGGGAGCAGGAACAGCCTGGAGTTGTGGTTGATGCCCAGGAGACACAGACCGCTCATCCCTGGGGGAGAAAATGGGTCTGGGGGCTTCGAAATGGGTCTGGGGGCTTCGAAATGGGTCTGGGGGCTTTGAAATGGGGTTGAAATGGGATTTAAATGGGGTTTAATGCGGTTTAAATGGGGTCCGGGGGGCTCAAAATGAGGTCTGGAGGTCTTTAAATGAGGTCTGGGAGTGTTTAAATTGGGTCTGGGGGCTTCAAAATGGGTCTGGGGGCTTCAAAAATGAGAGTTTGAGGGCTTTAAATTGGATTTAAATGGGATTTCAATGGGATTTGAAGGGAGCAGGAACAGCCTGGAGTTGTGGTTGATGCCCAGGAGACACAGACCGCTCATCCCTGGGGGAGAAAATGGGGCTGGGGGCTTCGGAGGGGTTTTTTTGGGGGGTCTGGGGGCTTTAAAATCGGATTTTGAGGCATTTCAATGGGATTTTGGGGAGTCTGGGGGGCTTTAAATGGGGTCTGGGAGGGTCTGGGGAGGTTTAAATGAGGCCTGGGAGTGTTTAAATTGGGGCTGGGGGCTTCGAAATGAGGGTTTGGGGGCTTTAAATTGGGTTTAAATGGGTTTTTAATGGGATTTAATGGGATTTAATGGGTTTTTTGGGGACTCTGGGGGGGTTTAAATTGGGTCTGGGGGGTTTAATTGGGTCTGGGGGCTTCGAAATGGGATTTTTGGGGGATTTTTTTTTTGGTAAATTTTTAAAAAAATTTCTTGGGGATTTTTTTGGGATGAAATTGGGTGGTTTTGGGGGATTTTATGGGATTTTTGGGGATTTTTCTGGGATTTTGTTTTAAATTTTCTTGAGATTTTTTTTTATTTCTTTGGGTGATTTTGGGGGAATTTTATGGGATTTTCGGGGATTTTTTTTGAGATTTTAAAAAAATTTGTTGGGGATTTTTTTGGGATGAATTTGGGTGATTTTGGGGGAATTTTATGGGATTTTTTAAAAATTTTTCTGGGATTTCTTAGGGATTTTTTGGCGATTTTTGGAGGATTTTTTGGGATTTCTTGGGTATTTTTTTGGGTGATTTTGGGGAAATTTTATGGGATTTTTGGGGGATTTTTTATGGAGATTTTAAAAAAATTTCTTGGGGATTTTTTGGGATGAATTTGGGTGATTTTGGGGAATTTTACGGGTTTTTTGGGCAATTTTTTAATGATTTCTTGAGGATTTTGGGGGATTTTTTTTTTTATTTTTGGGGTGATTTTGGGGGAATTTAATGGGATTTTTCTCGGATTTCTTAGGGATATTTTTGAGATTTTTTTGGGGATGAATTTGGGTAATTTTGGGGGAATTTTATGGGATTTTTGGGGATTTTTCTGGGATTTTTTAAAAATTTTCTTGAGTTTTTTTGGGATTTCTTTGGGTGATTTTGGGGGAATTTTATGGGATTTTTTAAAATTATTTTTCTGGGATTTCTTAAGGATTTCTTGGGGTGATTTTGGGAGAATTTTATGGGATTTTTTTTTTTATTTTTCTGGGATTTTTCTGGGATTTCTTAGGGATTTTTTGCAGATTTTTTTTTGGGATTTCTTGGGGTGATTTTGGGGGAATTTTATGGGATTTTTCTGGGATTTTTTTGGGAAATTTTTAAAAAATTTCTTGGGGATTTTTTGGGATGAATTTGGGTGATTTTGGGGTAATTTTATGGGAATTTTTTTGGATTTTTCTGGGATTTCTTAGGGATTTTTTGGCGATTTTTGGAGGATTTTTTGGGATTTCTTGGGTATTTTTTGGGGTGATTTTGGGGGAATTTTATGGGATTTTTAAAAGACTTTTTTGGAGATTTTAAAAAAATTTATTGGGGATTTTTTTGGGATAAATTTGGGTGATTTTGGGGTAATTTTATGGGATTTTTTTTTATTTTTCTGGGATTTCTTACGGGTTTTTTGGCGATTTTTGGAGGATTTTTTGGGATTTCTTGGGTATTTTTTTGGGTGATTTTGGGGAAATTTTATGGGATTTTTGGAGGATATTTTTGGAGATTTTAAAAAAAATTTCTTGGGGATTTTTTTGGGATGAATTCGGGTGATTTTGGGGAATTTTATGGGTTTTTTGGGCAATTTTTTAATGATTTCTTGAGGATTTTGGGGGATTTTTTTTTTATTTTTGGGGTGATTTTGGGGGAATTTAATGGGATTTTTCTCGGATTTCTTAGGGATATTTTTGAGATTTTTTTTTGGGGATGAATTTGGGTAATTTTGGGGGAATTTTATGGGATTTTTGGGGATTTTTCTGGGATTTTTTTAAAAATTTTCTTGAGGTTTTTTGGGATTTCTTTGGGTGATTTTGGGCGAATTTTATGGGATTTTTTAAAATTATTTTTCTGGGATTTCTTAAGGATTTCTTGGGGTGATTTTGGGGGAATTTTATGGGATTTTTTTTGGATTTTTCTGGGATTTTTCTGGGATTTCTTAGGGATTTTTTGGAGATTTTTTTGGGTATTTTTGGGGTGATTTTGGGGGAATTTTATGGGATTTTTCTCAGATTTCTTAGGGATATTTTTGAGATTTTTCTGGGGATGAATTTGGGTGATTTTGGGGGAATTTTATGGGAATTTTTTGGGATTTTTCTGGGATTTCTTAGGGATTTTTTTGAGATTTGGGATTTCTTGGGGTGGTTTTGGGGGAATTTTATGGGATTTTTTGGGATTTTTCTGGGATTTCTTAGGGATTTTGGAGAAATTTAATGCGATTTTTTTTTTTTTTTTTTAAAAATTTCTTGGTGATTTTGGGGTGATCTTTTAAAAAATTTTTTGGGGATTTTTGGGGAATTTTTTGGGGTGATTTTGGGATGATTTTGGGATGATTTTGGGGTGATTTTGGGGTGATTTTGGGATGATTTTGGGGTGATTTTGGGGTGATTTTGGGGTCTCACCTGCGAAGCTCAGGTGCCTCAGGTGAGCGTTGGCTCGAGCTTCCTGCACTCTCTCCAGCACTGCTCGCCAGGCGCCTGGGGAGACCCAAAATCCCCAAAATTCACCCCAAAATAATCCCAAATCCACCCCAAAATAATCCCAAATCCAACCCAAAAATCCTAAAAAATCCTGAATTTTCCTATAAAAAAATCGCCCCCAAAAATCCAAAATCCACCCCAAAAAAATCCCAAACCCACCCAAAATAATCCCAAATCCACCCCAAAATAATCCTAAAATCCAATTTTTCTATAAAACCCCCAAAACCCACCCCCCAAATCTCCCAATATCCCAATCCACCCAATATCCCACCACCAAAATCCCCCTCTCCTTCCCCCTATCCCTCCCCCCACCCCACCCTCCCATCCCCATCCCTCCACCCCACCCCCTCCTTTTCCTTCCCCCAAAAATCCAAAATCCACCCCAAAAAATCCCAAACCCACCCAAAATAATCCCAAATTCACCCCAACATAATCCTAAAAAATCTGGAATTTTTCTATAAAAAATCACCCCAAAAAAACCAAAGTCCACCCCAAAATCCACCCCAAAATCTACCCAAAATAATCCCAAAATCCAACCCAAAATAATCCCAAATCCACCAAAATCATCCCAAAAAAATCCTGAATTTTCCTATAAAAATCGCCCCAAAATAATCCCAAAATCCACCCCAAAATCTACCCAAAATAATCCCAAATCCAACCCAAAATAATCCCAAATCCAACCCAAAAATCCTAAAAAATCCGGAATTTTCCTATAAAAAATTGCCCCTAACAAAGCCCCCCAAATCCACCCCCCAAAAAATCCCAAACCCACCCAAAATAATCCCAAATTCATCGCAAAATAATCCTAAAAAATCCGGAATTTTTCTATAAAAAATCACCCCAAAAAAAACCAAAATCCACCCCAAAATCCACCCCAAAATCTACCCAAAATAATCCCAAAATCCAACCCAAAATAATCCCAAAAAAATCCTGAATTTTCCTATAAAAATCGCCCCCAAAAAATCCCAAAATCCACCCCAAAATCAGCCCAAAATCTACCCAAAAAAATCCCAAATCCACCCCAAAATAACCCCAAATCCACCCCAAAATAATCCCCCAAAAATCCTGAATTTTCCTATAAAAAATCACCCCAAAAAACCCAAAATCCACCCCAAAATAATCCCAAATCCACCCCAAATACCCAATCCACCCCAAAACATCCCCCAAAAATCCTGAATTTTCCTATAAAAATCGCCCCTAAAAAATCCCAAAATCCTCCCCAAAATCAGCCCAAAATCTACCCAAAAAAATCCCAAATCCAACCAAAATAATCCCAAATCCAACCCAAAAATCCTAAAAAAATCCTGAATTTTCCTATAAAAAAATCGACCCCAAAAAATCCAAAATCCACCCCAAAAAAATCCCAAACCCACCCAAAATAATCCCAAATTCACCCCAACATAATCCTAAAAAATCCGGAATTTTTCTATAAAAAATCACCCCAAAAAACCCCAAAGTCCACCCCAAAATCCACCCCAAAATCTACCCAAAATAATCCCAAATCCAACCAAAATAATCCCAAATCCAACAAAATAATCCCAAAAAAATCCTGAATTTTCCTATAAAAAAATCGACCCAAAAAAATCCCAAAATACACCCCAAAATCAGCCCAAAATCTACCCAAAAAAATCCCAAATCCAACCAAAATAATCCCAAAATCCAACCCAAAATAATCCCAAATCCACCAAAATAATCCCAAAAAAAACCGGAATTTTTCTATAAAAAATCACCCCAAAAAAACCAAAATCCACCCCAAAATCAGCCCAAAATCTACCCAAAAAAATCCCAAATCCAACCAAAATAATCCCAAATCCACCAAAATAATCCCAAAAAAATCCTGAATTTTCCTATAAAAATCGCCCCAAAAAAATCCCAAAATCCACCCCAAAAAAATCCCAAAATCCCACAAAAAATCCCCAAAAAATCCCAAATTCCACTCAAGAAAATCCCCCCAGGAAACCCCAAAATCCCCATTTTTCAACCCTAAAATCTCCATTTTTCACCCCAAAACCTCCGTGTTTTCTCCTCCCAGTCCCTCCCAGTATAAACCAGTATATCCCAGTCCAAACCAGTATAAACCAGTATAAACCAGTTCCATTTTTAACCCTTAAACTCCTGTTTTCCACCCCAAAATCCCCATTTTTCACCCCAAAATCCCCATTTTTCACCCCAAAATCCCCATTTTTCACCCCAAAATTACTGTGTTTTCTCCCCCCAGTCCCTCCCAGTATAAACCAGTATACCCCAGTTACCCTCCAGGCTGCTGGCCGTCACCCTCAGCCTCTCCCAGTATAAACCAGTATAACCCAGTTCCATTTTTAACCCTTAAACTCCTGTTTTCCTCCTCAAAATCCCAATTTTTCACCCCAAAACCGCCGTGTTTTCTCCCCCCAGTCCCTCCCAGTATAAACCAGTTCCCTCCCAGTTCCCTCCCAGTTCCTCCCAGTATAAACCAGTCCAATTTTTAACCCTTAAACTCCCACTTTTAACCCTAAAATCCCCATTTTTGCCCCCCAAAATCCCCATTTTTCACCCCAAAACCGCCGCATTTTCTCCCCCCAGTCCCTCCCAGTATAAACCAGTATAACCAGTTACCCTCCAGGCTGCTGGCCGTCACCCTCAGCCCGTCCTCGCTGCTGATCTCGAAGCGCAGGTGGGGGAGGGGCGGGGCGGGGTCACCGCCGGGGTGGGGGAGGGGATCCTCCTCGTCATCCGAGCTGCCGCCTGGGGGGAGGGGACAGGTGAGACCACGCCCACCCGGGTGAGACCACGCCCACCTCAAGGTGAGACCACGCCCACCTCAAGGTGAGACCACGCCCACCTCAGGCGAGACCACGTCCACCACAGGCGAGACCACGCCCACCTCAGGTGAGACCACGCCCATCTCCTGTGAGACCACGCCCACCTCAGGTCAGGCTCCTCCCCCTCAGGTGAGTCCCCTCCTCTCCCCTTAGGTGAAGCCACGCCCATCTTATGTGGCCACGCCCACTCAGGGGTGTCTGAGCACACCCAGGTGAGGCCACGCCCACTCCATGGCTGACCACGCCCACCCCAGGTGTGACCACGCCCACCTCAGGTGTGTATGAACCTGCTCAGGTGAGGCCACGCCCCCTTAGATGAGGCTCCTCCCCATCCCTAGATAAAGCCCCGCCCACTCCAGGTGAGTCTGACCACACCCAGGTGAGACCACGCCCGCCCCGTGTGAGACCACGCCTGCCCCAGGTGAGACCACGCCCACCCCAGGTGAGACCACACCCATTCCAGATGTGACCACGCCCACCCCAGGGGCGCCAGACCACACCCATGTGAGACCACGCCCACTGCAGGTGAGACCACGCCCATTCCAGATGAGTCTGACTACACCCACGTGTGACCACGCCCATCCTAGGTGTGACCACACCCATCCCAGGTAAGACCCCGCCCACCCCAGGTGTGGCTGACCACATCCAGGAGTGACCACGCCCATCCCAGGTGAGACCACGCCCTCTCAGGCGTGGCAGACCACACCCAGGTGAGGCCACGCCCCCTTAGATGAGGCTCCTCCCCATCCCTAGCTGAAGCCCCGGGCACCCCAGGTGAGTCTGACCACACCCAGGTGTGACCACGCCCACCCAGGTGTGTCTGACTACACCCCAGGTGTGACCACGCCCACTATAGGTGAGACCACACCCACCCCAGGTGTCTGATCACCCCTAGGTGTGACCACGCCCATCTCAGGTGAGACCACGCCCACCCCAGGTGAGTCCAACACACCCAGGTGTGATTATGTCCCCCCCCCCAGGTGAGGCCCCGCCCATCCCAGGTGTGACCACACCCACCGCAGGTGAGACCACGCCCACCCCAGGTGAGCCCAACACACCCAGGTGAGACCACGCCCACCCCAGGTGAGTCCAACACACCCAGGTGTGACCACGCCCACCCCAGGTGAGGCCCCGCCCACCGCAGGTGTGACCACACCCACCGCAGGTGAGACCACGCCCACCCCAGGTGAGTCCAACACACCCAGGTGAGACCACGCCCACCCCAGGTGAGTCCAACACACCCAGGTGTGACCACGCCCACCCCAGGTGAGGCCCCGCCCACCGCAGGTGTGACCACACCCACCGCAGGTGAGACCACGCCCACCCCAGGTGAGTCCAACACACCCAGGTGAGACCACGCCCACCCCAGGTGAGTCCAACACACCCAGGTGTGACCACGCCCACCCCAGGTGAGGCCCCGCCCACCGCAGGTGTGACCACACCCACCGCAGGTGAGACCACGCCCACCCCAGGTGAGTCCAACACACCCAGGTGAGACCACGCCCACCCCAGGTGAGTCCAACACACCCAGGTGTGACCACGCCCACCCCAGGTGAGGCCCCGCCCACCGCAGGTGTGACCACGCCCATCCCAAATGTGATCACGCCCACTCATGTGAGACCACGCCCACCCAGGTGCGACCACGCCCCCCTCACCTGCACAGGTGACCCAGGGCGGCTCGGTGGTGACGTCACTCGGGGGGGACCTGGGGGGGGGGAGGGGCACAGGTGAGTTTGGGGGAAAATTAGGGAATTTTGGGAGATTTGGGGGAATTTTTTAAATTTCGGGGAATTTTTTTATAATTTTGGGGGAAATTTGGAGAATTTTGGGGGATTTAGGGAGAATTTTTTTTTTAATTTTGGGGGAATTTTGGGGAAATTTTGGGGGAAAATTTGGGAGAATTTTGGGGGAATTTTTGGGGGAAGATTTTGGTATTTTGGGGGGAAATTGAGGGAGATTTGGGGGATTTTATTTTGGGTGATTTTTGGAGATTTTGGGGTATTTTGGGGTATTTCAGTTAATTTTGGGGTGATTTTGGGATCAATTTTGGGGTTTTTCAGGTCAATTTTGGGGTCAATTTTGGGCTGGTTTTGGGGTCAATTTTGGGGTTTTTCAGGTCAATTTTGGGGTCAATTTTGGGGTTTTTCAGGGTCAATTTTGAGGTGATTTTGGGATCAATTTTGGGCTAATTTTGGGGTTTTTCAGGTCAACTTTGGGGTGATTTTGGGGATTTTTGGGTCAATTTTGGGCTGATTTTGGGGTTTTTCAGGTCAATTTTGGGGTTTTTCAGGTCAATTCTGGGGTCAATTTCAGGGTCAATTTTGGGGTGATTTTGGGGTTTTTTTGGGGTCAATTTTGAGGTGATTTTGGGGTATTCTGGGCTGGTTTTGGGGTGATTTTGGGGTTTTTCAGGTCAATTTTGGGGTCAATTTTGGGGTGATTTTGGAATCAATTTTGGGTGATTTTGGGTTTTTTCAGGTCAATTTTGGGGTCAATTTTGGGGTGATTTTGGGGTTTTTTGGGTCAATTTTGGGGTTGATTTTAGGGTTTTTCAGGTCAGTTCTGGGGTCAATTCTGGGGTGATTTTGGGGCCAATTTTGGGGGTTTTCAGGTCAATTTTGGGCTGATGTTGGAGTCAATTTTTGGGTCAATTTTGGGGCGATTTTGGGGTTCTTCAGGTCCATTTTGGGTCAATTTTGGGATGATTTTGGGGTCAATTTTGGGGTTTTTCAGGTCCATTTTGGGGTGATTTTGGGGTCAATTTTGGGGTTTTTCAGGGTCAATTCTGGGGTGATTTTGGGGTTTTTCAGGTCCATTTTGGGGTCGATTTTGGGGTGATTTTGGGGATTTTCGGGTCTCACCCGCAGCTGTCACTCATCAGCTCCTCAGGCTCCTCCTTCACCTCCCTGGGATGGACTGGGCTGAGGGGGAAGAGAAACTGGGATGGACTGGGATGGACTGGGATGGACTGGGAAAGGGACTGGGATGGACTGGGATTGAACTGGGATTGAACTGGGATGGACTGGGATGGACTGGGATTGAACTGGGATGGACTGGGAGGGACTGGGATGGACTGGGATTGAACTGGGATGGACTCAGAGGGACTGGGATTGAACTGGGATTGAACTGGGATGGACTGGGAGGGACTGGGAGGGAACTGGGATGGACTGGGAGGGACTGGGACACAGTGGTGGCACCAATGTGTCCCCAATGTCCCCAGTGCTCTCAATGTCCCCAAATCCCCATTGTCCCTAATGTCCCCAACATCCCCAAATCCCCCAATGTTCCCAAATGTCCCCAAATCCCCCAATATCCACAATGTCCCCAAATGTCCCCAAATCCCCCCAAAATCCCCAGTGTCCCCAAATATCCCCAAATCCCCCAATATCCACAATGTCCCCAATGTCCCCAATATCCCAAATGTCCCCAAATCCCCCAATATCCCCGATGTCCCCAATATCCCCAACATCCCAAATGTCTCCAAATGTTCCCAATGTCCCCAAATCCCCCAATGTCCCCAATGTCCCCAATGCCCCAATCTCCTCACCCGCTGTCCCCAGCGTCCCCATCCAGCTCCAGCCGAGGTCTCTTCCCCCCCGGCCCTGTCCCCTCCCCGGGGCGCTTGGCGTGTCCCCAAGGTGTCCCCAAGGCGTCCCCGAGGCCGTTGGGCGCTGTGACGTCACCGAGGTGGTGGCCCTGAGCGATGTCCCCGAGCTGGTGGCTTTGAGCGATGTCACCGAGCTGGTGGCTTTCAGAGATGTCCCCAAGCTGGTGGCCTTGAACAACGTCACCGAGCTGGTGGCTTTGAGCGATGACCCCAAGCTGGTGGCTTTGCGCAATGTCCCCAGCGCGGTGGCCCTGAGCGATGTCCCCAAGCCGGTGGCTTTCGGCCATGTCCCCGAGGTGGTGGCCCTGGACATTTCCAAGCTGGTGGCCCTGAGCGATGTCCCCAAGCCGGTGGCTTTCAGCGATGTCCCCAAGCTGGTGGCTTTCCGTGATGTCCCCAAGGTGGTGGCTTTGCTCCACGTCCCCAGGCTGGTGACTCTCCTCGATGTCCCCAAGCTGGTGACTCTCCTCGATGTCCCCAACCTGCTGGTGGCTGTCCCAGCCGCCGTCATTGTCCCCGCTGCTGTCCCCATCGCCGGTGACACCGCGGAGGACAAAGTCCACAATGTCCGGCGGGAGACCCTCGGGGACAGGGGGAGGTGGTGGCATTGTCACCAGGGGCGGTGGCATTGTCCCTGAAGGTGGCACTGTCCCCACGGCTGGTGGCACTGTCCCCAAGGCTGGTGGCATTGTCCCTGGAGGTGGTGGCATTGTCCCTGGAGGTGGTGGCATTGTCCCCACAGCAGGTGGCACTGTCCCCACCGTCCCCCTGGCGCCATCGTCAGCCCCGTCCAGCTGGCGGATGTGGGGACAGTGGGACAGAGGTGACACGGGTGACACGGCCGGCGCTGCCACCACCCGGCGGGAGTAGCCAAAGTAGTGACCCCGCGGTGACCCCGGCGATGGCATTGTCACCGGCGATGTCACCGGTGACGTCATCGGGGATGTCGCAGCCTCGTCGTCGTCCTCGCTGGTGTCACCGGGGGAGGGTGGCCTGCGGGGACAATGGCGTCAGGGTGACAGTGGCGTCAGGGTGACAATGGCATCAGGGTGACAATAGGGTGACAATGGCATTGGGGTGACAATGGGGTGACAATGACATTGGGGTGACAGGTGACAATGACATTGAGGTGCCAATGGATTGGGGTGACAATAGGGTGACAATGACCGGAAAGGTGACGATGGCATTGGGGTGACAATAGGGTGACAGTGACATTGAGGTGCCAATGGATTGGGGTGACAATAGGGTGACAATGACCGGAAAGGTGACGATGGCATTGGGGTGACAATAGGGTGACAATGACCTGAAAGGTGACAATGGCGTTAGGGTGACAATGGGATGACAATGGCATGAGAATGGCACTGGGGTGACAATGGCGTTGAGATGACATTGAGGTGACAATGACGTTGAGGTGACAATGGGGTGACAATGCCATTAGGGTGACAATGGCATTGGGGTGACAATGGGGTGACAATGGCGTTAGAGTGGCATTGGGGTGACATTGGGGTGACAACGGTGTTAGGGTGACAATGGCATTAGTGACAATGGCATTAAGGTGACAATGGCATTAGGGTGACAACTGGCATTGGGGTGACAATAGGGTGACAATAACATGAGGATGGCATTGAGGGTGACACTGAGGTGACAATGGCATTAGGGCATTAAGATGACAATGAGGTGACAACGGATTGGGGTGACAATAGGGTGACAATGGCACTGGGGTGACATTGGGGTGACAATGACATTGAGGTGCCAATGGATTGGGGTGACAATGGCATTGGGGTGACAATGGCATTGGGGTGACAATGGGGTGACAATGGTACTGAGGTGACACTGACCAGGAGGTGACAATGGCATTAGAGTGACAATGATATTGAGGTGACAATGGATTGGGGTGACAATAGGGTGACAATGGCATTGAGGTGACAATGGCATTGGGGTGACAATGGCACTGAGGTGACAATGACCTGAAAGGTGACAATGGCATTGGGGTGACAATGGCATTGGGGTGACAATGACATTGGGGTGACAATGGCGTTGGGGTGACAATGACATTGGGGTGACAATGACATTGGGGTGACAATGGGGTGACAATGGCATTGAGGTGACAATGGCGTTGGGGTGACAATGACATTGGGGTGACAATGGCAGGGAAGTGACAATGGGGTGACAATGAGGTGACAATAGCATTGGGGTGACAATAACATTGGGGTGATAATGACCAGCAGCTGACACTGACCATTAGGTGACAATGACATTGAGGTGACAATGATAGGAAGGTGACACTGACCATCAGGTGACAATGACATTGATGTGACACTGACCACCAGGTGACACTGACCACCAGGTGACAATGACCACCAGGTGACACTGACCATCAGGTGACAATGACACTGAGGTGACAATGACCACCAGGCGACACTGACCATCAGGTGACAATGACACTGAGGTGACACTGACCACCAGGCGACACTGACCATCAGGTGACAATGACATTGAGGTGACACTGACCACCAGGTGACACTGACCACGAGGTGACAATGACCACCAGGCGACACTGACCATCAGGTGACAATGACACTGAGGTGACACTGACCACCAGGTGACACTGACCATCAGGTGACACTGACCACGAGGTGACAATGGCATTGGGGTGACAATGGATTGGGGTGACATTGGGGTGACAATGACCATGAGGTGACAATGGCATTGAGGTGACACTGACCACCAGGTGACACTGACCTGGCACTGACCGCCGCCTCTCCCTGTCCCCAGAGCCGCGGTGGCCCTGCAGGTGACGCCGGTGACATCGCCGGTGCCACCACCCCGTTCGATGACGTCATCGGCTGTGCCACCGCCCCGTTGGGTGACGTCATCGCGTCAGGTGACAACGACATCGGCGGTGCCACCACCCCGTTCGATGACGTCATCGCGTCAGGTGACAACGGCGGCGCCACCGCCCCGTTGGGTGACGTCATCGGCGATGTCACCGCCCCGTTCGATGACGTCATCGTCGGTGTCACCACCCCGTTGGGTGACGATGGCCTCGGCAGTGGCATCGACCTGGGGAGGTGACAGTGACATGGCGGGTGACAATGGCCTGGGAGGTGATTTGGGGGATTTTTGGGATTTTGGGGGATTTTTTTGGGGGATTTTTTTGGATTTTGGGAGATTTTGGGCTGATTTGAGGTGATTTTGGGGGATTTTGAGTGATTCTGGGGCTGATTTTGGGGGATTTTTGGTAATTTTGGGGGATTTTTGGTAATTGTTGGGGGATTTGGGGTTATTTGGGCTGATTTTGGGGGATTTTGAGCTGATTTTGGGTGATTTGGGGAAATTTTGGGGTCATTTCGGGGGACTTTGGGGGATTTTTGGTATTTTTTGGGTGATTTTGAGCTTATTTGAGGTGATTTGGGGGGATTTCAGAGCAATTTTTGGTCAATTTTGGGGTGATTTTGGTGTATTTGGGGTGATTTTGGGATGATTTTGTGGGATTTTGGTGTATTTGGGGTGATTTTGGGCTGATTTTGGGGTAATTTTGGGATGATTTTGGGGAATTTATGGTGATTTTGGGCTGATTTTGGCTGATTTAGGCTGATTTCAGCTGATTTTGGGGATATTTTGGCTGATTTTGGCCGATTTTTGCATATTTTGGGCTGATTTTGGGATATTTTGGGTGATTCAGGCTGATTTCGGGATATTTTGGGTGATTCAGGCTGATTTTGGGGTGATTTAGGTTGCAATTTGAGTGATTTTTGGATGGATTGGGGATGATTTCAGCCAATTCCGGGGATATTTTGGGCTGATTTTGGGTGATTTTAGGTGAGTCAGTCTGATTTTGGTGTGATTTGGGGATAATTCAAATGACTTTCAGGTGGATTTGGGCATATTTTGGGGTGATTTTGGGCTATTTGTAATGATTTTTGGGTGGATTTCGGGCTATTTTGGGGTGATTTAGGCCGATTTTGGGGTGATTTAGGTTGATTTTGGGGTGATTTAGGTGTAATTTAAATGATTTTCAGGTGGATTTGGGATGGTTTAGGCTGATTTTGGGGTATTTTTGGCTGATTTTGGGCTGATTTCAGGCAATTTTGGGGTATTTTAGGCTGTTTCCAGGTGATTTTAGGTGATCCAGGCTGATTTTGGGGTGATTTAGGCGTAAATTGAGTGATTTTTGGATGGATTTGGGATGATTTCAACCAATTTTGGGTGAATTTGAGGTGATTTTGGCCGATTTTGGGGATATTTTGGGTGATTTCGGCTGATTTTGGGGATATTTTAGGCTGATTTTGGGATATTTTGGGTGATTCAGGCTGATTTTGGGGTGATTCAGGCTGATTTTGGGGTGATTTTGGTGTATTTTGGGCTGATTTAGGCCAATTTTGGGGTATTTTAGGCTGATTTTGGGTGATTTTAGGTGATTCAGGCTGATTTTGGGGATATTTTGGGTGATTTAGGCTGATTTTGGGGTGATTCAGGTGTAAATTGAATGATTTTTTGATGGATTTGGGATGATTTAGGCAGATTTTGGGGTATTTTGGGTTCATTTAGGCTGATTTTGGGCTGTTTTAGGATGATTTTGGGCTGATTTAGGCAGATTTTGGGGTGATTTTGGCAGATTTTGGGCTGATTTAGGCAGATTTTGGGGTATTTTGGGTTCATTTTGGCTGATTTTGGGGTGATGTAGCCTGACTTTGGGGTATTTTGGGCTGATTTTGGGGTGATTTTGGGGTATTTTGGGCTGATTTAGGCTGATTTAGGCTGATTTTGGGCTGATTTAGGCTGATTTAGGGGTGATTTAGGCTGATTTTTGGGTGATTTTGGGGTATTTTGGGTTCATTTTGGCTGATTTTGGGCTGATTTAGGCAGATTTTGGGGTGATTTTGGGGTATTTTGGGTTCATTTTGGCTGATTTTGGGCTGATTTAGGCAGATTTTGGGGTGATTTTGGGGTATTTTGGGTTCATTTTGGCTGATTTTGGGCTGATTTAGGATGATTTTGGGCTGATTTAGGCAGATTTTGGGGTGATTTTGGGGTGATTTAGGCAGATTTTGGGCTGATTTTGGGGTATTTTGGGGTATTTTGGGTTCATTTTGGCTGATTTTGGGGTGATGTAGCCTGATTTTGGGGTATTTTGGGCTGATTTTGGGGTGATTTTGGGGTATTTTGGGCTGATTTAGGCTGATTTAGGCTGATTTTGGGGTGATTTTGGGGTATTTTGGGTTCATTTTGGCTGATTTTGGGGTATTTTGGGGTGATTTAGGCAGATTTTGGGGTGATTTTTGGGATTTTTTGGCTGATCCCACTCACCTGGCGGCTGGCCCCGCCCCGTTGGGCGATGACGTCACGGCGGGTGGCTCAGGGTGACCCCGGCGGGTGACACCGGCAGGTGACATCGCCCGCCGCTGCCACCGCGGCCTCGGGGACACCTCGGGGTCACCGACGGTGGGGATGTGGCGCGGGACCGCCGGGGCGTGGCCTGGAGAAAATGGCCCCAAAAATGGCCCCAGTGTCCCCAAAAATGGCCCCAAAAATGTCCCCAGTGTCCCCAAAAATGGCCCCAAAAATATTCCCAGTGTCCCCAAAAATGTCCCCAAAAATGGCCCTAGTGTCCCCAAAAATGGCCCAAAAAATGTCCCAAATGTGCCCCAAAAATGTCCCCAGAAATGGCCCAAAGCTCTCCCAAAAATGTCCCAAATATCTCCCAAAAATGTCCCCAAAAATGTGACCCAAAGATGTCCCCAATGTGACCCAAAAATGGCCCCAAAAATGGCCCCAAAAATGGCCCCAAAAATGGCCCCAAAAATGTCCCCAAAAATGGCCCCAGTGTGACTCAAAAATGTCCCCAATCTCCCATTTTCCCCCATTTTTCCCCAATTTCCCCCAATTTTTTCCCATTTCCCAATTTCCCCCAAACTCCCCAATCCCGATTTTCCCCCAATTTTCCCCATTTTCCCCAATTTCCCCCCATTTTCCCCAAACTCCCCAATCCCAATTTCCCCAATTTCCCCCATTTTCCCCCAATCCCGATTTCCCCATTTTTTCCCAATTTCCCCCAAATTTTCCCCATTTTCCCCCAATTTTCCCCATTTTCTCCAAACTCCCCAATCCCCCAAATTTTCCCCCCATTTCCCCCAGTTTCCCCATTTCCCCCATTTTTCCCATTTCCCCCAATCCTAAATTTCCCCAATTTGCCCCTTTTTTCCCCATTTTCCTATTTCCCCCAATTCTCCCCGATTTCCCCCATTTCCCCCAAACTCCCCAATCCCGATTTTCCCCAATTTCTCCCAATTTTCCCCATTTTCCCCCATTTTCCCCCCAATTTCCCCATTTTCCCCAAACTCCGCAATCCCGATCTTCCCAATTTCCCTCATTTTCCCCAATTTCCCAATTTCCCAATTTCCCCAATTTTCCCCAATTTCCTAATTTCCCCAATCCTGATTTTCCCCATTTTTCCAATTTTCCCCATTTCCCCAATTTCCCTCATTTCCCCCAAACTCCCCAATCCCGATTTTCCTGATTTTCCCCCATTTTCCCCAATTTTTCCCAATTTCCCCCATTTTCCCCATTTCCCCAATTTCCCCATTTCCCCAATTTCCCCAATTTCCCAATTTCCCAATTTCCCCCAATTTCCCAATTTCCCCCAAACTCCCCAATCCCAATTTTCCCCATTTTCCCCCCAATTTTCCCAATTTCCCAATTTCCCTCATTTTCCCCAATTTCCCCCATTTCCCCCATTTTCCCCATTTCCCCAATTTCCCCAATTTTCCCCAATTTCCCAATTTCCCCATTTCCCCAATTTCCCCAATTTCCCAATTTCCCCCAATTTCCCAATTTCCCCCAAACTCCCCAATCCCAATTTTCCCGATTTTCCCCCAATTTTCCCAATTTCCCAATTTCCCCCATTTCCCCCATTTCCCCCATTTTCTCAATTTCCCCAATTTTCCCCAATTTTCCCCAATTTCCTAATTTCCCCAATCCTGATTTTCCCCATTTTTCCAATTTTCCCCATTTCCCCAATTTCCCTCATTTCCCCCAAACTCCCCAATCCCGATTTTCCTGATTTTCCCCCATTTTCCCCAATTTTTCCCAATTTCCCCCATTTTCCCCATTTCCCCAATTTCCCCATTTCCCCAATTTCCCCAATTTCCCAATTTCCCAATTTCCCCCAATTTCCCAATTTCCCCCAAACTCCCCAATCCCAATTTTCCCCATTTTCCCCCCAATTTTCCCAATTTCCCTCATTTTCCCCAATTTCCCCCATTTCCCCCATTTTCCCCAATTTTCCCCAATTTCCCAATTTCCCCATTTCCCCAATTTCCCCAATTTCCCAATTTCCCCCAATTTCCCAATTTCCCCAAACTCCCCAATCCCAATTTTCCCCATTTTCCCCCAATTTTCCCAATTTCCCTCATTTTCCCCAATTTCCCCCATTTCCCCCATTTTCTCAATTTCCCCAATTTTCCCCCAAATCCCCCAAAATCTCACCGGGCGGGGGGAGGGGCCGCGAGGAGCTGCCGGGGGGGGCAGCCGGCGGGGGGGTGACACCTTGGGGACATCGATGACGTCATCGCTGGGGGGGAGGGGCCGGGCTGGAACCTGGGGGGAGGGGAGGAGAGAATTTGGGGTGGATTTTGGGGGTCCCTGGATAATTTGGGGTGGATTTTGGGGGTCCCTGGATAATTTGGGGTGGATTTTGGGGGTCCCAAGATAATTTGGGGAGGATTTTGGGGGTCCTTGGGGGGATTTTGGGGGTCCCTGGATAATTTGGGGTGGATTTTGGGGGTCCCTGAGGGGATTTTGGGGGTCCCAAGATAATTTGGGGTGGATTTTGGGGGTCCTGGGTGAATTTGGGGTGGATTTTGGGGTGGAATTTGGGGATTTTGGGGATTTTGGGATCCCAAATTAATTTGGGGAGGGGTCTCAGCTCACCTGGACTCCCATGAGCAATGGTCCTGTTGTCCCCAGGGCCGATTTGGGGAGGGGGCAGGGTGGGGTTTTGGGGTTCCCAGGGTGGATTTTGGGGTGGATTTTGGGGTTTTTGGGGTCTCAGTTAATTTGAGGAGGGGTCTCTGGGTTTTTAGGGTCTCAGTTAATTTGAGGAGGGGTCTCTGGGTGAGTTTTGGGGTTCCCAGGTGAATTTGGGGTGGATTTTGGAGATTCTCAGGGTGGATTTTGGGGTGGATTTTGGGGTTTTTGGGGTCCCAGATTAATTTGAGGAGGGGTCTCTGGGTTTTTAGGGTCTCAGTTAATTTGGGGAGGGGGCAGGGTGGGTTTTTGGGGTGGATTTCGGGGTTTTGGGGTTCCCAGGATAGATTTTGGGGTGGAATTTGGGGATTTTGGGGTTCTCAGGGTGGATTTTGGGGTTGATTTTGGGGTTTTTGGGGTTCAGGATAATTTGGGGAGGGGTCTCAGCTCACCTGGGCTCCCGTGCACGATGGTCCTGTTGTCCTCAGGCCCGGTCTGGGGAGGGGTCTCCCCCCCGCTGCCCCCCGCCCCGGGCTGCTCCAGGATCCTGCAGCGATACCAGCAGCAGCGCCGAGCGTCCCGCGTGCTCCAGTACAGCCGCCAGCACCTGCACCAGTACGGACCAGTATGGACCAGTTAGGGACCGGTAGGGACCAGTATGGACCAGTTAGGGACCAGTATAAACCAGTTAGAGACCGGTAGGGACCAGTGTAAACCAGTTAGAGACCGGTATGGACCAGTATAAACCAGTTACAGACCGGTATGGACCAGTGTAAACCAGTTAGAGACGGGTAGGGACCAGTGTACACCAGTTAGGGACCGGTATGGACCAGTATAAACCAGTTAGGGACCGGTAGGGACCAGTGTAAACCAGTTAGAGACCGGTACGGACCAGTATAAACCAGTTAGGGACCGGTACGGACCAGTGTAAACCAGTATGGACTAGTATGGACCACTATAAACCAGTTAGAGACCGGTACAGGCCAGTATAAACCAGTTAGGGACCGGTACGGACCAGTATAAACCAGTTAGGGACCAGTATAAACCAGTTAGAGACCGGTATGGACCAGTGTAAACCAGTTAGAGACCGGTACAGACCAGTATAAACCAGTTAGGGACCGGTACGGACCAGTATAAACCAGTTAGAGACGGGTACGGACCAGTATAAACCAGTTAGAGACGGGTAGGGACCAGTGTAAACCAGTTAGGGACCGGTACGGACCAGTATAAACCAGTTAGGGACCAGTATAAACCAGTTAGAGACCGGTACGGACCAGTATAAACCAGTTAGGGACCAGTATAAACCAGTTAGAGACCGGTACGGACCAGTATAAACCAGTTAGGGACCAGTATAAACCAGTTAGGGACCAGTATAAACCAGTTAGAGACCGGTACGGACCAGTATAAACCAGTTAGGGACCAGTATAAACCAGTTAGAGACCGGTATGGACCAGTGTAAACCAGTTAGGGACCAGTATAAACCAGTTAGAGACCGGTACGGACCAGTATAAACCAGTTAGAGACCGGTACGGACCAGTGTAAACCAGTTAGAGACCAGTATAAACCAGTTAGAGACCAGTAGGGACCAGTGTAAACCAGTATGGACCGGTACGGACCAGTATAAACCAGTTAGAGACCGGTACGGACCAGTGTAAACCAGTTAGGGACCGGTACGGACCAGTATAAACCAGTTAGAGACCAGTAGGGACCAGTATAAACCAGTTAGAGACCGGTAGGGACCAGTGTAAACCAGTATGGACTGGTATGGACTGGTTAGAGATCAGTATGGACCAGTTAGAGACCAGTTAGGAACCAGTATGGACCAGTTAGGGACCAGTAGGGACCAGTTAGGGACCAGTATAAACCAGTTAGGGACCAGTAGGGACCGGTATGGACCAGTATATACCAGTTAGGGACCAGTAGGGACCGGTACAGATCAGTTAGGGACCAGTATGGACCAGTATGGACCAGTAGGGACCGGTATGGATCAGTAGGGACCAGTATAAACCAGTTAGGGACCAGTAGGGATCAGTTAGGGACAAGTATAAACCAGTAGGGACCAGTTAGGGACCGGTATGGACCAGTACAGACCTTTATGGATCAGTACGGACCAGTTAGAACCAGTATAAACCAGTATGGACCAGTATGGACCAGTATGGACCAGTTAGATTCCAGTATGGACTGGTTAGAGACCGTTATGGACCAGTTAGAACCAGTATGGACTAGTATGGACTAGTATAAACCAGTTAGGCAGCAGTATGGACCAGTTAGGGACCAGTATGGACTGGTTAGAACCAGTTAGAACCAGTATGGACCAGTACGGACCAGTTAGAGACCAGTATAGACCGGTATGGACCAGTTAGGAACTGGTATAAACCAGTTAGGGACCAGTAAAAACCAGTAAAAACCAGTATGGACTGGTAGGGACTGGTTAGAGATCAGTATGGACCAGTTAGAGGCCAGTATAAACCAGTATGGACCAGTTAGGGACCAGTATGGACCAGTATAAACCAGTAGGGACCGGTATGGATCAGTAGGGACCAGTATAAACCAGTTAGGGACCAGTATAACCAGTAGGGACCAGTAGGGACTGGTATGGACCAGTAGGAACCGGTATGGACTGGTATGGACTGGTTAGAGACCAGTATGGACCAGTTAGGGACCAGTATGGATCAGTATAAAGCAGTATAAACCAGTATGGACCAGTAGAGACCAGTAGGGACTGGTTAGAACCAGTTAGGGACCAATATGGACTAGTATGGACCAGTTAGGGACCAGTATGGACCAGTATGGACCAGTTAGGGACCAGTATGGACTGGTTAGAGATCAATATGGACCAGTTAGGGACCAGTATAAACCGGTATGGACCAGTATATACCAGTTAGGGACCAGTATGGACCAGTTAGGGACCAGTTAGGGACCAGTAGGGACCAGTATGGACTGGTTAGAAACCAGTATGGACTGGTACGGACCAGTTAGAGACCACTATGGACCAGTATGGACCAGTTAGGGACCAGTATGGACCAGTATGGACCAGTTAGGGACCAGTATGGACCAGTAGGGACCCATTAGAGACCAGTATGGACCAGTATGGATCAGTAGGGACCAGTATAAACCAGTTAGGGACCAGTAGGGACTGGTACGGACCAGTAGGGACTGGTATGGACTGGTTAGAGATCAGTATGGACCAGTTAGAGACCAGTATAAACCAGTATGAACCAGTTAGAGACCAGTATAAACCAGTATGGACCAGTTAGAGACCAGTTAGGGACCAGTAAGGACCAGTATGGACCAGTATGGATCGGTATGGACCAGTTAGAACCAGTATGGACCGGTTAGGGACCAGTACAGACCGGTTAGAGACCAGTATGGACCAGTATGGACCAGAATAAACCAGTTCCCTCCCAGTATAAACCAGTTCCCATTTTTAACCCTTAAACTCCCATTTTTCACCCCTAAAATCCCCATTTTTCACCCCAAAATCCCCATTTTTCACCCCAAAATCACTGCGTTTTCCCTCCCAATCCCTCCCAGTATAAACCAGTCCCTCCCAGTCTCTCCCAGTTCCATCCCAGTCCCTCCCAGTATAAACCAGTCCCATTTTTAACCCTTAACCTCCCATTTTTCACCCTAAAACTCCCATTTTCCACCCTAAAATCCTCATTTTTCACCCCAAAACCACCATTTTTTTTCCTCCCAGTGCCTCCCAGTTCCCTCCCAGTATAAACCAGTATGAACCAGTCTCCCCAGTTCGCTCACTGGTATCCAACTGGGAACAGTTTCCCATCTCGCTCGGAGAGCTCCGTCAGCACCCCCAGGCGGTCAATGCGGATAGAGCCTGGAAAGGGGAGGGAGACCCAAAAACTCCTAAAATTAACCCAAAATTAACCCAAAAATTATCCCAAAATTACCCAAAAATCAAATTCCCAACGGGAATCACAAATCAACCCAAAATCCACCTGAAAGTGGGAAAAAAACCCCAAAAAATTGCTAAAATCCACCAAAATCCCCCAAAAAACCTCCAAAATTATCCCAAATTATCCCAAAATTATCCCAAAAATCAAATTCCCAACGGGAATCACAAATCGACCCAAAATCCACCTGAAAGTGGGAAAAAAACAAAAAAAAATCCTAAAATTAACCCAAAATTAACCCAAAATTATCCCAAAATTATCCCAAAAATCAAATTCACAATAGGAATCACAAATCAGCCCAAAATACACCTGAAAGTGGGAAAAAAAACCCCAAAAAATTGCTAAAATCCACCCCAAAAACCCCCAAAACCCCACAAATTACCCCAAAATTATCCCAAATTTATCCCAAAAGTAACCCAAAAATCAAATTCCCAACGGGAATCACAAATCAACCCAAAATACACCCAAATCTCCCCCAAAAATCCCCAAAATTCCCCAAAATCCCCCCAAAATATCCCAAAAAAATCCCAAATTCCACCCAAATCTCCCAAAAAATCCTAAAATTCCCCCAAATCTCCCAAAAAATCCCAAAATTCCCCCAAATCCTCCCAAAAAATCCCAAAATTCCCCCAAATCTCCCAAAAAATTCCAAAATTCCCCAAAATTTCCCCCCCCAACCCCCCCCCAAAAATCCCAAAATTCCCCCAAAAAATCCCGAAATTCCCCAAAAAAATCCCCAAATTCCCGAATTTTTGCTCTCACCGATCATGACGTTGACAGCCTCGGGTTCCAAACCCCCAAAATCCCCCAAATTCTCCCCAAAAATCCCAAAATTCCCCCAAATCTCCCAAAAATCCCAAATTCCCCCAAAAAAATCCCAAAAAATCCCAAAATTCCCAAAAAATCCCAAAAAATCCCAAAATTCCCCCAAAAAATCCCCAAAAAATCCCCAAATTCCCCAAAAAATCCCAAAAAATCCCCAAATCCCCCCCAAAAAATCCAAAAATTCCCCCAAATCCTCCCAAATCCCCCCAAAAAATCCCAAATTCCACCCAAATCTCCCCAAAAAAACCCCAAAATTCTCCCAAATCTCCCTCAAATCCCCCCAAAAATCCCAAAATCCCTGAATTTTTGGTCTCACCGATCATGACGTTGACGGCCTCGGGTTCCAAACCCCCAAAATCCCCCAAATTCTCCCCAAAAATCCCAAAATTCCCCCAAATCTCCCAAAAATCCCAAATTCCCCCAAAAAATCCCAAAATTCCCCCAAAAAATCCCAAAAAAATCCCAAAAATCCCCCAAAAAATCCCCCAAAAAATCCCAAAATTCCCCCCAAATCTCCCAAAAAATTCCAAAATTCCCCAAAATTTCCCCCAACCCCCCCCAAAAATCCCAAAATTCCCCCAAAAAATCCCGGAATTCCCCAAAAAAATCCCAAAATCCCCGTATTTTTGGTCTCACCCGATCATGACGTTGACAGCCTCGGGTTCCAAACCCCCAAAATCCCCCAAATTCTCCCCAAAAATCCCAAAATTCCCCAAAAAAATCCCAAAAAATCCCAAAATTCCCCCAAAAAAATCCCAAAATTCCCAAAAAAAATCCCCAAAAAATCCCCAAATCTCCCAAAAAATCCCAAAATTCCCCCAAATTGTCCCCAAAAATCCCCAAATCCCCGAATTTTTGCTCTCACCGATCATGACGTTGACAGCCTCGGGTTCCAAACCCCCAAAATCCCCCAAATTCTCCCCAAAAATCCCAAAATTCCCCCAAATCTCCCAAAAATCCCAAATTCCCCCAAAAAAATCCCAAAAAATCCCAAAATTCCCAAAAAATCCCAAAAAATCCCAAAATTCCCCCAAAAAATCCCCAAAAAATCCCCAAATTCCCCAAAAAATCCCAAAAAATCCCCAAATCCCCCCAAAAAATCCAAAAATTCCCCCAAATCCTCCCAAATCCCCCCAAAAAATCCCAAATTCCACCCAAATCTCCCCAAAAAAACCCCAAAATTCTCCCAAATCTCCCTCAAATCCCCCCAAAAATCCCAAAATCCCTGAATTTTTGGTCTCACCGATCATGACGTTGACGGCCTCGGGTTCCAAACCCCCAAAATCCCCCAAATTCTCCCCAAAAATCCCAAAATTCCCCCAAATCTCCCAAAAATCCCAAATTCCCCCAAAAAATCCCAAAATTCCCCCAAAAAATCCCAAAAAAATCCCAAAAATCCCCCAAAAAATCCCCCAAAAAATCCCAAAATTCCCCCAAATCTCCCAAAAAATTCCAAAATTCCCCAAAATTTCCCCCAACCCCCCCAAAAAATCCCAAAATTCCCCCAAAAAATCCCGGAATTCCCCAAAAAAATCCCAAAATCCCCGTATTTTTGGTCTCACCGATCATGACGTTGACAGCCTCGGGTTCCAAACCCCCAAAATCCCCCAAATTCTCCCCAAAAATCCCAAAATTCCCCAAAAAAATCCCAAAAAATCCCAAAATTCCCCCAAAAAAATCCCAAAATTCCCAAAAAAAATCCCCAAAAAATCCCCAAATCTCCCAAAAAATCCCAAAATTCCCCCAAATTGTCCCCAAAAATCCCCAAATCCCCGAATTTTTGGTCTCACCGATCATGACGTTGACAGCCTCGGGTTCCAAACCTCCCAGGAATTTCCTTTTCAGGCTAATTCCCCCAAAATCCACCAGGACTCTGCGCAGCACCGCGAAGCCTCCGTCCCGAACCAGCTCCTGGGGGTGGGACCCCAAAATTCCAACTCGGGACCCCAAAATTGGGACTCGGGACCCCAAAATTGGGACTCAGGACCCCAAAATTGGGACTTGGGACCCCAAAATTGGGACTCGGGACCCCAAAATTGGGACTCAGGACCCCAAAATTCCCACTCGGGACCCCAGAATTTCCACTCGGGACCCCAAAATTGGGACTTGGGACCCCTGAAAACCCCCCAAACCCCCCCAGAAAACCCCCAAAAAAAAAAAAAAAAAAACCCCAAAGAAATAACAAAATGCTAAAAAAAACCCCAAAAAACCCACTCAGAAAACCCCAAAATCCAAAAAAACCCCAAAGAAATCCCAGAATCCTAAAAAAAACCCCCAAATAAAACCCCAAAATGCACCTAGAAAAACCCAAATCCCCCCCCAAACACCCCAAAGAAATCACAAAATCTTAAAAAAAAACTCCAAATAAAACCCAAAAAACCACCCAGAAAACCCAAAAACCACCACGAAAACCCCAAAATTAAAAAAAAAAAGCCAAATAAATCACAAAATCCTAAAAAAACCCAAAAACCTCAATTTTCCCTGTCCCGAACCAGCTCCTGGGGGCGGGACCCCAAAAATGGGACTCAGGACCCCAAAATTCGGAATTGGAACCCCAAAATTCCCACTCGGGACCCCAAAATTTGGATTTGGGACCCCAAAATTCCCACTCGGGACCCCAAAATTCAGACTCGGGACCCCAAAATTTGGATTTGGGACCCCAAAATTCAGACTCGGGACCCCAAAATTGGGACTCGGGACCCCAAAATTCCAACTCGGGACCCCAAAATTCAGACTTGGGACCCCAAAATTCCCACTCGGGACCCCAAAATTCCCACTCGGGACCCCAAAATTCAGACTTGGGACCCCAAAATTCCAACTCGGGACCCCAAAATTCCAACTCGGGACCCCAAAATTGGGACTCGGGACCCCAAAATTGGGACTCGGGACCCCAAAATTGGGACTCGGGACCCCAAAATTCCCACTCGGGACCCCCAAAAACCCCAAAAACCCACCCAGAAAACCCAAAAATGCGCCCAGAAAACCCCAAAAAGTCCCAAAGAAATCACAAAATCCTCAAAAAAACCCAAATAAGTCCCAAAAAACCCGAAAAAAATCCGAAAAAAATCCGAAAAAAAATCCCAAAGAAACCACAAAATCCTAAAAAAACCCCAAAATCCACCCGGAAAACCCCAAAAAACCACCCAGAAAACCCCATATAACTCCATAAACCCCAATATAACCCCACAAAATGCCCCATAACCACCCCAAATCCCCCCAAAACCACCCCAAATCCCTTCTAGACCCCAAAAATTTCCCCAAATCCCCCCAGGGTGCCTTCAGATCCCAAAAAATCTGATCTAAGCCTCCCTAAAACCACCCCAAATCCCCTAAAACCACCCCAAATCCCCCCCAGGACCCCAAAAATCTCCCCCAAAACACCAAAAATTCCCCAAATCTTAAGTATTCTCCCCAAAATCCCCTCAGGATCCCCAAATTCTCTCCAAACCTCTCCTGGGTTCCCCCAATTCCTCTTTTAAATCCCTATAACCTCATAAAACCCCATACAACCCCATAAAACCCCAGATAACCCCACAAAATCCCCCATAACCACCCCAAAACCCCTCCAAATCCTCCCAAACCCCCCAAAATTCCCAAAATCTTAAATATTCTCCCCCCAAATCCCCTCAGGAACCCCAAAATCTTCCCCAAATCCTCTCCAAACCCCTCCTGGGTGCTTCCAATTCCCCTTTTAACCCCAATAAAACCCCACAAAATCCCCCATAACCGCCCCAAATCCCCTCCAAACCCCCCCCAAATCCCCCATAACCACCCCAAAACCCCCCAGGACCCCCAAAATCTTCCCCAAATCCTCTCCAAACCCCTCCTGGGTGCCCCAAATTCCCCTTTTAGCCCCAATAAAACCCCATAAAATCCCCTATAACCACCCCAAATCCCCCATAACCCCCCCAAATCCCCCCCCCAAATCCCCCATAAGCACCCCAAATCCCCCTATAACCACCCCAAATCCCCCCAAGTTTCCCCCCCAGACTCACATCCCCGGCCAGCAGGCGGCCGTGGCGCTGGCAGAACACCCTCTTGTCCCTGAGGAAAGCCGCCTGGCAGCGCCGGGCGCACATGAAGTGGTAGTTGGCGGCGCAGGCGGCCAAGCAGCAGCCCACGGTGGCCCCGGGGCGACCGCAGTGCTCGCAGCGCTGGGGGGAAGGGGAGAGAGGGGTGAGACCCCCGTGGGGAACCCCGAAAATCCCGCGGGGAGCCCCGAGGGAGTCCCCGAAAATTGCCCGTCGGTGGAAGGCTAGGGGTAGACCTGGTGGCCTTAATTGATATCTGTGGGTAGACCTGGTGTCCCTAATTCAATATCTGGGTAGACCTGGTGGCTTTAATTGAAATCTATGGGTAGACCTGGTGTCCCTAGTGTTACTCTGTGGGTAGACATGGTGTCTCCCATAGCAACCACTGGGTAGACCTGGTGTCCTTCATTTAAATAGATGGGTAGACCTGGTGTCCCTCATGACAATATATGGGTAGACCTGATGTCCCTCATTGCAATATATGGGTAGACCTGGTGTCCCCCATGAAAATCTACGGATACACCTGATGTCCCTCATTGAAATCTATGGGTAGACCTGCTGTCCCGCATGGCGATCTGTGGGTAGACCTGGTGTCCCTTATTGAAATATACGGGTAGACCTGGTGTCCTTCATGGCAATTAATGGATAGACCTGGTGTCCCTAATATTACTATGTGGGTAGACCTGGTGTCCGCCATGAAAATCTATGGGTAGACCTGATGTCCCCCAATGAAATATATGGGTAGACCTGGTGTTCCTCATGGCAATTAATGGGTAGACCTGGTGTCCCTCATGGCAATAAAGTGGGTAGACCTGGTGTCCTTCATTTAAATAGATGGGTAGACCTGGTGTCCCCCATGAAAATCTAGGGGTAGACCTGCTGTCCCACATGGCAATCTGTGGGTAGACCTGGTGTCCCTTATGGCAATAGATGGGTAGACCTGATGTCCATAATGTTTATATGTGGGTAGGCCTAGTGTCCCTCATTGTAATATATGGGTAGACCTGGTGTCCCTAGTGTCAATATGTGGGTAGACCTGGTGTCCCTCATGAAAATCTACAGGTAGACCTGGTGTTCCCAAATAGCGAATGATGGATAGACTTGGTTACGCCATAGTAACCTATGGGTAAACCTGGTGTCCCCCGTAGAAATTTGTGGGTAGACCAGGCATCTCTCATAGAAATTGATGAGTAGACCTGTTGTCCCCTTAGTAACCTAAGGGTAAATCTGGTGTACCTCACAGAAATCGTGGGTAGACCTGGTGTCCCCCCACAGACACCTATAGGGTAGACCAGGTGTCCCTCATGGTAGAGCTGATGTCCCTCATTGAAATTTGGGGGTAGACCTGGTGTTCCCCCAGTAATCTATGGGTAGACCTGGTGTCTCTCAAGCGAGCTGAGGGTAGACCTGGTGTCCCTCATTCAACTTTATGGGTAGACCTGGTGTTCCACACAGTCATCTATGGGTAGACCTGGTGTCCCTCATAGCAATTGATAGGTAGACCTGGTGTCCCCATAGAGTTCTATGGGTAGACCTGATGTCCCCCACAGCAATCTATGGGTAGACCTGGTGTCCCTCATTAAACCTTACGGGTAGACCTGGTGTCCACCCTATACTAGTCTATGGGTAGACCTGGTGTCCCCTATCTAAATCCATGGGTAGACCTGGTGTCCCTCACACCTGAGACCCCTCCCCAGCACCCACGGGTGCCTTTCAAATATTTGGGACCCCCCCCAGCACCTTTGGGTGACACCCCCAAACACTTGGGACCCCTCCAAACCCCCCCAGATGACCCCTCCTCACCATTTGCCGGCCCCTGGCCACGGCGGCATGGACGTTCCGGAGGGTTCCGTCGCCCTCCTCGAACACCTCGGCTGACCACAGGGCGCAGTTCACATGGGTCCACTCGTTCTGCCCCATGTACAGGAGGCGCCCCTCGTCCTGTGGAGACCCCTCCTCAAATTGGTGACCTCGTCCCTGGAGACCCCACCCCAAAATTCCCCCGAAATTCCAGCCCTGAAGGAGACCCCAAAAAAGGTCGGGAATGATCCGAAGGGGCTTTTCCACCCCAAAATCCCATCCTGGGACCATCCCTCCCCTGGAGATCACCTGAGGACCCAACCTCACCTGGGCAGCCTCACCTGCTCCCACCCTCACCTTGACCCCAAAGTAGAAACCTATGGGTAGACCTGGTGTCCTCTCAGTACAAGTCTATGGGTAGACCTGCTGTCCCCTCTATACTAGCCTGTGGGTAGACCTGGTGTCTCCCCTATACCAATCTATGCGTAGACCTGGTGTCTTTTCTATACAAGTTTAGGGGTAGACTATGTTTCCCCTATACAAGTCCAAGGTAGACTCGATGTCCTTTCTATACAAGTCAATGGGTAGACCTGATGTCCTCTATGTAACTCTATGGGTAGACCTGGTCTCCCCCATATTATTCAATGGGTAGACCTGGTCTCCCTCCTATGCAAGTCTATGGGTAGACCTGATGTCCCCCATATTACTCTACGGGTAGACCTGGTCTCCCCACTATACAAGTCTATTGGTAGACCTGGTCTCCTCTCCATACAAGTCTATGGGTACACCTGATAACCCCAATCTAACTCCATGGGTAGACCTGGTGTCCTCCCCATACAAGTCTATGGGTAGACCCGGTCTTCCCTATACAAGTCTATGGGTAGACCTGATGTCCCTGACCTCACTCCATGGGTAGACCTGATGTCCTCCATATCACTCCATGGGTAGACCTGATGTCCCCCATATCACTCTATGGGTAGACGTGATGTCCTCTATGTAACTATGGGTAGACCTGGTCTCCACGAGTCAAGTCTACAGGTAGACCTGGTAGGTCGTCTACACAAGTCTATTGGTAGACCTGATGTCCCCGATCTGACTCCATGGGTAGACCTGGTCTCCCCCTATACAAGTCTATGGGTAGACCTGGTCTCCCCCCTATACAAGTCTATGGGTAGACCTGATGTCTCCGATCTCATTCCATGGGTAGACCTGGTGTCCTCCCCATATAAATGTATGGGTAGACCTGATGTCGCCAATCTAACTCCATGGGTAGACCTGGTCTCCCCCTATACACGTCTATGGGTAGACCTGGTCTCCCCCTATACAAGTCTATGGGTAGACCTGGTCTCCCCCATACAAGTCTATGGGTAGACCTGGTCTCCCCCCTATACAAGTCTATGGGTAGACCTGATGTCTCCGATCTAATTCCATGGGTAGACCTGGTGTCCCCCCCATATAAGTCTATGGGTAGACCTGGTGTCCCCCAATTCACCTGAATTTTCTCCAAAATCTCACCTGGAAACCCCAAAATCTCATCTGGAAACCCCAAAACTCACCTGGTAACACCTGAATTCCACCCCAAAACCCCCAGACCCGCTCACCTGTCCCCAGGTCTCACCTGTGCAGGTGCATCCCCGCTCTGCAGGCACAGGCAGCACTGCCGCTCGTCAGCCCCGCCCCCACCTGCTGCCTTCGGCATGGCTGGCTCCGCCCCCTCCTCACCTGGGCGGGGAAAGGGGCGTGGTCAGGTGGGGCCACGCCCACACGCACAGGTGACGCTCAGCTGGGTGTGGCTGGCTGAGCTCCAAAGTGGACGTGGCTCATCCAGGTGAGAACAGGGGAGGGAAGAGGGGGGGTGGCTTAGCCCTAAAGTGGGCGTGGCTCATCCAGGTGAGCACCAGGTGTGCACTGGTGAAGGTGGGCGTGGCTTAGTCTCAAAGTGGGCGTTGCCCACCCAGGTGTGCACAGGTGAGGCCAGGGTGGGCGTGGCTTATCCAGGTGAGCACAGGTGAGGCCAAGATGGGCGTGGCTCAGCCCCAAAGTGGGCGTGGCTCATCCAGGTGTGCACAGGTGAGCATAGAGTGGGCGTGGCCCATCCACGTGCGCACAGGTGAGGCAAATATGGGCGTGGCTTAACCCTGAAGTGGGTGTGGCTTGGCCAGGGGAGCCCCAGGTGGGCGTGGCCCAGCCAGGTGTGCACAGGTGAGGCCAATATGGGTGTGGCTCCGCCCCAAAGTGGGCGTGGCCTCCCTAGGTGTGCACAGCTGAGGCCAATAGGCATGTGGCTCCACCCCACAGTGGGCGTGGCTCATCCAGGTGTGCACAGGTGAGGTCAATATGGGCGTGGCTCTGCCCCAAAGTGGGCGTGGCCTCCCCAGGTGTGGGCAGGGTGGGCGTGGCTCACCTGCGGGGGCGGGGCCGGCTCCGGGCGCCACCTGGCGTAGGTGTGGTCAGTGCTGGGCGGCAGGACGGCCTGGGGCAGAGCCCCGCTGGGAAAGGGGCGGGGCCACCGCCCAGGTGAGACTGGGGAGCCCCAAAACCTCCCAAAATACACCTGGAGAACCCAAATCCACCCAAAACCTCCCCAAATCCACCCTAAATACACCTGGGAGCCCCAAAACCTCCCAAAATCACCCAAAATCTACCTGGGAGCCCCAAAACCTCCCAAAATCCACCCCAAATACACCTGAGAGCCCCAAAACCTCCCAAAATACACCCCAAATACACCCAAAATCTACCTGGAGACCCCAAAACCTCCCAAAATCCACCCAAAATACACCTGGAGACCCCAAAACCTCCCAAAATCCACCCAAAATACACCTGGAGACCCCAAAATCCACCCAAAATACACCTGGGAGCCCCAAAACCTCCCAAAATACACCCAAAATACACCTGGAGACCCCAAAATCCACCCAAAATACACCTGGGAACCCCAAAACCTCCCAAAATACATCCGGAGACCCCAAAACCTCAAAAAATCCAGCCAAAATCCACCTGGGAAACCCCAAATTTCCCCCAAAATCTACCTGGGACCCCGGAATGTCACCTGGGAAACCCCAAATTCCACCCAAAATCCACCTGGGCCCCCCACCCAAAACACCTGGAGATCCCAAATCCACCCCAAATCCGCCTGGAAACCCCAAAAACTATCCAAGAAACCCAAAAATCTACCTGGGAAACCCCAAACTTCCCCCAAAATTGACCTCCAAAATCCCCAAAATTTCCCCCAAATTCCCCAAATTTCCCCCAAAATCAACCTCCAAAATTCCCAAAATTCCTCCAATTTCCCCCAAAATCCACCTCCAAACCCCCAAAATCTCCAAAAAATTCCCCAAAATTCCCCAAATTCCCCCAAATTTCCCCCAAAATCCGACCCTCCAAACCCCCCCAAAATTCCCCCAAAATTTCCCCCAAAATCGACCTCCAAACCCCCAAAATTAAAAAAAAATTCCCCAAATTTCCCCCAAAATCGACCTCCAAACCCCCAAATTCCCCCAAAATTCCACATATTTCCCTCAAAATTGACCTCCAAACCCCCAAAATTCCCCAAAATTCCCCCAAAAGTTCCCCAAAATCGACCTCCAAACCCCAAAAATTCCCCAAAATTCCCCAAATTTCCCCCAAAATCGATCTCCAAACCCCTAAAATTCCCCAAGTTTTCCCCAAATTTCCCCCAAAATCAACTTCCAAACCCCCGCAAAGTTCCCCAAAATTCCAATATTGATCTCCAAACCCCCAAAATTCCCCAAAATTTAAAAAAAATCCCCAAAATTCCCCAAATTTTCCCCCAAAATCCACATCCAAACCCCAAAAATTCCCCAAAATTCCCCAAAATTTGCCTCCAAACCCCCAAAATTCCCCAAATTTAAAAAAAAAAATCCCCAGAATTCCCCAAATTTTCCCCCAAAATCCACATCCAAACCCCCAAAATTCCCCAAAATTTTTTTAAAAATCCCTAAAATTCCCCAAATTTTCCCCCAAATTACTCCCCCCCTCCCCTTTTCCCCATTCCCCAAATTTTCCCCCAAAATCCACATCCAAACCCCCAAAATTCCCCAAAATTCCCCAAAATTGAACTCCAAACACCCAAAATTCCCCAAAATTAAAAAAAACCCCCAAAATTCCCCCAAAAATTGAACTCCAAACCCCCAAAATTCCCCCAATTTCCCCCAATTTCCCCAAATTTCCCCCAAAATTCCCCCAAAGCCCTCCCGGCCCCTCCCCCCCACCCCCAGCCCCTCCCCCACTCACTTGGGGGTCGCCGGGAAGTTCCAAATTTTGGGGTCCTGAGGGTCGAACGAGGGGAAAGCTCCGCCCATCAGCTGGGGGGGAGGGGGGCGGGGGGGTGAGAATTCCCCTCCCCCACCCCAAAAAACCCCAAATTCCCCTCCCCCACCCCAAAAACCCCCAAATTCCCCTCCCCCCACCCCCATTTTTGGGGCGTGTCCCCTTTAAGAGTCCCCCCGGCCGCCCCTCCCCCACCCCATGTTAAGCCCCTCCCCCTTTCTGGCTCCTCCCCCACCCGTTTTAGGCTCCTCCCCTTTTCCCTGCCCCTCCCCCGCTCCGTTCTCACCCCTCCCCCACTTCCCCGCCCCTCCCCCCTCTTTCCACCCCCCCCCCCACTTCCCTGCCCCTCCCCCACCCCATCTAGGCTCCTCCCCTTTTCCCTTTCCCCTCCCCCACCCCATTCTTGCCCCTCCCCCCACTCCACTTAGGCCCCTCCCCCATTTTCCTGCCCCTCCCCCCACCCCATCCTCACCCCCTCCCCCACATCCGTCTCGCCCCTCCCCCACCCCCCTTTTCCCCATTTCCGCACCCCTCCCCCACCCCACTTTTGCCCCTCCCCCATTTAGGCTCCTCCCCTTTTCCCACGCCCCTCCCCCACTCCATTTGAAGCCCCTCCCCCCTTTCCCCGCCCCTCCCCCCACCCCCTTCAGGCTCCTCCCTTATCCCCTTTCCCCTCCCCCAGCCTTTTTAAGCCCCTCCCCCCACCCCACCATCGCCCCTCCCCCCCATTTTCCCCCCCCCCATTTCCCCACCCCCCACTCCATTCTCGCCCCTCCCCCACCCATTTAGGCCCCTCCCCTTTTCCCATGCCCCTCCCCCACCCCATCTTAAGCCCCTCCCCCATTTCCCCACCCCTCCCCCACTCCATCCTCGCCCCTCCCCCACTCCATTTTAGCCCCTCCCCTTTCCCCACACCCCTCCCCCCACCCCATCCCCCCCCCCCCCTTTTCCCCCCCCCCCCCCCCCCACCTCACCCCTCCCCCACCCCATCTAGGCTCCTCCCCTTTTCCCTTTCCCCTCCCCCCACCCCATTCTTGCCCCTCCCCCCACTCCACTTAGGCTCCTCCTGCATTTCCCCACCCCTCCCCCACTCCATTCTTTCCCCTCCCCCACCCCATCCTCACCCCTCCCCCACCCCTCTAAGCCCCTCCCCCATTTCCCCGCCCCTCCCCCCACCCCACTTTGGCCCCTCCCCCCATTTCCCCGCCCCTCCCCCCACCCCTCCAAGCCCCCCCCCCCCCCCCCATCCCCGCCCCTCCCCCCACCTGCAGGAAGAGCTCCCTGGCGCCGTCGGGGGTGGGGGAGGGGCAGGGGGTGGGGGGAGGGGTCCGTGCCGCCCCTCCCCCCCCCGCAGCACCGCCATGACGTCACGGGCGAAGGCCTGCTGGGGGGAGGGGCGGAGGTGGGACCCCGGAGCCCAAAATTTGGGGATTTCGACCCAAAATTTGGGGATTTTCCCCCAAATTTTTGGAATTTCCCCCAAATTTTTGGGATTTAACCCCAAATTTTCTGGATTTTTCTCCCCAAATTTTCAGGGATTTCCCCCCAAATTTTTGGGATTTGACCGAAGTTTTCTGGATTTTCTCCCCAAATTTTTTTGGGATTTTCTCCCCAAATCTTTGGGGATTTCTACCCAAATTTTCGGGATTTCTCCCCAGATTTTCAGAGATTTCCCCCAAATTTTTGGGATTTACCCCAAAATTTCCCATGATTTTCCCCCCAAATTTTCAGGATTTTCTCCCCAAATTTTCGGCATTTTCCCCCCAAATTTTTTGGGATTTCTACCCAAATTTTCAGGATTTTCTCCCAAATTTTCATTTTCCCCCAAATTTCTCTGAATTTTCCCCCAAATTTTCAGAGATTTCCCCCAAATTTTTGGGATTTAACCGAAGTTTTCTGGATTTTTCTCCCCAAATTTTCAGGCATTTCTCCCCAAACTTTTGGAGATTTCTACCCAAATTTTTGGGATTTCTCCCCAGATTTTCAGAGATTTCCCCCCCAAATTTTTGGGATTTACCCCAAAATTTCCCATGATTTTCCCCCCAAATTTTCAGGGAATTCCCCCCCAAATTTTTGGGATTTTTCCCCTAAATTTTCGGGGATTTCTACCCAAATTTTCAGGAATTTTCCCCCCAAAATTTTCAGCGATTTCCCCCAAATTCTTGGGATTTACCCCAAATTTTCAGAGATTTCCCCCCACATTTTCAGGGATTTTTCCCCAAATTTTCGGGCATTTTCCCCCCAAATTTTCAGGATTTCCCCCCAAATCTTTGGGGATTTTCCCCCAAATTTTCAGGATTTTCCCCCAAAATTTTCAGGATTTCCCCCCCAAATTTTCAGGGATTTTCCCCCAAATTTTCGGGATTTTCCCCCAAATTTTTTTTTTTTATTTTTCCCCCAAATTTTCAGGAATTTCCTCCCAAATTTTGGGGGATTTTGGGGAATTCTGGCCGTTCTCACCAGGGTTCCGTAAGCTCCTCCCTCCACCTTGGCCAGGATCGCTCTCAGGCAGCACAGGTGAGCAGCGCGGCCGCGGGGGGGGCACTGGGGGAAAGGGCCACAGGTGAGGCCACGCCCACCCCGGGTGAGGCCACGCCCACTTCATGAGGCCACCCCACCCCAGGTATGTCTGAACACACCCAGATGAGGCCACGCCCATCACAGGTGTGTACAGGAACACACAGGTGAGGCCACGCCCACCCCAGTGAGGCCACGCCCACCTCAGGTGAGGCCGCACCCACCCAGGTGAGGCCGCGCCCATCACAGGTGTGTACAAGAACACACAGGTGAGGCCACGCCCACTTCAGGTGAGGCCACGCCCACCCCAGGTGAGGCTAACACGCCCACAAGGTGAGGACAAGCCCATCACAGGTGAGGCCACGCCCATCACAGGTGTGTACAGGAACACACCCAGGTGAGGCCACGCCCACCCCAGGTATGTCTGAACACAACCAGGTGAGGCCACGCCCACCACAGGTGAGGCCACGCCCATCACAGGTTTAACCTACCCATCCCATACCCCATCACAGGTGTGTACAAGAACACACAGGTGAGGCCATGCCCACCTCAGGTGAGGCCACGCCCACTTCAGATGAGGCCACGCCCATCCCAGGTGAGGCCACGCCCACCCAAGGCAAGAGCTGGGGCAATTGGGGGGCACTGGGGCAAAGGTCACAGGTGAGACCACGCCCACTTCAGGTGAGGCCACACCCATACCTGGTGGTGCCACGCCCACCCAGGTGTGACCACGCCCACCAGAATGATAACCACGCCCCCTCAGGTGATCCCCAAAATGTGACCACGCCCATCCCAGGTGTGTCTGACCACACCCAAAACGTGACCACGCCCACCCACAATTTAACCACACCCCCCAGGTGTGACCACACCCATCCAAAATGTAACCACGCCCACCCCGGCTGTGACCACACCCACCCTGGTGTACCTCATTACACTCAGGTGTGTTCACACCCACCCCAGGTGTAACCACGCCCACCCCAGGTGTGACCACGCCCACCCAAAAATTGACCACACCCCCCCGGTGTAACCACGCCCACCAAAATGTGGCCACGCCCACTTCCAGGTGTATCTCTTGACCCCCAAATGTGACCACGCCCACCCCAGCTATAACCACGCCCACGCACGGTGTGACCACACCCACACAGGTATACCTCGTTACACCCACGTGTGACCACGCCCACCCAAGACGTGACCACGCCCCCAGGTGTGACCACACCCCCTCTCCCCCCCCTCCAGGTGTAACCACGCCCACAAAAAGGTGGTCACGCCCACCCAAAACGTGACCACGCCCACCCCAGCTGTGGCCCCGCCCCTCACCTGTGTGCAGCCGCCGAGGGCGTGGCCGTGGGCGGAGCTTAGCAGCTTCCCCAGCACCTCCTGCATCCTCACCTGCAGGGCGTGGCCAGCCGCACCTGGGGGGGCGGGGCTACGTCAGGTGGGCGTGGCCACGGGGGTGGGCGTGGCCGGAGCTCACCTGGGGGGGATTTTGGGGTCCTGAGGGGATTTTGGGGGATTTTTGGGGTAATTTTGGGTCCTAAGGGGAATTTTGGAAGATTTTGGGGTCCTGGGAGGAATTTTTTTCGGATTTTGGGGGAATTTTGGGGTCATAAGGGGAATTTTGGGGATTTTTGGAGATCCTGGAAAGGAATTTTCGGATTTTTGGCAATTTTGGGGTCCTGGATTCGAATTCTTTGTGGTTTTGGGGGATTTTTTGGGTAATTTTGTGATCCTAAGAGGAATTTTTGGGATTTTTGGAGATCCTGGAAAAGAATTTTTGGGATTTTTGGTAATTTTGGGGTCCTGGGGTAGAATTTTTTGCAATTTTTTTCGATTTTTTTAGGGAATTTTCTGATCTTAAGGGGAATTTTTGGGATTTTTGGAGATCCTGGAAAAGATTTTTAAAATTTTTGGAAATTTTGGGGTCCTGAGGGGATTTTGGGTTTCCCGGGATGAATTTTTAGGATTTTTGGAGGAATTTTTGGGGAATGTTTTTGGAATTTCAGGCGTCCTGGGGTAAATTTTTTGGTGATTTTTAGGGATTTTGTGGTCCTGGGGTAGAATTTTTGGTAATTTTTTCTGATTTTTGGTAATTTTGAGGTCCTGGAAAGGAATTTTTTTTGATTTTTGGAAATCCTGGAAAGGATTTTTTGGGCTTTTTTGTAATTTTCGGGTCCAGAGAGGAATTTTTTTAGGATTTTGGGGGAATTTTGGGGTCTTAAGAGGAATTTTTGGGATTTTTGGAGATCCTGGAAAAGAATTTTTGGGATTTTTGGTAATTTTGGGGTCCTGAGGTAAATTTTTTTTTGATTTTTGGAGATTTTTTTGGGTAATTTTGGGGTCCTAAGAGGAATTTTTGGGATTTTTGGAGATCCTGGAAAGGATTTTTTGAGGATTTTGTGGTAATTTTGGGATCCTGAAAAGGATTTTTTTGGGGTTTTTTGGGAACTTTGTGAATTTAAGAGGTATTTTTGGGATTTTTGGAGATCCTGGGAAGGTTTAATTTTGGATTTTTGGGATTTTTGGGATCCTGGAAAGGATTTTTTGGGGATTTTGGGTAATTTTGGGATCCTGGAAAGGATTTTTTGGGGATTTTGGGTAATTTTGGGATCCTGGAAAGGATTTTTTGGGGGATTTTGGGTAATTTTGGGATCCTGAAGCTGATTTTGGGTTCCCCAACCCCCCCAAATTTTGGGGTTGCCCCTCCCCCCTCACCTGGGGTTTCCCGGTCGCAGCTGCAGGGGGGGAGGGGCTGCTCGGCCTGCCCCTCCCCCCACCCCGGCCTGCCCCTCCCCCACCCGGCTGGGGGGCTTCCTGGGAGGGGGAGGGGAGAGGTTAGGATGGTGGGAAAAATTCCCGAAAAATTCCCCAAAAATTCCCCAAAAATTCCCAAAAAATTCCCCAAAAAATTCCCAAAAATTCCCCAAAAATTCCCCAAAAAATTCCCAAAAATTCCCCAAAAATTCCTGAAAAATTCCAAAAAATTCCCCAAAAATTCAAAAAAAAATTCCCAAAAAATTCCCCAAAAATTCCCCAAAAAATTCCAAAAAATTCCCCAAAAATTCTCCCAAAAAATTCCCAAAAATTCCCAAAAAAATTCCCCAAAAATTCTCAAAAAATTCCCCAAAAATTCCCCAAAAAATTCCCCAAAAATTCCCCAAAAATTCCCAAAAATTCCCCAAAAATTATCCAAAAAAATTCCCGAAAAATTCCCAAAAAATTCCTGAAAAGTTTTTTAAAAATTCCCAAAAAAATTCCTGAAAAATTCCCAAAAAATTCCTGAAAAATTCCCAAAAAATTCCCCAAAAAATGTTCCAAAAAAATTCCCAGAAAATTCCCCAAAAATTCCCGAAAAATTCCCCAAAAATTCCCAAAAATTCCCGAAAAAATTCCCCAAAAATTATCAAAAAAAATTCCCTAAAAATTCCCAAAAAATTCCCAAAAAATTTTTTTTTAATTCCAAAAAAAATTCCTGAAAAATTCCCAAAAAAGTCCCGAAAAATTCCCAAAAATTCCCAAAAAAATTCCCAAAAAATTCCCAGAAAATTCCCGAAAAATTCCCAGAAAATTCCCAAAAAATTCCCCAAAAATTCCCAAAAAATTCCCCAAAAAATTCCCCAAAAATTCCAAAAACATTCCCAAAAAATTCCTCAAAAATTCCCAGAAAATTCCCCAAAAATTCTCCAGAAAAAATTCCCAAAAAATTCCCAAAACATTCCCAAAAAATTCCCCAAAAATTCCCCAAAAAATTCCCCAAAAATTCCCAAAAAATTCCCAAAAAATTCCCAAAAAATTCCCCCCCCCAAAAAAATTTCCACCCAAAAAGCCCAAATTTACCCTAAAAAAATCCACCCAAAATCCCCCAAATTCCCCAAATTATCCCCAAATTATCCCCAAATTCTCCCCAAATCTTCCCCAAAATTCCCCCAAATTCCCCAAATTTCCCCAAAACCCTCCCAGGACCTCCCAAAATCCCCCAAATCCTCCCCAAAATTCCCCAAAATTCCCTAAAATCCACCTAAATTCCCCCAAATTTCCCCCAAATTCACCAAAATTCTCCAAATTCCCCCAAAATTCTCCAAAATCCCCTCAAATCAACCCAAAACCTCCCCAAATTTCCCCCAAAATGCCTCAAAATCCCTAAAATTCCCCCAAATACTCCCCCAGATTCCCAAATTATCCCCAAATTCCCCCAAAATTCCCAAAAATTCTCATACCCACCCAAATCCTCCCCAAATTCCCCCAAATCCCCCAAAATCCCCCAAATTACCCCAAAATTTCCCCCAAATTCACCAAATTCCCCAAAATCCCCAAATTACCCCAAAATTTCCCCCAAATTCACCAAATTCCCCCAAAATCCCCCCAGAATTTTCCCCCAAATTTACCAAATTATCCCCAATTCCCCCAAATCCACCCAAAAACTCCCCAAATTTCCCCCAAAAACTCCCCAAATCCCCCAAATCCTCCCCAAAATTCCCCAAATTTCCCCCCCCCCTCCCATTCCCCAAATTTTCCCCCAAATCCCCAAATTCCCGGCAGTCTCACCTGGGCTGCAGGAGTTGCAGATTTTGGGGTTCAGGCTTTGCCCCTCCCCCACCTCGGGGCTTCCGCAGCGAAAACACACCTGGGGGGGAGGGGGCGGGGGGAATCCCAAAATTATCCTGAGATCCCAAAATTATCCTGAGATCCCAAAAATCCTGAGATCCCAAAATTATCCTGAAATTCCATAAAATCCTGAAATCCCAAAAATCCTGAGATCCCAAAATTATCCTGAAATCCCAAAAATTCCTGAAATCCCAAAATTATCCTGAGATCCCAAAAATCCTGAAATTCCATAAAATCCTGAAATCCCAAAATTATCCTGAAATCCCAAAATTATCCTGAAATCCCAAAAATTCCTGAAATCCCAAAATTATCCTGAGATCCCAAAAATCCTGAGATCCCAAAATTATCCTGAGATCCCAAAAATTCCTGAAATTCCATAAAATCCTGAAATCCCAAAATTATCCTGAGATTCCAAAATTATCCTGAGATCCCAAAATTATCCTGAGATCCCAAAAATCCTGAGATCCCAAAAATCCTGAAATTCCATAAAATCCTGAAATCCCAAAAATCCTGAGATCCCAAAGTTATCCTGAGATCCCAAAATTATCCTGAAATCCCAAAAATCCTGAAATCCCAAAAATTCCTGAAATCCCAAAAATCCTGAGATCCCAAAAATCCTGAGATCCCAAAAATTCCTGAAATCCCAAAAATCCTGAAATCCCAAAAATTCCTGAAATCCCAAAAATCTTGAAATTCCAAAAATCCTGAGATCCCAAAAATTCCTGAAATCCCAAAAATCCTGAGATCCCAAAAATCCTGAAATTCCAGAAAATCCTGAAATCCCAAAAAGTGCTGAAATTCCAAAAATTGATGAAATTCCACAAAATCCTAAAATTCCATCAAATCCTGAAATCCCAAAAATTCCTGAAATCCCAAAAATCCTGAAATCCCAAAAATCCTGAAATCCAAAACCAGCCTGAAATCAAAAAATTCTTGAAATTCTATAAAATCCTAAAATCCCAAAATTAGCTCTGAGATCCCAAAATTCCTGAAATCCCAAAAATTGAAGAAATTCCAGAAAATCCCAAAATAGCCTGAAATTCCAGAAAATCCTAAAATCCCAAAAGTTGATGAAATTCCAGAAAATCCTGAAATTCCAGAAAATCCTGAAATCCCAAGAATTGCTGAAATTCCAGAAAATCCCAAAATATCCTGAAATTCCAGAAAATCCTGAAACCCCAAAAATTGCTGAAATTCCATAAATTCTGAGATCCCAAAAATTCCTAAAATCCCAAAATGAGCTCTGAAATCCCAAAATTATCCTGAGATCCCAAAATTATCCTGAAATTCCAAAAACCCTGAAACCCCAAAATTCCTGAGATCCCAAAAATCCTGAAATCCCAAAAATCCTGAGATCCCAAAGTTATCCTGAGATCCCAAAATTATCCTGAGATCCCAAAAATTCCCGAAATTCCATAAAATCCTGAAATCCCAAAGTTATCCTGTGATCCCAAAATTATCCTGAGATCCCAAAGTTATCCTGAAATCCCAAAAATCCTGAAATCCCAAAAATCCTGAGATCCCAAAATTAGCTCTGAGATCCCAAAATTATCCTGAAATCCCAAAATTATCCTGAGATCCCAAAAATCCTGAAATCCCAAAAATTCCTGAAATCCCAAAAATCCTGAAATCCCAAAAATCCTGAGATCCCAAAAATCCTGAGATCCCAAAGTTATCCTGAGATCCCAAAAATCCTGAAATCCCAAAAATCTTGAAATTCCAAAAATCCTGAGATCCCAAAATTATCCTGAGATCCCAAAAATCCTGAAATTCCATCAAATCCTGAAATCCCAAAAATTGATGAAATTCCAAAAATTGATGAAATTCCATAAAATCCTAAAATTCCATCAAATCCTGAAATCCCAAAAATTGATGAAATTCCATAAAATCTTGGAATCCCAAAAATTCCTGAAATCCCAAAATTCCTGAAATCCCAAAAATCCTGAAATCCACAAACAGCCTGAAATCAAAAAATTCTTGAAATTCTATAAAATCCTAAAATCCCAAAATTAGCTCTGAGATCCCAAAATTCCTGAAATCCCAAAAATTGAAGAAATTCCAGAAAAATCCCAAAATAGCCTGAAATTCCAGAAAATCCTAAAATCCCCAAAGTTGATGAAATTCCAGAAAATCCTGAAATTCCAGAAAATCCTGAAATCCCAAGAATTGCTGAAATTCCAGAAAATCCCAAAATATCCTGAAATTCCAGAAAATTCTGAAAACCCCAAAAATTGCTGAAATTCCACAAAATCCTAAAATTCCATCAAATCCTGAAATCCCAAAATATCCTGAAATTCCATCAAATCCTGAAATCCCACAAATTGCTGAAATTCCATAAATTCCTGAAATCCCAAAAATTAGCTCTGAGATCCAAAAATTCCTGAAATCCCAAAATCAGCTCTGATATCCCCAAATTCCTGAAATCCCAAAAAATCCTGAAATTCCACAAATTGATGAAATTCCATCAAATCCTGAAATCCCAAAGCCCCTCCCCCCCCGGATTCCAAACCATTCCCAAAAATCCCAAAAATCCCAAAAATCCCAAATCCCAAAATCCCCAAAACACCAAATTCCTTCCCCAAATCCCTCGAAATCCCAATTTTCAGCCCCAAAAATCCCCAAATTTCAGCCCCAAATCCCCAAAATTCCCCCAAATTCCCAAACCCAAAATCCCCATATTCCTTCCCCAAATCCCCAAAAATCCCAAATTTCAGCCCCAAATTCCCCAAAATCCCCCAAATTCCCGAGTTTCCCCAAAATTCCCCAAATTTCCCCAAAATCCCAACTCCTCCTCCCCAAATCCCCAAAATCCCAATTTTCAGCCCCAAAAATCCCAATTTTCAGCCCCAAATCCTCCTCAAATCCCCCAAATCCCCCAAAATCCCCAAAATTCCCCAAAATCCCCAAATTCCCCAATTCCCAAATCCCCAACTCTCCAAATTCCATCCCAAATCCCCAAATCCCCAAATTTCAGCCCCAAAAATTCCCAATTTCCAGTCCCAAATCCCCAAAAATCCCAAATTTCAGCCCCAAATTCCCAATTTTCAGCCCCAAATCCTCCTCCCCAAATCCCCCAAATCCCCCAAAATCCCCAAAATCCCAAATCCCCAAAAATACCAAAATTCTGAAATTCCATCCCCAAATCCCCAAAAATCCGAATTTTGAGCCCCAAAAATCCCAAATTCCAGCCCCAAATCCCCAAAATTCCCGAATTCCATCCCTGAATCCACAAAATCCCAAATTCCAGCCCCAAATCCCCAAGTTTTAGCCCCAAAAATCCCAATTTTCAGCCCCAAATTCCCACATTTCAGCCCCAAAATCCCCAAAAATCCCAAATTTCAGCCCCAAATCCCCAAATTTTATCCCCAACTCCCCAAAAATCCCAAATTTCAGCCCCAAAATCCCCAAAAAATCCCCATTTTCAGCCCCAAAATCCCCAAATCCTCCTCCCCAAATCCCCAAAATTCCCAAATTTCCCCAAAATTCCCCAAATTCCATCCCCAAATCACGAAAAATCTGAATTTTCAGCCCCAAAAATCCCAATTTTCAGCCCCAAAAATGCCAATTTTCAGCCCCAAATCCTCCTCCCCAAATCCCCCAAATCCCCCAAAATCCCCAAAATCCCAAACCCCCAAAAATCCCAAAATTCTGAAATTCCATCCCCAAATGCCCAAAATTCCCGAATTCCATCCCTGAATCCACAAAATCCCAAATTCCAGCCCCAAAATCCCCAATTTTTAGCCCCAAAAATCCCAATTTTCAGCCCCAAATTCCCACATTTCAGCCCCAAAATCCCCCAAAATCCCAAATTTCAGCCCCAAATCCCCAAATTTTATCCCCAACTCCCCAAAAATCCCAAATTTCAGCCCCAAAATCCCCAAAAATCCCAAATTTCAGCCCCAAATCCCCAAATTTTATCCCCAACTCCCCAAAAATCCCAAATTTCAGCCCCAAAATCCCCAAAAAATCCCAATTTTCAGCCCCAAATCCCCAAATCCTCCTCCCCAAATCCCCCAAAACCCCCAAATCCCCCCAAAATTCCAAAAAAATCCCCAAATTCCCCAAAATTCCCAAATCCCCAACTCCCCAAAAATCCCAAATTTCAGCCCCAAAATCCCCAAAAATCCCAAATTTCAGCCCCAAAATCCCCAAAAATCCCAAATTTCAGCCCCAAAATCCCAAAAAATCCCAAATTTCAGCCCCAAAATCCCCAAAAAATCCCAAATTTCAGCCCCAAAATCCCCAAAAAATCCCAAATTTCAGCCCCAAAATCCCCAAAAAATCCCAATTTTCAGCCCCAAAATCCCCAAAAATCCCAAATTTCAGCCCCAAATCCCCAAAAATCCCAATTTTCAGCCCCAAAATCCCAATTTTCAGCCCCAAATCCTCCTCCCCAAATCCCCCAAATTCCCCCAAATCCCCCCCAAAATTCCCCAAAATCCCCCAAATTTTCCCCAAAACTGCTCACCCAGTCTCCGGGCGGCGCTCTGGGCGGAGCTCCCGGCCCCAGGCAGGTGGGATGGAAACACCTGCGGCACAGGCTGCACTCCAGCAGGGGCTGCAATCCCAAAACCACCCCAAAATTTGGTCAGCAGAATCCCAAAAATATCCCCAAATTTTGGGGGAAATCCCCAAAAAATTTGGTTCAGAAAAAGCCAAAAATTGGCCCCAAAATTGACCCCAAAATGGGCAAAATTCCATTAAAAATCAGCAAAAATGATGAAATTTTTAGGGATTTCTCCTCAAAATACAATCAGGGATCCCGAAAATTTACCCAAAATCAGATTTACCCAAAATTTGTCAGAGGAATCCCAAAAATATCCTAAAATTCATCCCTGAATTTTGGGGGAAATCCCTGAAAAATCCGGATTGGAAAGAAGCAGAAAAAGCCAAAAATTTGCCCCAAAATGGGCAAAATTCACCAAAAAATCACAAAAAATCACAATATTTTTAGGGATTTCTACCTAAAATCCATCAGGTAACCCAAAAATCAATCAGGGATCCCAAAAATATCCCAAAATTGGTCAGCAGAATCCCAAAAATATCCTAAAGTTTATTCCCCAATTTTGGGGGAAATCCCCGAAAAAAATCCGGATTGGAAAGAGCGAAAATTGACCCCAAAAATGGGGAAAAAATCCCCAAAAAATCACAATAAATGATGAAATTTTTAGGATTTTTTTCCCCAAAATCCATCAGGGATCCCAAAAATATCCCAAAATTGGTCAGGAGAATCCCAAAAATATCCCAAACTTCATCCCCAGGTGTGTTTTTAACCCCCAGGTGTGCCCAGGTGAGTACCCAATGTCCCCAGGTGTGTCTTTCTCCCGCCCAGGTGTGTTTCTCTCCCCCCCCAGGTGTGTTTTTAACCCCCCAGGTGTCCCCAGATACCCCCCAGGTGTATCCCAGGTGTGTCTTTCTCCCCCCAGGTGTATCCCAGGTGCCCCCAGGTGTATCCCAGATGTCCCCAAGTGTGCCCAGGTGTACCTTAGGTGTCCCCAAATGCCCCCCAGGTGTATCCCAGGTGTATCCCAGATTCTCCCCAGGTGTGTTTTTAAACCCCCCAGCTGTCCCCAGGTGTATCCCAGGTGTGCTCAGGTGTACCTCAGGTGTCCCCAAATGCCCCCAGATGTCCCCAGGTGTGTTTTTAACCCCCCAAGTGTATCCCAGGTGTCCCCAGGTGTGTTTCTAACCCTGCCAGATGTCCCCAGGTGTATCCCAGGTGTGCCCAGGTGTGTTTTTAACCCCCCAGGTGTGTTTTCTCTCTCTCTCTCACCTTGCTGTGGCGCCCCCTGCTGGTGCACACCCCGGTTTTTAACCCCCCAGGTGTGCCCAGGTGTGTTTCTAACCCTTCCAGGTGTATCCCAGGTGTGCCCAGGTATGTTTTTAACCCCCCCAGGTGTGCTCAGGTGTATCCCAGGTGTGTTTCTAACCCCCCCAGGTGTGCCCAGGTGTGCCCAGGTGTGTTATTTCTCTCTGTCTCACCTTGCTGTGGCGCCCCCTCCTGCCGCACACCCCGGTTTCTAACCCCCAGGTGTATCCCAGGTGTATCCCAGATGTCCCCAGGTGTGTGCCCAGGTGTGTTTTCTCTCTCTGTCTCACCTTGCTGTGGCGCCCCCTCCTGGCGCACACCCCGGTTTCTAACCCCCCAGGTGTGTTTCTAACCCCCCAGGTGTATCCCAGGTGTGCCCAGGTGTGTTTCTAACCCCCCCCAGGTGTGCCCAGGTGTGTTATTTCTCTCTCTCTCACCTTGCTGTGGCGCCCCCTCCTGGCGCACACCCCGGTTTCTAACCCCCAAGGTGTGTTTCTAACCCCCCCAGGCGTGCCCAGGTGTCCCCAGGTGTGCCCAGGTGTGTTTTCTCTCTCTCTCACCTTGCTGTGGCGCCCCCTGCTGGTGCACACCCCGGTTTTTAACCCCCCAGGTGTGCCCAGGTGTGTTTCTAACCCTTCCAGGTGTATCCCAGGTGTGCCCAGGTATGTTTTTAACCCCCCCCAGGTGTGCCCAGGTGTGCCCAGGTGTGTTTCTAACCCCCCCAGGTGTATCCCAGGTGTGCCCAGGTGTGTTATTTTTCTCTCACCTTGCTGTGGCGCCCCCTCCTGGCGCACACCCCGCAGCTCCTGCAGCGCCGGCAGCTCCACGCCTCGGCCTGGCCCGGCCCCGGCCCCTCCCCCCGCCCCAGGCAGAAGGTGTGGAAGGGCTGGCAGCACACCTGGCACAGCACCAGCTGGGGGGACAGGTGAGGGGACAGGTGAGATCCCGAAATTCCCCAAATCCCAAAAAAAATCCCCCAAAAAATCCCCAAAAAATTCCATTAGAAATGGGAAAAGAGCCCCAAAAATGGCTGGGAAGGGTAGAGCGCCCCCTGCTGGACACACCTGGCACAGCAGCAGCTGGGGGGACAGGTGAGGGGACAGGTGAGATCCTGAAATTCCCGAAATCCAAAAAAAATCCCCAAAAAAATCCCATTAAAAATGAGTAAAATCCACCAGAAATACGAGAAAATCAATCAGAAACTGCAAAGCGCCACCTGCTGGACACACCTGGAATTGGAACAGGTAAGATTCCAAAAAACCCCAAAATTCAAAAAATCCGCCCGAAAAAAACCCCAAAATTCCAACCCAAAAAACCCCAAAATTCCAACCCAAAAAACCCCAAAATTCCAAAATTCCGCCCGAAAAAAAACCCCAAAATTCCAACCCCAAAAACCCCAAAATTCCTCCCCAAAAAACCTAAAATTCCACCCAAAAAAACCCAAAATTCCTCCCCAAAAAACCCAAAATTCCACCCAAAAAACCCCAAAATTCCACCCCAAAAAACCCGAAATTCCTCCCCAAAAACCCCAAAATTCCACCCAAAAAACCCCAAAATTCCTCCCCAAAAAACCCCAAAATTCCTCCCCAAAAAACCTAAAATTCCACCCAAAAAACCCCAAAATTCCTCCCCAAAAACCCCAAAATTCCTCCCCAAAAAACCCAAAATTCCACCCAAAAAACCCACAAAATTCCTCCCCAAAAAACCCAAAATTCCACCCAAAAACGCCCAAAATTCCTCCCCAAAAACATCCCAAAAATGCTCCGAATTCACCCTAAAAAAACCCCAAAATTCACAAAATCTCCCCAAAATCGCTCCCCAGATTTTCACCCAAAAAACCCCAAAATTCCCTCTGAATTTTGGGATTTTTTGGGAATTTTGGGATCTCCCAAATCCAACCCCTTCCGACCCAAAAACCTCAAAAATCCCTAAAAAATCCCTAAAAAATCCCTTAAAAAGACAGAATTTTCCAAGTTTTGCAGATCTTTTTTGGGATTTTTTTTTTTAGGAATTCTACAGAATTTTGGGATCTTCCCTAATTTTTTGGGATCTTCCAACATTTTCCCAAATCCAAAATTCCCAAATCCAACTTCTTGTGACCCAAAACCTCAAAAATCCATAAAAAATCCATTGAAAATCCTTCAAAAATCCCAAAAAAATCACAGAATTTCCCGATTTTTGCAGATTTTTGCAAATTTTTGGGGGATTTTTGGGGATTTTTTTGGGAATTCCACGGAATTTTGGGATCTTCCCAAATTGTTTGGGAAACCCCAAATTTTGGGAGATCCCAAAATTCCCAAATCCAACATCTTACGACCCAAAACCTCAAAAATCCATAAAAAAATCAACTTAAAAATCCTTCAAAAATCCCTAAAAAATCACAGCAATTTCAGATTTTCACGCAGTTTTTTGGGGGAATTTTGGGGTTTTTCGGGAATTTTGGGATTTTTTTTGGGATCTTCCCAAATTTTTGGGAGATCCCATAATTCCCAAATCCAACGTCTTACGACCCAAAACCTCAAAAATCCATAAAAATCCATTAAAAATCCTTCAAAAATCCCTAAAAAATCACAGGAATTTCGGATTTTCACGCAGGTTTTTGGGGGAATTTTGGGATTTTTCGGGAATTTTGGAATTTTTTTGGGATCTTCCCAAATTTTTTGCTAACCCCAAAATTCCCAAATCCAACTTTTTATGACCCAAAAACCTCAAAAATCTCCCAAAAATCTCTAAAAATCCCTAAAAATCACAGGAATTTCAGATTTTCACGCAGTTTTTTGGGGGAATTTTGGGGTTTTTCGGAATTTTGGAATTTTTTGGGATCTTCCCAAATTTTTGGGAGATCCCATAATTCCCAAATCCAACGCCTTACGACCCAAACCCTTAAAAATCCTTAAAAAATCCCTAAAAAAATCCCAGGAATTTCGGATTTTCACGCAGGTTTTTTGGGAATTTTGGGGTTTTTCGGGAATTTTGGGATTTTTTGGGGATCTTCCCAGATTTTTGGGATCCTCCAACCCCCTCAAAATCCAATTTCTTACAACCCAAAAATCCATTAAAAATCCATTAAAAATCCACTAAAAATCCATTAAAAATCCCTAAAATATCACAGAATTTCCCAATTTTCGCAGATATTTTTTGGGGATTTTTTAGGAATTCCACACAATTTTGGGATCTTCCCAAAATTTCTGGGAGATCCCAAAATTCCCAAATCCAACTTCTTACGACCCAAAACCTAAAAAATCCATTAAAAAATCCATTCAAAAATCCTTCAAAAATCCTTCAAAAATCCCTAAAAAATCACAGGATTTTCGGATTTTCGCGCAGTTTTTTTTTGGAATTTCGGGTTTTTTGGGAATTTTGGGATTTTTTGGGATTTTTTGGGATACCTGGTGCTGTCCTTTGCTGGCGCAGAGCAAACAGACCAGAGGAGCAGAAACAGGAACTGAGGAGAGAATGCTGAGACCTCCCATCAGCCAGACGTTGTCCAGGGCTGAGTCCTCCTGGAAACCCAAAATTTGGGGTGAAAAACATGAAATTTGGGGTGAAAAACATGAAATTTGGGGGGAAATGGGGAGATTTGGGATCAGGACCCCAAAAAACCCCAAAAACACCCCCGGAAAACCCCAAAAAATGCAAAAATCACCCCAAAAAACCTCAAAAACGCTCCTGGAAAACCCCAAAAAAATCAAAAATTTGGGCTGAAACCCAAAATTTGGGGTGAAAAACACGAAATTTGGGGTGGAAAAGGGGAGATTTGGGATCAGGACCCCAAAAAACCCCAAAAACGCCCCAAGAAAACCCAAAAAAAGCAAAAATCACCCCAAAAACCCCAAAAACGCCTCTGGAAAACCCAAAAACCTCGAAAATTTGGGCTGAAACCCAAAATTTGGGGTGAAAACCACGAAATTTGGGGTGGAAATGGGGAGATTTGGGATCGGGACCCCAAAAAACCCAAAAAATGCCCCCAGAAAACCCAAAAAAATGCAAAAATCACCCCAAAAAAACCCCTGGAAAAGCCCAAAAAATCAAAAATTTGGGGTGAAAACCAAAGAATTTGGGGTGAAAAAGGGGAAATTTGGGATCAGGACCCAAAAAAACCCCAAAAACGCCCCAAGAACACCCAAAAAAAGGCAAAAATCACCCCAAAAAACCCCAAAAACGCCTCTGGAAAACCGAAAAACCTCAAAAATTTGGGGTGAAAAAGGTGAAATTTAGGATAAAAAGGTGAAATTTGGGGTGAAAAAGGTGAAATTTAGGATAAAAAGGTGAAATTTGGGGTGAAAAAGGTGAAATTTGGGGATAAAAAGGTGAAATTTGGGGTGAAAAAACCGAAATTTGGGGTGAAAAAGGTGTAATTTGGGATCAGGATGCCAAAAAACCCCAAATTTGGGGTAAAAAGGTGAAATTTGGGGTGAAAAGGTGAAATTTGGGTGAAAAAGGTGAAATTTGGGATAAAAGGTGAAATTTGGGGTGAAAAACCCAAATTTGGGGTGAAAAGGTATAATTTGGGATCAGGACGCCAAAAAAAGCCAAACTTTGGGGTGAAAAAGGTGAAATTTGGGGTGAAAAAACAAAATTTGGGTGGAAAAAGGGGAAATTTGGGGTGAAATTTGGGATGAAAAAGGTGAAATTTGGGATCAGGACCCCAAAAACCCCGAAAATGCCCCAAGAAAACCCAAAAATCCCCCAAAATTTGGGGGGAAAAAGGTGAAATTTGGGGGGAAAAAGGTGAAATTTGGGATGAAAAAAGTGAAATTTGGGGTGAAAAACCCAAAATTTGGGGTGAAAAAGGTATAATTTGGGATCAGGATGCCAAAAAACCCCAAAATTTGGGGTGAAAAAGGTGAAATTTGGGATAAAAAGGTGAAATTTGGGATGAAAAATCTAAAATTTGGGGTGAAAAAGGTGAAATTTGGGGTGAAAAACCCAAAATTTGGGGTGAAAAGGTGAAATTTGGGTGAAAAAGGTGAAATTTGGGATAAAAAGGTGAAATTTGGGGTGAAAAAACCAAAATTTGGGGTGAAAAAGGTATAATTTGGGATCAGGATGCCAAAAAACCCAAAATTTGGGGTAAAAAGGTGAAATTTGGGGGAAAAAGGTGAAATTTGGGGAGAAAACCCAAAATTTGGGGTGAAAAAGGTATAATTTGGGATCAGGATGCCAAAAAACCCAAAATTTGGGGTGAAAAAGGTGAAATTTGGGGTGAGAAAAGTGAAATTTGGGGAGAAAAACCCAAAATTTGGGTGAAAAAGGTGAAATTTGGGATAAAAAGGTGAAATTTGGGGTGAAAAACCCAAAATTTGGGGTGAAAAAGGTATAATTTGGGATCAGGATGCCAAAAAAAGCCAAACTTTGGGGTGAAAAAGGTGAAATTTGGGGTGAAAACCCCGAAATTTGGGTGGAAAAAGGGGAAATTTGGGGTGAAAAAACAAAATTTGGGTGGAAAAAGGGGAAATTTGGGGTGAAATTTGGGATGAAAAAGGTGAAATTTGGGATCAGGACCCCAAAAACCCCGAAAATGCCCCAAGAAAACCCAAAAATCCCCAAAATTTGGGGGGAAAAAGGTGAAATTTGGGATAAAAAGGTGAAATTTGGGATGAAAAAAGTGAAATTTGGGGTGAAAAACCTAAAATTTGGGGTGAAAAAGGTGAAATTTGGGGTGAAAAACCCAAAATTTGGGGTGAAAAAGGTGAAATTTGGGATCAGGATGCCAAAAACCCCCAAAATTTGGGGTAAAAAGGTGAAATTTGGGGGAAAAAGGTGAAATTTGGGATGAAAAATCTAAAATTTGGGGGGAAAAAGGTGAAATTTGGGGTGAAAAACCCAAAATTAGGGGTGAAAAAGGTATAATTTGGGATCAGGATGCCAAAAACCCCAAAATTTGGGGTGAAAAAGGTGAAATTTGGGGTGAAAAAGATGAAATTTGGGATGAAAAGGTGAAATTTGGGGTGAAAAAGGTGAAATTTGGGGTGAAAAACCCAAAATTTGGGGTGAAAAGGTGAAATTTGGGTGAAAAAGGTGAAATTTGGGATAAAAAGGTGAAATTTGGGGTGAAAACCCCAAAATTTCGGTGAAAAAGGTATAATTTGGGATCAGGATGCCAAAAAACCCAAAATTTGGGGTAAAAAGGTGAAATTTGGGGGGAAAAAGGTGAAATTTGGGGAGAAAAACCCAAAATTTGGGGTGAAAAAGGTATAATTTGGGATCAGGATGCCAAAAAACCCCAAAATTTGGGGTGAAAAAGGTGAAATTTGGGGTGAGAAAAGTGAAATTTGGGGAGAAAAACCCAAAATTTGGGGGGAAAAGGTGAAATTTGGGATAAAAAGGTGAAATTTGGGGAGAAAAACCCAAAATTTGGGGTGAAAAAGGTATAATTTGGGATCAGGACACCAAAAAAGCCAAACTTTGGGACAAAAAGGTGAAATTTGGGGTGAAAACCCCGAAATTTGGGTGGAAAAAGGGGAAATTTGGGGGAAAAAACAAAATTTGGGTGGAAAAAGGGAAATTTGGGGTGAAAAAACAAAATTTGGGTGGAAAAAGGGGAAATTTGGGGTGAAATTTGGGATGAAAAAGGTGAAATTTGGGATCAGGACCCCAAAAACCCCGAAAATGCCCCAAGAAAACCCAAAAATCCCCAAAATTTGGGGTGAAAAAGGTGAAATTTGGGGGGAAAAAGGTGAAATTTGGGGTGAAAAACCCAAAATTTGGGGTGAAAAAGGTGAAATTTGGGATCAGGATGCCAAAAAAACCCAAAATTTGGGGTAAAAAGGTGAAATTTGGGGTGAAAAAGGTGAAATTTGGGATGAAAAATCTAAAATTTGGGGGGAAAAAGGTGAAATTTGGGGTGAAAAACCCAAAATTTGGGGTGAAAAAAGGTATAATTTGGGATCAGGATGCCAAAAACCCCAAAATTTGGGGTGAAAAGGTGAAATTTGGGGTGAAAAAGATGAAATTTGGGATGAAAAGGTGAAATTTGGGGTGAAAAAGGTGAAATTTGGGGTGAAAAACCCAAAATTTGGGGTGAAAAGGTGAAATTTGGGTGAAAAAGGTGAAATTTGGGATAAAAAGGTGAAATTTGGGGTGAAAAACCCAAAATTTGGGGTGAAAAAGGTATAATTTGGGATCAGGATGCCAAAAAACCCAAAATTTGGGGTAAAAAGGTGAAATTTGGGGTGGAAAAGGTGAAATTTGGGGAGAAAAACCCAAAATTTGGGGTGAAAAAGGTATAATTTGGGATCAGGATGCCAAAAAACCCCAAAATTTGGGGTGAAAAAGGTGAAATTTGGGGTGAGAAAAGTGAAATTTGGGGAGAAAAACCCAAAATTTGGGGGGAAAAGGTGAAATTTGGGATAAAAAGGTGAAATTTGGGGTGAAAAAACAAAATTTGGGTGGAAAAAGGGGAAATTTGGGGTGAAATTTGGGATGAAAAAGGTGAAATTTGGGATCAGGACCACAAAAACCCCGAAAATGCCCCAAGAAAACCCAAAAATCCCCAAAATTTGGGGGGAAAAAGGTGAAATTTGGGGGGGAAAAAGGTGAAATTTGGGGTGAAAAACCCAAAATTTGGGGTGAAAAAGGTGAAATTTGGGATCAGGATGCCAAAAAAACCCAAAATTTGGGGTAAAAAGGTGAAATTTGGGGTGAAAAAGGTGAAATTTGGGATGAAAAATCTAAAATTTGGGGGGAAAAAGGTGAAATTTGGGGTGAAAAAGGTATAATTTGGGATCAGGATGCCAAAAACCCCAAAATTTGGGGTGAAAAGGTGAAATTTGGGGTGAAAAACCCAAAATTTGGGGGGAAAAAGGTGAAATTTGGGATAAAAAGGTGAAATTTGGGGGGAAAAAGGTGAAATTTGGGATTGGGATTTTTGGGTAAAATTTGGGGATTTTTGGGATGATCTTTGGGATGATCTTTGGGATATTTTCAGGGGAATTTTGGGATGATTTTTGGGCGAAATTTGGGGATTTTTGGGGTGATTTTTGCCCTAATTTTTAGTATTTTCGGGGTGATTTTGGGGTGATTTTGGGGATTTTCAGGGATTTTTGGGATGATTTTTGGGATGATTTTGGGGTTGAATTTGGGGATTTTTGGGATGATTTTGGGGTGATTTTTTGGGACTTTTGGACAACTTTTGGGATGATTTTGGGGTAGACTTTGGGGATTTTGGGGATCATTTTCAGGGTGATTTTTGGGGTGATTTTTAGTATTTTTGGGATGATTTCTGGGATGATTTTGGGGATTTTTGGGATAATTTTTGGGATGATTTCAGGGATTTTTGGGGTGACTTTGGGGATTTTTAAGTGATTTCAGGGTGATTTTTGGGATTTTTCAGGACGACGTTTGGGACGATTTTAGGGATTTTTTTGGGGTCTTTTGGGTGGAATTTGGGGGATTTTGGGGAATTTTGGGTGACTTTGGGATGATTTTGTGGCTTTTGGGATGATTTTGGATATTCCAGATATTTAGGATATTTTTGGGGTGGTTTTGGGATATTTTTATTTGGATATTTTTAGGATATTTTTTGGGGTGATTTCTGGATATATTTTAGGATATTTTTGGGGTGAATTTTGAGATTTTTTGGGATTTTTTTGGGTGCTTTTTGGGATATATTTGGGATATTTTTAGGGTGATTTTAGGGATTTTTTGGGGTATTTTGGGTGGAATTTGGGGGATTTTGGGATGACTTTAGGATGATTTTTGGGATGATTTCAGGATGATTTTTAGTACTTTTTGGGTGGAATTTTGGGGGATTTTTGGGTAGAATTTGGGGATTTTTAGGATGATTTGGGGATGATTTTTGGGGTGATTTTCAGGGATTTTTGGGATAATTTTTGGGTGGAATTTTGGGGATTTTTGGGATGATTTTGGGGATTTTGGGGATAATTTTTGGGATTTTTTTGGGTAGAATTTGGGGATATTGGGGATATTTTCAGGGTGATTTTGGGATGATTTTTAGGGTGATTTTTGGGGATTTTAGGGATGATTTTTGGGGGATTTTTAGGGTGATTTTTGGGGATTTTAGGGATGATTTTTGGGGGATTTTTAGGGTGATTTTTGGGGATTTTAGGGATGATTTTTGGGCTGATTTTGGGAGGAATTTGGGGGATTTTTAGGGTGATTTTTGGGCTGATTTTCAGGATTTTTTGGGCTGATTTTGGGGGATTTTGGGGGATTTTGGGGGATTTTGGGGGATTTTGGGATGATTTTTTGGGGATGGTTTCAGGATGATTTTTGGGATGTTTTCAGGGATTTTTCGGGGGATTTTGGGGGATTTTGGGGGATTTGGGGATGATTTTTGGGGGATTTTTAGGATGGTTTTTGGGCTGATTTTCAGGATTTTTTGGGGTAGTTTGGGTGGAAATTGGGCTGATTTTGGGATGATTTTTGGGCTGATTTTTGGGGGATTTTTAGGGTGATTTTTGGGGATTTTAGGGATGATTTTTGGGCTGATTTTGGGAGGAATTTGGGGGATTTTTAGGGTGATTTTTGGGCTGATTTTCAGGATTTTTTGGGCTGATTTTGGGGGATTTTGGGACGATTTTTTGGGGACGGTTTCAGGATGATTTTTGGGATGTTTTCAGGGATTTTTGGGGGATTTCAGGCTGATTTGGGTGGATTTTTGGGGATTTCAGGTCTCACCTTGAAGTCGACTCGCAGCCGGGTCGCCGCCCCTCCCCCATCGCCTCGGCCCCTCCCCCAGCCGTTGTGGGCGTGGCCAAAGCCGCCGGGGGGTCCCCAGTCCTGGGGGGAGGGGCAGAGGTCAGGCCCCGCCCACCCGGCCATGGCCCCGCCCACTTAATTTACATAAATCCCACCATTTCCCAAAAAACCCCAAAAATCCCCAAAAATCCCAATAAAATCCTAAAAAAGTCACTGAAATTTACCAAAAAATAACTCCAATTTCCCAAAAAAATATCCCCGAATTTCCCAAAACACCCAAATCCCCCCAAAATCCAAAATCTCCCCAAAAACCCCAAAAAAACCCCCCAAAATTTCTCCCCAAAACCCCAAATTTGCCCCAAAAAACCAAAAAAAAATCCCCAAAAAATCTCTCAAATTCACCCCAAAATACCCCAAAATTTCCCAAAAGATATCCCAAAACTTCTCCCCAAAGACCCCAAAATTTCCCCAAAAACCCGAAAAAAATTCCACAAGAAATCCCCAAAATTTACCCCAAAATAATGAAAATTTCCCCAAAATTTCCCCCAAAACCCAAATTCCCCCAAAACCAAATATCTCCCCAAAACCCCAAAATTTCCCCCAAAAACCAAAAAAAAATCCCCAAAAAATCCCTCAAATTTACCCCAAAATAACCCAAATTTCCCAAAAATATCCCAAAATTTGTCCCAAAATCCCCAAATTTCCCCAAAAAACAAAAAAAATCCCAAAAAATTCCCTCAAATTTACCCCAAAATAACAAAAATTTTTTAAAAAAATCCCAAAATTTCTTCCCAAAACCACCCCAAAATTCCCAAAGATTTCCCCCAAAAAATCCTAAAAAATCCCTCAAATTTACCCAAAAATAATGAAAATTTCCCCAAAATATCCCAAAATTTCTCCCCAAAACCCCAAATTCCCAAAACCCAAAATCTCCCCAAAAGTCCCTCAAATTTTCCCCCAAAAAAATCTCAAAATAATCTCCAAAAAATCCCTCAAATTTACCCCAAAATAACTAAAATTTTTTTTAAAAATCCAAAAATTTCCCCAAAAAACCCCAAAAAAACTCTCAAATTTACCCCAAAAAGACTAAAATTACCCAAAATTATCCCAAAATTTCTTCCCAAAACACCCCAAAATTCCCCCAAAATTCCTCCCAAAACCCCAAATCTCCCCAAAACCCCAAAAACCCCCAAAAAATCCCAAAAAATCTCTCAAATTTTCCCCAAAATAACAAAAATTTCCCAAAATATCCCAAAATTTCTTCACAAAACCCCCAAAATTTCCCCAAAAAATCCAAAATCCCCCCAAAAAATCCCTCAAATTTACCCCAAAATAACAAAAATTTCCCCAAAATATCCCAAAATTTCTTCCCAAAGACCCCAAAATTCCTCCCAAAAACCCAAAATCTCCCCAAAAATCCCTCAAATTTACCCCAAAATAACCCAAACTTCTCCCCAAATTTCCCAAATTTCTTCCCCCCCAAAATTCCTCCCAAAACCCAATCTCCCCAAAACCCCAAATTTCCCCAAAAAACCCAATTTCTCCCCAAATTCCCCTTTTCCTCCCCAAATTCCATTTTTTCTCCCCAAATTTCCATTTTTCTCCCCAAATTCCGTTTTTCCCCCCAAATTCCAGTTTTTCTCCCCAAATTTCAGTTTTTCTCCCCAAATTTCTGACTTTTTTCCCCCAAGTTTTGTTTTCCTCCCCAAATTTCCCAATTTCTCCCCAAATTTCAGTTTTTCTCCCCAAATTCCATTTTTTCTCCCCAAATTTCTGTAATTTCTCCCCAAATTTCCCCCAAATTTCAGGTTTTTCTCCCCAAATTTCAGTTTTTCTCCCCAAATTTCAGTTTTTCTCCCCAAATTTCGGTTTTACTCCCAAATTTTTGGCTTTTTTCTCCCAAATTTCCCCTCCCCCAATCCCAAACTTCCCCCCAAGTCCCAAATTTTGGCAATTTTCCCCAAAATTTCCCCAATTTCTCCCCAAATTTTAGTTTTTCTCCCCAAATTTCCCCAATTTCTCCCCAAATTCCACTTTTTCTCCCAAATTTCTGTAATTTCTCCCCAGATTTCCCCAATTTCTCACCAAATTCTATTTTTCCTTCCCAAATTTCTATTTTTCTCCCCAAATTTCAGCTTTTTTCTCCCAAATTTCCCCTTTAAGTCCCAAATTTCCCCGATTTCTCTCCAAATTTCCCAATTTCTCCCCAAATTTCTCTAATTTCTCCCCAAATTCCAGTTTTCCTCCCCAAATTTCCCCAATTTCTCCACAAATTTTTGGCTTTTCCTCCCCAAATTTTGGGGTTTTTCTCCAAATTTCCCCATTTTTCCCCCCAAATTTCCCCAATTTCTCCCCAAATTCCATTTTTTTCTCCCCAAATTTCCATTTTTCCTGCCCAAATTTCAACTTTTTTCTCCCCAAATTTCGGGTTTTCTCCCTAAATTCCAGTTTTCCTCCCCAAATTTCCCCAATTTCTCCCCAAATTTCGGTTTTTCTCCCCAAATTTCTCTAATTTCTCCCCAAATTTCCCCTTTAAGTCCCAAATTTCATCTTTTTTCTCCCCCAAATCTTTGGCTTTTCCTCCCCAAATTTCGGGTTTTCTCCCCAAATTTCCCCGATTTCTCCCCAAATTCCATTTTTTCTCCCCAAATTTCCCCAAATTTCCCCCAAATTTCAGGTTTTTCTCCCCAAATTTCAATTTTTTTCTCCCCAAATTTCGGTTTTACTCCCAAATTTTTGGCTTTTTTCTCCCAAATTTCCCCTCCCCCAATCCCAAATTTCCCCCCAAGTCCCAAATTTTGGCAATTTTCCCCAAAATTTCCCCAATTTCTCCCCAAATTTTAGTTTTTCTCCCCAAATTTCCCCAATTTCTCCCCACATTCCAGTTTTCCTTCCCAAATTTCCCCAATTTCTCCCCAAATTTCCCCAATTTCTCCCCAAATTCCAGGTTTTTTCCTCCCAAATTTCCCCAATTTCTCCCCAAATTCCACTTTTTCTCCCAAATTTCCCCAATTTCTCCCCAAATTTCCCCAATTTCTCCCCAAATTCCATGTTTTTTTCTCCCAAATTTCCCCTCCCCCAACCCCAAATTTCCCCCCCAAGTCCCAAATTTCCCAATTTTCCCCAAATTCCCCAATTTCTCCCCAAATTTTAGTTTTTCTCCCCAAATTTCTGTAATTTCTCCCCAAATTTCCCCAATTTCTCCCCAAATTTTTGGTTTTTTCCTCCCAAATTTCCCCTCCCCAACCCCAAATTTCCCCCCCAAGTCCCAAATTTTGGGAATTTTCCCCAAATTCCCCAGTTTCTCCCCAATCCCGCTCTCACCTGCAGCTGTCTCCTCCTGGCGCGCAGCTGCAGCAGAGGCTGCAGGGGGCGTGGCCTCGGCAGGGGGGCGTGGTCAGCGCCGGGGGGAGACTCTGGGGGAGGGGAGGGGAGGAGTCACACCTGAGCACACCTGGGGCAGGTGAGGACAGCTGGGGACACACCTGGGGACACCTGGGACAGGTGAGGGACAGCTGGGGACACACCTGGAGACACCTGAGACACACCTGAGCACACCTGGGGACAGGTGAGTCACACCTGGGCACACCTGGGGCAGGTGAGGACAGCTGGGGACACACCTGGGGACACTTTGGGGACACCTGAGTCACACCTGGGACAGGTGAGGGACAGCTGGGGACACACCTGGGCACACCTGGGACAGGTGAGGACAGCTGGGGACACACCTGAGTCACACCTGAGATACACCTGGGACAGGTGAGGGACAGTTGGGGACACACCTGGGCACCTGAGTCACACCTGAGATACACCTGGGGCAGGTGAGGACAGCTGGGGACACACCTGAGTCACACCTGAGCACACCTGGGGACAGGTGAGGGACAGCTGGGGACACACCTGAGTCACACCTGAGATACACCTGGGGACAGGTGAGGGACAGCTGGGGACACACCTGAGCACACCTGGGGCAGGTGAGGACAGCTGGAGACACACCTGGGGACACCTGGGACAGGTGAGGGACAGCTGGGGACACACCTGAGTCACACCTGAGATACACCTGGGACAGGTGAGGGACAGTTGGGGACACACCTGGGCACACCTGAGTCACACCTGGGGACAGGTGAGTCACACCTGAGCACACCTGGGGCAGGTGAGGGACAGCTGGGGACACACCTGAGTCACACCTGAGCACACCTGGGGCAGGTGAGGGCAGCTGGGGACACACCTGGGGACACTTTGGGGACACCTGAGTCACACCTGGGGCAGGTGAGGGACAGCTGGGGACAGGTAGGGACACACCTGGGGACACACCTGGGCACACCTGGGACAAGGGAGGGACAGCTGGGGACAGCTGGGGCAGGTGACAGCTGGGGACACACCTGAGTCACACCTGAGCACACCTGGGGCAGGTGAGGGCAGCTGGGGACACACCTGGGGACACTTTGGGGACACCTGAGTCACACCTGGGGCAGGTGAGGGACAGCTGGGGACAGGTGGGGACACACCTGGGGACACACCTGGGCACACCTGGGACAAGGGAGGGACAGCTGGGGACAGCTGGGGCAGGTGAGGGCAGCTGGGGACAGGTGGGGACACACCTGGGGACACCTGAGTCACACCTGGGGACACCTGGGGACACTTTGGGATACCTCAGTCACACCTATGTCACACCTGGGCACACCTGGGACAGGTGAGGGACAGCTGGGGACACACCTGAGTCACACCTGAGATACACCTGGGGCAGGTGAGGGACAGCTGGGGACACACCTGGAGACACTTTGGGGACACCTGAGTCACACCTGGGGCAGGTGAGGGACACACCTGGGCACACCTGGGGACAGGGGAGGGACAGCTGGGGACAGCTGGGGCAGGTGAGGGACAGCTGGGGACACACCTGGGCACACCTGAGTCACACCTGAGCACACCTGGGACAGGTGAGGGCAGCTGGGGACACACCTGGGGACACCTGAGGACACTTTGGGATACCTCAGTCACACCTATGTCACACCTGGGCACACCTGGGACACGTGAGGGACAGCTGGGGACACACCTGGGCACACCTGGGGACACCTGAGTCACACCTGGGCACACCTGGGACAAGGGAGGGACAGCTGGGGACACACCTGGGGACACTCTGGGGACACCTGAGTCACACCTGGGGCAGGTGAGGGACAGCTGGGGACACACCTGGGGACACTTTGAGGACACCTGAGTCACACCTGGGGCAGGTGAGGGACAGCTGGGGACACACCTGGGGACACCTGAGTCACAGCTGGGCACACCTGGGGCAGGTGAGGGACAGCTGGGGACAGGTGGGACAGGTGAGGGACAGCTGGGGACACTTTGGGGACACCTGAGTCACACCTGAGACAGGTGAGGGACAGCTGGGGACAGGTGAGGGACACACCTGGGGACACACCTGGGCACACCTGGGGCAGGTGAGGGACAGCTGGGGACACACCTGGGGACACCTGAGTCACAGCTGAGATACACCTGGGGCAGGTGAGGGACAGCTGGGGACACTTTGGGGACACCTGAGTCACACCTGAGACAGGTGAGATACACCTGGGGACAGCTGGGGACACTTTGGGATACCTCAGTCACACCTGAGTCACACCTGAACACACCTGATCACACCTGATCACACCTGGTCACACCTGTGTCACACCTGTGTCACACCTAACCACACCTGTGTCACACCTGTGTCACACCTGGTCACACACCTGGTCACACCTGGTCACACCTGAGCACACCTGAGCACACCTGCTGACACCTGTGTCACACCTGAGTCACACCTGGTCACACCTGCGTGACACCTGTGTCACACCTGAGCACACCTGCGTCACACCTGGTCACACCTGCATCACACCTGCGTCACACCTGGTCACACCTGAGTCACACCTGGTCACACCTGTGTCACACCTGGTCACACCTGGACACACCTGTGTCACACCTGGTCACACCTGAGCACACCTGTGTCACACCTGGTCACACCTGTGTCACACCTGTGTCACACCTGGTCACACCTGAGCACACCTGAGCACACCTGCTGACACCTGTGTCACACCTGAGTCACACCTGGTCACACCTGAGTCACACCTGGTCACACCTGGGTCACACCTGTGTCACACCTGCTGACACCTGTGTCACACACCTGGTCATACACCTGGTCACACCTGGTCACACACCTGGTCACACCTGAGTCACACCTGGTCACACACCTGGTCACACCTGAGTCACACCTGTGTCACACCTGGTCACACACCTGGTCACACCTGTGTCACACACCTGTGTCCCACCCACGTCACTCACCCTCCTCCTCCCCCATTGGCTCCCGCTCCGGGCTGGGCGTGGCCTCCTGCCGTGGGCGTGGCCTGAGCGCGCGCCGCGGGGGGGGGAGGGGCGGCGGCGATGACGTCACCCCCCGTCGCCCCTCCCCCCCCGGCCGCCCCTCCCCCTCCCCCCCCGGGGTCTCCCATGATGCTCTGCGGCGCCCCTCCCCCGCGGGGGGGTCAGGTGAGTCCTGCGAGTCCTCCGAGTCCCACTGGGGGCGGGGGGAGGGGCGCGGCCTGGGGGGAGGGGAGAGACAGGTGAGCCGAAAATCCCGAAATTCCCAAAAAATCCTAAAAACATTCCCACCCAAAATCCCGAAATTCCCAGAAAATTCACACCGGAAATAATCCCAAAATTCAAAAAAATTCCCAAAAAAATTCACACCGGAAATCATCCCCAAATTCCCAAAAAAATCCCGAAAAATTCGCACCCGAAATCCCGAAATTCCCAGAAGATTCACACCGGAAATAATCCCAAAATTCCCCCAAAAAAATCCTGAAAAATTCCCACCCGAAATCCCGAAATTCCCAGAAAATTCACACAAATCCCAAAATTCAAAAAAATCCCGAAAAATTCCCCAGAAAATTCACACCAAAATAATCCCCAAATTCAAAAAAATTCCAAAAAATTCACACCGGAAATCATCCCCAAATTCCCAAAAAATCCCAAAAACATTCCAACCCAAAATCCCGAAATTCCCAGAAAATTCACACCAGAAATCATCCCAAATTCAAAAAAAAAATCAAAAAACATTCATACCGGAAATAATCCCAAAATTCCCAAAAAAATCCCGAAAAATTCACACCGGAAATCATCCCAAAATTCCCAAAAATATCCCAAAAAATTCACACCCGAAATCCCGAAATTCCCAAAAAATTCACAGCGGAAATCATCCCAAAATTCCCCCAAAAAAATCCCAAAACATTCACACTGAAATAATCCTGAGATTCCCCAAAAATCCCCATGAAATTCCAAAAATCCCCATGAAATTCCAAAAATCCCCATGAAATTCCCCAAAAAATTCACACCAGAAAATCCCAAAATTAAAAAAATAATCCCAAAAACATTCCCACCGAAATCCCGAAATTCCCAGAAAATTCACACCGGAAATCCCCAAATTCCAAAAAAATTCCAAAAAATTCCTACCGGAAATCATCCCCAAATTCCCAAAAAAATCCCAAAAACATTCCAACCCAAAATCCCGAAATTCCCAGAAAATTCACACCAGAAATCATCCCAAATTCAAAAAAAAAATCAAAAAACATTCATACCGGAAATAATCCCAAAATTCCCAAAAAAATCCCGAAAAATTCACACCGGAAATCATCCCAAAATTCCCAAAAAAATCCCAAAAAATTCACACCCGAAATCCCAACATTCCCAAAAAATTCACAGTGGAAATCATCCCCAAATTCCCAAAAAAAACCAATCAAAAAAATTCATACCGGAAATCATCCCCAAATTCCCAAAAAAATCCTGAAAAATTCCCACCGAAATCCCGAAATTCCCAGAAAATTCATACGGAAATCCCCAAATTCCAAAAAAAATCCCGAAAAATTCCCCAAAAAATTCATACCAAAAATATCCCCAAATTCCAAAAAATTCCAAAAAATTCATACAAATCATCCCCAAATTCCCAAAAAATCCAAAAACATTCCAACCTAAATCCCAAAATTCCCAGAAAATTCCCGAAATCCCCAAATTCAAAAAAAAAATCAAAAAATTCATACGAAATATCCCAAAATTCCCAAAAAAAATCCCAAAAATTCACAGCGGAAATCATCCCAAAATTCCCAAAAAAATCCCAAAAAATTCACACCCGAAATCCCAAAATTCCAAAAAAATTCACAGCGGAAATCATCCCAAAAAATCCCCCAAAAAATTCCAAAAAATTCACACTGAAATAATCCTGAGATTCCAAAAAAATCCCCATGAAATTCCAAAAAATCCCCATGAAATTCCAAAAAATCCCCATGAAATTCCCAAAAAATTCACACCAGAAAATCCCAAAATTAAAAAAATAATCCCAAAAACCATTCCCACCCGAAATCCCGAAATTCCCAGAAAATTCACACCGGAAATCCCCAAATTCCAAAAAAAAATCCCGAAAAATTCCCCAGAAAATTCACACCAGAAATAATCCCCAAATTCAAAAAAAATTCCAAAAAAATTCACACCGGAAATCATCCCCAAATTCCCAAAAAAATCCCCAAAACATTCCAACCTGAAATCCCAAAATTCCCAGAAAATTCACACCAGAAATCATCCCAAATTCCAAAAAAATTTTTAAAAAATTCATACCGGAAATAATCCCCAAATTCCCAAAAAATCCCGAAAAATTCACACCGGAAATCATCCCAAAATTCCCAAAAAAATCCCAAAAACATTCCAACCCAAAATCCCAAAATTCCAAAAAAATTCACAGTGGAAATCATCCCAAAATTCCAAAAAAAACCAATCAAAAAAAATTCATACCGGAAATCATCCCGCAATTCCCAAAAAAATCCCGAAAAATTCACACCAGAAATCCCAAAATTCAAAAGACATCCCCACCGGAAATCCCAAAATTCCCAAAAAAATCCCAAAAAAATCCCAAAACATTTACACTGAAAATCCCAAAATTTAAAAAAAATTCCCAAAAAATTCATACCGGAAATCATCCCAAAATTCCCCAAAAAATCCCAAAAACATTCCAACCCAAAATCCCGAAGTTCCCAGAAAATTCACACCAGAAATCCCCAAATTCAAAAAAAAAAAATCAAAAAACATTCATACCGGAAATCATCCCAAAATTCCCAAAAAAAATCCCGAAAAATTCACAGCGGAAATCATCCCAAAATTCCCAAAAATATCCCAAAAAATTCACACCCGAAATCCCGAAATTCCCAAAAAATTCACAGCGGAAATCATCCCAAAATTCCCCCCAAAAAAATTCCAAAACATTCACACTGAAATAATCCTGAGATTCCCCAAAAAATCCCCATGAAATTCCAAAAAATCCCCATGAAATTCCCCAAAAAATTCACACCAGAAAATCCCAAAATTAAAAAAATAATCCCAAAAACATTCCCACCCGAAATCCCGAAATTCCCAGAAAATTCACACCGGAAATCCCCAAATTCCAAAAAAAATCCCAAAAAAATTCACAATGAAATTCCCAAAAAATTCATAATGGAAATCCCGAAATTCCCGAAAAATTCACACCGAAATCCCAAAATTCCCAAAAAACATCCCGAAAAATTCACACCAGAAATCCCAAAATTCAAAAAAATTCCCAAAAATTCCCACGAAATCCCGAAATTCAAAAAAAAAATTCACACCAGAAATCATCCCCAAAATTCCCCAAAAAAATCCTGAAAAATTCACAGCGGAAATCATCCCGAAATTCCCCAGAAAAATCCCAAAAAATTCACACTGGCAATCCCGAAATTCCAAAAAAATTCACAGTGGAAATAATCCTGAAATTCCCAAAAAAAATCCCAAAAAATTCCCATGAAATTCCCAAAAAAAATTCACACCGGAAATCCCGAAATTCCAAAAAAATTTATGCCGGAAAACCCAGAATTCCAAAAAAATCCCAAAACATTCACACCGGAAATAACCCCGAAATTCCCAAAAATTCCCAAAAAATTCACAGCGGAAATCCCAAAATTCCAAAAGAAATTCCCGTGAAATTCCCAAAAATTCACAGCGAAATCCCAAAATTCCAAAAGAAATTCCCCATGAAATCCCAAAAAATCCCCAAGAAATTCCAAAGAACTTAATCCCAGAAATCCCAAAAATCATTCCGGAAATCCCAGAAAAATACCCCAAAAAAACCCCAAAAAATTCACACCGGAAATCCCAAAATTCCCCCAAAAATTCCAAGAAATTCCCCAAAAATTCCCACCGGAATCTCAAAAAATCTTTCTCCCAAAATGTCTTCAAATGTCCCCAAATTCACCCCAAAATTTCCCCCAAATTTCCCCTAATTTCCCCAAATTTCCAAAAAATTCCCCAAATTTAACCAAAATTCCCCTTTTTCCCCAAATTTCCCTCAAATTTCCCCAAAAATTCCCAAAATTTCCCCCAAAATTCCCAACATTTCCCCAAAATTCCCCAAAAATTCCCAAAATTCCCCAAAATTCCCCAAAATTCCCAAAAATTCCCCAAATTTCCCAACATTTCCCCCAAAATCCCCAAATTTTCCCCAAAAATTCCCAAAAATTCCCCAAATTTTCCCAACATTTCCCCCAAAATCCCCAAATTTTCCCCAAATTTTCCCCAAAAATTCCCCAAATTTCCCCCAAATCTCCTTCCCCACCCCCAAAATGTCCCCAAATTCAACCCAAGTCTTCCAAAATCCCCAAAATTCCCCAAATTTTACCTAAAATTCCCCAAAATCCCCTCCCCCCACCCCCTCAGCATCCCCCAAACCCCAAATTTCCCAAAAAATCTCCCAAATTTTCCCCAAAATTCCCCCAAATCTCCCAAAATTCCCCAAAAATCTCCAAATTTCCCCAAAATTCCCATATTTCCCCCAAAATTCCCCAAATTTCCCCCAAATTCCTCCCAAAACATCCCCAAATCCCCCAAGACTCACAAAATCCCCAAATTTTCCCCAAATTTCCCCAAAAATTCCCCAAAATTCCTCCTAAAATGTCCCCAAATAACCCCCGAGACCCCTGAAATCCCCAAAATTCTCCCAAAATTCCCAAATTTTCCCCAAAATCTCCCAAAATCCCCTCCCCCACCCCCTCAGCATCCCCCAAACCCCCAAATTTCCCCCCAAAATCTCCAAATTTCCCCCAAAATTTCCCCCAAAATTTCCCCCAGGACCCCCAAAATTCCCCCAAATCCCCAAAATTCCCCCAAATCCCCAAAATTCCCCCAAATCCCCAAAATTTCCCCCAAAATCCCCAAATTCCCCAAATTTCCCCCAAAATTTCCCAAATTTCCCCCAAATTCCCCTCCGATCCCCTCCCCCCACCCCCACAACATCCCCCAAACCCCCAAATTTCCCCCCAAATCTCCAAATTTCTCCCAAAATTCCCCAAACTTCCCCCAAATTCCTCCCAATATCCCCCCAAGACCCCCAAAATCCCCAAATTTCCCCCAAATCTCCCAAAATTCCCCAAATTTCTCTCAAGTTTCTCCCCAAATCCCCCCCAAGACTCCTAAAATCCCCCAAATTCCCCCAAAATTCCCCAAATTTTCCCCAAAATCCCCCAAATTTTCCCCCAAATCCCCTCCCCCCACCCCCTCCCCATCCCCCAAACCCCCCAAATTTCCCCCAAATTTCCCCAAATTTGCCCCAAATCCCCAACTCCCCTCCCCCTCCCTACCTGTCCCCTCGCTGTCCCCTCGCCGCACCACGTGGGCAGTGGGGGGAGGGGCGAGGGGGAGGGGGAGGGGGAGGGGACACACCTGGGGGGAGGGGCGGGGCTGGGGACAGCTGGGGACACTTAAAGGGACATTTGGGGACATTTTGGGGACGTTTTGAGGGGATTTTGGGGGAAATTTGGGGGATTTGGGGACATTTCGGGGACATTTGGGGGATTTTGGGGACATTTTGGGGACATTTTGGGGACATTTTGGAAGAAATCTCAGAGAATTTTAGGGATTTGGGGACATTTGGGGACATTTAAAGGGGAATTTGGGGACGTTTTGAGGAGATTTTGGGGGAAATTTTGGGGAATTTAGGAGATTTGGGGACATTTGGGGGATTTTGGGGACATTTTGGGGACATTTTGGAAGAAATCTCAGAGAATTTTAGGGATTTGGGGACATTTGGGGACATTTGGGGACATTTAAAGGGGAATTTGGGGACGTTTTGAGGGGATTTTGGGGGAAATTTGGGGGAATTTGGGGGAAATTTGGGGAATTTGGGGACATTTGAAGATATTTTGGGGGAAATTTCGGGGGATTTGGGGAGATTTTGGGGGATTTGGGGGAAATTTTGGGGGATTTGGGGGAAATTTTGGGGATTTTGGGGGATATTTGGGCGATTTGGGGACTTTTGGGGACATTTTGAGAGGATTTGGGGACAATTTTGGGACTTTGGGGACATTTGGGGACATTTAGGGAGATTTTGAGGGATTTGGGGAGAAATCCCAGAGAATTTGGGGAATTTGGGGACATTTTGGGGTAAATTTCGGGGAATTTGGGGACATTTTGGGGTAAATTTCGGGGAATTTGGGGACATTTTGGGGTAAATTTCGGGGAATTTGGGGACATTTTGGGGACATTTTGGGGGTTTGGGGACATTTGGGGACATTTAGGGACAATCTGAGGGCATTTTGAGGAGATTTGGGGACATTTTGGGGACATTTTGGGGACATCTGGGACATCTGGGGACATTTAAAGGGGAATTTGGGGAAAAATTGGGAGGATTTGGAAGAGATTTTGGGGGAAATTTGGGGGATTTGGGGGAAATTTGGGGACATTTTAAGGGATTTGGGGACATTTTGGGGACATTTGGGGAGATTTTGGGGGAAATTTGGGGGAAATTTGGGGGATTTTGGGGGAAATTTTGGGGATTTTGGGGGATATTTGGGCGATTTGGGGACTTTTGGGGACATTTTGAGAGGATTTTGGGGACTTTTGGGGACATTTAGGGACAATCAGAGGGCATTTTGAGGAGATTTGGGGACATTTTGGGGACATTTGGGGACAATTTTGGGATTTTGGGGACATTTACAGGGAAACTTGGGGGATTTGGGGACATTTTTGGGACATTAAAAGGGGAATTGGGGGAAAATTTGGGGATTTGGGGGAGATTTAGGGGCAAATTTGGGGACATTTTGGGGGATTTTGGGAGAAATCCCAGAGAATTTGGGGGATTTGGGGACATTTAGGGGGATTTTGGGGACATCTGGGGACATTTAGGGACGATTTGGGGACATTTAAGGGGAATTTGGGACAATTTGGGGACATTTTGGGAGGATTTCGGGGGATTTTGGGGGAAATTTTGGGGGATTTGGGGGAAATTTTGGGGGATTTGGGGGACATTTTGGGGACATTTGGGGGAGATTTCGGGGATTTTGGGGAAAATTTGGGGGATTTAGGGACTTTTTGGGACATTTTGAAAGCATTTGGGGACAATTTTGGGATTTTGGGGACATTTTGGGGACATTTAGGGAGATTTTGAGGGGTTTGGGGAGAAATCCCAGAGAATTTGGGGACATTTGGGGACATTTTGGGGTAAATTTCGGGGAATTTGGGGACATTTTGGGGTAAATTTCGGGGAATTTGGGGACATTTTGGGGACATTTTGGGGGTTTGGGGACATTTGGGGACATTTAGGGACAATCTGAGGGCATTTTGAGGGGATTTGGGGACATTTTGGGGACATCTGGGACATCTGGGGACATTTAAAGGGGAATTTGGGGAAAAATTGGGAGGATTTGGAAGAGATTTTGGGGGAAATTTGGGGGATTTGGGGGAAATTTGGGGACATTTTAAGGGATTTGGGGACATTTTGGGGACATTTGGGGAGATTTTGGGGGAAATTTGGGGGGAAATTTTGGAGATTTGGGGACATTTGGGGGATTTTGGGGAAATTTTGGGGAATTTGGGGGATTTGGGGACATTTGGGGACACTTTGGGGGAAATCTAGTGAATTTTGGGGGATATTTGGGGCTTTGGAGAGGATTTGGGGACATTTTGGGACATTTTGAAGTGATTTTGGGGGAAATTTTGGGGAATTTGGGCAAAATTTGGGGGATTTGGGGACATTTGGGGACACTTGAAGTGGATTTTTGGGACTTTTGGAGATATTTGGGGACATTTTGAGAGGATTTTGGGGGAAATTTGGTGGAATTTAGGAGATTTGGGGACATTTGGGGGAATTTTGGGAACAATTTGGGGGATTTGAAGACTTTTGTTGGTTTTGAGGGAATTTTGGGAGAATTTTGGGGGATTTGGGGACATTTAGGGACATTTGAAGTGCACTTTCGGGACATTTGGGGACATCTGGGGACATTTGAAAAGCATCTGGGGGGGAAATTTGGGGACATTTGGGGACATTTTGGGGACATTTTGAGGGATTTAGAGACATTTGGGGACAATTCGAGGACATTTTGGGGGAAATTTGGGGGATTTGGGGACATTTGGGGACATTTTGGGGGATTTTGGAAGAATTCCCAGAGAATTTCGGGGAATTTGGGGACATTTTGGGACATTTTGGGTCCATTTGGGGACATTCAGGGACATTTTATAGAAATTTTGGGGGAAATTTTCGGGACGTTTGGGGGATTTTGGGGGAATTTTGGGGAATTTGGGGGAAATTTGGGGGATTTGGGGACATTTGGGGATATTTTGAGAGGATTTTGAAGAGATTTTGGGGGAAATTTTGGGGAATTTAGGAGATTTGGGGACATTTTGAGGACATTTTCAAGGGATTTGAGGACATTTTAAGATACTTTGGGGACATTTGGGGACATTTTGAGAGGATTTTGGGGAAAATTTCAGGGAATTTAGGAGATTTCAGGACATTTTGGGGGATTTGGGGGAAATTTTGGGGAATTTGGGGGATTTGGGGACATTTGGGGACATTTTGGGGGAAATCTAGTGAATTTGGGGGGGAAAATTTGGGGGGTTCTGGAGAGGATTTGGGGACATTTGGGGACATTTTGAAGAGATTTTGGGGGAAATTTCGGTGAATTTAGGAGATTTGGGGACATTTGGGGGAAATTTCAGGGAATTTGGGCGATTTGGGGACATTTGGGGACATTTTAAGATATTTTGGGGACATTTGGGGACATTTTGAGAGGATTTGGGGGAAATTTGGGGACATTTGGGGACATTTTTGGGACACTTAAGGGCAAATTTGGGGGATTTGGGGACATTTGGGGACATTTTGGGGCTGTTTGGGCATTCTGGAGGAATTTTGGGAGAAATTTTGAGGAATTTGGGAGAAATTTTGGGGAATTTTTTGGCAATTTGGGGGATTTGGGGACATTTGGGGACATTTTGGGGACATTCCAGGAGGATTTGGGGAAAATTTTGGGGAAAATTTTGGGGGAATTTGGGGATAGTGAGGTGGTGGGGGAGGGGGTTTGGTCCTTCCCAGTATATCCCAGTATAAACCAGTATAAACCAGTAAAAACCAGTATAAACCAGTTCCCTTTTTTACCCCTAAAATCCCCATTTTTTACCCAAAAATCCCCATTTTCCACCCCAAAACCTCTGTGTTTTCTCCTCCCAGTCCCTCCCAGTCTCCCCCAGTATATCCCAGTTTGATCCCAGTCCATTCCAGTATAAACCAGTATAAACCAGTTCAAACCACAATAACCCAGTTCCCTTTCTTACCCCTAAAATCCCCATTTTTCACCCCAAAACTGCCGTGTTTTTCCCTCCCAGTCCCTCCCAGTTCCATCCCAGTCATTCCCAGTATATCCCAGTATAAACCAGTATAAACCAGTTCAAACCAGTATAACCCAGTTCCCTTTTTCTCCCTTAAATCCCCATTTTTCCCCTTAAAACCCCCATTTTTCACCCCAAAATCCCCATTTTCCACCCCAAAACTGCCATGTTTTTCCCTCCCAGTCCCTCCCAGTACAAACCAGTCCCTCCCAGTATAAACCAGTATAAACCAGTTCAAACCACAATAACCCAGTTCCATTTTCCTCCCTAAAATCCCCATTTTCCACCCTAAAATCCCCATTTTCCACCCCAAAACTGCTATGTTTTCTCTTCCCAGTCCCTCCCAGTCTCCCCCAGTATATCCCAGTTTGATCCCAGTCCATCCCAGTATAAACCAGTTTCCTTTATCTCCCTAAAAACCCCAATTTTCACCCCAAAATCCCCATTTTTCACCCCAAAACCTCTGCGTTTTCTCCTCCCAGTCCCTCCCAGTATAAACCAGTTCCATCCCAGTATAAACCAGTACAAACCAGTTCCTTTTTTCACCCCAAAATCCCCATTTTCTCCCTAAAATCCCCATTTTTCACCCCAAAACCACCACGTTTTTCCCTCCCAGTCCCTCCCAGTCCCTCCCAGTCCCTCCCAGTACAAACCAGTATAAACCAGTATGACCAGTTCCCCTCTCACCTCTCCTCCCAAGTCTCTCCAACTTTCGAGCTTCGATTTTGTCGCAGCGCCTGAGCCTGGGGGGGAGGGGAGTCAGGGAGACCCAAAACCAGCCAAAAATCACCCAAAAATAGCCCAAAAATATCCCAAAATCATCCCAAAAGTATCCTAAAAATGTCCCAAAATCATCCCAAAAATACCCTAAAAATGTCCCAAAAATATCCCAAAATTCACCCCAAAAATATCCTAAAAATATCCCAAAATCATCCCAAAAATATCCTAAAAATGTCCCAAAAATATCCCAAAAATATCCCAAAATCACCTCAAAAATATCTCCATAAATATCCTAAAAATATCCCAAAATACCCTAAAAATAGCCCAAAAAAATCACAAAAATCATCCCAAAAGATATCCTAAAACCACCCCAAAAATATCCTAAAAATATCCCAAAATCAACCCAAAAACTTCCTAAAATCCTAAAAATATCCCATAAAAATCCCAAAAACATCCCAAAAATGTCCCAAAATCACCCCAAAAATATCCTAAAAATATCCTAAAAATATCCCAAAAATATCACCAAAAATATCCCAAAATTCACCCCAAAAAATCCTAAAAAAAATCCCAAAAAATCACAAAATCACCCCAAAAATATCCTAAAATCACCCAAAAAAAATCCTAAAAATATCCCAAAAATATCCCAAAATCAACCCAAAAACACCCTAAAAATATCCTAAAAATATCCTAAAAATATCCCATAAAAATCACAAAAATCACCCCAAAAATATCACAAAAAATATCCAAAAAATATCTCCAAAAATAGCCCAAAAATCACCCAAAATCACCCCAAAAATGTCCTAAAAAATCCTAAAAATATCCCAAAAATATCCCAAAAATATCCCAAAAATCACCCCAAAAATATCCCAAAAATCACCCCAAAAAATCCTAAAAAAATCCCAAAAAATCACAAAATCACCCCAAAAATATCCTAAAATCACCCAAAAAATATCCTAAACATATCCCAAAAATATCCTAAAATCACCCCAAAAAAATCCTAAAAATATCCCAAAAATATCCTAAAATCACCCCAAAAAAATCCTAAAAATATCCCAAAAATATCCTAAAAAATATCCCAAAAAAATCCCAAAAATATCCCAAAAATCACCCAAAAAATGTCCCAAAATCAACCCAAAAACTTCCTAAAAATATCCTAAAAATATCCCATAAAAATCACAAAAATCATCCCAAAAATATCCCAAAAAATATCCCAAAAATATCTCCAAAAATAGCCCAAAAATCACCCAAAATCACCCCAAAAATATCCCAAAAAATATCCTAAAAAATCCAAAAAAATCCCAAAAATACCACAAAATCATCCCAAAAATATCCTAAAAAAATCCCAAAATCACCCAGAAAATATCTCCATAAATATCCCAAAAATCACCCTAAAAAATCCTAAAAAAGATCCCAAAAAAATCACAAAATCACCCCAAAAATATCCCAAAAATCATCCCCAAAACATCCTAAAAATATCCCAAAAATATCCCAAAAAATATCCTAAAAATATCCCAGAAATATCCAAAAATCACCCCAGAAAATATCCTAAGAAATATCCTAAAAAAATCCCAAAAATATCCCAAAAATCACCCCAAAATCACCCTAAAAATATCCCAAAACTAGCCCAAAAATATCCCAAAAAATCCCAAAAATATCCCAAAAATATCCCAAAATCACCCTAAAAATATCCCAAAAATAGCCCAAAAATATCCCAATACCACCTCAAAAATATCCCAAAAAAACCCTAAAAAAATCCCAAGTTCCTAAATTCCCAAAATTTTCCCAAAATTGTCATTTTTAGTTCCTAAATTCCCAAAATTTTCCCAAAATTGTCATTTTTAGTTCCTAAATTCCCCAAATTTTCCCAAAATTGTCATTTTTCAGTTCCTAAATTCCACAAATTTCCCAAAATTGTCATTTTTAGTTCCTAAATTCCACAAAATTTTCCCAGAATTGTCATTTTTAGTTCCTAAATTCCCCAAATTTTCCCAAAATTGTCATTTTTCATTCCTAAATTCCACAAATTTCCCAAAATTGTCATCTTTAGTTCCTAAATTCCCAAAATTTTCCCAAAATTGTCATTTTTAGTTCCTAAATTCCCCAAATTTTCCCAAAATTGTCATTTTTAGTTCCTAAATTCCACAAATTTTCCCAAAATTGTCATTTTTAGTTCCTAAATTCCACAAATTTTCCCAAAATTGTCATTTTTAGTTCCTAAATTCCCCAAATTTTCCCAAAATTGTCATTTTTAGATTCCTAAATTCCCAAAATTTCCCAAAATTGTCATTTTTAGTTCCTAAATTCCCCAAATTTTCCCAAAATTGTCATTTTAGATTCCTAAATTCCCCAAATTTTCCCAAAATTGTCATTTTTAATTCCTAAATTCCACAAATTTTCCCAAAATTGTCATTTTTAGTTCCTAAATTCCCAAAATTTTCCCAAAATTGTCATTTTTAATTCCTAAATTCCCCAAATTTTCCCAAAATTGTCATTTTTAGTTCCCAAATTCCCCAAATTTTCCCAAAATTGTCACTTTTAATTCCTAAATTCCACAAATTTTCCCAAAATTGTCATTTTTAATTCCTAAATTCCCAAAATTTTCCCAAAATTGTCATTTTTTGTTCCTAAATTCCACAAATTTTCCCAAAATTGTCATTTTTAGTTCCTAAATTCCCAAAATTTTCCCAAAATTGTCATTTTTGATTCCTAAATTCCCCAAATTTTCCCAAAATTGTCATTTTTCATTCCTAAATTCCACAAATTTCCCAAAATTGTCATTTTTAGTTCCTAAATTCCCAAAATTTTCCCAAAATTGTCATTTTTAGTTCCTAAATTCCACAAATTTTCCCAAAATTGTCATTTTTAGTTCCTAAATTCCCCAAATTTTCCCAAAATTGTCATTTTTCAGTTCCTAAATTCCACAAATTTTCCCAAAATTGTCATTTTTAATTCCTAAATTCCACAAATTTTCCCAAAATTGTCATTTTTAATTCCTAAATTCCCCGAGTTTTTCCCAGAATTCCCATTTTTAACCCCAAAATTGCCACTTTTAACCCTTACATGCCCGATTTGTTTTTAAAACTCCATTTTCACCCCAAATTCCCCATTTTTAACCCCAAAATCCCCCAAATTTTTTTTTTTTTTAAAAAACACATTTTTAACCCTTAAATCCCCAGAATTTTTCCAAAAATCCCAATTTTCAACCCCAAAATCCCAGAATTTTTTTTTTAAAAAAATCTCCATTTTTTAACCCCAAACTCCTCACTTTTTTAACCCTAAAACTCCCGGAATTTTTTCCAAACCAACCCCAAAATCCCCATTTTCAACCCCAAAATTCCCAGATTTTTTTTCCCAAAAATCCCCGGTTTTAACCCCTAAATCCCCGGAACTTTCTTAAAACTCCCCATTTTTAACCCTACAATCCCCGGATTTTTTTCCCAAAATCCCCATTTTTAACCCCAAAAATCCCATTTTTTAACCCCAAAATTGCCACTTTTAATCCTTAAGTTCCCAGAAATTTTTTTTTAAATTCCCCATTTTCACCCCAAAAAAAAAAAAAAAAAAAAAAATCGCCATTTTTAACCCTTAAAGTCCCGGAAATTTCCCAAAATCCCCATTTTTAACCCCAAAATCCCCATTTTTAACCCTAAAAATTGCCATTTTTAACCCTTAAATCCCCGGATTTTTTTTAAAAACTCCCCATTTTTCACCCCAAAATCCCCATTTTTCACCCCAAAATTCCCAGAATTTTCCCCAAAATCCCCGTTTTTAACCCCTAAACGCCCGGAACTTTCTTACAAACCCCCATTTTTAACCCTTAAATCCCCAGAATGTTCCCCAAATCACCCCAAAATTGCCCATTTTTAACCCTAAAACTGCCGACTTTTCCCCCCTAAATTCCCAGAATTTTTTGCCCCAAAAAACGCCACTTTTAACCCTTCAATCCCCGGAACGTTCTTCATAAAGGCCTCAAATTTTTAACCCTATAATCCCCGGATTTTTTTTTGAGAAAAAACCCCATTTTTAACCCCTAAATCCCCGATTTTTTCCAAATCACCCCAAAATCCCCATTGTTAACCCACTAACGCCCAGAATTTTTTCTCCCCTGTTTAAATTAAAACTCCCAGATTTTTTTTCCACATCACCCAAAAATCCCCATTTTTAACCCCAAAATCCCCAGATTTAAAAAAAAAAACGAAAATTTTTAAAAAAAATCCCCATTTTTAACCCTATAATCCCCAGAACGTCTTTCCCCAAAAACCATCCCATTTTTAGCCCTTATAATTCCCGGATTTTTTTCCCCAAATCCCCATTTTTAACCCCATAATCCCCAGGACTTTTTTTTTTTAAATCCCCATTTTTGCCCCTAAAAATCCCCATTGAACCCTTAAAAATCGCCACTTTTAACCCTAAAATCCCCAGATATTTTTCTCACCCCAAAAATCCCCATTTTTACCCCCAAAACTCCCAGATTTTTAACCCTAAAAATCCCCATTTTTAACCCTACAACTCCCGGGTTTTTTCCAAATCCCCCAAGATCCCCATTTTTAACCCTAAAATTCCCGGGTTTTTTCCCAAAATCCCCATTTCCTAACCCCATAATCCCCCGGCACTGTTTTTTTCCCGAATTTGGTTGCCCCCCCCACCCCCCGCCCCCCACCCCAATTTCCCCAACCTCCCAAAACCCACCCCAACCCCCCAAACACCCAAAGTCCCCATTTTTCCCCCCCAAAATCCCCATTTTTAACCCTAAAATTCCCCATTTTTAACCCTACAATTCCCCGGATTTTTTCCCAAATCCCCATTTTTAACCCTATAATCCCCGGATTTTTATCCTTTAAAATCCCCATTTTTCCCCCCAAAATCCCCATTTTTAACCCTTACAATTCCCGGATTTTTTTCCAAACTCCCCATTTTCACCCCGAGATCCCCATTTTTAACCCTATAATTCCCGGAATTTTTCCCAAATCACCCCAAGATCCCCGTTTTTAACCCCTATAACTCCCGGAACTTTTTTCCCAAATCCCCATTTTTAACCCCCAAACTCCCAGAATGTTCTCCAATCCCCAAAATCCCCTTTTTACCCCAAGATCCCCATTTTTAACCCTATAATTCCCGGATTTTTTCCCAAATCACCCCGAGATCCCCATTTTTAACCCCCAAACTCCCGGATTTTCTCCCAAATCACCCCGAGATCCCCATTTTTAACCCCCAAACTGCCGGATTTCCTGCCCCCGGACTCACACGCAGCACTGTTTTTTGGTGTTGGGCCCCCCGAACTTGGGTTTGTCGCGGCAGTTCCCGCAGCTCCCGCAGTCCTGAGCTCTCCTGCAGCCCCTGCAGTGACCACAGCGAGAGCCGCGCCGGCCCCGCGCGGCAGGGGGCGGGGCGCGGGGCGGAGGGGGCGGGGCCAGCGGGGAGGGGGCGGGGCCGGCGCTGGGGGCGGGGCCGGGGGCGGGGCGGAGGCGTTTTTGGGGGAAGGAGGAGGAGCTGAGCCAGGCTGGGGCTGAGGAGGCTGCGGAGAGAAGAGAGAGAGTCGGGGTTAGCAGGGGATTTGGGGCAGATTTGGGGGATTTGGGGAAAATTCGGGGAGATTTGGGGAGATTTGGGGGAGATTTGGGGGATTTGGGGAAAATTCGGGGAGATTTGGGGAGATTTGGGGGAGATTTGGGAGATTTGGGGAGATTTGGGGGATTTTGGGGGATTTTGGGGAGAATTTGGGGAGATTTGAGGGACTTTGGGGAAAAATTTGAGAGATTTTGGGGAATTAGGGGAGATTTGGGGGAGATTTGGGGAGAATTTGGGGAGATTTGGGGAAAATTTGGGGATTTTGGGGAGAATTTGGGGAGATTTGGGGAGATTTGGGGGAATTTTGGAGGAATTTTGGGAAATTTTGGGAGATTTGGGGAAAATTTGGGGAGATTTGGGGAGAATTTTGGGGATTTTGGGGAAACTTGGAGAGATTTGGGGATTTGGGGGAATTTTGGGGATTTTGGGGAGATTTGGGGAAATTTTGGGGAGATTTGGGGATTTGGGGAGATTTGGGGAAAATTTGGGGATTTTGGGGAGATTTTGGAGATTTTGGGGCAGACTTGGGGGAGATTTTGGGGATTTTGGGGAGATTTGGGGGATTTTGGGGAGATTTGGGGATTTTGGGGAGATTTGAGGAAAATTTGGGGAGAATTTCGGGGATTTTGGGGAGAATTTTGGGGATTTGGGGGAGATTTTTGGGGAGATTTGGAGGATTTTGGGAGAAATTTTGGGGAGATTTTGGGAATTGGAGGGATTTGGGGAAAATTTGGGGAATTAGGGGAGATTTGGGGAAAATTTGGGGAGATTTGGGGAGATTTTGGGAGAAATTTTGGGGATTTTGGGGAGATTTTGGGGCAGATTTGGGGGGATTTTGGGGATTTTGGGAAGATTTGGGAGAAATTTCGGGGAATTTGGGAGATTTGGGGGAGATTTGGGGGAATTTGGGAAAAATTCCAGGAGATTTTGGGGAATTCGGGAGAAATTTTGGGGAAAATTTTGAGAGATTTGGGGAAAATTTGGGGGAACTTGGGGAGATTTGGGGAGAAATTTTGGGGGAAAATTGGGGAAAATTTGGGGAGTTTTGGGAAAAATTTGGAGGCATTTGGGAGGTTTTGGGGAAATTTGGGGAGAAAAGAGAGAAAATTGAGATTAAAAAGGGATTTTGGGGAAATTTGGGGGAATTTGGGAGAAATTTTGGGGAATTTGGGAAAAATTTGGGGATTATGAGGAGATTTTGGGGGGATTTGGGGAAATTTTGGGGAATTCAGGAAAAATTCCAGGAGGTTTGGGAAGATTTGGAGGAAATTGGGAAGAAAAGAGAGAAAATTGAGAATAAAAAGTGATTTTGGGGAAATTTGGGGGAATTTGACATGAAATTTGGGGATTTTGGGAGAAATTTGGGGGAATTTGGGAGGTTTAAAGGGAATTTGGGAAAAATTTGGGGAGCTTTTGGGAGAAATTTTGGGGAATCTGGGAAAAATTCCAGGAGATTTTGGGACAAATTCTGGGGAATTTGGGGAGATTTGGGGAAAATTTGGGGATTTTGAGGAGATTTTGGGGAAGATTTGGGGGAATTTGGGAAAAATTTTGGGGATTTTTGAGGGTTTTGAAGAGAATTTCGGGTTTCTTTTTTGATTTTTTTTTTTTAAGGATTTTTTTGGGTTTTACTTTCCAGCAGTTTAGGATATTTTGGGATTCTCAGTTTTTTGTGATTTTTAAATTGGATTTTTTGTGAGTTTTATGGATTTTTTCAGGTTTTTTGGGGGATTTTTTGGGGTTTTTTTCGGGAGGAATTTTCAATTGGGTTTTTTGTGGTTTTTTATGGGTTCTTTCAGGTTTTGGGGGTTTTTGGGGTTTTTTTAATGGGGTTTTTAAAGGTTTTCTTCTGTTTTTTTCTCAAATTTTTCCAGGTTTTTTTAGGGATTTTTTGCAATTTTCAGATTTTGGGTTATTTTGGGGGTTTTTTAGGGTTTTTGGGGATTTTTTGGGTTTTTTGGGATTTCTCACCCTCAGGAGGAGTTGCTGTTCCAGGGGAGGAAATGGATTTGATCCGAGGAGAGATCTGGAGAGAAAAACATCAAAATTCATCCAAAATTCACCCAAATTCATCCCAAAATCACCCAAAAATTCAACCAAAATTCACCCAAAATTCAACCAAAAATTACCTAAAATTCACCCAAAATTCAGCCAGAAATTTGCCCGAAAATTCACCCAAAATTCACCCCAAATTGACCCAAAAATTCACCCAAATTCATCCCAAAAATCACCCAAAATTCACCCAAAAATTCATCCCAAAAACCCTAAAATTCACCCAAAATTCACCCAAAATTCACCCAAAATTGACCCAAAAATTACCCAAAATTCACCCAAAATTTCCCTAAAATCCCCAAAATTCCAAAAAAAAATCCCCAAAATTCCCTAAAATTCCCCAAAAATCCCAAATAAACTCCCAAAAAAGCCTCAAAAATTCAAAAGAAATCCCCCAAAAATCCCCAAAATTCCCCAAATTTTTTTTAAAATTCCCAAAATTCAACACAATTCCCCAAAAATCGCCAAACCACTGCCAGAATCCCCAAAAAATTCCCCCCCCAAAAAAATCCTCAAAAATCCCCAAAATACTCCCAAAAAATCCTCAACAATTCCAAAAAAATCCCCAAAAAATCCCGAAAATTCCCCAAAAATATTTAAAAGCCCCAAAATTAAAAAAAACCAAAAAAAATCCCCAAAATTCCCCCAAAAATCCCCAAAATATTCCCAAAAAATTCAAAAAAAATTTCCAAAAAATCCCCCAAAAAATTTAAAAATCAAAAACAATCCAAAATTTCCCCAAAAATCCTCCAAAATCCCCCAAATTCCCCCAAAATTTCCTCACCTGTGGATCTCCCTGAAGCTCTTCTGATCCAACCTGAAAAAAAGAGAAGAAAAATTGAGTTTTGAGATCCAAAAATCCCCAAAATTCACTCAAATTTCACCCAAAAATCCTCCAAAATTACAAAAAAATCCCAAAAGATTCCAAAAAATCCCCAAATTCCAAAAAAAAATTCCCCAAAAAATCCCAAAATTCCACCAAAATTCACCCAAAATTTCATCAAAAACCCAAAAATTCAACCCAAAAAGAGTCCCAAGTCGGTGAGAATTCCTAAATTCCTAAAATTTTCCCAAAATTCCCAAATTTAAAAACAAAATCCCGAAATTTCCTCCCAATTTTCCCAGAATTCCCAAATTTCCCACAAAAATTCCCAAATTTTCCCCCCAAAAAATCCCAAAATGTTCCCAAAAATTTCCCCATAAATTAACCAAAATTCACCAAATTCCCCAAAATTTCCCAAAATTTCCTCAAAATTTCCCCAAAAATCCAAAATTCCCAATTTTCCCCCGAAAATTCCTGAATTTCCCAGCGAAATTCCTCAAAATTCCCCAAATTTTTCTAAATCCCCCAAATTTCCCATTGAAATTCCTTAAATTTTCCCAAATTTCCCAAATTTCCCCCCAAAGTTCCAAGTTTATCTTCCAAATTCCCTGAAACTCCCAAATTAAAAAAAAATTTCCCCAAAAAAACCCCCAAAATTCCCAATTTCCCGAAATTTCTCAAAAATCCCCCAAATTTCCCCCAAAAAATCCCCAAAAATCCCCCCAAACTTCCCAAAATTCCCCAAAAAATCCTCCAAATTTTCCCCAAATTCCCAAATTCCCCCAAAACTCCCCAAATTTCCCAAAATTTCCCAAAATTCCCAAATTTCCTCGAAGTTTCCCCCAAATTTCCAAATTTCCCGCACAAATTTCCCCAAATTTCAAAAAAAATTCCCCAAAAAATTCCCCAAAATTCACCTAAAATTCCCAAAATTTTTTAAAAATTCCAAAAAATTTCCCAAAATTCCTGAATTTCCAACACAAATTTCCCCAAAAATTCCACAAAATCCAAAAAAAAATCCCCAAAATTCCCCCCAAAAAATTTCCCAAATTTTCCCACAATTCCCCCAAAAATTCCCCAAAATTCCCCAAATTTCCCAGTTTTCAGAAAAACTCCCCAAAATTCCCAAAATAATCTCCCAAAAGTCCCAAATTCTCCTAGATTTCCCAAAAAAAGTCCCCCAAAACTTCCCAAAATTCCCCAAAAAATCCTTCAAATTTTCCCAAAATTCCCAAATTTTCCCAAAAATTTCCCCCAAAATTCCCAAATTTTCCCAAAAATTTCCCCAAAATTCCCAAATTTCTCACACAATTCACAAATTTCCCCAATATTTCCCCCAAAATTTCCCAAAATTCAAAAAAAATTTCCCAAAATTTCCCCAAATTCCTGAATTTCCAACACAAATTTCCACAAATTTCCCCAAAAATTCTACAAAATCCAAAAAAAATCCCCCAAATTCCCCCAAAAAATCCTCCAAAATTTCTCCAAAATTAATACAAAAAATTTCCCAAATTTTCCCACAATTCCCCCAAAAATCACCTGAAATTCCCAAATTTCCCCAAATTTTCCAGAAACTCCCCAAAATTCCCAAATTTCCTGAAATTTCTCAAAAAATCCCCCAAATTTTCCCACAATTCCCCAAAAATTCCCCAAAAATTCCCCAAATTTTCCCAAAATATCCCCCAAAATTTCCAACTCCCTGAAAATTCCCAAATTCCCAAACTCCCAAAATTTCCCCCAAATTTTCCCAAAAAATCTCAAAAAATTTCCCAAATTTCCCCAAAATTCCCAAATTTCTCACACAATTACCAAATTTCCCCTATTTTTCCCCAGAATTTCTCAAAATTCAAAAAAACTTCCCAAAAATTCCCCAAAATTTCCCGAAATTTCCTCCAAAATCTCCCAAAATTAAAAAATAGTCCCAAAAATTTCCCCAAAATTCCTGAATTTGCAACACAAATTTCCCCCAAATTTACCTCAAAAATTCCAAAAAAAAATCCAAAAAAATTCCCCAAATTCACAAAAAAAAATCCTCCAAAATTTCCCAAATTTCCCCAGATTTTCCCACAATTCCCCAAGAATCCCCAAAAATTCCCAAATTTTCACATCCCCAAGATTCCCCAGAATTCCCAAAACTCCCAAAATTTCTACAAAATCCAAAACAATTCCCAAAATTTCCCCCAAAAAATCCTCCAAAATTCCCAAATTTCCCCAAAATTTCCCAAAGTGGAAAAAAAATTCCCCAAAAATTTCCTGAAATTTCCCCCAATAATTTCCCCAAAATTCCTGAATTTCCCCCTCATTTCCTCCACATTTACCCAAAATTCCAAAAAAAGTCCCCCAAATTTCGCGGAATTTCTCAAAAAATCCCCCAAATTTTCCCACAATTCCCCAAAAACTCCCCCCAAATTCCCCAAAAATCCCCCAAAATTCCCAAATTTTCCCCAAAATTCCCCCAAAGAAATCCCCAAAATTCCCTCAGAATTTCCCAAAATGTCCCAAATTTCCCCAAATCTCCCCAAATTTCCCCCAAATCTCCCCAAATCTCCCATTCCCACCCTCAGCCGCGGGTGGATCCTGCCCAGCTGCACTCTCGCTCTGCTCAGCAGGTCGAACACGCGCCCCGTGACGTCATCCAGACCCGCCGTGACGTCACCGCGCTGCTCCGCGCTTCCGGCCGTGACGTCATCCCGAGGCGCGCCTCCGGCCGTGACGTCACCGCGCGGCTCGGCCGGCGCGCTTCCGGGTGTGACGTCATCTAGACGCGCGCTCCCGCGTGTGACGTCACTTGGATCGGCCGGGATGACGTCACCACGCGGCTCCGATGTTGCACTTCCGGGTGTGACGTCATCACGCGGCGCTGTCGGCGCGTTTCCGGGTGTGACGTCACATAGACCCGCCGGGATGACGTCACCGCGCCGCTCCGAGGTCACGCTGCCGGGCGTGACGTCATCCCCCCTCCCCCGTGACGTCATCCCGGAAGTGGGCGGGCAGCGCCAGGTGGTTGGGGGCGGCGGTGGGCGTGGCCTGCGGGGCGGAGCTCAGCGATTGGTAGATGCGCAGGTGGGCGGGGCTGGCGGTGAAGAGCGGCGCGCGCAGCAGGGGGCGTGGCCGCCAGGGGGCGTGGCCGGAGGGGGCGGGGCCGCCAGCGGGGGAGGGGCGGCGGGGGGCGTGGCCAGCGGCAGCAGCCGCTGCGTCATCGCTGATGACGTCATCTGGGCGTGGCCCGAGGTCAGCCGGGGGTCACCCGCTGTCCCCACAGTGACGTCAGAGGTGGCCTGGATGGCGTCATCGCTGTCCGTGACGTCATCGTTGTCCTCGGTGACGTCACTGCTGCCATGGGTGACGCTGCCGGCGGCTCCGCTGACGTCACCGGCCGGCTCGATGACGTCACCGGCGGCGTCGATGATGTCACACGCTGGACTGATGATGTCGGCGCTTGCGATGACGTCATTGTGGAGTGTGACGATGTCACCGATGGGCTCAATGACGTCACAGGTCGGGTCGACAGCACCGGCGCTGCTCACGATGACGTCATCGCCGGCTTTGATGACGTCGCCGGCTGGCTCGGCGACGTCACAGGGCGGGCTGGCGACATCACAGGCCGGTCTGATGACATCACAGGCCGTTTCGATGACGTCATCGGCATGTTTCACGCCGCCTGACGCCTCGATGACGTCACCGGGCGCCTTGCTGACGTCAGCGGTTGGTGCGATGGCGTCGCCGGGCCCTTTGATGACGTCACCGGGCGCCCTGCTGACGTCAGCGTTTGATGACTGCCGGGCCCTTTGATGACGTCACCGGGCGCCCTGCTGACGTCAGCGCTGTCCCAGCGGAAGGTCGGCGCTCTCAGGATGGCTCGGCGGGGGGGGGAGGGGCAGACCGGGGGGACAGCGGGAGTGACCTTGGGGACAGCGGGAGGGGACTGGGGGACACTGGGAGTGGCCTTGGGGACACCAGGTGACGATTGGGTGACACTGGGAGATGATTGGGTGACACCAGGAAGGGATTGGGTGACACCAGGTGACAACTGGGTGACACTCAGCGTGGCCTTGGTGACACTGGGAGATGATTGGGTGACACTGGGTGACCCCTGGGTGACACTGGGAGGAGCCTCGAGGACACTGGGAGTGGCCTTGGTGGCGCTGGGAGATGATTGGGTGACACCAGGTGACACCTGGGTGACACCAGCAAGGTCCTGCAGTGTCCCCAAGGTCTCCTGGGGACAATCTGGGATGGCCTTGGTCACCTCAGGGTGACCCTGGATGTCCCCAGGGGTGTCCTTGGTGTCCCCAGGGTGACCCTGCTTGTCCCCAAGGTGGTCCTTGGTGTCCCCAGGGGTGTCCCGGGTGGCTTTGGGGCTCCTCGGGGTGTCCCTGGGTGTCCCCAGGATGTCCTGGATGTCCCCAAGGTGACCCCGGGTGACTCTTGATGTCCCCAGAAGGTCCCGGATGGGTCTGAGGGTCACTTTTGGGGTCCTCAGGGTGACATTTCGGGTCCCCAGGGTGACATTTAGTGTCCCCAGAGGGTCCTGGGTCACCTTTGGGGTCCTCAGGGTGACATTTGGTGTCCCCAGGGTGCCCCTGGAGGGTCTCAAGGTGTCCCCAAGGGTGTCCCGGGTGGCTTTCGGTGTCCCCGGAGGGTCCTGGGTGACATTTGGTGTCCCCAGGGTCACTTTGGGTGTCCCCAGAGGGTCCAGGATTGGTCTGAGGGTCACTTTTGGGGTCCTGAGTGTCACTTTCGGTGTCCCCAGGGTGACATTCGGTGTCCCCAGGGTGACCCCGTGTGTCCCCAAAGTGTCCCCAGATGTCCCCAAAGTCCCCTCGGCTGTCCCAAGCGGCTCCCGGGTGGCTTTCGGGGTCCCCAAAGTGTCCCCAGATGTCCCCAAGGTGTCCCCGAGCTCCTCCCGGCTCTCTCCGAGTTCCTCCCGAACATTCCCGAGCGAATTCCGAACATTCCCGACCGGATTCCGGAAGTTCCCGAACGATTCCCGATCCTCCCCGACCGGATTCCGGAAGTTCCCGACCGGATTCCGGAAGTTCCCGAGCGAATTCCGGGAATTCCCGACCGGATTCCGGAAATCCCCGAGCGCCTCCCGACCGTTCACTTCCGGGTTGGGCGGGTCGGCGAAGCGGCGCGGCGGTCTGATTGGCCGAGCCGAGCGGGCGCTGACCAATGGCATCACGAAGCGCCGCGAGCCCCGCCCCGCCCCGCCCGCTCTGGCCACGCCCCTCCGGCGCGAGCGGCGGGGGGAGGAGTCGGCGGGGGATGCCACGCCCCCTCGGCCCCGCCCCCTCTGCCAGGCCCCCGCCCCCCCAGGCGGAGGAGGCGTGGCTTGGGGCGGTGGGGGCGGGGCGAAGGGGGAGAGGGGGCGGAGCTTGGCTGGGAGCGGCGGGAGCCTGCGGGGAGGGGAGAGAAGAGATTTGGGGGGATTTGGGGTGGTTTTGGGAATTTTGGGGGATTTTGGGGGGAATTTGGGAGGATTTGGGGGTAATTTTTGGAATTTCAGGGTAATTTTGGGGGATTTTGGGGGATTTGGGGGGAATTTGGGGAATTTTGGGGTGATTTTTGGGGGATTTTGGGGAATTTGGGGAGGAAATTGGGGAAATTTTGGGGGGAAATTCGGAAATTTTGGGGAATTATGGGAATTTGGGGGATTTTTGGGGGAAATTTGGGGAATTTTAGGGAATTTTGGGGAATTTTTGGGGGAAATTTGGAAATTTTGGAGAATTTTGGGGAAAATTTGCAAATTATGGGGAATTTTGGGAATTTGGGGAGGAAATTGGGGAATTTTGGGGGAAATTTGGAAATTTTGGGGTGATTTGAGGTGATTTTGGGAGGATTTTCAGAACTCAGGGAAGAAATTTGGGGATTTTGGGGAATTTGGGACACTTTTGGGGAGATTTTGAGGGATTTCTGGGCGATTTTGGGGTAATTTTGGGGGATTTTAGGGTAATTTCGGGGTGATTTTTGGGGTCTCAGGCTGATTTTGGGGTGATTTTTGGGGATCTCGGTTTAATTTTGGATCTTTTGGGGTAATTTGGGGATATTTTGCGGTGATTTTAGGATATTTTGGTGTAATTTTGGAACATTTTGGGGTAATTTTGGGCTATTTTGGGGTAATTTCGGGACATTTTGGGGTGATTTTGGGGGTCTCAGGTTAATTTCAGGATGATTTCAGGGTGATTTTGGGGTAGTTTTTGGGATTTTTGAGGATTTCAGGGTGATTTTGGGGTAATTTAAGGTTAATTTTGGGGTGATTTTTGGGATTTCAGGTTAATTTTGGGGTGATTTTTGGGATTTCAGGTTGATTTTGGGGTAATTTTTGGGATTTTTGAGGATTTCAGGGTGATTTTGGGGTAATTTCAGGTTAATTTTGGGGTGATTTTTGGGATTTCAGGATGATTTTGGGGCGATTTTTGGGATTTCAGGTAAATTTTGGGGTGATTTTTGGGATTTCAGGTTAATTTTGGGGTGATTTTTGGGATTTCAGGGTGATTTTGGGGTGATTTTTGGGATTTCAGGGTGATTTTGGGGTGATTTTTGGGATTTCAGGTTGATTTTGGGGTGATTTTTGGGATTTCAGGTTAATTTTGGGGTGATTTTTGGGATTTCAGGTTGATTTTGGGGTGATTTTTGGGATTTCAGGTTAATTTTGAGGTGATTTTTGGGATTTCAGGGTGATTTTGGGGGATTCCTGGGGATTTCAGGGTGATTTTGGCGTCTCAGGCTGATTTTGGGTTGATTTTGGGGTGATTTCAGGATATTTTGGGGTAATTTCGGGCTATTTTGGGGTGATTTTGGGGTAATTTTGGGGTGATTTTTGGGGATCTCGGGTTAATTTTGGATATTTAGGGGTAATTTGGGGATATTTTGGTGTAATTTTGGGATATTTTGGGATATTTGGGATATTTTGGGGTAATTTTGGGATATTTTGGGGATATTTGGGATATTTTGGGGTAATTTTGGGATATTTTGGGGATATTTGGGATATTTTGGGGTAATTTTGGGATATTTTGGGGATATTTGGGATATTTTGGGGTATTTTGAGATATTTTAGGGATATTTTGGGCATTTTGGGGTAATTTTGGGATATTTTGGGATATTTGGGGTATTTTGGGGTAATTTTGGGATATTTTAGGGATATTTTGGGGTAATTTTGGGATATTCTGGGTTGATTTTGGGGTGATTTCAGGATATTTTGGGGTATTTTTGGGATATTTCGAGTTGATGTTGGTGATCTTGGGGTAATTTTGGGGGATTTTAGGGTAATTTCGGGGTGATTTTTGGGGTCTCAGGCTGATTTTGGGGTGATTTTTGGGGATCTCAGTTTAATTTTGGATCTTTTGGGGTAATTTGGGGATATTTTGGTGATTTTGGGATATTTTGGTGTAATTTTGGAACATTTTGGGGTAATTTTGGGCTATTTTGGGGTAATTTCGGGACATTTTAGGGTGATTTTGGGGGTTAGGTTAACTTCAGGATGATTTCAGGGTGATTTTGGGGTAATTTTTGGGATTTTTGAGGATTTCAGGGTGATTTTGGGGTAATTTAGGTTAATTTTGGGGTGATTTTTGGGATTTCAGGTTAATTTTGGGGTGATTTTTGGGATTTCAGGGTGATTTTGGGGTGATTTTTGGGATTTCAGGTTAATTTTGGGGTAATTTCAGGTTAATTTTGAGGTGATTTTTGGGATTTCAGGGTGATTTTGGGGTGATTTTTGGGATTTCAGGGTGATTTTGGGGTGATTTTTGGGATTTCAGGTTAATTTTGGGGTGATTTTGGGATTTCAGGGTGATTTTGGGGGATTTCTGGGGATTTCAGGGTGATTTTGGCGTCTCAGGCTGATTTTGGGGTAATTTTGGGTTGATTTCAGGGTGATTTCAGGATATTTTGGGGTAATTTCAGGCTATTTTGGGGTGATTTTGGGGTAATTTTGGGGTGATTTTTGGGGATCTCGGGTTAATTTTGGATATTTAGGGGTAATTTGGGGATATTTTGGTGTAATTTTGGGACATTTTGGGGTATTTGGGGTATTTTGGGGTATTTTGGGATATTTTGGGATATTTGGGGTATTTTGGGGTAATTTTGGGATATTTTGGGGATATTTTGGGCTATTTTGGGGTAATTTTGGGATATTCTGGGTTGATTTTGGGGTGATTTCAGGATATTTTGGGGTATTTTGGGATATTTCGGTTGATGTTGGTGATCTTGGGGTAATTTTGGGGGATTTTAGGGTAATTTCGGGGTGATTTTTGGGGTCTCAGGCTGATTTTGGGGTGATTTTGGGGTCTCGGTTTAATTTTGGATCTTTTGGGGTAATTTGGGGATATTTCGCGGTGATTTTAGGATATTTTGGTGTAATTTTGGAACATTTTGGGGTAATTTTGGGCTATTTTGGGGTAATTTCGGGACATTTTGGGGTGATTTTGGGGGTCTCAGGTTATTTCAGGATGATTTCAGGGTGATTTTGGGGTAGTTTTTGGGATTTTTGAGGATTTCAGGGTGATTTTGGGGTAATTTAAGGTTAATTTTGGGGTGATTTTTGGGATTTCAGCTTAATTTTGAGGTGATTTTTGGGATTTCAGGGTGATTTTGGGGGATTCCTGGGGATTTCAGGGTGATTTTGGCATCTCAGGCTGATTTTGGGGTAATTTTGGGTTGATTTTGGGGTGATTTCAGGATATTTTGGGGTAATTTCAGGCTATTTTGGGGTGATTTTGGGGTGATTTTTGGGGATCTCGGGTTAATTTTGGATATTTAGGGGTAATTTGGGGATATTTTGGTGTAATTTTGGGATATTTGGGGTATTTTGGGGTAATTTTGGGATATTTTGGGGATATTTTGGGCTATTTTGGGGTAATTCTGGGATATTCTGGGTTGATTTTGGGGTGATTTCAGGATATTTTGGGGTAATTTGGGATATTTCGAGTTGATGTTGGTGATCTTGGGGTAATTTTGGGGGATTTTAGGGTAATTTCGGGGTGATTTTTGGGGTCTCAGGCTGATTTTGGGGTGATTTTTGGGGATCTCGGTTTAATTTGGATATTTTGGGGTAATTTGGGGATATTTCGCGGTGATTTTAGGATATTTTGGTGTAATTTTGGAACATTTTGGGGTAATTTTGGGCTATTTTGGGGTAATTTCGGGACATTTTGGGGTGATTTTGGGGGTCTCAGGTTAATTTCAGGATGATTTCAGGGTGATTTTGGGGTAATTTTTGGGATTTTTGAGGATTTCAGGGTGATTTTGGGGTAATTTCAGGTTAGTTTTGGGGTGATTTTTGGGATTTCAGGTTGATTTTGGGGTGATTTTTGGGATTTCAGGGTGATTTTGGGGTAATTTCAGGTTAATTTTGGGGTGATTTTTGGGATTTCAGGTTAATTTTGAGGTGATTTTTGGGATTTCAGGTTAATTTTGGGGTGATTTTTGGGATTTCAGGGTGATTTTGGGGTGATTTTTGGGATTTCAGGGTGATTTTGGGGTGATTTTTGGGATTTCAGGTTGATTTTGGGGTGATTTTTGGGATTTCAGGGTGATTTTGGGGTGATTTTTGGGATTTCAGGGTGATTTTTGGGATTTCAGGTTAATTTTGGGGCGATTTTTGGGATTTCTGGGTGATTTTGGGGGATTTCTGGGGATTTCAGGGTGATTTTGGGGTAATTTTTGGGATTTTTGGGATTTCAGGGTAATTTTGGAGTAATTTCAGGTTAATTTTGGGGTGATTTTTGGGATTTCAGGTTGATTTTGGGGTGATTTTTGGGATTTCAGGGTGATTTTGGGGTGATTTTTGGGATTTCAGGGTGATTTTGGGGGATTTCTGGGGATTTCAGGGTGATTTTGGCGTCTCAGGCTGATTTTGGGGTAATTTTGGGTTGATTTTGGGGTGATTTCAGGATATTTTGGGGTAATTTCGGGCTATTTTGGGGTGATTTTGGGGTAATTTTGGGGTGATTTTTGGGGATCTCGGGTTAATTTTGGATATTTAGGGGTAATTTGGGGATATTTTGGTGTAATTTTGGGATATTTTGGGATATTTGGGGTATTTTGGGGTAATTTTGGGACATTTTGGGGATATTTTGGGCTATTTTGGGGTAATTTTGGGATATTCTGGGTTGATTTTGGGGTGATTTCAGGATATTTTGGGGTAATTTCGGGATATTTCGAGTTGATGTTGGTGATCTTGGGGTAATTTTGGGGGATTTTAGGGTAATTTCGGGGTGATTTTTGGGGTCTCAGGCTGATTTTGGGGTGATTTTTGGGGATCTCGGTTTAATTTTGGATCTTTTGGGGTAATTTGGGGATATTTTGCGGTGATTTTGGGATATTTTGGTGTAATTTTGGAACATTTTGGGGTAATTTTGGGCTATTTTGGGGTAATTTCGGGGTAATTTTGGGGTGATTTTTGGGGTGATTCTAGTGATATTTGGTGATTTTGGTGACTTCAGGGTGATTTTGGGGATTTCAGGTTGATTTTGGGCTGATTTTTTGTGATTTTGGGGTGATTTTTGGGATTTTGGGGTGATTTCGGGATATTTCAGGTTGACTTTGGGGTAATTTTGGCATATTTTGAGGCGATTTCGGGATATTTTGTGGTATTTTGTGATATTTTGGGGTAATTTTGGGCTATTTTAGGGTGCTTTTGGGGTAATTTTGGGGTGATTTCGGGACATTTTGGGGTAATTTTGAGATATTTTGGGATGATTTGGGGATATTTTGGGGTCATTTTGGAATATTTAGGGGTAATGTTGGGATATTTTGGGGTGATTTTGGGACATTTTGGGATATTTTGGGGTGATTTTGGGGTAATTTCCGGCTATTTTGGGGTAATTTTGGGATGTTTTGGGGTAATTTTGGGCTATTTTGGGGTAATTTGGGGACATTTTGGGATATTTGGGGACATTTTGGGGTGATTTTGGGACATTTTGGGATATTTTGGGACATTTTGGGATATTTTGGGCTGATTTTGGGGTAATTTCTGGCTATTTTGGGGTAATTTTGGGATGTTTTGGGGTAATTTTAGGCTATTTTGGGGTAATTTGGGGACATTTCGGGATATTTCAGGACATTTTGGGATATTTTGGGACATTTTGGGATATTTTGGGGTGATTTTGGGGTAATTTCTGGCTATTTTGGGGTAATTTTGGGATGTTTTGGGGTAATTTTAGGCTATTTTGGGGTAATTTGGGGACATTTCGGGATATTTCAGGACATTTTGGGATATTTCAGGACATTTCGGGATATTTCAGGACATTTTGGGATATTTCAGGACATTTTGGGGTGATTTTGGGATATTTTAGTCACCAACCTCTGCGGGATCGCCGGGGGGGAGGGGCATCTCCAGCTCCTCGGGGAGAAATCCTCGGAATTCCTCCTGGGGGAGGGGCCAGCGTTAGCCACGCCCACTCTTTGACCACGCCCATCCCGTGACCACGCCCACTCAGCCACGCCCACTCGCTCTTCACGGAAAATCCCAAAATTCCCTTAAAAAAACTCGAATTTCATCTGAAAATTCCCTCAAAATCCACTCAGGGATCCCAAAATTCCCCAAAAAACATCTCAGGGATCCCAAAATTCCCTCAAAATTCACTCGGGGATCCCAAAATTCCCAAAAAATTCACTCGGGGATCCCAAAATTCCCCAAAAATTCACTCAGGGATCCCAAAATTCCCCAAAAATCAGGGATGCCCAAATCACCCCAAAATCCTCTCAGGATTTTGCAAAATCCCCCAAAATCTCCTAAAATCCTCTCCAAAATTGATCCAAACATCCCCAAATCCCATCAGGACCCCGAAAATCACTCCAAACCACCCCAAATCCCCTCAGGATCCCAAAAATCCCCCCAAAAATCACTCCAAATCACCCCAAATCCCACCAGGATCCCAAAAATCACTCCAAAAATCACTCCAAACCACCCCAAATCCCCTCATACCAGCTCCAAACGCCCCCAGACCCCTCAGGACTCCCCCAAATCCCAACCCAAACCCCCTCAGGACACCCCAAAACCCCCGAGGATCCCTCAAAACCCTTTAAATCACCCCAAAACCCCCTCAAACCAGACCCAAACACCCCCAGAGCCTCTCAAATCCCCTTCAAGCCCCTTAAATCTCCCCCAAATCCCCTCAAAACCTCTCAAATCTCCCCAAAACCATCTCAAATCTCCCCAAAACCCTCTCAGATCTCCCCAAAAACCTCTCAGATCTCCCCCAAAAACCTCTCAAATCTCCCCAAAACCTCTCAAATCTTCCCAAACCCTCTCAAATCTCCCCAAAACCATCGCAAATCGCTCCAAAACCTCTCAAATCTTCCCAAACCCTCTCAAATCTCCCCAAAAACCTCTCAAATCTTCCCAAACCCTCTCAAATCTCCCCAAAAGCCTCTCAAATCTCCCCAAAATCTCCCCAAAACCCTCTCAAATCTCCCCAAATCCCCTCAGAATCCCCCAAACCACCTCAGGACCACTCAAATCCCCTCAGATCCCTTCAAATCTTCCCCCAAATCCCCTCAAAAGTCTTCAAATCTCCCCAAAACCTCTCAAATCTCCCCAAAAACCTCTCAAATCTTCCCAAACCCTCTCAAATCTCCCCAAAACCCTCTCAAATCTCCCCAAAACCTCTCAAATCTCCCCAAAAACCATCTCAAATCTCCCCAAATCCCCTCAGAATCCCCCAAACCACCTCAGGACCACTCATATCCCCTCAGATCCCTTCAAATCTTCCCCCAAATCCCCTCAAAAGTCTTCAAATCTCCCCAAAACCTCTCAAATCTCCCCAAAAACCTCTCAAATCTTCCCAAACCCTCTCAAATCTCCCCAAAACCCTCTCAAATCTCCCCAAAACCTCTCAAATCTCCCCAAAAACCATCTCAAATCTCCCCAAAACCTCTCAAATCTCCCCAAAAACCCTCTCAAATCTCCCCAAAAACCTCTCAAATCTCCCCAAAAACCTCTCAAATCTCCCCAAAACCCTCTCAAATCACCCCAAAACCTCTCAAATCTCCCCAAAACCTCTCAAATCTTCCCAAACCCTCTCAAATCTCCCCAAAACCATCGCAAATCGCCCCAAAAACCTCTCAAATCTCCCCAAAAACCTCTCAAATCTCCCCAAAACCTCTCAAATCTTCCCAAACCCTCTCAAATCTCCCCAAAACCATCGCAAATCGCCCCAAAAACCTCTCAAATCTCCCCAAAAGCCTCTCAAATCTCCCCAAAAACCTCTCAAATCTCCCCCAAAACCCTCTCAAATCACCCCAAACCTCTCAAATCTCCCCAAAACCTCTCAAATCTCCCCAAAAACCTCTCAAATCTTCCCAAACCTCTCAAATCTCCCCAAAGCCTCTCAAATCTCCCCAAAAGCCTCTCAAATCTCCCCAACAACCTCTCAAATCTCCCCAAAAACCATCTCAAATCTCCCCAAAACCTCTCAAATCTCCCCAAAACCTCTCAAATCTCCCCAAAAACCTCTCAAATCTTCCCAAAACCTCTCAAATCTCCCCAAAAGCCTCTCAAATCTCCCCAAAAGCCTCTCAAATCTCCCCCAAAAACCATCTCAAATCTCCCCAAAAACCCTCTCAAATCTCCCCAAAACCTCTCAAATCTCCCCAAAACCTCTCAAATCTCCCCAAAACCTCTCAAATCTCCCCCAAAACCTCTCAAATCTCCCCCAAAATCTCCCCAAAACCCTCTCAAATCTCCCCAAAACCCTCTCAAATCTCCCCAAATCCCCTCAGAATCCCCCAAACCACCTCAGGACCACTCATATCCCCTCAGATCCCTTCAAATCTTCCCCCAAATCCCCTCAGCGACCTGAAATCTCCCCCTAAACCCTCTCAGGATGCCCTAAATGCCCCCAAAATCCCTTAAATCCTGCCCAAACCCCCCTCAGGACACCCTGGAATCCCCCAAATCCCCTCAGAGCAACTCAAAAACCTCTCAGAAGCCCCCAAATGCTCTCCAATCCCCCTCAAACCACCTCAGAATTCCCCAAATCCCCTCAGAACCTCTTAAATCTCCACCAAATCTCCTCAGAACCCTTCAAATGCCCCCAAAATCCCCTCAGGACCCCCGAAATGCCCTCAAATCACCCCAAAATCCCCTCAGAATTCCTCAAATTCCCCCAACATCCCTCCAAATCACCTCAGAGCCTTTCAAATTCCCCCAAAACCCCCTCAGAACCTCTTAAATCTCCACCAAATCTCTTCAGAACCCTTCAAATCCCCCCAAATCCCCTCAGGACCCCCAAAATGCCCTCAAATCACCCCAAAATCCCCTCAGAACCTCTCAAATCACCTCAAATCACCCCAAAATCCCCTCAGAATTCCTCAAATTCCCCCAACATCCCTCCAAATCCCCTCAGAACCTCTCAAATCACCCCAAAATCCCCTCAGAGCCTCTCAAATCACCCCAAAACCCTCTCAAATCCCCCCAAACCCCCTCAGAACGCTTCAAATCCCCCCAAAATCCCCACAGTAACCATGAAATCCCCTCAAATCACCCCAAAATCCCCTCAGAATTCCTCGAATTCCCCCAAAATCCCTCCAAATCCCCTCAGAACCTCTCAAATTCCCCCCAAATCCCCTCAGAACCCCTCAAATCCCCCCAAATCCCCACAGTAACCATGAAATCCCCCCAAATCCCCTCAGGACCCCCAAAATCCCCTCAAATCACCCCAAATCCCCTCAGAACCTCTCAGCACTTCCCAAACCCCCTCAGCATCCCCCAAATCCCCTCAAATGTCCCCCAAACCCCCCAAAATCCCCTCAGAACCCCTGGAATCACCACAAAACCTACCCAAATCCCACCAAACCCCCCTCAGAACTCTTCAAATCCCCTCAGGATCCCCGAAATCCCCTCAAATCACCCCAAATCCACTCAGGACTTTTCAAATCTCCCCCAAAATCCCCCTCAAACTCCCCTCAGAACCTTTCAAATCCCCTCAAACCCCCTCAGAACCTCTCAAATTCCCCCAAAATCCTCTCAGAACTTTTCAACTCCCCTCAAACCCCCTCAACAACCCCCAAATCCCCCAAAATCCCCTCAAACCCCCTCAGAACCTTTCAAATTCCCTCAAAATCCCCCAAAATCCCCTCAGAACCTCTCAAATCCCCTCAGAACCTCCCAAATCCCCCAAAATCCCCTCAGGATCCCCGAAATCCCCTCAAATCACCCCAAATCCACTCAGGACTTTTCAAATCACCCCAAAACCCTCTCAAACCCCCCTCAGAACCTCTCAAATTCCCTCAAAATCCCCTCAGAACCTCTCAAATTCCCTCAAAATCCCTCAGAACTGCTCAAATCACCCCAAATCCCCTCAAACCCCCTCAGAACCCTTCAAATTCCCTCAAATTCCCCCAAAATCCCCTCAAATCACCCCAAAAACCTTTCAAATCCCCTCAAACCTCCTCAGAACCCTTCAAATCTCCCCCAAACCCCCTCAACAACCCCCCAAATCCCCTCAGAACCTTTCAAATTCCCCACAAAATCCCAACAGAACCTCCCAAATCCCCCCAAAACCCACCTGAGGAAACCTAAAACGCCTCCAAACCCCATCAGAACCTCTCAAATCCCCTCAGAACCTCTCAACCCCCACAAAATCCCCTCAGGATCCCCGAAATCCCCTCAAATCACCCCAAAACCTCCTCAGAACCTTTCAAATCTCCCCAAAACCCTCTCAGCAACCCCTCAAATCCCCTCAGAACCTTTCAAATTCCCCACAAAATCCCCTCAGAACCTCTCAAATCCCCCAAAACCCACCTGAGGACACCTAAAACCTCTCAAACCCCCTCAGAACCTCTCAAACTCCCCCAAACCCCCCTCAGCCTCCCTCACACCCCCTCAGAATCTTTCAAATCCCCCCAAAACCCTCTCAAGTCCCCTCAGAACCCTTCAAACCCCCCAAAATCCCCTCAGAACCTCTCAAATCCCCTCAGAACCCTCTCAAACCCCCCAAAACCCCCTCAGAACCTCTCAGATCACCCCAAAACCCTCTCAAATCCCCCCCAAACCCCCCTCAGAACCCTTCAAACCTCCTCAGGATACCCCAAACCCTGTCAAATCACCCAAATTCCCCCCCGAAATCCCCTCAGCACTCCCTCACACCCCCTCAGAAACTTTCAAACCCCCTCAAACCTCCTCAGAACCCTTCAAACCCCCCATGATCCCCTCAGCAACCCCCAAATCCCTTCAGGATACCCCAAATCCCCTCAGAACCTCTCAAATCCCCTCAGAACCTCTCAAACCCCCCAAAATCCCCTCAGAACCTCTCAAATCCCCTCAGAACCTCTCAAACCCCCTCAAACCCCCTCAGCCTCCCTCTCCCCCCTCAGCCCCGCTCTCCCGCCGCTCTCTCTCCCCGCTCACCGTCCGCTCGGGCCTGCCGCGCTCCCCGAGCAGCGCCCGCAGGCGGCGCAGGCCGCGCCCGATGGCCACGAGCGCCCGGAGCGCGGGGTCGGGGCGGGCCGGGCCCGGGGAGCCGCCGAGCGGCGCCCGGCAGCGCGGAGCGGCCGGAGAGGATCGCGGCCAGGGGGGAGGCCTGGCGGGGAAGCGGCCGCGGGCGGCGGCGGCGGCGGGGCCCGCCGCCATCTTGGGCCGGGGGCGGGGCCTGGGGCGGAGCCAATGGGAGAGGGGCTGGGGAGGGAGGGAGCCAATGGGAGAGCGGGGGGGGTAGGGGTGGAGGGGAGGTTGGCCAATGGGAGGGGGAGGTGGGCGGGGCTAAGGAGGCGGGAAGGGAGCGAATGGGAGAGAAGGAGGGGCGGGACTTGGGGGAACCGGAGCCAATCGGGGAGTGGAGGGGCGGAGCTTACAGGAACCGGAGCCAATCGGAAAGGGAGGTGGGCGGGGCTAAGAAGGTGGGCGGGAAAGGGGGAACGGAGCCAATCAGGGCGAGAAGGGGGCGGGGCTTAAAGGAACCGGAACCAATCGGAGCGCGCGGTGGGCGGGGTTTGAGCGGGAGGAAGAACCGCAGCCAATGGGAGAAGGGCTGAGGGGGAACGGAGCCAATCAGACCGCGCAGGGGGCGCGGCTACAGGATGGGGCGGGGCTAAACGGAACCGGAGCCAATGGGAGAGAGGCTGGGAGGAACCGGAACCAATCAGCGAGCGAAAGGGGCGTGGCTTAAGAAGGGGCGGGGCTACGAAGAACGGAACTGATCGGAGCGAGACGTGGGCGTGGTTTAAGTGGGCGTGGTCTGCGTGTTGAGTGGGCGTGGCCAAATGAAAGGGGCGTGGCTTGGGGAGGAGTTCCCAAGATTTGGGATTCCCGCGCGATTTGGGATGAATTTTGGGATTTTCCGAATATTTTGGGATTCCCTGGTTATTTTCTTTTTTTTTTTTTTTTTGGGATTAATTTTGGAATTTTCGGATTATTTTTGGGATTCATTTTGGGATTTTTTTTGGTTATTTTTTGATTAATTTTGGGATTTTCTGATTATTTTTATATTAATTTTGGGATTTTTTATTATTTTGGGAATAATTTTGGGATTCCCTGGTTGTTTTTTTATTAATTTTGGGCTTTCCTGATTATTTTGGGAATAATTTATTCTTTTATTAATTTTGGGCTTTCCTGGATATATTTGGATGAATTTTGGGATTTTCTGGTTATTTTTATATTAATTTCGGAATTTTTTGATTAATTTGGGATTAATTTTGGGATTCCCTGGTTGGTTTTTGATGAATTTTGGGATTTTCTGATTATTTTTTAATTAATTTTGGGATTTCCTGGTTGTTCTTTTATTAATTTTGGGATTTCCTGGATATATTTGGATGAATTTTGGGATTTTTTTGTTATTTTTGGATTAATTTTGGGATTTTCTGGTTATTTTGGGATGAATTTTGGGATTTTTGTATTAATTTGGGATTAATTTTGGGATTTCCTGGTTGGTTTTGGATGAATTTTCGGATTTCCTGATTATTTTGGGAATAATTTGGGGATTTCCTGATTTTTTTAAAATTAATTTTGGGGATTTCCTGGTTATTTTTATATTAATTTTGGAATTTTCGGATTAATTTGGGGATTAATTTTGGGATTTTCTGGTTATTTTTTGGATTCATTTTGGGATTTTCTGATTATTTGGATGAATTTTGGGATTTTCTGGTTATTTTGGGAATAATTTGGGGATTTCCTGCTTATTTTTTGGATTCATTTTGGGATTTTCTGAGTATTTTGGGATGAATTTGGGGATTTTCTGATCATTCTTTTATTCATTTTGGGATTTCCTGGATATATTTTCATTAATTTTGGGATTTTCTGGTTATTTTGGGATTAATTTTGGGATTCCCTGAATTTTTTTTAATTGATTTTTGAATTCCCTGATTTTTTAAAAATTAATTTTGGAATTCCCTGATTATTTTTATATTAATTTTGGGATTCCCTGTATTGTTTTTAAATTAATTTTTGCATTCCCTGCACATATTTTAATTAATTTTGGGATTTTTTTATTATTTTGGGAATAATTTTGGAATTCCCTGAATTTTTTTAAATTAATTTTTGAATTCCCTGAATTTTTTAAAATAATTTTGGAATTCTCTGCATTTTTTTTAAATTAATTTTTCCATTCCCTGATTATTTTAAATTAATTTTGGAATTCCCTGTATTTTTTTTAAATTATTTTTGCATTTCCTGATTATTTTTTAATTAATTTTCGCCTCCCAGTCCAATTTTTAATTAATTTTGGGGATTGGTGAACATTTTATGATTAATTTTGGAATTTCCTGTATTATTTTAAATTAATTTTTCATTCCCTGCACATATTTTAATTAATTTTGGGGTTTTTTTTATTATCTTGGGATTAATTTTGGAATGCCCTGATTATTTTTTAATTAATTTTGGAATTCCCTGTAATTTTTTAAATTAATTTTGGAATTCCCTGTATTTTTTTAAATTAATTTTCAATTTCCCTGCACATATTTTAATTAATTTTGGGATTTTTTTCATTATTTTGGGATTAATTTTGGAATTCCCTGTATTTTTTTAAATTAGTTTCCAAATTCCCCGATTATTTTTTAATTAACTTTTTGCATTTCCTGATTATTTTTTAATTAATTTCGGAAATCCCTGTATTGTTTTCATTAATTTCTTGATTCTCTGTATTTTTTAAATTAATTTTGGAATTCCCTGTATTTTTTAAAATTAATTTCCGAATTTCCTGCATATTTTTTAAATTAATTTTGGAATTCCCTGTATTTTTTTAAAATTATTTTTGCATTCCCTGGTTATTTTTTAATTAATTTTCATCTCTCCAGCCCAATTTTTAATTAATTTTGGAATTCCCTGATTATTTTTGGATTAATTTTTGCATTCCCTGTATTTTTTAAAAATAATTTCGAAATCCCCCGATTATTTTTTAATTAATTTTCGTCTCCCCATCCCATTTTTGAATTAATATTGGGATTTTCTGATTATTTGCAAATTAATTTTGGAATTCCCTGATTATTTTTTCATTAATTTTGGAATTCCCTGTATATTTTTTTAATTAATTTCCGTATTCCCTGATTATTTTTTAAATTAATTTTCGCCTCCCCATCCCATTTTTTATATTAATTTTGGAATTCCCTGATTATTTTTTAATTAATTTTGGGATTCCCTGTATTTTTTTTAATTAATTTTGGAATTCTCTGATTATTTTTTCATTAATTTTGGAATTCCCTGTATATTTTTTTAATTAATTTTCGCCTCCCCTGATTATTTTTTAATTAATTTTCGCCTCCCCATCCCATTTTTTAATTAATTTTGGAATTCCCTGATTATTTTTTAATTAATTTTGGGATTCCCTGTATTTTTTTTAATTAATTTTGGAATTCTCTGATTATTTTTTCATTAATTTTGGAATTCCCTGTATATTTTTTTAATTAATTTCCGAATTCCCTGATTATTTTTTAATTAATTTTCACCTCCCCATCCCATTTTTTAATTAATTTTGGAATTCCCTGATTATTTTTTAATTAATTTTGGAATTCCCTGATTATTTTTTCATTAATTTTGGAATTCCCTGTATATTTTTTAAATTAATTTTCGCCTCCCCTGATTATTTTTTAATTAATTTTCGCCTCTCAACCCATTTTAATTAATTTCCCTCTCTCCCCCGCATTCCCCAAATTCCCAAATTCCCGAATCCACCAATCAGAGCGCGGGGCGGGAAGGGGGCGGAGCCTCAAGCCACGCCCACTGCCCAAAAAAGGAAATTCCGGAGGATTTTTATTTCCCAAAAAATCAAAAATCCTTCGGGAGGAGAAAAGAGAGAAATGGGGAGAAATTCGGGATGGGTGAGTCGGGATTTGGGGATTTGGGATTTTGGGATTTTGGGGAGATTTGGGGATTTTGGGGAGATTTTGGGGGAATTTGGGGAGATTTTGGGAGGAATTTGGGGGATTTTGGGGAAAATTTGGGAATATTTGGGGGATTTTGGGAGGAATTTGGGGATTTTGGGGGAATTTGAGGAGAATTTGGGGATTTTGGGGAGAAATTTTGGGAGGATTTGGGGGAAATTTTGGGGAAAATCTGGGGGAATTTTGGGGAAATTTGGGAGGAATTTGGGGGGAGTCGGGGGAATTTGGGGGAAATTTGGGGGAAAATTTCGGGGATTTGGGGAGATTTGGGGGATTTTGGGGGAGAATTGGGGGATTTGGGGGATTTGGGGAAATTTTGGGGTGATTTGGGGGGATTTAGGGGGGATTTGGGGGATTTTGGGGGAAATTTGGGAGGAATTTGGGGGAATTTCGGGAATTTGGGGGAAATTTGGTGAATTTTGGGGAACTTTGGATTTGGGGAGATTTGGGGGAATTTGGGCGAAATTTGGGGAGATTGGGGGGAATTTAGGGAGAATTTGGGGGATTTAGGGAAATTCGGGGGAGTTTTAGGGAGAATTTGGGGATTTTGGGGGGATTGGGGAGAATTTGGGGGAATTTGGGAATATTTGGGGATAATTTGGGGGAAATTTGGGAGGAATTTGGGAGAATTTGGGAGAATTTGGGAATTTGGGGAGATTTGGGGTGAATTTGGGGGATTTTGGGAGGAATTTGGGGAAATTTTGGGGGAAATGGGAAGTTTTGGGGTGGATTTGGGAGAATTTGGAGAGAATTTGGGAGGATTTGGGGGAATTGGGGGAAAATTTGGGGGAATTTGGGGAAATTTTGGGGTTCGGGTGATTTGGGGGAGTTTTGGGGGGAATTTGGGGCAATTTTGGGGATTTGGGGGAAATTTGGGGCTAATTTGGGGGAAAATTTGGGGGATTTGGGAGAATTTGGGGAGTTTCGGGGAGATTTTGGGGGATTTAGGGGGGATTTGGGGGGAATTTTGGGGGAATTTGGGGAAATTTGGAGGGATTTAGGGGGAATTTGGGAATATTTGGGGGATTTGGGGGGATTTTGTGGAATTTTGGGAAGAATTTGGGGGAATTTGGGGAGATTTGGGGACAATTGGGGGATTTTGGGAGGAGCTAGAGGGATTTGGGGAGATTTGGGGTGGATTTGGGAGAATTTGGGGGGTTTTGGAAATATTTGGGGATATTTGGGGGAAATTTGGGGAAAAATTTGGGGGATTTGGGGGATTTGGGGGATTTGGGAAATTTGGGGGATTGGGGTCGAGGAATTTTGGGGGATTTGGGGGAAAGGGGGATTTGGGGGAGTTTTGGGGGATTTGGAGAGAATTTGGGAGGAATTTGGGGGGATTAAGGGGAATTTGGGGAAAATTGGGGGACTTTGGGGAGAATTTGGAGAAGTTTTGGGGGTGGATTTGGGAGGGAATTTGGGGAAATTTGGGGAATTTGGGGGGAATTTGGGGAGAATCTGCGAATATTTGGGGGGATTTTGGGAGAATTTTGGGGGAATTTGGGGGAAATTTGGAGGAATTTGGGGAATTTGAGGAGAAATTTGGGGGATTTGGAGGTGTTTTGGGAATATTTGGGCAAATTTAGGGAGATTTGGGGGGAATTTGGGGGAAATGGGAAGTTTTGGGGTGGATTTGGGAGGAATTTGGGGACATTTGGGGGATTTTGGGGGGTGTCCTGAGGAATTCTGGGGGGGATTTTGGGAGGAATTTGGGGGATTTTTGGGAATTTGGGGGAATTTGAGAGGATTTAGGTGGATTTGGGGGAATTTGGGGAAAATTTGGGGAAATTTTGGGGGAGTTTTGGAGGGATTGGGGGGAATTTTGGGGAGTTTTGGGGATTTTGGGAGGAATTTGGGGGAATTTGGGAAGTTTTGGGGGATCCTGGAGGGATTTGGGGTAGATTTGGAGAAATTTGGGGGATTTGGGTGAAATTTGGGGGGAATTTGGGGGAGTTTTGGGGTTTTTGGGAGGAATTTGGGGGTTTTTGGGGAATTTGGGGAAGTTTGGGGTTTTTTTTGGAAAGTCCTGGGGAGAATTTGGGATCGAATTTGGCAATTTGGGATCCCAGGGGGGAATTTTTGGGATTCTGGAGAATTTTTGGGAGAATTTGGGAGAAAATTTGTGGGAAGTTTTGGGGATCCTGAGGTGGTTTTGGGTGGAATTTGGGGGATTTTGGGGCTCCTGGGATGATTTTTGGGTTATTTGGGGGAAATTTTGGGGAATTTGGGGGAAGTTGGGGAGTTTTGGGGTTTTAATTGACCTTTGACCTTTGACCTTTGACCTTTGACCTCTGGCAGGTGCTGGTGGCGCTGCTGGTGATCGAGGTCAAAGGTCAGCGGTCACTGATTGATCATTTATTGGTCATTGATTGGTCATTGATTGGTCATTTATTGATCATTTATTGATTATTTATTGGTCACTCTGATCACTAATTGATCACTCATTGATCACTAATTGATTATTGATTGATCATTTATTGGTCATTTATTGGTCACTCATTGGTCACTCATTGATCATTTATTGGTCATTTATTGATCATTTATTGGTCACTCATTGGTCACTCCTTGGTCACTCATTGATCACTCATTGATCACTCATTGATCATTTATTGATCATTTATTGGTCACTCACTGGTCACTTATTGATCACTTATTGATCACTTATTGGTCACTCATTGGTCACTCATTGGTCACTCATTGGTCACTCCTTGGTCACTCACTGGTCACTCACTGGTCACTCATTGGTCACTCACTGGTCACTCAGTGGTCACTCACTGGTCACTCACCGGTCACTCATTGGTCACTCACTGGTCACTCAGTGGTCACTCATTGGTCACTCACTGGTCACTCAGTGGTCACTCATTGGTCACTCACTGGTCACTCACTGGTCACTCACTGGTCACTCATTGGTCACTCACTGGTCACTCAGTGGTCACTCACTGGTCACTCACCGGTCACTCATTGGTCACTCACTGGTCACTCAGTGGTCACTCATTGGTCACTCACTGGTCACTCACTGGTCACTCACTGGTCACTCATTGGTCACTCACTGGTCACTCACCGGTCACTCATTGGTCACTCAGTGTCACTCATTGGTCACTCAGTGTCACTCACTGGTCACACATTGGTCACTCATTGGTCACTCAGGGTCACTCAGGTCACTCATTGGTCACTCACTGGTCACTCAGGTCACTCTCTGCTCTCATTGGTCCCTCCCCAGTGGGCGTGGCCTCTCTAACCCCTCCCCCTCCCCAGGCTCCGCCCCTCCAGCCCCGCCCTTCCTGGAGGAACCGGCCAATCAGAGCGCGGCGCTGGGCGGGTGGGCGGAGCTGCGGTGCCGCGCCCAGGTGGGCGTGGCCGTGCAGTGGGCGAGGGCGGGGCTACTGCTCGGAGCCACGCCCACCACCGCCCATCCTCGATACCGATTGGTCGGAGACCCCAGGAAAGGTGGGCGGGGCTTGGAGGGGAGGGGCTAAATTTGGGGTGATCTTGGGTGATTTTGGGGTTTGATTTTGGGTTGATTTTAGTTGATTTTGGGTGATTTTGAGTTTATTTTGGTTGGTTTTGGGTCAATTTTGGGTGGTTTTGGGTGATTTTGGTTTGATTTTGGGTCAATTTGGGGTGATTTTGGGTGTTTTTGAGTTCATTTTGGGTGATTTTGGGTTGATTTTGGGTGATTTTGGGTGATTTTGGGTTGATTTTGGGTCAATTTGGGGTGATTTTGGGTGGTTTTGAGTTTATTTTGGGTTATTTTGGGTTGATTTTGGGTGATTTTGGGAGATTTTGGGTTGATTTGGGGTGATTTTGGGGTTCATTTTGGGTTAATTTTGGGCTGATTTTGGGCTAATTTGGTTTGGTTTTGGGTGATTTTGGGGTTTATTTTGGTTGGTTTTGGGCTGATTTTGGCTGATTTTGGTTGATTTTGGGGCAATTTTGGGGTTCATTTTGGGGAAATTTTGGGCTGATTTTGGGTTAATTTGGTTTGATTTTGGGATGACTCTGGGGTGATTTTGGGTGGATTTTGGATTAATTTGGGGCTAATTTTGGGCTGATTTAGGGTGATTTTGGGTGATTTTGGGCTGATTTTGGGTCAATTTTGGGTGATTTTGTGTTGATCTTGGGGTTGATTTTGGGTTGATTTTGGTTGAATTTGGGGCAAACACTGGGATAATTTCGGGCTGATTTTGGGTTAATTTGTGGTGATTTTGGGGTTGATTTTGGGTTGATTTTGGGTCGATTTTAGCTCACTTTGGGGCTTATTTTGAGCTCCAACTTGTCCTGGGGAGTTCTGGGTAGGCGTGGTCAGTGTGGGTGGGGCCTGAATGGGTGTGTCCCTGTGGGTGTGTCCAGCATGTGGGCGTGGCCCAAGTGTCTTGGTGGGTGTGTCCTGACGGGGAGTGTCCCGCGGTGGGCGTGGCCTGAGTGTGGGCGTGTCCCTAATGGGCGTGGCCGGAGTGAGCATGTCCCTAATGGGTGTGTCCTGAATGTGGGCGTGTCCTGAGTGGGTGTGGTCCGACTGGGTGTGTCTCAGTGGGTGTGGCCTGAGTGGGCGTGTCCCTATGGGCGTGTCCGTGGTGGGCGTGTCCCTAATGGGCGTGTCCCTAATGGGCGTATCCCTGATGGGCGTGTCCCTAATGGGCGTGTCCCTAATGGGCGTGTCCCTAATGGGCGTGTCCCGTGGGCGTGTCCCTAATGGGCGTGTCCCGATGGGCGTGTCCCGATGGGCGTGTCCCTAATGGGCGTGTCCCCGATGGGCGTGTCCCTAATGGGTGCGTCCCGATGGGCGTGTCCCTAATGGGCGTGTCCCTAATGGGCGTGTCCCGTGGGCGTGTCCCTAATGGGCGTGTCCCGATGGGCGTGTCCCGATGGGCGTGTCCCCGATGGGCGTGTCCCTAATGGGCGTGTCCCTAATGGGCATGTCCCGGTGGGCGCGTCCCGGTGGGCGTGTCCCTAATGGGCGTGTCCCGATGGGCGTGTCCTGATGGGCGTGTCCCTAATCGGCGTGTCCCATGGGCGTGTCCCGATGGGCGTGTCCCCGATGGGCGTGTCCCTAATGGGCGTGTCCCGGGGGCGTGTCCCTAATGGGCGTGTCCCTAATGGGCGTGTCCCTAATGGGTGTGTCCCATGGGCGTGTCCCTAATGGGCGTGTCCCGATGGGCGTGTCCTGATGGGCGTGTCCCATGGGCGTGTCCCATGGGCGTGTCCCAGTGGGCGTGTCCCGGGGGCGTGTCCAGGTGAGCACCACCTGCGCATCCATCCGGTCACCTTGGCTGACGACGAAACCTTCGAGTGCCAGGCGGGGGGAGGGGAACGGGAGCGAGCCCCGAGCGTCCCGGGGGCGCAGCTCAGCGTGCTGGGTGAGACTGGTTATACTGGGATATACTGGGAGGGACTGGGAGGGGCTGGGGGGAGAAAACGCGGCGGGTTTGGGGTGAAAATTGGGGATTTTGGGGTGGAAAATGGGGATTTTGGGGGTGAAAAGGGAACTGGTTTAAACTGGGAGGGACTGGGAGGGAACTGGGTAAGGACTGGGGTTTTAGGGGTAAAACTGGGAGGGTTCATACTGGGATATACTGGGAGGGACTGGGAGGGGCCTGGGGGAGAAGACATGGCAGGTTTTGGGGTGAAAAATGGGGATTTTAGGGTGAAAAATGGGGATTTTAGGAGGGAAAATTGGGGGTTTAGGGGTGAAAAGGGGAGGGGATACTGGTTTGTACTGGTTTATACTGGGAGGGACTGGGGGGAGAAAACGTAGTGGCAGTTTTGGGGTGAAAAATGGGGATTTTAGGGGTGAAAAATGGGGGTTTTAGGGGTAAAAATGGGACGGGTTCATACTGGTTTATACTGGGATGGACTGGGAGAGACCTGGGGGGAAAGACATGGAGGTTTTGGGGTGAAAAATGAGGATTTTGGGGTGAAAAATGGGGATTTTAGGAGGGAAAATTGGGGGCTTTAGGGGTGAAAATGGGAGTGGGATATACTGGGTTATACTGGTCTATACTGGGAGGGACTGGGAGCAGAAAACACGGCAGTTTTGGGGTGAAAAATGGGGATTTTAGGAGGGAAAATTGGGGGTTTAGGGGTGAAAAAGTGGACTGGTTTGTACTGGTTTATACTGGGAGGGACTGGGGGAGAAAACGCAGAGGTTTTGGGGTGAAAATTGGGGATTTTAGGGTTAAAAAGGGAACTGGGTTATACAGGGAGGGATATACTGGTCTTTACTGGTTCTTACTGGGAAGCCACTGGGCTGCCCCTCCCCCACTCTCTGTCCATCCCAGTCTCTCCCAGTATAAACCAGTCCATTCCAGTCCATTCCCAGTTCCATCCCAGTCCATCCCAGTTTGGTTCCCAGTCTCTCCCAGTCCACTCCCAGTTTCCTCCCAGTATAAACCAGTTTATTCCCAGTCTATCCCATTTTGATCCCAGTTCACTCCCAGTCCCTCCCAGTCTCTCCCAGTATAAACCAGTCCATCCCAATCCATCCCCAGTTCATCCCAGTCCATCCCAGTAAAAACCAGTTCAATCCCAGTCCATCCCAGTAAAAACCAGTTCAATCCCAGTCCATCCCAGTCCATTCCCAGTTCCATCCCAGTTCCCTCCCAGTCCATCCCAGTATAAACCAGTTCCATCCCAGTACAAACCAGTTCAATCCCAGTTCCCTCCCAGTCCATCCCAGTCCATCCCAGTCCCTCCCAGTATAAACCAGTTCCCTCCCAGTCCCTCCCAGTCCCTCCCAGTCACTCCCAGTCCCTCCCAGTTCAATCGCAGTATAAACCAGTTCAATCCCAGTCCATCCCAGTATAAACCAGTCCATCCCAGTTCAATCCCAGTGACTCCCAGTCTCTCCCAGTCCCCCCAGGTCCCCCCGCGCTGGAGTTCCTGGAGGGGGCGGAGCTTCCCCTGGTGGGCGGGGCCGAAGTGGGGGTCAGATGCCACGCCCACAACGCTCGCCCCGCCCCCAGCCTGGAGCTGCGCCTGGGTGAGTCCGGGGGATTTGGGAATTTGGGGAATTTGGGGAAATTTGGGGAAATTTTGAGGAATTTGGGAGAAATTTGGGGAAATTTGGGGAAATTTGGGGAATTTTTGGGGAATTTGGGGAATTTGGGGGAAATTTGGGGAAATTTTGGGGAAATTTGGAGGAAATTTGGGGAAATTTGGAGGAAATTTGGGGAAGTTTGGGGAAATTTGGGGAATTTTGGAAAATTTTGGGGAAATTTGGAGAAAATTTTGGGGAATTTTGGGGAATTTTTGGGGAATTTTGGAAGAATTTTGGGGAAATTTTGGGGATTTTGGGGAATTTTTGGGGAACTTGGGGAATTTGGGGGAATTTTTGGGGAATTTTGGGGAAATTTGGGGAATTTGGGGAAATTTGGAGAATTTGGGGGAATTTTTGGGGAATTTGGGGGAAATTTGGGGAATTTTGGGGAATTTTGGGGACGTTTGGGGAAATTTGGGGAATTTTGGAAAATTTTGGGGAAATTTGGAGAAAATTTTGGGGAATTTTGGGGAATTTTTGGGGAATTTTGGGGAATTTTGGGGGAAATTTTTGGGGATTTTGGGGGAATATGGGGAAATTTGGGGGGATTTTGGGGGCTTTTGGGGGAATTTAGGTGGATTTTGAGGGAATTTGGCTGATTTTGGGCAATTTTGGGCTAATTTTGGGTAATTTTAGTCTAATTTTGGTCTAATTTTGGGTTAATTTTGGTCTAATTTCAGATAAATTTTGGGTTAATTTTGGGCTAATTTTGGTCCAATTTAGATCTAATTTTGGCTAATTTGGTCTAATTTTGGTCTAATTTTAGTCAAATTTTGGGCTAATTTTGCTCTAATTTTGGTCTAATTAAGGGTAAATTTTAGGCTAATTTTGGGCTAATTTCAGATAAATTTAGGTCTAATTTTGGTCCAATTTTGGTCCAATTTGGGTCCAATTTTGATCTAATTTTGGGGCAATTTTGGTCCAATTTTGATCTAATTTTTGTCTAATTTTAGTCTAATTTTAGTCTAACTTTGGGCTAATTTGGGATAAATTTTGGGTTAGTTTTGAGTGATTTTGGTTAATTTTAGTCTAATTTCAGTCTAATTTTGGTCTAATTTCAGTCTAATTTTGAGCTAATTTTGGGTGAATTTTGGTCTAATTTTTGACTAATTTTGGTCTAATTTTAGTCTAATTTTGGTCCAATTTTGATCTAATTTTGATCTAATTTTGGGGCAATTTTGGGCTGATTTTTTGCTAATTTTAGGCTAATTTTGGGCTAATTTTGGTCCAATTTTGATCTAATTTTGGGCTAATTTCAGATAAATTTTGGTCTAATTTTGGTCCAATTTTGGGTTCATTTTGGGTTCATTTTGGGGGATTTTGGTTCATTTCCTGCAGACAATCAGCTCCTCCCCGACGTTTCCTCTCGAGTGTTCGAAGGATCTCATCCCAAACTGAGCTCCAGCGAGGCCACAGTGAGGTGAGACCAGTACGGACCAGTATAAACCAGTACAAACCAGTATGGACCAGTAGGGACCAGTACAAACCAGTACAAACCAGTACAAACCAGTATAGACCAGTCCCATTTTTATCCCTAAAACTCCCATTTTCCACCCCAAAATCCCCATTTTCCACCCCAAAACTTCCATGTTTTCTCCTCCCAGTCTGTCCCAGTATAAACCAGTCCAAACCAGTCTAAACCAGTATAAACCAGTTCCCATTTTATCCCTTAAACTCCCATTTTCTCCCCTAAAATCCCCATTTTTCGCCCCAAAACCGCCGCGTTTTCTCCTCCCAGTCCCTCCCAGTATATCCCAGTATAAACCAGTATAAACCAGTTCCCATTTTTATCCCTCAAATTCACATTTTCCACCCCAAAATATCCATATTTCACCCCTAAAATCCCCATTTTTCACCCCAAAACAGCCGCGTTTTCTCCTCCCAGTCCCTCCCAGTATATCCCAGTATATCCCAGTATATCCCAGTATATCCCAGTATAAACCAGTATAAACCAGTACAAACCAGTCCCATTTTTACCCCTAAAATCCTGGATTTTCTCCCTAAAATCCCAACTTTCACCCCTAAAATCCCCATTTTTCGCCCCAAAACCGCCGCGTTTTCTTCTCCCAGTCCCTCCCAGTCCCTCCCAGTATAACCCAGTATAAACCAGTTCAAACCAGTTCAAACCAGTATAAACCAGTCCCATTTTATCCCTAAAACTCCCATTTTCCACCCCAAAATCTCCATTTTCCACCCCAAAACTTCCATGTTTTCTCCTCCCAGTCTGTCCCAGTATAAACCAGTCCAAACCAGTCCAAACCAGTATAAACCAGTTCCCATTTTTATCCCTTAAACTCCCATTTTCACCCCTAAAATCCCCATTTTTCACCCCAAAATCCCCGTTTTTCGCCCCCAAAACCGCCGCGTTTTCTCCTCCCAGTCCCTCCCAGTCCCTCCCAGTATAAACCAGTCCCTCCCAGTCCCCCCAGTGACCCCAGTTTCCGCAGGCTGACCCCCACTCCGGCCCACCAAGGTCAGCTGCTCACCTGCTCAGCGTCCAACGCGGCTGGGAAAGCTCCTGCCGAGGCAAAGCTGCGGCTGGACGTGCTGGGTGAGGCTGGAATCTTCCCAAAAATTCCCAAAAATTCCCAAAATGTTCCCGAAAAATCCAAAAAAATTGGGAAATATGGAAAAAAAAATGAAATTGCCACAAAAATTGACGCAAAAATGACTAAAAAATGACCTAAAATTGACACAAAATTGACCCAAAAATGACTCGAAATGGAGTCAAATCCTGGGTGAGTCTGGAATTCCCAAAATATTCCCGAAAATTCCCAAAATGTTCCCCAAAAAAATCCAAAAAAATCCAAAAATTTTGGAAATATGGAAAAAAACCCGAAATTGCCACAAAAATTGACCCAAAAACAACTCAAAATTGACCCAAAATTGACCCAAAATTGAGTCAAATCAGCCCAAAGTGCAGCTGGACGTGCTGGGTGAGGCCAGAATGTTCCCCAAAATTCCTAAAATATTCCCAAAATGTTCCCAAAATGTTCCCCAAAAATCAAAAAATTTGGGAAATATGGAAAAAACCCCGAAATTGCCACAAAATTGACCCAAAAATGACCCAAAATTGACTCCAAAATGACTAAAAAATAACCCAAAATTGACCCAAAAATGACACAAAAGTGACTAAAAAATGACCCAAAATGGACTAAAATCCTGGGTGAGTCTGGAATTCCCAAAATATTCCCGAAAATTCCCAAAATGTTCCCAAAAAAATCCAAAAATTTGGGAAATATGGAAAAAAACCTGAAATTGCCACAAAAATTGATCCAAAAATGTCCCAAAAATGACCCAAAAAGTGCAGCTGGACGTGCTGGGTGAGTCAGAAATGTTCCCAAAAATTCCCAAAAATTCCCAAAATGTTCCCAAAATGTTCCCGAAAAATCCAAAAATTTGGGAAATGTGAAAAAAAAAAAGAAATTGCCACCAAAATTGACGCAAAAATGACTAAAAAATGACCTAAAATTGACACAAAATTGACCCAAAAATGACTCAAAATGGAGTCAAATCCTGGGTGAGTCTGGAATTCCCAAAATATTCCCGAAAATTCCCAAAATGTTCCCAAAAAATTCCAAAAAATTCTGAAAAATTTTGGAAATATGGAAAAAAACCCGAAATTGCCACAAAAATTGACCCAAAAACAACTCAAAATTGACCCAAAATTGACCCAAAATTGAGTCAAATCAGCCCAAAGTGCAGCTGGACGTGCTGGGTGAGGCCAGAATGTTCCCCAAAATTCCTAAAATATTCCCAAAATGTTCCCAAAATGTTCCCCAAAAATCAAAAAATTTGGGAAATATGGAAAAAACCCCGAAATTGCCACAAAATTGACCCAAAAATGACCCAAAATTGACTCCAAAATGACTAAAAAATAACCCAAAATTGACCCAAAAATGACACAAAAGTGACTAAAAAATGACCCAAAATGGACTAAAATCCTGGGTGAGTCTGGAATTCCCAAAATATTCCCGAAAATTCCCAAAATGTTCCCCAAAAAAAATCCAAAAATTTGGGAAATATGGAAAAAAACCTGAAATTGCCACAAAAATTGATCCAAAAATGTCCCAAAAATGACCCAAAAAGTGCAGCTGGACGTGCTGGGTGAGTCAGAAATGTTCCCAAAAATTCCCAAAAATTCCCAAAATGTTCCCAAAATGTTCCCGAAAAATCCAAAAAATTGGGAAATATGGAAAAAAAAAATGAAATTGCCACAAAAATTGACCCAAAAATGACTAAAAAATGACCTAAAATTGACACAAAATTGACCCAAAAATGACTCAAAATGGAGTCAAATCCTGGGTGAGTCCGAAATTCCCAAAATATTCCCAAAAATTCCCAAAATGTTCCCCAAAAATTCCCAAAAAAATCCAAAAATTTTGGAAATATGGAAAAAAACCCGAAATTGCCACAAAAATTGACCCCAAAATGACCCAAAATTGACCCAAAATGACCCAAAATTGACCCAAAAATGACACAAAAATGACACAAAAGTGACTAAAAAATGACTCAAAATGGACTAAAATCCTGGGTGAATCTGAAATTCCCAAAATATTCCCGAAAATTCCCAAAATATTCCCACAATGTCCCCAAAAAATCCAAAAATTCCCCAAATATTTTTTAAAAACCCCAAATTGAACCCCAAAAATGAACCAAAATTACTCAAACAATCCCAAAATCTGCCAAAATCCATCAAATAATCCCAAAATTGCCTCCAAAATCCACCTGAAGCAGCTCCAGTCCCTCCCAGTCCCTCCCAGTTCAATCCCAGTTTATCCCAGTCCATTTCCAGTCCATCCCAGTTCACTCCCAGTTTTTCCCAGTTCAATCCCAGTTCCATCCCAGTCCCTCCCAGTGCTCCCAGTCCATCCCAGTCCATCCCAGTTCAATCCCAGCCCTCCAGTCCCTCCCAGTTCAATCCCAGTCCCTCCCAGTTCATTCCCAGTCTCTCCCAGTCACTCCCAGTCCATCCCAGTTCAATCCCAGTCCCTCCCAGTTTACTCCCAGCTCACTCCCAGTCCATTTCAGTCCCTCCCAGTCGCTCCCAGCTCACTCCCAGTCTCTCCCAGTCCCTCCCAGTCCAATCCCAGTCCATCCCAGTCCATCCCAGTCCCTCCCAGTTCCCTCCCAGTCCACTCCCAGTTCCCTCCCAGTCACTCCCAGTTCAATCCCAGTCACTCCCAGTTCAATCCCAGTCTCTCCCAGTCGCTCCCAGTCGCTCCCAGTCGCTCCCAGTCCCTCCCAGCTCACTCCCAGTCCCTCCCAGCTCACTCCCAGTCCCTCCCAGTTCAATCCCAGTCCCTCCCAGTCCCTCCCAGCTCACTCCCAGTTCCTCCCAGTTCAATCCCAGTCCATCCCAGTCCGTCCCAGCTCACTCCCAGTCTCTCCCAGCCGCTCCCAGTGCTCCCAGTATCGAGGGTTTGCCGTCGCCGCCGTTGCTCCGGGCAGGGGAGGAGCTGCAGTTGCTCTGTGTGACCAGAGGGGGCAGACCTGCGCCCAGCCTGTACTGGGACAAGGTACTGGGAGCACTGGAAGGGACTGGGAGGGACTGGGAGTGAGCTGGGATTGAACTGGGATGGACTGGGATTGAACTGGGATGGACTGGGATTGAACTGGGAGAGACTGGGAGGGACTGGGAGGGAACTGGGAAGGACTGGGAGGAACTGGGAATGAACTGGGAGGGACTGGGAGGAGCTGGGATTAAACTGGGATGGACTGGGATTGGACTGGGATGGACTGGGAGGGACTGGGATGGACTGGGAGTGAACTGGGATGGACTGGGATGGACTGGGATGAACTGGGAGGGATTGGGATGGACTGGGAGTGAACTGGGATGGACTGGGATGGACTGGGAGGGACTGGGATGGACTGGGAATGAACTGGGAATGAACTGGGAGGGACTGGGATGGACTGGGATGGACTGGGAGGGACTGGGAGGGAACTGGGATGGACTGGGATGAACTGGGAATGAACTGGGAATGAACTGGGAATTAACTGGGAGGGACTGGGATGAACTGGGATCCTTTTCAATGGGCGTGGCCTCAATGTAACCCCACCCTTCCCAGTTAGCCACGCCCCTTTCCTTTAACCCCTTCCTTCCCAGTAACTCCTCCCTTTCCTTTAACCCTGTCTTTAAACCGCGCCCATTTCCCTTGACCACGCCCCTTTCTCTTTAACCACACCCATTTCCTTTGACCACGCCCCATTCTCTTTAACCACGCCCCTTTCAATGACCACATCCTTTCCTATTAACCCCTTCCTTTCCTATTAACCACGCCCCTTTAATTAACCACGCCCCTTTAATTAACCCCTTCCTTTCCTATTAACCCCTTCCTTTCCTATTAACCACGCCCCTTTAATTAACCACGCCCCTTTAATTAACCACGCCCCTTTAATTAACCTCATCCTTTCCTATTAACCCCTTCCTTTCCTATTAGCCCCGCCTCTTTAATTAACCACACCACACTTTAATTAACTCTGCCCATTTAATTAACCCCACCCCTTTAATTAACTCGTTGCTTTCCTATTAACCCCTTCCTTTCCTATTGGCCCTGCCTCTTTAATGATCCACGCCCACTTAATTAACCCCACTCCTTTAATTAACCACGCCCTTTCTGTTTAACCCCTTCCTTTCCCATTAACCCCACCCCTTTAATGAACCCCAACCCTCTAATTAACCCCGCCCCTTTAATTAACCACACCCCTAATTAACCCCTTCCTTTCCCATAACCCATTCCTTTCCCATTAGCCACACCCCTCTAATTAACCCTGCCATTCTAATTAACCCCGCCCCTCTAATTAACCCCTTCCTTTCCCTTTAACCCCTTCCTTTCCCATTAACCACACCCCTCTAATTAACCCCGCCCCTTTAATTAACCACACCCCTTAATTAACCCCTTCCTTTCCCTTTAACCCTTTCCTTTCCCATTAACCACACCCCTCTAATTAACCCCGCCCCAATTAACCCCGCCCCTTTAATTAACCCCGCCCCTCTAATTAACCCCACCCCTCTAATTAACCCCTTCCTTTCCCATTAACCCCTTCCTTTCCCATTAACCCTTTCCTTTCCCATTAACCCTTTCCTTTCCCATTGACCCGCCCCTCTAATTAGCCACGCCCCTCTAATTAACCGCGCCCCTCTGGCCCCGCCCCCAGGACGGGCAGCCGCTGGAGGGGGCGTGGTCTCACGACGCGGTGGGCGTGACCCGCAGCCGCCTCCGGCTGGGCGTGGCTCCGGAGGACAACGGCGCCACCCTGCGCTGCCGGGCGGTGACGTCACTTCCGGGAGGGGGGGCAGCGCCAGCGTCAAACTGGGAGTGATGTGTGAGAGACTGGGAGGGACTGGGAGGGACTGGGAGGGACTGGGAGGGGGTTGGGATAAACTGGGAGGGACTGGGTTATACTGGGATGGAACTGGGATGGACTGGGATTGAACTGGGAGGGACTGGGATAAACTGGGATAAACTGGGATTGAACTGGGATGGACTGGGATAAACTGGGATAAGCTGGGATTGAACTGGGATGGACTGGGATTGAACTGGGAGGGACTGGGATAAACTGGGATAAACTGGGATTGAACTGGGATGGACTGGGATTGAACTGGGAGGGACTGGGATAAACTGGGATAAACTGGGATTGAACTGGGATGGACTGGGATTGAACTGGAAGGGACTGGGATGGACTGGGAGGGACTGGGATTGAACTGGGAAGGACTGGGAGGGGATTGGGATAAACTGGGATTGAACTGGGAGGGACTGGGAGGGGACTGGGCCACCCCAGTTTGGTTTATACTGGTTCATACTGGTTCATACTGGTCCATACTGGTCAGACCATACTAATCTATACTAACTCATGCCCATCCATACTGGTTTATACTGGGAGTCCACACCAGTTCATACTGGTTTATACTGGTCCATACTGGTCTGTACTGGTCTGCACCAGTTCATACTGGTTTATACTGGTCTATACTGGTCAGACCATAGTGATCAACACTAACCCACACTGACCCATATTAGTCTATGGTTACTTATACTGGTCCTTACTGGTCTGTACTGGTCCATACTGGTCCATACCGGTCTGCACCAGTTCATACTGGTCCATACTGGTCCATACTGGTTCCTACTGGTTTATACTGGTCCGTACTGGTCAGACGGCCCCTCGGAGGTGACCCTGCTGGGCTCGGGGTCAGTGCAGGAGGACGGCGAGGCTCAGCTGAGCTGCACCAGTGCTCCCAGTAACCCCCCAGTTCGGCTGCGCTGGTGGCTGGGAGGGAGAGAGCTGCGAGCCAATCACGAGAGCCTGGAGCCGGTGAGGGACTGGTCATACTGGTTATACTGGTTTGTACTGGTTTGTACTGGGAGAGAGCTGCGAGCCAATCACGAGAGCCTGGAGCCGGTGAGAGACTGGTTATACTGGTTATACTGGTTTGTACTGGGAGAGAGCTGCGAGCCAATCATGAGAGCCTGGAGCCGGTGAGGGACTGGTTATACTGGTTATACTAGTTTATACTGGGAGGGAGCTGCGAGCCAATCATGAGAGCCTGGAGCCGGTGAGGGACTGGTTATACTGGTTATGCTGGTTTGTACTGGGAGGGAGCTGCGAGCCAATCACGAGAGCCTGGAGCCGGTGAGGGACTGGTCATACTGGTTATACTGGTTTGTACTGGGAGGGAGCTGCGAGCCAATCACGAGAGCCTGGAGCCGGTGAGGGACTGGTCATACTGGTTTGTACTGGTTTGTACTGGGAGGGAGCTGCGAGCCAATCAGGAGAGCCTGGAGCAGGTGAGGGACTGGTTATACTGGTTTGTACTGGTTTGTACTGGGAGGGAGCTGCGAGCCAATCACAAGAGCCTGGAGCCGGTGAGGGACTGGTCATACTGGTTATACTGGTTTGTACTGGGAGAGAGCTGCGAGCCAATCACGAGAGCCTGGAGCCGGTGAGGGACTGGTCATACTGGTTATACTGGTTTGTACTGGGAGGGAGCTGCGAGCCAATCAGGACAGCCTGGAGCCGGTGAGGGACTGGTTATACTGGTTATACTGGTTATACTGGTTTGTACTGGTTTGTACTGGGAGGGAGCTGCGAGCCAATCACGAGAGCCTGGAGCCGGTGAGAGACTGGTTATACTGGTTATACTGGTTTATACTGGGAGGGAGCTGCGAGCCAATCACGAGAGCCTGGAGCCGGTGAGGGACTGGTTATACTGGTTATACTGGTTTATACTGGGAGAGAGCTGCGAGCCAATCAGGAGAGCCTGGAGCCGGTGAGGGACTGGTTATACTGGTTATACTGGTTATACTGGTTTGTACTGGTTTGTACTGGGAGAGAGCTGCGAGCCAATCAGGAGAGCCTGGAGCCGGTGAGGGACTGGTTATACTGGTTATACTGGTTTATACTGGGAGAGAGCTGCGAGCCAATCAGGAGAGCCTGGAGCCGGTGAGGGACTGGTCATACTGGTTATACTGGTTTGTACTGGGAGGGAGCTGCGAGCCAATCAGGAGAGCCTGGAGCCGGTGAGGGACTGGTTATACTGGTTATACTGGTTATACTGGTTTGTACTGGTTTGTACTGGGAGAGAGCTGTGAGCCAATCACGAGAGCCTGGAGCCGGTGAGGGACTGGTCATACTGGTTATACTGGTTTATACTGGGAGAGAGCTGCGAGCCAATCACGAGAGCCTGGAGCCGGTGAGGGACTGGTCATACTGGTTATACTGGTTTATACTGGGAGAGAGCTGCGAGCCAATCACGAGAGCCTGGAGCCGGTGAGGGGACTGGTTATACTGGTTTGTACTGGTTTATACTGGTTTATACTGGTTTATACTGGGAGGGAGCTGCGAGCCAATCACGAGAGCCTGGAGCCGGTGAGGGACTGGTTATACTGGTTTGTACTGGGAGGGACTGGGAGGGGATTGAGAGGGACTGGGATTGAACTGGGAGAGACTGGGATGGAACTGGGAGAGACTGGGATGGAACTGGGAAGGACTGGGAGGGACTGGGAGGGGTGGAGGAGGGGCTTTGACCCCTGGGTGACCCCGTCTTGGCCCCTCCCATGTGGGCGTGGCTTTAACCCAGTGGCTCCTCCCCAGGGGGCGTGGCTTTAACGCATTTGGCTCTCGAGTGGGCGTGGCTTAACCCGATTGGCTCTTCCTCCAGGGAGGGCGTGGCTTTAATGGGTTTGACTAGTTGGGGGAGTGGCTTAACCCATTGGCTCCTCCCCCCAGGGGGCGTGGTTTAACCCATTGGCTCCTCCCAAGGGCGTGGCCTAGTAAAATTTTCCTCCTCAAGGGGGCGTGGCCTAACACATTGGTTCCTCCCATGGGCGTGGCTTGGCTTGATTGGCTCCTCTCCCCTAGGGGCATGGTTTAACCCTATTGGCTCCTCCTCAAGTGGGCGTGGCTTAATCCATTGGCATCTCCCAAGGGGTCGTGGCTCTAACCCATTGGCTCCTCCCTCAGGGGGTGTGGTTTAAACCATTGGCTCCTCTCCCCATGGGCGTGGCTTGACCCAATTAGCTCCTCCCATGGGTGTGGCTTAACCCATTGGCTCCCCCAGGGGGCGTGGCTCTAACCCACTAGCTCCTCCCTTGGGCATGGTTCAATCTGATTGGCTCCTCCCAAGGGGGGCATGGCCTAACCCATTGCTCCTCCCAAGGGGCGTGGCTCTAACCCGCTTGGCTCCACCTGTGGGCGTGGCTTAATCCGATTGGCTCACCTCTGACGGGGTGTGGCTTAACCCATTGGCTCCTCCTGTGGGCGTAGCTTAATCCATTGGCTCCTCCCAAGGGGGGTGTGGTTTAAATCATTGGCTCCTCCCCAAGGGGGCGTGGTTTAACACATTGGCACTTCCCGTGGGCGTGGTTTGCCCCGATTGGCTTCTCCCCAGGGGGCGTGGCTTATCACGATTGGCTCCTCCTCCAGGGGCGCATGGGTTAACCCATTGGCTCTTCCCATGGGCATGGCTTAGCCTGATTGGCTCCTCCCCAAGGGGCGTGGTTCAAATCATTGGCTCCTCCCCAGGGGCATGGCTCTAACACATTGGCTCCTCCCATGGGTGTGGTTTAACCCATTGGCTCCTCCCCCAAGGGGGCGTAGTTTTACCAATTGGCTCCTTGACCCAATTGGTTGATAGGCTTGACCGATTTGGCTCCTCCCAAGGGGGCGTGGCTTAAGCCCCGGGTCTTTCCCCAGGGGGCGTGGCTTAAGCCACTGGCTCCTCCCCAAAGGCGGTGTGGCTCTAGCCCATTGGCTGCTCCCCCACGGGGGCGTGGTTTAACCTGCTTGGCTCCTCCCCCAGGGGGACGTGGTTTAACCCATTGGCTCCTCCCAGAGGGGCGTGGTTCTAACCCATTGGCTCCTCCCCATGGGGGGCGTGGCTCTAACCCTTTGGCTCCTCCCCAGGGGGGCGTGGCTCTAACCCCTTGTCTCCTCCCCCAGGGGGCGTGGCTCTAACACTTTGGCTCCTCCCCATGGGGGGGCGTGGCTCTAACCCCTTGGCTCCTCCCCCAGGGGGCGTGTCCGTGTCCAACCTGACGCTGCGGGGCAGAGTGAAGGATCATGGGAGCTCGCTGGTGTGCGAGGCGGAGACCCCGGGGTGGGCAGCAGGAGCGCCGCAGTGACCCTCAGCGTCAGCCGTGAGCCAGACTGGGTTATACTGGGTTATACTGGGTTATACTGGGAGGGACTGGGGTGGGCAGCAGGAGCGCCGCAGCGACCCTCAGCGTCAGCCGTGAGCCAGACTGGGTTATACTGGGTTATACTGGGTTATACTGGGAGGGACTGGGGTGGGCAGCAGGAGCGCCGCAGCGACCCTCAGCGTCAGCCGTGAGCCAGACTGGGTTATACTGGGTTATACTGGGAGGGACTGGGGGTGGGCAGCAGGAGCGCCGCAGTGACCCTCAGCGTCAGCCGTGAGCCAGACTGGGTTATACTGGGTTATACTGGGTTATACTGGGAGGGACTGGGGTGGGCAGCAGGAGCGCCGCAGCGACCCTCAGCGTCAGCCGTGAGCCAGACTGGGTTATACTGGGTTATACTGGGAGGGACTGGGAGCAACTGGGGTGGGCAGCAGGAGCGCCGCAGTGACCCTCAGCGTCAGCCGTGAGATGAACTGGGTTATACTGGGTTATACTGGGAGGGACTGGGAGGGACTGGGATTGGAACTGGGGGGGGACTGGGAGGGACTGGGAGGGACTGGGAGGAAAAAACGCGGCAGTTTTGGGGTGAAAAATGGGGATTTTAGGGGGGAAAATGAGGGTTTTGGGGGGGGAGAAATGGGACTGGTTTATACTGGGAGGGAATGGGATGGAATGGGAGGGACTGGGAATGAACTGGGTTATACTGGGAGGGAGTGGGAGGGAACTGGGATGGATTGGGACGGACTGGGAGAGACTGGGTTATACTGGGAGGCACTGGGATGGAACTGGGATGGAACTGGGACAGACTGGGAGGGAGTGGGTGGGAGTGGGAGAGACTGGGATTGAACTGGGATGAACTTGGATTGAACTGGGATTGAACTGGGATGAACTGGGATGGACTGGGATGAACTGGGATTGAACTGGGATGAACCAGGATGGACTGGTCAGTACTGTGGGCGTGTCCCTTTAAGAGGGGGCGTGTCCCTGACTGGCCACGCCCCCAGACCCTCCCCAGGCGCTCTGGGTGGAAGCTCCGCCCCCCAACGTCACCTTCCGGGCGGGGGAGGGGCTGCGAATGCTGTGCCACGCGCGGGGGGGACATCCCCCCCCGAAACTCACCTGGACCAAGGTGAGAATCCCAAAAATTCCCAAAAATATCCCCAAAAATATCCCCAAACATCTCCCCCGAAACTCACCTGGACCAAGGTGAGAATCCCAAAAATTCCCAAAAATATCCCCAAAAATATCCCCAAACATCTCCCCCGAAACTCACCTGGACCAAGGTGAGAATCCCAAAAATTCCCAAAAATATCCCCAAAAATATCCCCAAACATCTCCCCCGAAACTCACCTGGACCAAGGTGAGAATTCCCAAAAATCCCCAAAAAATATCCCCAAAAATATCCCCAAACATCCCCCCGAAACTCACCTGGACCAAGGTGAGAATTCCCAAAAATTCCCAAAAATATCCCCAAACATCCCCCGAAACTCACCTGGACCAAGGTGAGACTCCCCAAAAATTCCCAAAAATATCCCCAAAAATATCCCCAAACATCTCCCCCGAAACTCACCTGGACCAAGGTGAGAATCCCAAAAATCCCAAAAATATCCCCAAAAATATCCCCAAACATCCCCCCCGAAACTCACCTGGACAAAGGTGAGAATCCCAAAAATTCCCAAAAATATCCCCAAACATCCCCCGAAACTCACCTGGACCAAGGTGAGACTCCCCAAAAATTCCCAAAAATATCCCCAAAAATATCCCCAAACATCTCCCCCGAAACTCACCTGGACCAAGGTGAGAATCCCAAAAATCCCAAAAATATCCCCAAAAATATCCCCAAACATCTCCCCGAAACTCACCTGGACCAAGGTGAGAATCCCAAAAATCCCAAAAATATCCCCAAAAATATCCCCAAACATCTCCCCCGAAACTCACCTGGACAAAGGTGAGAATCCCAAAAATTCCCAAAAATATCCCCAAACATCTCCCCGAAACTCACCTGGACCAAGGTGAGAATCCCAAAAATCCCAAAAATATCCCAAAAATATCCCCAAACATCTCCCCCCGAAACTCACCTGGACCAAGGTGAGAATTCCCAAAAATTCCAAAAAATATCCCCAAACATCTCCCCGAAACTCACCTGGACCAAGGTGAGAATTCCCAAAAATCCCAAAAATATCCCCAAAAATATCCCCAAACATCTCCCCCGAAACTCACCTGGACCAAGGTGAGAATCCCAAAAATCCCCAAAAAATATCCCCAAACATCCTCCCTGAAATTCACCTGGACCAAGGTGAGAATTCCCAAAAAATTCCCAAAAAATTCCCAAAAAATATTCCCAAAAATTCCCAAAATATTTCCAAAAATATCCCTAAACATCCTCCCTGAAACTCACCTGGACCAAGGTGAGAATTCCCAAAAATTCCCAAAAAATTCCCAAAAAATTCCCAAAAAATATTCCCAAAAATTCCCAAAATATTTCCAAAAATATCCCCAAACATCCCCCCGAAACTCACCTGGACCAAGGTGAGAATCCCCAAAAATTCCCCAAAAATATTCCCAAAAATTTCCCAAATAAATCCCGAAATCCCCAAAAATATCCCAAAAATACCCAAAAATATTCCAAATAAAATCCAAAAATTCCCCAAAAAATCCCCAAATATTCTCATTTTCTCCCCAAAACCCCAAAACGGTTCACAAAAAAATCCCCAAAAAATCCCAAAAATATCCCAAAAATCCTCCCAGTCCCTCCCAGTATAAACCAGTTTGATCTCAATCTTCTCCCAGTATAAACCACTATAACCAGTTCCCTTTTTCATCCCAAAACTCACATTTTTGCCCCCAAAATCCCCATTTTTCACCCCAAAACCACCACATTTTGCCCTCCCAGTCCCTCCCAGTATATCCCAGTTCCATCCCAGTTTGATCCCAGTCCAAACCAGTATAAATCAATCCCATTTTTAACCCTTAAACTCCCATTTTTGCCCCAAAATCCCCATTTTTCGCCCCAAAACCGCCGCGTTTTCCCCTCCCAGTCCCTCCCAGTATAAACCAGTATATCCCAGTTTAATCCCCGCCCCCTCCCCAGGAAGGGCGCCCCCTGGCGGACGCCCCGCCCCAGACCCGCGCGGGTCACGTGACCTCGCGCGCCCTTGACGTCACGACCACGCCCAGCGACAACGGCGCCCCCTACCGGTGCGAGGCGGGGCCGGGCCGCCAGGGGGCGCCACCCACCCGCAGCGACCCCATCCGGCTGAGAGTGACCTGTGAGGGACTGGGAGGGACTGGTTTATACTGGGAGGGACTGGGAGGAGAAAATGTAGCAGTTTTGGGGTGAAAAATGGGCATTTTAGGGGCAAAAATGGGGATTTTGGGGTGGAAAATGGGAGCTTAAGGGTTAAAATGTGACTGGTTTACACTGGGAGGGGATTGGAATCAAACTGGGTTATACTGGGAGGGACTGGGGGGAAAAAATTCGGCAGTTTTAGGGTGAAAAATGGGGATTTTAGGGGCGAAAATGGGAGTTTTAGGGGGAAAGTGGGACTGGTTTATACTGGGAGGGACTGGGAGGAGATTGGGAGAAACTGGGATGGGACTGGGGGAGTGGATTTGGATCCAACTGGGTTATACTGGGATGGACTGGGAGAGACTGGGAGTTACTGGGAGGGACCTGGAGGGGAACTGGGTTATACTGGGAGGGACTGGGAGAGAACTGGGAAGTTACTGGTTTATACTGGGAGGCACTGGGACAGCATTGAGGGTGTGGCCACGGGTGGGCGTGGCCTCCGTGTGCCCCTCCCAGTCCCTCCCAGTCCCTCCCAGTCACTCCCAGTCTCTCCCAGTAACTCCCAGTCCCTCCCAGTCCCTCCCAGTAACTCCCAGTCCCTCCCAGTCCCTCCCAGTCCCTCCCAGTCCCTCCCAGTCTCTCCCAGTCCCTCCCAGTAACTCCCAGTCTCTCCCAGTCCCAGCCCAGTCTGTCTCCATCTCGGTCTCTCCGCGGGAGCCACGCCCAGGCCACGCCCTCAGCCTCACCTGTCGCGCTGGCCCCGCCCACCCTGCGCCGGAGCTCACCTGGCTGCGGCCCGGCCACGCCCCGTGAGAAACCAGTGACTCCCAGTAACCTCCCAGTAACCTCCCAGTAACTCCCAGTAACCCCCAGTGTGATCCCAGTAACTCCCAGTAACTCCCAGTGGGAAACCAGTAACTCCCAGTAACTCCCAGTAACTCCCAGTAACTCCCAGTAACACCAGTAACTCCTGAGACCCTTCCTAGTAACCCCCAGTGTGATCCCAGTAACTCCCAGTGGGAAACCAGTAACTCCCAGTAACTCCCAGTAACTCCCAGTAACACCAGTAACTCCCACCCTGCCCCAGAGCTCACCTGGCTGCAGCCCGGCCATGCCCCGTGAGAAACCAGTCACACCAGTAACACCAGTAACTCCCAGTAACACCTGAGAGCCTTCCCAGTAACCCCCAGTGTGATCCCAGTAACTCCCAGTAACCCCCAGTGGGAAACCAGTAACTCCCAGTAACTCCCAGTAACACCTGAGAGCCTTCCCAGTAACCCCCAGTGGGAAACCAGTGACTCCCAGTAACTCCCAGTGGGAAACCAGTAACTCCCAGTAACTCCCAGTAACTCCCAGTAACTCCCAGTAACACCAGTAACTCCCACCCTGTGCCGGAGCTCACCTGGCTGCGGCCCGGCCACGCCCCGTGAGAAACCAGTCACACCAGTAACACCAGTAACTCCCAGTAACACCTGAGAGCCTTCCCAGTAATTCCCAGTGGGAAACCAGTGACTCCCAGTAACTCCCAGTAACACCTGAGAGCCTTCCCAGTAACCCCCAGTGGGAAACCAGTGACTCCCAGTAACTCCCAGTGGGAAACCAGTGACTCCCAGTAACTCCCAGTAACACCTGACAGCCTTCCCAGTATCTCCCAGTGTGATCCCAGTATCTCCCAGTGTGATCCCAGTATCTCCCAGTGTGATCCCAGTAACTCCCAGTAACACCAGTAACTCCCAGTAACACCAGTAACTCCCAGTAACACCAGTAACTCCCACCCTGCGCCGGAGCTCACCTGGCTGCGGCCCGTGAGAAACCAGTGACTCCCAGTAACACCACTGACTCCCAGTAACTCCCAGTAACCTCCCAGTAACACCAGTAACCCCTATGGCCCTTCCCAGTAACTCCCAGTGGGAAACCAGTAACTCCCAGTAACTCCCAGTGGGAAACCAGTAACTTCCCAGTAACACCAGTAACTCCCAGTAACTCCCAGTGCTCCCAGTAACTCCCAGTGCTCCCAGTTACTCCTACCTCCCTTCCCAGTCCCTCCCAGTATAAACCAGTCATACCCAGTTCTCCCCAATCACCTCCCAGTCCCTCCCAGTATATCCCAGTCCCTCCCAGTCTGTCTCAACCACCTCCCAGTCCCTCCCAGTCCCTCCCAGTATAAACCAGTTACCCTAAATTCCCTCCCAGTCCCTCCCAGTGCATCCCAGTATAAACCATTTGCCCCCAATCACCTCCCAGTAACTCCCAGTAATTCCCAGTAACACCAATAAACAAGTTGTACCCAATCCCAGTTCATTCCCAGTTCTTCCCAGTTCCATCCCAGTCCCTCCCAATCCCCTCCCAGTCCATCCCAGTCCATCCCAGTTCCCTCCCAGTATAAACCAGTTCATTTTTAACCCTTAAACTCCCATTTTTCCCCCTCAAATCCCCATTTTTCACCCCAAATCCACCAATTTCTTTCCTCCCAGTCCCTCCCAGTATAAACCAGTTACCCTCAATCCCCTCCCAGTCCCTCCCAGTACAAACCAGTTACCCTAAATCACCCCTCAATCCCCTCCCAGTCCCTCCCAGTACAAACCAGTCCCCATTTCCCCCCCCAAACCCCCATTTCCCACCCTAAAATCCCCATTTTTCACCCCAAAACCACCCGGTTTTCCCCTCCCAGTACAAACCAGTAACCCCAGTTCCGCTCAGCTCCCCAGGCACGCCCCTCCCCACAAGCCCCGCCCCCCACGGCGCGGTGTGGGCGTGGTCTCGGCTCGTCCTGCAGGGGGCGCTGTCGCTGCAGGGCCAGCGGGTCACGTGCCGGGCCTGGAGCGGGGGGATGGGCACGGCGGTGAGCGCCAGCGCCACCCTGCGGCTGCGGCGTGAGTGACACTGGTTATACTGGTTTATACTGGGAGGGACTGGGAGGGGCTGGGGGGAGAAAACGCGGCGGTTTTGGGGTGAAAAATGGGGATTTTAAGGTGAAAAATGGGGATTTTGGGGTGAAAATGGGGACTGGTTTGTACTGGGAGGGACTGGGTGGAAATTGGGAGGGACTGGGTTATACTGGTTTATACTGGGAGGGACTGGGAGGAGAAAACGTGGCGGTTTTGGGGTGAAAAATGGGGATTTTAGGGTTAAAAATGGGGATTTTAGAGTGAAAATGGGAGTTTAAGGGTTAAAAAGGGGACTGGTGTATACTGGTTTATACTGGGAGGCACTGGGATATACTGGTTTATACTGGGAGGCACTGGGAGGCACTGGGGGAGAAAACATGGAGGTTTTGGGGTGAAAATTGGGGATTTTAGGGTTAAAAATGCGAGTTTAAGGGTTAAAAATTGAACTGGTTTATACTGGGAGAGACTGGGAGGTGAGAGTGAGCAGCCTGGAGGGTAACTGGGATGGACTGGTTTATACTGGGAGGGACTAGGGGGAGAAAACATGGAGGTTTTGGGGTGAAAATTGGGGATTTTAGGGTTAAAAATGGGACTTTGAGGGTTAAAAATGGGATTGGTTTACACTGGTTTATACTGGTTTGTACTGGGAGGGGATTGGGAGGGGACTGGGTTATACTGGGAGCAACTGGGAGGGAACTGGGAATGGACTGAGGGCAACTGGGAGGGACTGGGAGGAAACTGGGATTGAACTGGGATTGTACTGGGACTGAACTGGGTTAAACTGGTCTGGACTGGTCCCAAACTGGTCCCAAACTGGTCCGAACTGGTCTGAACTGGTCCCAGACCCGCCGGTGCTCACCGCCAGCCCCTCCCCCCTGCTGGTTCCGGAAGGTTCCGAAGCTTCCCTGGCGGTTTCCATCCAAGCCCATCCCCCACCCGAGAGCTGTACCTGGAGCGTCAGGGGGCGGAGCATCAGCCCGGGTACTGGTTTGTACTGGTTTGTACTGGGAGGGACTGGGAGGGACTGGGAGGAGAAAACGCGGCGGTTTTGGGGTGAAAAATGGGGATTTTGGGGTTAAAAATGGGGATTTTGGGGGGAAATCGGGAGTTTAAGGGTTAAAAATGGGAACTGGTTTATACTGGTTTATACTGGTTTATACTGGGAGGGACTGGGATATACTGGGAGGGACTGGTAGGGAAAACCGTGGTGGTTTTGGGGTGAAAAATGAGGATTTTGGGTGGGAAACGGGAGTTTAAGGGTTAAAAATGGGACTGGTTTATACTGGGAGGGAACTGGGGTATAGTGGGATATACTGGTTTATACTGGTTTGGACTGGGAGGGACTGAGAAGAGAAAACGTGGTGGTTTTGGGGTGAAAAATGGGGATTTTAGGGGGAAAATGGGACTGGTTTATACTGGGAGGGACTGGTAGGGAACTGGTAGGGACTGGGATATACTGGTTTATACTGGGAGGGACTGGAAGGGAACTGGAGGGTTACTGGGAACACTGGGAGCACTGGGAGGGACTGGGATAGGACTGGGAGGTCACTGGGATGTCACTAGGAAGGACCTGGGGCTTACTGGGAGCACTGGGAGTCACTGGGAACTTACTGGGAGTCACTGGGATGTTACTGGGAGCACTGGGATGTCACTGGGATGTCACTGGGATGTTACTGGGATGTTACTGGGAGCACTGGGATGTTACTGGGATGTTACTGGGAACACTGGGAGGTCACTGGGATGTCACTGGGATGTCACTGGGATGTTACTGGGATGTTACTGGGAGGTCACTGGGATGTCACTGGGACGTCACTGGGATGTCACTGGGATGTTACTGGGAGCACTGGGATGTCACTGGGATGTCACTGGGAGCACTGGGATGTCACTGGGATGTCACTGGGATGTCACTGGGATGTCACTGGGATGTTACTGGGAGCACTGGGATGTCACTGGGAGGTCACTGGGATGTCACTGGGATGTTACTGGGAGGTTACTGGGATGTTACTGGGATGTTACTGGGATGTTACTGGGAGCACTGGGATGTTACTGGGAGCACTGGGAGCACTGGGATGTCACTGGGATGTCACTGGGATGTCACTGGGATGTCACTGGGATGTTACTGGGATGTAACTGGGATGTTACTGGGAGGTCACTGGGATGTCACTGGGATGTTACTGGGAGCACTGGGATGTCACTGGGAGGTCACTGGGATGTCACTGGGATGTTACTGGGAGGTCACTGGGATGTTACTGGGAGGTTACTGGGAGCACTGGAAATTCCCCATTACCTCCCGAGTGGGCGTGGCCCGCGCTAACCCCGCCCCTCTCCCGGCCCCGCCCCTCTCCCGGCCCCGCCCCCAGAGGGCTCCCCGCGGTTCCGGCAGTCGCCAGGGGGCGCTCTCCTCATCGCCAACGTCACCAGGGCCGACAGCGCCCCCTACCGGCTCAGCTGCCGCAACGCGGAGGGCGTGGCCAGCGCTGACGTCACGCTGCTGGTGCAGGGTGCGCGAGAGACCCCAAATCACCCCGAAATTACCCCAAAATTACCCCAAAATCCACCCGGAATTGTCCCGGAATTATTCCGGAATTATCCCAAAAATCAACCCGAAATTGTCCTGAAATTGTCCCAAAATTATCCTGAAATTGTCCCAAAAATATCCTGAAATTATCCCAAAATTGTCCTGAAATTATCCCAAAATTGTCCTGAAATTATCCCAAAATTGTCCTGCAATTATCCCAAAAATATCCTGAAATTATCCCAAAAATATCCCAAAATTGTCCCAAAATTACCCCGAAATTATCCCGAAATTACCCCGAAATCGACCCGAATTTATCCTGAAATTGTCCTGAAATTATCCTGAAATTTTCCTAAAATTATCCCTAAATTATCCTGAAATAATTATCCCAAAATTGTCCTGAAATTATCCCAAAAATACCCCAAAATTGTCCCAAAATTACCCCGAAATATTACCCCCAAATCGACCCGAATTTATCCTGAAATTGTCCTGAAATTATCCCAAAATTATCCTGAAATTATCCCAAAATTATCCTGAAATTATCCCCAAAATCCCCCAAATCCCCCTCAACCTCCCCCAGGCCCCCCAAATTCCCCCAAATTCCCCCAAATATTCCCCCCAAATCCCTTCAAATCACCCAAATCCCCCCAAAATGCCCCCAAATTCCCCCCAAATCCCCTCAAATCTCCCCCAATTCCCCCAAAATATTCCCCAAATCCCAAAAATCCCCAAAAAATCCCCCTAAACTCCCCCCAAACTCCCCCAAAACCCCCAAATATTTCCCCAAAATCCCCTAAATCTCCCCAAAATCCCCCCAAATCCCCCAAAATCCCCCCATTTCCCCCCCAAATCCCCCCCAAATCCCCTCAAATTCCCCAAAATCTCCCCAAAAATCTCCCCAAATCCCCCAAATCCCCCCAAAATCCCCCTAAACTCCCCCCAAACTCCCCCAAAACCCCCCAAATATTTCCCTAAAATCCCCCTGAAATCCCCTAAATCCACCCAAAATCCCCCCATTTCCCCCCAAATCCCCCAAATCCCCCAAAATCCCCCAAAAGTCCCCAAATCCTCCCAAATCCCCCCAAATCCCCCAAATCCCCCCAAAATCCCCCAAAAGTCCCCAAATCCTCCCAAATCCCCCCAAATCCCCCCAAAATGCCCCCAAAATGTCCCCAAATCCCCCCAAAATCCCCCCCAAATTGCCCCCATTTCCCTCCCAAATCCCCCAAATCCCCTCAAATCCCCCCAATCCCCCCAAATCCCCCCAAATCCCCCCAAAATCCCCCAAAAATGTCCCCAAATCCCCCCAAAATCCCCCCAAAATGCCCCCATTTCCCTCCCAAATCCCCCCCAAATCCCCCCAAAAGCCCCCAAAAATGTCCCCAAAAATGTCCCCAAAATGTCCCCAAATCCCCCCAAATCCCCCAAATGCCCCCAAATGCCCCCAAATCCCCCCAAATCCCCTCAAATCCCCCAAATCTCCCCCAAATATTCCCCCAAATCCCCCCAAAATCCCCCAAAATCCCCCCAAAATCCCCAAATCCCCCCAAAATCCCCCAAAATGCCCCCATTTCCCCCCCAAATCCCCTCAAATCCTCCCAAATCCCCCAAATTCCCCCAAATCCCCCCAAAATGCCCCCATTTCCCTCCCAAATCCCCCCCAAATCCCCCCAAAATCCCCCCAAAATGTCCCCAAATCCCCCCAAAATCCCCCAAAAATGCCCCCATTTCCCCCCAAATCCCCCCAAATCTCCCCAAATCCCCCCAAAATCCCCCAAATCCGCCCAAAATCCCCAAATCCCCCAAATCCCCCAAATCCCCCCAAACCCCCCAGTTCCCCCCAGTATCACCAGCGCTCCTGACCCGGTGGTGGTGGCCGAGGGGGGGAGGGGCAGCTGCGCTGCGAGGCCGAGGAAGCCCCCTCCCCCCCGGGGAGCGTCCGGTGGGGGAGACTGGTGAGATTTGGGATTTTGGGGGGGATTTGGGAATTTGGGGGTTTCGGGGGAAATTTGGGGAATATTTGGGGGGATTTGGGGGGAGATTTGGGGGATTTTGGGGGGATTTTGGGAGTCCTGTGAGGGTTTGGGGGGGAATTTTGGGGGATTTGGGGGGATTTTGGGGGGATTTTGAGGGGAGATTTGGGGGGATTTGGGGGAAATTTGGGGACTATTTGGGGAGATTTGGGGGAAATTTGGGGGGATTTGGGGGGATTTGGGGGAAATTTGGGGAATATTTGGGGAGATTTGGGGGATTTTGGGGGGATTTTGGGAAATTTGGGGGGATTTGGGGAATATTTGGGGGGATTTGGGGGAAATTTGGGGAATATTTGGGGGGATTTGGGGGGGATTTTGGGAAATTTTGGGGGGATTTTGGGGATTTGGGGGGGATTTTGGGAAATTTTGGGGGGATTTTGGGGAGTTTTGGGGGGATTTTGGGGGATTTTGGGAAATTTGGGGGGATTTGGGATGAATTTCTGGAGAATTTGGGTGGATTTTGGGGTGAATTTGAGGGATTTGGGGTGTTTTGGGGGGATTTGGGGGGATTTGGGGCCGAGGGAAGCCCCCTCCCCCCGGGGAGCGTCCGGTGGGGGAGACTGGTGAGATTTTGGGATTTTGGGGGATTTTTGGGGTTTCGGGGGAAATTTGGGGAATATTTGGGGGGATTTGGGGGAAATTTGGGGGGATTTGGGGAGATTTGGGGAATTTTGGGGGGAGTTTAGGGGGATTTTGGGAAATTCAGTGGAGATTTGGGGGCGGATTTTGGGGGGATTTTGGGGAATTTGGGTTGATTTGGGGGGAGATTTGGGGGGATTTGGGGGAAACTGGGAGAGTTTTGGGGGGATTTGGGAGATCCTGGGGGGTTTGGGGGGAATTTGGGAGATTTTGGGGGATTTGGGGAATGTTTGGGGGGATTTGGGGATTTTGGGGGAATTTGGGGGGAATTCGAGGGGATTTTGGGGAAGTTGGGGGGATTTTGGGGGCATTCGGGAGAATTTTGGGGGATTTTGGAAAAATTTGGGGGGTTTAGGGGGTCCTGGGGGGATTTGGGTGGATTTAGGGGTAATTTGGGGGGATTTTGGGGTGTTTTGGGGTCAAGGGAGCCCCCTCCCCCCGGGGAGCGTCCGTTGGGGGAGACTGGTGAGATTTGGGGATTTTGGGAAAATTTGGGGAATATTTGGGGGGATTTGGGGGTGATTTTGGGGGTCCTGGGGGATTTGGGGGGAGATTTGGGGGATTTGGGGAATATTTGGGGGGATTTTGGGGGGATTTGAGGGGCTTTTGGGGAGATTTGGGGGGATTTGGGAGGAATTTAGGGGGGATTTTGGGGAATTTGCAGGGATTTGGGGGGATTTGGGGGATTTTGGGGAATATTTGGGGGGATTTTGGGGGATTTGGGATGAATTTGGGGGGAATTTTGGGGGGTCCTGGGGGAGGTTGAGGGGGATTTTGGGGGGATTTGGGGGATTTTGTGGAGATTTGGGGGATTTGGGATGAATTTGGGCGGATTTGGGGGGATTTGGGGGAGTTTTGGGGGTCTTGGAGGGATTTTGGGGGGATTTGGGTGGGATATGGAGAGTTTGGTGGGAATTTGGGGGGATTTGGGATGAATTTGGGGGGATTTGGGGGATTTTGGGGAGATTTGGGGTGTCCTCGAGGAAGTTTGTGGGAAATTTGAGGGATTTGGGGCAGATTTGGGGGGAAATTTGGGGGGTTTTGGGGGGATTTGGGGAATTTGGGGTGAATTTGGGGCAATTTGAGGGGAATTTGGGGGGGATTTAGGGGATTTTGGGGAAAATTTAGGGGTTCTGGAAAAAGAATTGAGGGGTTTGGGGTGGAATTTGGGGAATTTGGGGGAATTGGGGTTAATTTGGGGGGAATTGGGGTTAATTTGGGGGGATTTGGAGTTAATTTGGGATCCCTGGGGGGAATTTGGGAGAATTTGAGAGAATTTGGGGGATTTTGGGGGGAATTTGGGTGGGATTTGGGGAGTTTGGTGGGAATTTGGGGTGGATTTGGGGAGATTTGAGGGGGATTTGGGGTTTTGGGTGGAATTTTTGGGAAATTTTGGGGTCGATTTGGGGGAATTTTGGGGGAATTTGGGGGTCCTGGAAAAAGAATTGAGGAGTTTGGGGTGGAATTTAGGGAATTTGGGGAGAATTTTTGGGGGATTTGGGGTGAATTTGGGGGGATTTAGGGGGGATTTGGGGGATTTTAGGGAGAATTTTGGGGGATTTTGGGGAGATTTGGGGTGAATTTGAGGGATTTTGGGGAGATTTGGGGCAGATTTTTGGGGGATTTCAGGGGGATTTTGAAGATGATTTTGGGGAATTTTCAGGGAAATTTTTGGGGAACTTTGGGGAAATTTTAGGGTTGATTTTTGGGGAGGATTCAGCGAGATTTTGGGGTGGATTTTTGTGGATTTTCGGGATATTTTTGGGATTTTTTGGGCTGGTTTTGGGGATTTTTTGGGATTTTTTAAAGATATTTTTTGGATATTTTGGGATATTTTTGGGATGTTTTCAGGGGCATTTCTAGGATATTTTTGGGATAATTTCAGGATATTTTTGGGATAATTTCAGGATATTTTTGGGATAATTTTAGGATATTTTCAGGATATTTTCAGGATATTTTTAGAATATTTTAGGGAGATTTTTGGGGATATTTTCGGGATAATTTCGGATATTTTCAGGATATTTTGGGGATATTTTAGGGCTTTTTTTAGGATATTTTTGGGGATATTTTCAGGATAATTTCAGTATATTTTCAGGATATTTTTAGGATATTTTTAGGATATTTTGGGGATATTTTTGGCATAATTTCGGGATAATCTCAGGCTATTTTCGGGATAATCTCAGTATATTTCGGGGATATTTTTGGGGCTAATTTGGGACATTTTTGGGTCTCATTTCCCCCTCTCCCCAGGGCGATTCCGGCTCGGCTCTCCCCCTGCCCCCGGAGCTGTTTTGGGGATATTTTGGGGATAATTTGAGATATTTTGGGGAGAATTTCAGAGATATTTTTGGGATAATTTCAGGATATTTTTGGGATAATTTCAGAGATATTTTTGGGATAATTTCAGGATATTTTCGGGATAATTTCAGGATACTTTTGGGTATTTCAGGGACATTTTTGGGGCTAATTTGGGACATTTTTGGGTCTCACTTTCCCCCTCCCCAGGGCGATTCTGGCTCGGCTCTCCCCCTGCCCACTGAGCTGTTTTGGGGATATTTTTGGGGATATTTTGGGCTTTTCGGAAATTTCGGATATTTCGGGATAACTCAGGATATTTTCGGGATAATTTCAGGACATTTTTGGGGCTAATTTGGGATATTTTTGGGCTCATTCTCCCCTCTCCCCAGGGCGATTCCGGCTCGGCTCTCCCCCTGCCCACTGACCTGTTTTGGGGATATTTTTGGGGATAATTTCGGGATAATCTCGGGATAATCTCGGGATATTTTTAGGATCATTTCAGGATATTTTTAGGATATTTTGGGGACATTTTTGGGGTTATTTTAGTACATTTCGGGTCTCACTCTCCCCCCTCCCCAGGGCGATTCCGGCTCGGCTCTCCCCCTGCCCACTGAGCTGTTTTGGGGATATTTTGGGGATAATTTCGGGATAATTTCGGGATAATCTCAGGATATTTTCGGGATAATTTCGGGACATTTTGGGGACATTTTTGGGGCTAATTTGGGACATTTTGGGTCTCACTCTCCCCTCTCCCCAGGGCGATTCCGGCTCGGCTCTCCCCCTGCCCACTGAGCTGTTTTGGGGATAATTTCGGGATAATTTCGGGATAATTTCGGGATAATCTCAGGATATTTTCGGGATAATTTCGGGATATTTTGGGGACATTTTTGGGGCTAATTTGGGATATTTTAGGTCTCATTTCCCCCTCTCCCCAGGGCGATTCCGGCTCGGCTCTCCCCCTGCCCACTGAGCTGTTTTGGGGATATTTTTGGGGATAATTTCGGGATAATTTCGGGATAATCTCAGGATATTTTCGGGATATTTCGGATATTTTGGGGAATTTTGGGGCTATTTGGGACATTTTTGGCATTTCCCCCCCAGGCGATTCGCTCCCCCTCCCCTGCTGTTTTGGGGATATTTTTGGGGATAATTTCGGGATAATTTCGGGATAATCTCAGGATATTTTCGGGATAATTTCGGGATATTTTGGGGACATTTTTGGGGCTAATTTGGGGTATTTTTGGGCTCATTTCCCCCTCTCCCCAGGGCGATTCCGGCTCGGCTCTCCCCCTGCCCACTGCAGCTGTTTTGGGGATATTTTTGGGGATAATTTCGGGATAATTTCGGGATAATCTCAGGATATTTTCGGGATATTTTCGGGATGTTTTGGGGACATTTTTGGGGCTAATTTGGGGTATTTTTGGGCTCATTTCCCCCTCTCCCCAGGGCGATTCCGGCTCGGCTCTCCCCCTGCCCCCGCAGCTGTTTTGGGGATATTTTTGGGGATAATTTCGGGATAATCTCGGGATATTTTCGGGATAATTTCAGGATATTTCAGGACATTTTTGGGGCTAATTTGGGATATTTTTGGGCTCATTTCCCCCTCCCCAGGGCGATTCCGGCTCGGCTCTCCCCCTGCCCGCGCAGCTCCTCCCCGGCTCCTCCCCAGGCTCGCTGCAGCTCCGCGGGGCGCGCCGGGAAATGGGCGGAGCCTACGAGTGCAGGGTGGACTCGGGGTGCCGCCCCCGCCAGGGCTGTCGTGAGGCTTGTCGTGACATGTGAGGGGCGTGGCTAAAGGAAAAGGGCGGGGCTAAAGGACAGGGGCGGGGTTTAAAGGGAATGGGCGGGGTTTAATGGGAACTGGGTCCCTAGTAGTGCAGGGTGGACTCGGGGGCTCCTCCCCCCGGCAGAGCTATCGTGAGGCTTGTCGTGACATGTGAGGGGCGTGGCTAATGGAAAAGGGGCGTGGCTAAAGGAAAAGGGGCGTGGCTAAAGGGGCAATGGGTTATTACGAGTGCAGGGTGGACTCAGGGGCTCCTCCCCCCGGCAGAGCTATCGTGAGGCTTGTCGTGACACGTGAGGGGCGGGGCTTGACGGAAAGAGGGCGTGGCTAATGGGAAATGGGCGTGGCTAAAGGAAAAAGGGCGTGGCTAAAAGGGGAGAGGCCAAAGGGGGGAGGGGATTGGTTAAATGGGAACAGGGAGGGGCTAATGGGGATGAATGGGTTAAATGAGAAAGGGGCGGGGCTAAATGGGGAGGGGGAGGAGCTTGGGTGGAAAGGGGCGGGGCTAAAGGGGAGATGTTGGATGGGAGGTGCTAAATGGAGTGGAGCTAGGGGAAAAGGGGTGGGGCTAATGGGAAAGGGGCGGGGCAAAGGGAAGAGGCCAAAGGGGCGTGGCCAAACAAAAAGGGGTGGGGCTAATGAGAAAGGGGTGGAGCAACAGGGAGGGGCTAAATGGGGAAGGGTTAAAAGGGGCGGGGCCAAAAGGGGCGGGGCTAAATGGGAAAGGGGAGGAGCCATCATCAGACTCCTTGGATGCTGTGAGTGGGCGGGGCTAAAGGGAATGGGGAGGGGCTAAGGGAAAGGGCAGGGGCTTAAGGGAAGGGGCGGGGCTAAAGAAAAACGGGAGGAGCTAAACAGGGTGGGGTTAAATGGGAGGGGCTAAAGGGGTGGAGCTAAACGAGGTGGGGGGGGTGGGAGGGGCCAACAGGATGGGGGTGGAGCTAAAGGGGTGTGGCTAAGGGGGAGGGGCTAAAGAGGGTGGGGTAATGTGGGAGGAGTCATTGGGAAAGGGGGCGGGGTCAAGGTGGGCGAGGCCAATAGGAGTGTGGGAGTGGAGTGGTTAATAGGTTGGGAAAGGGGGGGTGGGGCCAAAAAGGAAAGGGCGTGGCCAGTGTGGAAGGGGCGTGGCCAGTGGGGAAATGGGCGGGGCTACAGGGAAGGGCGTGGCTAAAGTGGGCGGGGCTTAAAAGGGTGGGGGAGAAGGGGAGGAGCTAGAGGGGTGGGGTTGATTGGGGAAGGGCGTGGCTAAAGTAGGAGGGGCTAAATTGGGTGGGGCAAAGGGGGAGGAGCTAAAGGGGTGGAGCCAACGATGGGCGTGGCCAAACCCGCCCCGCCCAATCACAACTGACAGAAATCGACCAACGGCATCCTCCAGCAGGGGGCGCCCTCCCCTTGACTCCGCCCCCTTCTCCTTCCCAGACGGGCCCGAGCTGGAGGCGTGGCCGGGGGCGTGGCCAGAGCAGGGAGCGTGGCCGGGGGCGGTGCTGGTGCCGGAAGGGGCGGAGTCAGCAGCGCTGCAGTGCCGAGCGCAGGGAGTGCCGGGGGTGGAGCTGAGCTGGGAGAGGCGGGGCAAGGCGCTGGGAACTGGGGAGACTGGGTGAGCAACTGGGAGGGACTGGGAGGGACTGGGATGGACTGGGATGGACTGGGGAGGGACTCGGAGGGGAATGGGATTGAACTGGGAGGGACTGGGAGGGGAATGGGATTGAACTGGGAGGAACTGGGAGGGAACTGGGAGGGACTGGGAGGGACTGGGAGGGACTGGGAGGGACTGGGACAGAGTGGGATTGAACTGGGATTAAATTGGGAGGGACTAGGAGAGGAACTGGTTTATACTGGGAGGGACTGGGATTCAACTCAGATTAAACTGGGAGGGACTGGGATGGACTGGGAGGGAACTGGGAGGGACTTGGAGGGACTGGGATTAAACTGGGAGGGACTGGGAGGGGAATGGGATTAAACTGGGATTCAACTGGGAGGGACTGGGAGGGACTGGGATGGCAATGGGAGAGGCTTAATTGCAACTGGTTTATACTGGGAATGACCGGGAGGGACTGGGGTTAGTTGGATCAAACTGGGATGGACTGGGGGCAACTGGGCAAAAGATCCTATCCCTTCCCAGTCCCTCCCAGTTTCCCCCAGTTCCCTCCCAGTCTCTCCCAGTCCCTCCCAGTTGGTCCCAGTCGCCCTCCAAATCCCTCCCAGTCCATTCTTGTGCCATCCCAGTTGCTCCCAGTTCCCTCCCAGGCTCTCTCAATCCCTTCCCAGTCCCTCCCAGTATAAACCAATCCATCCCAGTTCCCTCCCAATCGTTCCCAGTGTAAACCAGTTGCACTTAATCCCCTCCCACTCCATCCCAGTTGCTCTCAGTCCCTCCCAATCCCCTCCCAGTCCCTCCCAGTCCTCCCTCATATTCCCTCCCAGTCCAATCCCAGTCCCTCCCAGTCCAATCCTAGTCCATCCCAGTCCATCCCAGTTCAATCCCAGTCCATCCCAGTTCCTCCCAGTTCAATCCCAATAACCCCAATCCCCAAACCAGTAAGAACCAGTAGCTCCCATTCCCCTCCCAGTCCCTCCCAGTCCATCCCAGTTCATTCCCAGTTCATTCCCAGTCCATCCCAGTTCACTTCCAGTCTCTCCCAGTCCATCCCAGTTCCCTCCCAGTCCCTTCCAATCCCCTCCCAGTCCCTCCCAGTAACTCCCAATCCCCTCCCAGTCCCTCCCAGTCCTTCCCAGTTCATTCCCAGTCCATCCCAGTTCAATTCCAGTTCCATCCCAGTCCCTCCCAGTTCCCTCCCAATCCCCTCCCAGTCCATCCCAGTCCCTCCTTTCATCCCAGTCCCTCCCAGTTCAATCCCATTAGCCCCAATCCCCAAACCAGTAAGAACCAGTAACCCCCAGTTCATTCCCAGTCCATCCCACTCCCTCCCAGTCCATCCCAGTCCTCCCCAGTTCATTCCTGCTCCCTCCCACTCCCTCCCACTCCCTTCCAATCCCCTCCCAGTCCCTCCCAGTCCATCCCAGTTCCCTCCCACTCCCTCCCAGTGCCCCCAACCCCCCCAAACTGGTCCCAGTCCGCAGCTCCAGCAGCACCAGTGGCGCGAAGGTCCCTGGACCAGTTCCATCCTCACCGTCGCCAACCTCACTGGGATTCGACTTCGCCTGCGCCAGCTCTTCCTCCAGTCCCACCAGTCCTCCCAGTCCTCCCAGTCCCACCAGTCCCGCCAGTCCCGCCGGCCGCGCTATCGCTACCTCAACCAGCCGCCGCCGGACGGGGAGCACTGGTGGGACTGGTGGGACTGGGAGGACTGGGAGAGGCGCAACGGCTCCGTCGCGGATTTCGATTGCGTCGCCAAGAACGAGCGCGGGGAAGCGAGGAGGAGCTTCCGGCTGCAGCTGGCGGGTGGGACTGGGTTATACTGGGTTATACTGGGAGGGGATTGGGAGGGACTGGGAGGGACTGGGAGGGACTGGGTTATACTGGGTTATACTGGGAGGGGATTGGGAGGGACTGGGAGGGACTGGGAGGGAATTGGGTTATACTGGGAGGGGATTGGATTATACTGGGAGGGACTGGGAGGGACTGGGAGAGGATTGGGAAAGGATTGGGTTATACTGGGAGGGACTGGTTTATACTGGGAGGGACTGGGAGGGGATTGGGATGGAACGGGGATTGAACTGGGATGGACTGGGAGGGACTGGGATGGACTGGGAGGGATTGGGAGGGAACTGGGATGGACTGGGAGAGACTGGGAGGAATTGGGATAGACTGGGAGGGAAATGGGGAAGGATTGGGATAGACTGGGACAAACTGGGATTGAACTGGGATGGATTGGGAGGGACTGGGATGGACTGGGAGGGGACTGGGAGGAGATTGGGATAAACTGGGAGGGAACTGGGAATGACTGGGAGGGACTGGGAGGGGACTGGGTGTGACTGGTTCTTACTGGTTTGGTGATTGGGGTTACTGGGATTTAACTGGTATGGACTGAGAGGGACTGGGAGTGAACTGGGAGAGACTGGGAGGGACTGGGAGTGAACTGGGAGGAAGTGGGAGGGGATTGGGTTATACTGGGAGGGACTGGGAGGGAACTTGGGGTTACTGGTTTTCACTGGTTTGGGGATTGGGATTACTGGGATTGATCTGGGAGGGACTGGGAGCAACTGGGATGGAGTGGGAGGGGATTAAGTGCAACTGGTTTATACTGGGAAGGATTGGGAGGGAACTGGGAACACTGGGATGGAACTGGAAGGGTTTGCAAAGGCAGTGGGAGGATACTGGGAGCACTGGGATTGTACCGGAATGGCTTGTGGGGGAACTGGGAGGGACTGGCGAGGAACTGGGATCTTACTGGGAACACTGGGATGTTAGCGGGATGTTACTGGGAGCACTGGGAGAGCACTGGGTTGTCGCTGGGAGCACTGGGATGTTACTGGGATGTTCCTGGGATGTCACTGGGATCTCACTGGGAGCACTGGGAGGGACTGGGACTGAACTGGGATGTTAGCGGGATGTTACTGGGAGGCACTGGGAGCCAACTGGGAGGCACTGGGAGTCACTGGGATGTCACTGGGATGTCACTGGGATGTCACTGGGATGTCACTGGGAGTTACTGGGATGTAACTGGGATGTTACTGGGGTGTCACTGGGAGTTACTGGGATGTAACTGGGAGTCACTGGGATGTTACTGGGAGTCACTGGGAACACTGGGATGTCACTGGGACTGAACTGGGATGTAACTGGGAGTCACTGGGATGTAACTGGGAGTCACTGGGAGTCACTGGGAGCTCGCTGGTCCCTCTCCCCGCAGACCGGCCGGACCCGCCCGGCTCGCTGCAGCTCTGTGGTTCCTCAGCGACCTCGCTGAGCCTGCGGTGGAGCCCGGGCTTCAATGGCGGCCTGCCCCAGCACTTCCTGCTCCGGTAGGGGGCGCCCTGCTCCCCCCCGGGGGCATTTCCGGGGTGCGCGCGTCACTTCCGGTCTGCGCGCACGCGCTTCCTGTCTGCCTGCGCGCACTTCCGGTCTGCCGACACCCGCTTTTGGGTGATTTGCAACCACTTCCGGTGCACTCCCACCCACTTGCGGTCCGCTTCCCCCACTTCCGGTCGGCCCATAACCACTTCCGGTCCTCCCCACCCACTTCCGGTCCCTCGGAAGCCTCTTTTGTCGGTTTATAACGACTTCCGGTCTGCCCACACCTACTTCCGGTCCATTCCCACCCACTTCCGGTAAACCACAACCACTTCCGGTCCGCACACAACCCACTTCCGGCCTGCCCTATCCATTTCCGGTCCTCCTAATGCATCACTTCCGGTCCGAACGCTGCCCCTCCCCCACCCCACCGCTCCGGCCCCGCCCACTTCCGGCCCCGCCCCTAATCATGTTCCCGCCCCTCCCCCAGCGCGGAGAGCCCCGCCGCCCCTCCCCCAACCGCCGTGCTCGTCACTTCCGGTTTCTCGGTGACGCTCAGCGGGCTGCGCCCGGCCACGCCCTATGACGTCATCGTGGTGGCGCGAAACGCGCGCGGGGAGAGCAGAGCAGCCCGGCTGAGCGCGGAGACTTCCGGTACGGACCGGAAATGACGCCGGGAACGGGTGGGCGGGGCCTGGGAGTGACGTCAGAGGGTTTGGGGGAGTGAAAGCGCCGCCGGAAGTGGTTAGGGGCTGACTTCCGGTTCTGAACGGAAGGAAATGGGGTGGAAAAGGACCGGAAATGGGCGGGGAGGAAACCGGAAATGGGGCGCGGCTAGACCGGAAGTTGTGAAATGAAAAGCGAATCCGGAAGTTATGGCCGCACCGGAAGTGGGGGCAGAACCGGAAATGGGTGTGGAGGGTGGTGGGAGTTGTGGGCGTGGCCGGAAGTGCAAAGCAGGATGGGATCGGAGCAGGAAGTCAACCGGAAGTGAGGTAAAACACACAGGAAGTGATGTAAACGCCGACCGGAAATGCCGGGTTTACCTCCTCAGCGCTCCCGGAAGCCCCGCCCCCCGCCTGGGAGGAGCCTCCGGCAGCGCCCCCTAGCGGCCCGGAGGACTCGGCCCCGCCCATCCTGCAGGGGGCGCTCTGCGCCCTCGGGGGGCTCTTCCTGCCCAGCCTGGGCGGGGCCATCTGCTACTTCCGGTTCCGGCGGAAGCTCCGCCCCCTGGCGGCCCTGATGAGGGAGGAGCAGGTGAGGGGGGGGAGGGGCGGGGGGGGGGGGGGGGGGGGGGGGGGTTTTGGGGGGGAATTGTGATTTTTGGGGTGGGGGAGGGGCGGATTGGGGGTGGGGGAGGAGAGGGTTTGGGTGGGGGGAGGGGCGGCTCGGTGGGCGGAGTCTCCCCGCTCTGACCACGCCCCCCGCCCCTCCCCCACCCGCAGCCCCGCCCCCCCAGCTCAAGCTCCTCCCCCTGGGAGATCAGCAAAGGTGAGTGGGGGAGGGGGCGCTGCCCATCCCCCCACCCTCACCGGCGGCCACGCCCCCTCCCCCCACCCAGGGGCGGAGCCTCACCTGTACGAGGAGGTGGAGCCTTGGGGGGAGGAGGAGCAGGTGAGGGGGAGGGGCAAAGGGGGTGGAGCTTAGGATGGAGGAGGGGCCAGGGTGGGGGAGGGGCAGAGGGAGTGGAAAGGGTGGGGGGAGGGGCAGGACTCGGGCTCTGGGTGGGGGAGGGGCAATGGGAAATGGGGGAGGGGCAGGAGAGAGGTGGGGGAGGGGCAATGGGAGGTGTCTGGGGTGGGGGAGGGGCAGAGGGGTGGAGCTTAGGGTGGGGGAGGGGCCTGAGGTGGGGGAGGGGCTTTGGGGGAAGCCTCGGGGGGTGGGGGAGGGGCAATTGGGGTGGGGGAGGGGCCAAGAGAGCTCTCCCCTCCCCCTCCCCCTCCCCCCCCAGGTACCCCCAGAGCCTCTGGTGACGTCAGAGGGGGAGCTGAGTCTGAGGGGGCGTGGCCTCAACACCAGGCCACGCCCACAAACAACACACTTCTGCCAATAAACCACACCCACCAAGAAACCACACCCACCAACAAACCACACCCACCAATAAACCACGCCCACCAATAAACCACGCCCATCAACGCCACACCCACGAGGAGGAGGAGCTTGTTTGGAGCGCTGTGCTCATTGGGGGGAACAGCCACGCCCCTTCCCAGTTCAAACCAGTAACTCCCAGTCCATCCCAGTCTGTCCCAGTTGCTCCCAGTCCTTCCTCCACCCCTCCCAGTGTTCCCAGTCCCTCCCAGTTCAATCCCAGTTTGTCCCAATCACCTCCCAGTCCATCCCAATCCTCCCCCATTTCCCTCCCAGTCCATCCCAGTTTCTCCCAGTAACTCCCAGTCCTTCCCAGTCCCTCCTCTACCCCTCCAGTCCATCCCAGTTCCCTGCCAGTCCCTCCCAGTTCATTCCCAGTCCCTCCCGGTTTCCCAATCCCTTCCCAGTCCATCCCAGTCCCTCCCACCCCTCCCAGTCCACCCCAGTATATCCCAGTCCATCCCAGTTCCCTCCCAGTCACACCCAACACATTTTGCAGCCCTAAAATCATCTTTATTGCCATTCCCAGTTCAATCCCAGTTCACTCCCAGTCCCTCCCAGTCCCTCCCAGTCCGTCCCAGTCCGTCCCAGTCCGTCCCAGTCCCTCCCAGTCCGTCCCAGTCCCTCCCAGTCCGTCCCAGTCCGTCCCAGTCGGGTCATCTCAGCCCCAGTTTCTTCTTCTCGCGCTGTTTCCTCCTCACCACCTCCAGGTTCCGATCTTTCCATTGGCTCTTGCGCAGCTTGATGGGGCGACTGCCCACGTACTTGCCTGGGAGGACAGGGTTACTGGGAGCACTGGGAGCACTGGGAGGGACTGGGAGGGGAGTGGGACAAACTGGGAGGGAACTGGGAGGTGCTGGGAGAAACTGGGAGTTACTGGGATGAAGTATGAGGGAGATAAAGGGGATTGAAAGGGGACTGGGATGGACTGGGAATGGATTGGGAGGGAACTGGGATGGAACTGGGAATGGACTGGGAGGGAACTGGGAATGGATTGGGTTATACTGGGAGGGACTGGGAGGGAACTGGGAGGGGACTGGGATGGACTGGGTTATACTGGCAGGGGATTGGGAGGGACTGGGAGAGACTGGGATTGAACTGGGAGAGACCGGAAGGGGATTGGGAGGGACTGGGAGAGACTGGGAGAGAACTGGGAGGGACTGGGAGGGGATTGGGTTATACTGGGAGGGACTGGGAGGGGATTGGGATGGACTGGGATTGAACTGGGAGGGAACTGGGATGGACTGGGGAGGACTGGGAAGGGTTTGGGTTATACTGGGAGGGACAGGGAGAGAACTGGGAGGTGATTGGGACAAACTGGGATGGAACTGGGATGGGATTAGGATGGACTGGGAAGGACTGGGTTATACTGGGAGGGACTGGGAAGGGATCAGGAGGAACTGGGATTGAACTGGGAGGGAACTGGGAGGGACTGGGAATGGTGGGGGGGGGATTGAACTGGGAGGGGCCTGGGATGGACTGGATGGAACTGGGATGGACTGGGTTATACTGGGAGTGACTGGGAGGGACTGGGAGAGTTTGGGGACCCCAAATGGCCAAAATGCCCAAAATATCCCAAATGTCCTCAGTGATCTTAATATTCCCAATGTCCTCGATGTCCCCAAATGTCCCCAAAACCCCAAACCCCTCAAAACCCCAAACCCTCCCAAAAATCCCCCCAAAACCCAATTCCTCCCAAAAAGCCCAATTTCCCCCAAAATTCCCCAAAACCCCAAACCCCTCAAAACCCCAAATCCCCACAAATTCCAAATCCCCCAATATCCCAACTCCCCCAAATCCTCCCAAAACCCCAAAAATCCCCCAAAACCCAAAAAAATCCCCCCAAACCCCAAAAATCCCCTCAAAACCCCAAAATCCCTCCAAAACCCCAATCCCTCAAAACCCCCCAAAACCCCAAACCCTCCCAAAAACCCCAAAATCCCCCCCCAAAACCCCAAAAATCCCCCAAACCCCAAATTCCCCCAAATCCCCCCAAACCTCAAATCCCCCAAAACCCCAATTCCCCCAAATTCTCCAAACCCCCCCAAAACCCCAAATCCCCCCAAAACCCCAAAATCCCCCCAAAACCCCATAATTCCCCCAAAACCCCAAATCCCCACAAATCCCAAATCCCCCCCCAAACCCCAAAATCCCCAAAACCCCCAAATTCCCCCAAGACCCCAAAATCCCCCCAAACCCAAAAATGCCCCCCAAATCCCCCAACATCCCAACTCCCCCAAATCCTCCCAAATCCCCAAAAACCCCGAAATCCCCCCAAACCCCAAATCCCTCCAAAGTCCCCAATTTCCCCAAAACCCCCCCAAATCCCCCAATATCCCAGCTCCCCCAAAATCCCCCAAAATCCCCCAAAACCCCAAATCCCCCGATATCCCAGCTCCCCCAAACCCCCCCCCAAATCCCCCAAAATCCCCCAAAACCCCAAATCCCCCAATATCCCAACTCCCCCAAATCCTCCCAAACCCCCCCCAAATCCCCCAAAATCCCCCAAAACCCCCAAAAACCCCAAAATCCCCCCAAACCCCAAGCGGCTCACCGTTCATCTCGCGCATGGCTCGCACGTAGTCGTTGGGGTCCTTGAAGGACACGAAGCCGTAACCCTTGGTCTTCCCCGAGCGCTTGTCCCGGATCACCTTGGCCTTGAGGAACGACGGGAAACGGCCGAAGGCGCGGCCCAGCGTCTCGTCGTTGACCTCGTTCCCCAGATCGCCGCAGAAAATGCGGAAATCGTCTGGATTTGGGGTGAAAAACGGCGATTTTGGGTCATTATGGGGTTGTAGGGTCAGTATAAAGTTATAGGGTGACTAAGAGTCCATATAGGGTCAATATGAGGCCCTAAGGGGTCACAGTCTGGCCCAGCGTCTTGTCGTTGACCTCGTTCCCCAGATCGCCACAGAAAATGCGGAAATCGTCTGGATTTGGGGTGAAAAACAGCGATTTTGGGTCATTATGGGGTTAGGGGTCATTATAAAGTTATGGGGTCACTATGAGCCCATAGAGTCACAGAAACCCCAAAGGTCACAGTCTGGCCCAGCGTCTTGTCATTGACCTCGTTCCCCAGATCGCCGCAGAAAATGCGGAAATCGTCTGGATTTGGGGTGAAAAACGGCAGATTTTGGGTCATTATGGGGTTGTAAAGTCAGTATAAAGTTATGGGGTGACTGGTGACCATTATAGGGTCAATATGAGGCCCCAAAGGATCAGAGTCTGGCCCAGCGTCTCGTCGTTGACCTCGTTCCCCAGATCGCCGCAGAAAATGCGGAAATCGTCTGGATTTGGGGTGAAAAATGGCAGATTTTGGGTCATTATGGGATTTACAAGTCACTGCTACAGTTATAGGGTCACGGTGACATTATAGGTGACACAGAAGACCCCATAGGGTCACAGTATGGCCCAGCGTCTCGTCATTGACCTCGTTCCCCAGATCGCCGCAGAAAATGCAGAAATCGTCTGGATTTGGGGTGAAAAACGGCGATTTTGGGTCATTATGGGGTCATTACAAAGTTATAGGGTGACGGTGACGTTATGGTGACACAGAAACCCCAAAGATCACAGCCCAACCCAGCGTCTCGTCGTTGACCTCGTTCCCGGATCGCCGCAGAAAATGCGGAAATCGTCTGGAATTTGGGGTGAAAACGGCGATTTTGGGTCATTATGGGGTTATGGGGTCACTATGAGTCCATAGAGTCACAAAAACCCCAAAGATCACAGTCTGGCCGAGGGTCTCATCATTGACCTCGTTCCCCAGATCGCCGCAGAAAATGCAGAAATCGTCTGGATTTGGGGTGAAAAATGCAGATTTTGGGTCATTATGGGATTGTAAGTCAGTACAAAGTTATAGGGTGACGGTGACCGTATAGGGTGACACATGAAGCCCCAAGAGATCAGAGCCCAACCCAGCGTCTCGTCGTTGACCTCGTTCCCCAGATCGCCGCAGAAAATGCGGAAATCGTCTGGAATTTGGGGTGAAAAACAGCGATTTTGGGTCATTATGGGGTTGGTCATTATAAAGTTAATGGGGTCACTATGAGCCACATAGAGTCACTAAAAGCCCTAAGGGTCACAGTCTGGCCCAGCGTCTTGTCATTGACCTCGTTCCCCAGATCGCCGCAGAAAATGCGGAAATCGCCTGGATTTGGGGTGAAAAACGGCGATTTTGGGTCATTATGGGGTTATGGGGTCATTACAAAGCTATAGGGTCACTTGAGCCAAAAACCCCAAAGGTCACAGTCTGGCCCAGGGTCTCATCATTGACCTCGTTCCCCAGATCGCCGCAGAAAATGCGGAAATCGTCTGGAATTTGGGGTGAAAAATGCAGATTTTGGGCCATTATGGGATTGTAGGAGTCAGTTATAAAGTCAATAGGATCGACTATAGACCATATAGGGTCACTATGAGGCTATTGGGGTCACAGTCTGGCCCAGGCGTCTCATCATTGACCTCGTTCCCCAGATCGCCGCAGAAAATGCGGAAATCGTCTGGATTTGGGGTGAAAAACGGCAGATTTTGGGTCATTATGGGGTTGTAAAGTCAGTATAAAGTTATGGGGTCACTGGTGACCATTATAGGGTCAATATGAGGCCCCAAGGGGTCACAGTCTGGCCCAGGGTCTCATCTTCGACCTCGTTCCCCAAATCCCCACAGAAAATGCGGAAATCGTCTGGATTTGGGGTGAAAAACAGCGATTTTGGGTCATTATGGGATTATGGCGTCATTACAAAGCTATAGGGTCACAGAAACCCCAAAGGTCACAGTCTGGCCGAGCGTCTCATCATTGACCTCGTTCCCCAGATCGCCGCAGAAAATGCGGAAATCGTCTGGATTTGGGGTGAAAAATGCAGATTTTGGGTCATTATGGGGTTATGGGGTCATTTGGGGTTATTATGGAGCAATGGGGTCATTCTAAGGTCATAAGGGACACCTCAGGGTCATTGGGGCACCATGAAGGTCACCTGGAGACCTCCCAGTATAAACCAGTATAAACCAGTTCACTGTGTCTCCCTAAAATCCCAATTTTTCTCCCTAAAATCCCCATTTTTTACCCCAAAATCCCCATTTTTCACCCCAAAACTGCCATGATTTTTCCTCCCAGTCCCTCCCAGTATAAACCAGTATAAACCAGTATAAACCAATTCATTTTTTCTCCCTAAAGCCCCAATTTTTCACCTTAAAATCCCCATTTTTTCACCCTAAAATCCCCATTTTTCACCCCAAAATCCCCATTTTTCACCCCAAAACCGCCGGGATTTCTCCTCCCAGTCCCTCCCAGTCCCTCCCAGTATAAACCAGTACAAACCAGCGTCCCACTCCAGCAGACTGGGATCCTCCCAGCTGCTCCCCGCCGCGGTCCGGATGCATCTCTTGAGCCGCTCGCCCCGCCCCTTCCGCTTGTCCTCCGCCGCAGGCTCCGCCCCCACCTGAGCGACAGCTGTCAATCACCCGGACACGCCCACCGACACGCCCACCACGCCATGACCACGCCCACTGTTCTTAGCCACGCCCACCCAATAGGAAGGGCTGTAAAGCCACCCCAAAGGGAGGCCACGCCCACTTTGGACGGCCCCGCCCATCCATGGGGAACACCTGTCAATCACCCGGACACGCCCACCGACACGCCCACCCGATTTTGGGATCCAACTGCCGAATTTTGGGCTCAATTCCCGAATTTTAGTGTTCAATTCCCGAATTTTTGGGCTCAATTCCTGAATTTTGGGGCTCAATTCCCGAATTTTTGGGCTCAATTCCCAAATTTTTGGGCTCAATTCCCGAATTTTTGGGCTCAATTCCCAACTTTTTGGTCTCAATTCCCAAATTTTGAGGCTCAATTCCCAAATTTTGGGGCTCAATTCCCAACTTTTTGGTCTCAATTCCCAAATTTTGAGGCTCAATCCCGAAATTTTGGGCTCAATTCCTGAATTTTTGGGGTTCCCGAGTTGATTTTGGGATCCAATTCCCGAATTTTAGGTCTCAATTCCCGAATTTTGGGGCTCAATTCCCAAATTTTTGGTCTCAATTCCCAAATTTTGAGGCTCAATCCCGAAATTTTGGGGTTCCCGAGTTGATTTTGGAATCCAATTCCCAAATTTTAGGGTTCAATTCCCAAATTTTGGGGTCAACTCCCGAATTTTGGGTTTCCGTTCCCAAATTTTGGGATTCCGACCCAATTTTTGGGCTCAATCCCCAAATTTTAGGCTCAAATGCCCAAACTTTTGGGCTCAATTCCTGAATTTTTGGGCTCAATTCCCAAATTTTTGGGCTCAATTCTCGAACTTTTGGGATCAATCCCGAATTATAGGTCTCAATTCCTGAATTTTAGGGCTCAATTCCCAAATTTTGGGGCTCAATTCCCAAATTTTAGGTCTCAATTCCCAAATTTTGAGGCTCAATCCCGAAATTTTGGGCTCAATTCCTGAATTTTTGGGGTTCCCGAGTTGATTTTGGGATCCAATTCCTGAATTTTGGTGTTCAATTCCCAAATTTTAGGTCTCAATTCCCGAATTTTAGGTCTCAATTCCCGAATTTTGGGCTCAATTCCCGAATTTTTGGTCTCAATTCCCAAATTTTGAGGCTCAATCCCCAAATTTTGGGGTTCCCGAGTTGATTTTGGAATCCAATTCCCAAATTTTAGGGTTTAATCCCCAAGTTTTGGGGTCAACTCCCGAATTTTGGGTTTCCGATCCCAAATTTTGGGATTCCCGATCCCAATTTTTCGGCTCAATCCCCAAATTTTAAGCTCGAAATGCCCAAATTTTTGGGCTCAATTCCTGAATTTTTGGGCTCAATTCCCGAATTTTTGGGCTCAGTTCTCGAACTTTTGGGATCAATCCCGAATTACAGGTCTCAATTCCTGAATTTTAGGTCTCAATTCCTGAAATTTTGGGCTCAATTCCCAAATTTTTGGCCTCAATTCCCAAATTTTGAGGCTCAATCCCGAAATTTTGGGCTCAATTCCTGAATTTTTGGGGTTCCCGAGTTGATTTTGGCATCCAATTCCCGAATTTTAGTGTTCAATTCCCGAATTTTAGGGCTCAATTCCCAACTTTTTGGTCTCAATTCCCAAATTTTGAGGCTCAATCCCGAAATTTTGGGGTTCCCGAGTTGATTTTGGAATCCAATTCCCAAATTTTAGGGTTTAATCCCCAAGTTTTGGGGTCAACTCCCGAATTTTGGGTTTCCGTTCCCAGATTTTGGGATTCCCGACCCAATTTTTCGGCTCAATCCCCAAATTTTAAGCCGAAATGCCCGAACTTTTGGGCTCAATTCCCGAATTTTTGGGCTCAATTCCCGAATTTTTGGGCTCAATTCTCGAACTTTTGGGATCAATCCCGAATTATAGGTCTCAATTCCTGAATTTTAGGTCTGAATTCCTGAAATTTTGGGCTCAATTCCCAAATTTTAGGTCTCAATTCCCAAATTTTGAGGCTCAATCCCGAAATTTTGGGCTCAATTCCTGAATTTTTGGGGTTCCTGAGTTGATTTTGGGATCCAATTCCCGAATTTTAGTGTTCAATTCCCAAATTTTAGGTCTCAATTCCCGAATTTTAGGGCTCAATTCCCAAATTTTGGGGCTCAATTCCCAAATTTTTGGTTCTCAATTCCCAAATTTTGAGGCTCAATCCCGAAATTTTGGGCTCAATTCCTGAATTTTTGGGGTTCCCGAGTTGATTTTGGGATCCAATTCCCGAATTTTAGTGTTCAATTCCCGAATTTTAGGGCTCAATTCCCAACTTTTTGGTCTCAATTCCCAAATTTTGAGGCTCAATCCCGAAATTTTGGGGTTCCCGAGTTGATTTTGGAATCCAATTCCCAAATTTTAGGGTTTAATCCCCAAGTTTTGGGGTCAACTCCCGAATTTTGGGTTTCCGTTCCCAAATTTTGGGATTCCCGACCCAATTTTTCGGCTCAATCCCCAAATTTTAAGCCGAAATGCCCGAATTTTTGGGCTCAATTCCCAAATTTTTGGGCTCAATTCTCGAACTTTTGGGATCAATCCCGAATTATAGGTCTCAATTCCTGAATTTTAGGTCTCAATTCCTGAAATTTTGGGCTCAATTCCCAAATTTTAGGTCTCAATTCCCAAATTTTGAGGCTCAATCCCGAAATTTTGGGCTCAATTCTTGAATTTTTGGGGTTCCCGAGTTGATTTTGGGATCCAATTCCCGAATTTTGGTGTTCAATTCCCAAATTTTAGGTCTCAATTCCCGAATTTTTGGGCTCAATTCCCAAATTTTAGGTCCCAATTCCCGAAATTTTGGGATTCCCGAGTTGATTTTGGGATCCAATTCCCGAAATTTTTGGGGTTCAATTCCCAAACTTTGGTTCTCAATTCCCGAAATTTTGGTCTCAAACCCCAAATTTCGGGATCAATTCCCAAATTCTAGGGCTGTCAATCAACACCACACCCACCTCTCTCTGGCCACGCCCACTTGTCCCCAAAAGCCACACCCCCTTTCCCATAGCCCCACCCCCTTCCTGCTGGCCACCTGTCAATCATTTGACCACACCCACTCCCATTTAGCCACACCCACCTGACCACACCCCTCAAGCCACACCCTGTCTTTAACCCCTCCCCTATAAGCCACGCCCACCCTGATTAGCCAACCAGGCCACGCCCACTTCCATAGCCACGCCCACCCAATTACCCACCCAGACCACGCCCCCGATTGACCAGCCAGACCACGTCCATTTCCATAGCCACACCCACCATGATACCCACCCATGCCACGCCCATTTTCCTGGCCACGCCCACCCCATTTAACCCCTCAAGCCACGCCCATTCCCACAGCCACGCCCATCCCAATTAGCCACTAGACCATGCCCATTCCCATAGCCACGCCCACCCTGATTACCCACCCAGGCCACACCCATTCCTATAGCCACGCCCACCCCAGTTAACCCAAGCCACGCCCATTCCCATAGCCACGCCCACCCCTATTAACCGCCCAGGCCACACCCATTCCTATAGCCACGCCCACCCCAATTAACCCAAGTCGCGCCCATTTCCATAGCCACGCCCCCTCAGCCACACCCACCTCAGGCACAGGGAAGGGCGGGTCCTGGGGGCGTGGCCTGCGCAGGGGGCGTGGCGCCGGTGCCAGGTGGGCGGGCCCGGGGCGTGGCTCCGGAGGGGGCGTGGCCATGGCAGGGGGCGGGGCCGGCAGGCTGGGGCCAATCCGGGGCTCCTCGGGGGGCGGGGCTCGGGGGGCGGGGCTTCCTCCTATGGGAGGGGCCAAGGGTTAGAGGGGACTCTGGGGACATTGGGGACATTGGGGACACTGGGGACATTGAGGTGACACTGGGGGACATTGGAGACATTGAGGGACATTGGGGACATTGAGGGGACAATGACAGGACGTTGGGGACATTGGGGACATTGGGGACAATGAGGTGACACGGGGACATTGGGGACATTGGGGACATTGGGGACATTGAGGTGACACTGGGGACATTGAGGGGACAATGAGAGGATGTTGGGGACACTGGGGATATTGGGGACATTGGGGACATTGGGGACAATGAGGTGACACGGGGACATTGGGGACATTGGGGACATTGGGGACATTGAGGGACATTGAGGTGACACTGGGGGACATTGGGGACATTGGGGACATTGAGGGACATTGAGGTGACACTGGGGGACATTGGGGACATTGGGGACAACGAGGTGACACTGGGGGACATCAGGGGACATTGGGGACATTGGGGACATTGGGGACAATGAGGTGACACTGGGGGACATCGGGGGATGCTGGGATGACACTAGGGTGACCCAGGTGACACTGGGGTGACACAGGTGACACTGGGAACACTAGGGTGACACTGGGGTGACACTGAGGTAGTTACGGTGATACTGAGGTGACAGTGGGGTGACACTAAGGTGACACTAAGGTGACAGTGGGGTGACACTAGGGTAGTTATGGTGACATTGAGGCGACACAGGTGACACTGAGGTGACACTGGGGTGACACTGAGATAACACTGGGGTAACACAGGTGACGGAAGTGACACTGGTGACACTGGGGTGGTTATGGTGACACTGGGGTGACACAGGTGACACTGGGGTGAGACTGAGGTGACACTGGGATAACACTGGGGTGACACTGGGGGGGCATGGTTATGGGGATGGGATAAATGGGTGACACTGGGAACACTAGGGTAACACTGGGGTGACACTGGGGTGACACACAGGTGTACACACAGGTGTCACACAGGTGACACACAGGTGACACAGGTGACACTCACGGCTGGTCTCCACGGTGGCGCGGGGTACACGGTGGGTGCGGCCTGTATGACGGGTGGGGTGACACTGGGGTGACACTGGGGTGGTTATGGGGACACAGGGGTGACACAGGTGACACACAGGTGACACACAGGTGACACAGGTGACACACAGGTGACTCACAGGTGGTCTCCGGGGCGGGGCCGGGTACACGGTGGGCGTGGCCTGTATGACAGGCAGGGTGACACTGGGGTGACATTGGGGTGACACTGGGGTGACTATGGTGACACTGGGGTGACACACAGGTGACACAGGTGACACACAGGTGACTCACAGGTGGTCTCTGGGGCGGGGCCGGGTACACGGTGGGCGTGGCCTGGATGATGGGCGGGGTGACACTGGGGTGACACTGGGGTGACACTGGGGTGACACTGGGGTGACACTGGGGTGGTTATGGGGACACTGGGGTGACACAGGTGACACAGGTGACACAGGTGACACAGGTGACACACAGGTGACACAGGTGACACACAGGTGACACAGGTGACACACAGGTGACTCACAGGTGGTCTCCGGGGCGGGGCCGGGTACACGGTGGGCGCGGCCTGTATGACGGGCGGGGTGACACTGGGGTGACACTGCGGTGACACTGGGGTGACACTGGGGTGGTTATGGGGACACTGGGGTGACACAGGTGACACAGGTGACACAGGTGACACACAGGTGACTCACAGGCGGTCTCCGGGGCGGGGCCGGGTACACGGTGGGCGCGGCCTGGATGACGGGCGGGGTGACACTGGGGTGACACTGGGGTGACTATAGTGACACTGGGGTGACACAGGTGACACACAGGTGACACACAGGTGACTCAGGTGGTCTCCGGGGCGGGGCCGGGTACACGGTGGGCGCGGCCTGTATGACGGGTGGGGTGACACTGGGGTGACACTGGGGTGACACTGGGGTGACACTGGGGTGGTTATGGGGACACTGGGGTGACACAGGTGACACAGGTGACACAGGTGACACAGGTGACACACAGGTGACTCACAGGCGGTCTCCGGGGCGGGGCCGGGTACACGGTGGGCGCGGCCTGGATGACGGGCGGGGGTGGGCTTGGCGGGTGCCAGCGCCGGTCCCACCGGTGTCACCCGCGGTCCCGATGTCACCGGGGGCAGGGGGGGCACGGGAGCCCCTCCCCCCGCCGCCTGGGGAGCGAAGGGTTAAAGTCAAAAATCCCAAAATGGGAAAAAACCCGGAAATCCCGAAATTTAAAAATCCTCGTCTCGAAAATTGTGGGATTCGGGGTAAAAATACCCAAAAATGCTCTAAAAACTGTGAAATTTCTGCTAAAAAACCAAAAAAAATGCTCTAAAAATTGTCAAATTCCTAATAAAAATGGTGAAATTTCTGCTAAAAAACCCAAAAAATGCTCTAAAAATTGTCAAATTTTTAACAAAAATTGCGAAATTTCTGCTGAAAAACCAAAAAAAAATGCTCTAAAAATTGTCAAATTCCTAATAAAAATGGTGAAATTTCTGCTAAAAAACCCAAAAAATGCTCTAAAAATTGTCAAATTTTTAACAAAAATTGCGAAATTTCTGCTGAAAAACCAAAAAAAATGCTCTAAAAATTGTCAAATTCCTAATAAAAATGGTGAAATTTCTGCTAAAAAACCCAAAAAATGCTCTAAAAATTGTCAAATTTTTAACAAAAATTGCGAAATTTCTGCTGAAAAACCAAAAAAAATGCTCTAAAAATTGTCAAATTCCTAATAAAAATGGTGAAATTTCTACTAAAAAACCCAAAAAATGCTCTAAAAATTGTCAAATTTTTAACAAAAATTGCGAAATTTCTGCTGAAAAACCAAAAAAATGATCCAAAAATTGTCAAATTCATAATAAAAAATGTGAAATTTCTGCTAAAAAACCAGAAAAAAAGCTGTAAAAATAATCAAATTTCTGCTAAAAATCATAAATTTTCTGCTAAAAAGCCCAAAAAAAGCTCCAAAAATCACAAAATTTCTGCTAAAAATCATGACATTTCTGCTAAAAATCATGAGATTTCTGCTAAAAAACCCAAAAGTTCCAAAAATCCTGAGATTTCTCCTAAAAACAAAAAAAGGCTGTAAAAATAATGAAGTTTCTGCTAAAAAATTCAAAAAAAACCTCAAAAAACCATGAAATTTCTGCTAAAAATCATAAAATTTCTGCTAAAAACCCCCAAAAAGCTTGAAAAATAGTGAAATTTCTGCTAAAAATCGTGAAATTTCTGCTAAAAAACCCCCAAAAGATGCTGTAAAAAGCGAGAAATTTCTGCTAAAACCCAAAAAATGGTGCAAAAATTGTGAAATTTCTGCTAAAAATAATGAAATTTCTGCAAAAAAACCCCAAAAATGCTCTAAAAATTGTGAAATTTCTGCCAAAAAAACCCCAAAAATGCTCTAAAAATTGTGAAATTTCTGCCAAAAAGCCCCAAAAAAGCTCTAAAAATCATGAAATTTCTGCTAAAAATCCCCCCAAAAAAAGCTCTAAAAATTGCAAAACTTCTGCTAAAAACCCCCAAAAATTGCAGTAAAAATAACAAAACTTCCACTAAAAATACAAAAAAAAAAGTTCCAAAAATCATAAAATTTCTGCTAAAAACCCCCAAAAATGCTCTAAAAATTGTGAAATTTCTGCTAAAAGTCGTGACATTTCTGCTAAAAAAACCAAAAAAATGCAGTAAAAGTAATGAAACTTCTGCTAAAAAACCCAAAAAAAGTTCTAAAAATTGTGAAATTTCTGCTAAAAACATCAAAAAAACTTCTAAAAATTGTGAAATTTCTACTAAAAAACCCAAAAAAACTCTACAAATCATGAAATTTCTGCTAAAAACCCCAAAAATTCTGTAAAAATCATAAAATTCCTGCTAAAAAACCCCCAAAAATGCAGTAAAAATAACAAAATTTCTGCTAAAAAACCCAAAAATGCCTAAAATTATTAAATTACCTCCAAAATCCCAAAATCGCCCCGAAACCCCAAAATTCTCTGCAAATATCCTGGAGTCCCTCCCAGTTCATCCCAGTTTATCCCAGTATAAACCAGTTCCCTTTTTGTCCCTAAAACTCCTATTTTTGCACCTAAAATCCCAATTTTTCCCCCTAAAATCCTCATTTTCACCCTAAAATCCCCATTTTTCACCCCAAAACCACCATGTTTTCTCCTCCCAGTCCCTCCCAGTATAGACCAGTATAAACCAGCCCCTCCCAGTATATTCCAATCCTCTCCCAGTTCCTTTTTATCCCTAAAACTCCCATTTTTCCCCCCAAAATCCCCATTTTTCACCCCAAAACCTCTGTGTTTTCTCCTCCCAGTCCCTCCCAGTACAAACCAGTATAACCCAATTTGATCCCAGTCCGTCCCAGTATAAACCAGTTCCCTTTTTACCCTTAAAACTCACATTTTCCACCCCCTAAAATCCCCATTTTTCACCCCAAAACCACCGCGTTTTCTCCTCCCAGTCCCTCCCAGTATAAACCAGTATATCCCAGTTACCCTCCAGGCTCCTCACCATCACTCCCAGTTCCCTCCCGGTATAACCCAGTTCCCTTTTAACCCCTTAAGCTCCCATTTTCACCCCTAAAATCCCCATTTTTGCCCCCAAAATCCCCATTTTTCACCCCAAAACTGCTGCATTTTCTCCTCCCAGTTCCATCCCAGTCCCTCCCAGTATAAACCAGTATATCCCAGTTCCCTTTTTACCCCTAAAACTCCCATTTTTGCATCTAAAATCCCAATTTTTCACCCCAAAATTGCCGCAATTTCTCCTCCCACTCCCTCCCAGTATAAACCAGTTTGATCTCAGTCCTTCCCAGTAAAAACCAGTTCATTTTTAACCCCTAAAATCCCCATTTTCCACCCCAAAACCGCCGCGTTTGCTTCCCCCAGTCCCTCCCAGTCCCTCCCAGTATATCCCAGTTACCCTCCAGGCTCCTTGCTGTCCCTCCCAGTCCCTCCCAGTATAAACCAGTTCCATTTTTAACCCCTAAAACTCCCACTTTTTGCCCCAAAATCCCCATTTTTCACCCCAAAACCACCAGGTTTTTTCCTCCCAGTTCCCTCCCAGTATAACCCAGTTCCCCTTTAACCCCTTAAGCCCCCATTTGTCCCCCTAAATTCCCAATTTTTTTACCCCAAAACCGCTGCATTTTCTCCTCCCAGTCCCTCCCAGTATATCCCAGTATAACCCAATGCCCTCCCAGTACAAACCAGTTCCATTTTCCCCCCTAAAACTTTCATTTTTAACCCTAAAACTCCCATTTTTGCCCCCAAAATCCCCATTTTTCACCCCAAAACCGCCGCGTTTTCTCCCCCCAGCCCCTCCCAGTCCCTCCCAGTACAAACCAGTATAACTCACCGGCCCGGGGGCTCTCATGGCGCCCCCCAGCGGTGTCCCCAGGGGGGAGGGGGGGCGGTCTCTGCAGGGGGGAGGGGCCAGCAGCAGGGGGGGAGGGGCCGGCGGCGCCCAGGGGTGGCCCCACCCCCACCATGGCGGCCGGGGGGGCGCAGCGCCAGGGGAGCGCGGGGACCCGCTGGGGACAGGGGACAGCGTCACCGAGGTGTCCCCAGTGTCACCTCAGTGTCCCCAGTGTCCCCTGAGTGTCCCCAATGTCCTCAATGGCCCACAAGTGTCCCCAGTGTCCCCAATCCCTCAATGTCCCCAATGTCCCCACAATGTCCCCAATGTCCCCGAGTGTCCCCAGTGTCCCCTGAGTGTCCCCAATGTCCCCTCAGTGTCCCCTGAATGTCCCAAATCCCACAACGTCCCAAATCTCGCAATGTCCCCAACGTCCCCCAAATGTCTCCAACGTCCCCGAATGTCCCCAGTTCCACAATGTCCCCAGTGTCCCCAACGTCCCCCGAATGTCCTCGATGTCCCCTGAATGTCCACAGTTCCACGGTGTCCCCAATGTGTCCCCAATGTGTCCCCAATGTCCCCTGAATGTCCCCAATGTCCCCCAAATGGCCCCAATCCCACAATGTCCCCAACGTCCCCTGAATGGCCACAAATGTCCCCAGTGTCCCCAATCCCTCAATGTCCCCAGTGTCCCCTGAGTATCCCCAATGTCCTCAATGGCCCACAAGTGTCCCCAGTGTCCCCAATCCCTCAATGTCCCCAATGTCCCCACAATGTCCCCAATGTCCCCTGAGTGTCCCCAGTGTCCCCAATGTCCCCTCAGTGTCCCCTGAATGTCCCAAATCCCACAACGTCCCAAATCTCGCAATGTCCCTAACGTCCCCGAATGTCCCCAGTTCCACAATGTCCCCAGTGTCCCCAACGTCCCCCGAATGTCCTCAATGTCCCCTGAATGTCCACAGTTCCACAGTGTCCCCAATGTGTCCCCAGTGTCCCCAATTCCCCTGAATGTCCCCAATGTCCCCCAAATGGCCCCAATCCCACAATGTCCCCAATGTCCCCAATGGCCCACAAATGTCCCCAGTGTCCCCAATCCCTCAATGTCCCCAGTGTCCCCTGAGTATCCCCAATGTCCCCAATGGCCCACAAATGTCCCCAGTGTCCCCAATCCCTCAATGTCCCCAGTGTCCCCTGAGTATCCCCAATGTCCCCAATGGCCCACAAATGTCCCCAATGTCCCCAATGGCCCACAAATGTCCCCAGTGTCCCCAATCCCTCAATGTCCCCAATGCTGCAATGTCCCCTGAATTCCCCGATGTCCGAAACGTCCCCAGTATCCCCCAAATGTCCCCAATGTCCCCTGAATGACCCAAATCCCACAACACCCCCTGACTGTCCCCAGTTCCACAATGTCCCCAATTTCCCAATGTCCCCTGAATAGCCTCAATGTCCCCAATGTCCCCTCCCCTTCCCCAACGTGTCCCCAACGTGTCCCCAACACCCACAATGACCCCAACCCCACAATCACCCCAACCTCCCAAATGTCCCCAATGTGTCCCCAACACCCCATACGTCTCTAGTGTCCCCAACTCCCTCAATGTCCCCACAATGTCCCCCTGCTGTCCCCCATGTCCCCAAGCCTCCCAAAGTCCCCACTGTCCCCCGTGTCCCCAATCTCCTCAATGTCCCCAACCCCCAAAATCCCCCCAATGTCCCCAATGTCCTAAATCCTCCTGATGCCCACAATGTCCCCAACCTCCTCGATGTCCCCAATGTGTCCCCAGCCCCCCAAAAATCCCAATACCCCAACTCCTCCTGATGTCCCCAATGTTCTCCATGTGTCCCCAGACTATCCCCAATGCCCGAATCCCAAAATGTCCCCAATGTCCCCAAAATGTCCCCAATGTCCCCAACCTCCTCAATGCCCCTCATTATCCCAAAATCCCCCAAATGTCCCCAACGTCCCCAACCTCCTCAATGCCCCTCATTATCCCAAAATCCCCCAAATGTCCCCAATGTCCCCGATGTCCCCAATGTCCCCTCAATGTCCCCAATGTCCCCAAATCCCTGCAATGTCCCCAATGTTCTCAATGTCCCCAATGTCCCCAAATCCCCCCAATGTCTCCTCAATGTCCCAAATGCCCCCAATGTCCCCTCAATGTCCCCAAATCCCCAATCCCCCAATGTCACCAATGTCCCCAATGCCCCCCATCCCATCAATGTCCCCAACATCCCCAACATCCCCAACCCCCCAATGTCCCCAAATCCCAAATCTCCCAATGTCCCCCCAATATCCCCAACGTCCCCTCAATGTCCCCAAATTCCCCCAATGTCCTCAATGTCCCCAATGTATCTCAAATGCCCACAATCCCCCAATGTCCCCTCAATGTCCCAACCCCCCATTGCCCCCACCCCCCCCCCCCCCCATTGTCCCCGATGTCCCTCAATGTCCCTCAGTGTCCCCAATGTCCCCAAATCACAAATCTCCCAATGTCCCCAACATCCCCAATCCCCCCAATATCCCCAATGTCCCCTCAATGTCCCCCAACCCCCCCAATGTCCCCAAATTCCCCCAACGCCCCCAAATCCCAAATCTCCCAATGTCCCCAACATCCCCATCATCCCCAAACCCCCCCACTTGTCCCCAATGTCCCTCAATGTCCCCAACCCCCCAATGTCCCTCAACGTCCCCAAATCCCAAATCTCCCAATGTCCCCCAATGTCCCCAACATCCCCAATCCCCCCAATATCACCAATGTCCCCAATGTCCCCTCAATGTCCCCAACCCCCCAACGTCCCCAAATTCCCCCAAGGTCCCCTCAATGTCCCAACCCCCCGATGTCCCCCAATGTCCCCAGATGTCCCCATTGTCCCCATTGTCCCCGCTGCTGTCCCCACCTGGCCGCTGCAGCACGTGTGGCACGAAGGCTGGCCGCAGGATGGGCGGTCTCTGCGGTGACACTGCGGGCAGGGAGGTGACAATGGTGACACTGGTGACATTGGGGACACGGGGGGACATTGGGGAAGAGGGGGACATTGGGGACAGCAGGGGACAGCGGTGACACCGACCTGGACCCACGAATGGCACCGGCGGTGTCCCCAAGGGGGGACGGTGGCAGCGGCGGCGGCGCGAGCCTCGAGGGACTGCTGGACCTGGGGACAGAGGGGACATTGAGGGACATTGGGGACACTGGGGACGTTGGGGACATTGGGGACATTGAGGGGACATTGAGGGACGTTGGGGACATTGGGGACATTGAGGGACAGAGGGGACATTGGGGATATTGGGGTCAATGGGGACATTGGGGGGATATTGAGGGATATTGAGGGGACATTGGGGACATTGGGGACATTGAGGGACATTGGGGACATTGAGGGACATTGGGGACATTGAGGACATTAAGAGGACATTGGGGACATTAAGGACATTGGGGACATTGAGGGGACATTGAGGACATTGAGGGACATTGAGGAACATTGGGGACATTGGGGACATCGAGGGACATTGGGGACATTGAGGGGACACTGAGGGGACATTGAGAGGCTGGGGACAGAGGGGACAATGGGGACATTGAGGGGACAGAAGGGACATTGAGAGGACACTGGGGACATTGAGGGACATTGGGGACACTTTGGGGACACTTTGGGGACACTGAGGGGTTGAGGACACTCTGGGGACAGACAGGACAGAGAAGACATTGGGGACACTCTTGGGACATTGAGGGGCTGGGGACACTCTGGGGACACTTTGGGGACATTGAGGGAATTTGGGTCACTTTGGTGACATTCTGTGGCGTTTTAGGTCACTTTAGGGCCACTTTGGGGACGTTTGGGGACGTTTTGGGGACATTTGGGGACGTTGGGGTCACAGTAGGTCACTCTAGGCTCACTTTAGGGTCACTTTGGGGACATTTGGGGACATTTTGTGGCATTTAAGGTCACTCTGGGGTCACTCTGAGGACATTTGGAGTAATTTTTGGGACATTTAGGGACATTTGGGGTCACTTTGGGGACATTTAGGGTCACTCTAGGGACATTTGGAGTCACTCTGGGGTCACTTTGGGGACATTTGGGGTCACTTTAGGGTCACTTTGGGGACTTTGGGGACACTTGGGTCACTTTAAGGTCACTCTGGGGTCACTCTGGAGACACTTTGGGGACATTTGGGGTCACTTTGGGGACATTTTGTGGCATATAAGGTCACTTTAGGGTCACTTTGGGGACACTTGGGGTAATTTTTGGGACATTTCAGGACATTTGGGGTCCCTTTGGGGACATTTGGGGACATTTTGGGGACATTTGGGGACATTGGGGTCACTCTGGGGACATTGGAGTCACTTTAGGGTCACTCTGGGGACATTGGGGTCACTCTGGGGACATTTGGGGTCACTTTAGGGTTACTCTGGGGACATTTGGGGACATTAGGGTCACACTAGGTCACTCTGGGGTCACTTTAGGGACACTTTGGGGACATTTGGGGACATTTAAGGACATTTGAGGTCACTTTGAGGACATTTAGGGACATTTGGGGACATTTGGGCTGGGGGGGCAGGACATTTAAGGACATTTGGGGACATTTTGGGGACATTTGGTGACATTTGGGACATTTTGGGGACATTTGGTGACATTTGGTGACATTTGGGGACACTTGGTGACACTGGGGACACTCCCACCTGCTGGTAGGTGTTGGTGGCGATGATTGGCCGCAGCACGGGGGGCGTGGCCAGCGGGTCGCCGGGGGCGGGGCCAGGAGCGCCCAGCACTTCCTGCTCGAACCTGGAAACCAGTACAGACCAGTATGGACCAGTACAGACCAGTATGGACCAGTAAGGACCAGTATAGACCAGTAAGGACCAGTTAGAGACCAGTATGGACCAGTATAGAGCAGTATGGACCAGTAAGGACCAGTGTGGACCAGTATGGACCAGTTAGAGACCAGTAATATGGGCCAATAAGGACCAATAGAAACCAGTATGAACCAGTATGGACCAGTTAGAGACCAATATGGATTAGCATGGAGCAGTATGGATTAGTACGGAGCAGTATAAACCAGTATGGACCAGTATGGACCAGTCAGAGTAATATTAGAGACCAGTATGGACCAGTGAGGACAAATAGAAACCAGTATGAACCAGTATGGGCCAGTATAGACCACTACGGACCAATATAAACCAGTATACACCAGTATAAAGCAGTATGGACCAGTATGGACCAGTTAGAGACCAGTATGGACTGGTAAGAACCAGTGTGGACCAGTGTGGACCAGTGTGGATCAGTAAGGACCAGTATAAACCGGTATGGACCAGTAAGGACCAATATGGACCAGTTAGGGACCAGTATGGGCCAGTATGGACTGGTATTGACTGGTATAGACCAGTATGGACCAGTATGGACCAGTTAGAGACCAGCAGGGACCAGTATAGAACAGTATGAACCAGTACGGACCAGTAAAGACCAGTATGCACCGGTATGGATGAATAAAAACCAATAAAGACCAGTATGGACCAGTAAGGACCAGTATGAACTGGGGACCTCCCAGTGCCTCCCAGTTCAGACCAGTATGGACTGCGAACCTCCCAGTGACCTCCCAGTATGGACCAGTAAAGACCAGTAAGGACAAATGACCTCCCAGTGCTCTCCCAGTAACCACCAGTCCCTCCCAGCGACCCACCAGTACGGACCAGTAAGGACCAGCATGGACAACTGACCTCCCAGTGACCTCCCAGTTAATCCCAGTCCCTCCCAGTTCCCTCCAGTAACCCCCCAGTTACCTCCCTCTCCCATTCCCCCAGTTCCCTCCCAGTCCATCCCAGTATCACCCACTGCCCTCCCAGTTCCCCCGAGCCCCTCCCGGTCACCACGGCAACCACAAGCCCCACCCCCGTTACCACGGCAACCCCAAGCCCCGCCCCCGTTACCACGGCAACCACAAGCCCCGCCCCTCCCTCAGTTAAGCCCCGCCCCGTTACCACGGCAACACCAAGCCCCGCCCCTCCCTCCATTAAGCCCCGCCCCGTTACCAGGGCAACCCAAGCCCCGCCCCTCTCCCCTTAGCACCCGTTACCACTGCAGCGCCAAGCCCCGCCCCTCCCTCCCTTAAGCCCCGCCCCCGTTACCACAGCAACCCAAGCCCCGCCCCCCGGGCGCCATGACACCCGCCGCTCCCTCACAGCGCCATCTCCGCCTCCATCTCCTTCAGCCGCTCCTCGCCGCTCTTGGCCGCCGCCCCGCCTCCTCCCGCCGCCGCCCCGGGGCCTGGCCCGCCTCCTGCCGCCAGCCCGGGCCCGGGGAGAACGCCCGCCGCCATCCCCGGCCCGCCGCCGCCCGGAGCCGCCGCCGCCGCCATGGCTGCGAGAGCGCCGCGGCACTTCCGGTCTGCTGCTGAGGGGAGCTTCCGGCGCGCCGCGGTGACGTCACCACCCCGCGACAGCACCGCCCTCCCACCCCGCGCTCAGAAATTGAACAAATTTTGGGGTAAAATGGCTGCAAAACGGGCAAAAAGCGCTTTAATGTCGGGCGGGAGGGGGAAGGACGGGCGCTCAGCGCTTGAGCTCGCTGTAGAGATCGCCGCGCGCTCCCTGCAGCTCCTGGTAGGGCGAGTCCTGCTCCGGGGGGCGGGGCTTGGGCGGGGCTGAGGGGAAAGGGCGGGGTCAGCGTGGAGCCACGCCCCCTCGGCGGTAGGGAGTGTGATTGACGGGTGAGGCGCTTGGGGAGTGGCCACGCCCCTTAAAGGCTGGCTCCGCCCCATCTGACGCACCACGCCCACTCCTCGTCCTTGACCACGCCCACCCACATAAACACGCCCCCAGTTAGCCCCACCCCTTTTAACATCGGTCACGCCCTTTCCTGACCACATGACCACACCCCTTTAGTGCTGGCTCCGCCCCATTGGCACGCCCACCAGGCCACGCCCCTTATGACCACGCCCCTTCCTGATCACGCCCCACCCACTTTAACCACACCCCGACACTACCCTGGTTGGCTCCACCCCTTTTCATGTTGGCCACGCCCCTCCTGACCCATCTGGCCACACCCCTTTAGCACTGGCTCCAACCCCCAGGCCACGCCCCCTCTCTGGCCACGCCCCCTCCTCAGCCTTGCCCACGCCCCACTCTCATTGGCCACACCCATTTTAGACATGCCTCCTCCCTAGTTAGCTCCACCCCGTTCAATGTTGGCCACGCCCCCTCTTGACCGACCTGGCCACACCCCTTTAGCAACGGCCACTCCCCTGATCGGCCCAGCCCACTAGGCCACGCCCCTTGTGGCCACGCCCTCTTCCTGATTGTGCCCCACCCTCATTGGCCACACCCATTTAACCACGCCCTCCTGACTACATCCCATTAAGCTCCACCCTTTAAAAATGTTGGCCACGCCCCCCAGTCCCACCAGACCACACCCCTTTAGCACTGGCTCTGCCCCACCAGGCCACACCTCTGATTGGTCCAGCCCACTCAGGCCACGCCCACTTCCTGACCCTGCCCCACCCTCATTGGCCACACCTACTTTAACTGCACCCCAGTCAGCTCCACCCCTTTCTGTGTTGGCCACGCCCCCTCTTGACCCACCTGGTCACACCCCTCATTGGCCCTCCCCATTAGGCCACGCCCTTTATGACCACGCCCTCTTCCTGGCCACGCCCCCACCTCTTTGGCCCCACCCACTTTAACCATGCCCCCAGATGGCTCCACCCCTTTTCATGTTGGCCACGCCCCTCCTGACCCACCTGGTCACACGCCTTTAGTACTGGCCACGCCCCCTAATTGCCCAGCCCACTAGGCCACGCCCCTTATGCCCATGCCTTCCCGACCACTCCCCACCCTCATTGGCCACACCCATTTTAACCACGCCCCCCAACCACACCCAGGTTGGCACCACCCCTTTTCCTGTTGGCCACGCCCCTCCTGCCCACCAGGCCACACCCCTTTAGCACTGGCTCCGCCCCATCTGGCCATGCCCCGATTGGCCCAGGCCACTAGTCCAAGCCCCTTATGGCCACGCCCTCTTCCCAGTCATTCCCCACCCTCTTTGGCCACACCCATTTTAACCACGCCCTCCTGACCACACCCTATTAAGCACCACCCCTTTCACTGTTGGCCACGCCCCTCCTGCCCCACGTGGCCACACCCCTTTAGGAATGACTCCACCCCATTTGGCCACGCCCCGATTGGCTAAGCCCACTCAGGCCACGCCCTCTTCCTGACCACACCCACCCTCATTGGCCACACCCATTTTAACCACGCCCCCACTTGGCTCCACTCCTTTCATGTTAGCCACGCCCCTCCTGACCCACCTGGCCACACCCCTTTAGCACTGGCTGTGCCTCATCTGGCCACACCCCTCTCTCTGGCCACGCCCCTTCTCATCCTTGACCATGCCTACCCATTTAAACCACGCCCTCCTGACCACACCCAGGTTGGCTCCACCCCTTTCAATATTGGCCACGCCCCCTCCCGACCCACCAGGCCACACCCCCTTGACCACGCCCACTGCAGATTCCCCCTCCCCCCGTGGCCACGCCCACCTGGGCGGCCTCGCCCCGCCAGCCAATAGGCTGCTCCGGCGATCAGCAGGGTCAGGATGACGTCAGCAGCCACGAGCGCTGCGATTGGCCCGGCGCCCGGGAGACAGCCGGAACATTCTGGAACGGGGGAGGGGAGAGAGCCGCTGACCCCACGTGACCTCCCGACCCCTCCCACGTGACCCGGGGTGGGCGTGGCCTCACCTGGCTCTGCTCTCGCTGCTCCTGGGGGAGGGGAGGGGGAGGGGGGAGGGGCGGAGCCGAGTTAGCCCCGCCCCCCCGCTGCCCCCTCCCCCACCTTTTGGTGGGGTGGGGGGAGGGGCGGGTGGGGGTTTGACGGGGTGGGGGGAGGGGCAATAAAGGGTGGGGGGAGGGGCAGTGAAGGGTGGGGGAGGGGCAGTGAAGGGTGGGGGGAGGGGCAGGGGAGACCCTGTGGGGGGTGGGGGAGGGGCAACGGGGTATCCAGCAATGGGGGGGGGGGGAGGGGTCCCAAGGGTGGGGGGAGGGGCACGGGGGTGGGGGGAGGGGCACGGGGGGTCCCCAGGGGGTGGGGGAGGGGGTGGGTTTTCCCGCCATTTCTCCGCCGTTCCCCTCCCCCCACCCCATCCCGGCCACTTCTCCTTTCGGTCCGGAGGGTGGGGGGAGGGGCGGAGGGGGTGGGGGGAGGGGCGGGGGTCCCGCAGGGTGGGGGGAGGGGCAGGGGGACCCCCCGCTATGGGGGGAGGGGCTCACCGAGCAGCAGCGCCAGCAGCAGGCCGAGGGTCCCCGGGGGGCTCATGGCGCCGCTGGGGGAGGGGAAAGGGGCGTGGCCGGGTGGGGCTCTGCAGGCCACGCCCCCTCTAGGCTCAGCACCCCATTGAGCGGCCAAGCCACGCCCCCTTCGGCCACCCAAACCGCGTGACTCCCCCAAACTTCCCTTTTTGGGGTTCCCGGCTGTGGCCACGCCCATTCCGGATGGCCACGCCCCTTACCGACAAGCCACGCCCCTTCCCAAGCCGCTCCGCCTATCAAAAAGCCCCGCCCTGCCGTTAAGCCCCGCCCCCTTTAAAAAGGCGCGCGGTCCCTTTAAGAATCTCTGGGCGGGGTCCTGAACCCTCTCAGGCCCCGCCCACCGCGCGCGCTGATTGGCTGAATCCATAGCGCCACCCGATTGGCTCGGCGATCGCCACAACACCCGGATGTCGCGCTCTGATTGGTCTACATCGCAAGGCGGGATTAGGGCGGGAAAAGCCAAGCGCTGATTGGTTGGTTGCTGAGGGAGGTGGGCGTGGCCAGCCGCGCGCAGGGCAGGGCGGGAAACCAGCGGCCTGAGGCGATCCGGGCGGGAGAAACCACTGCGGTAGGGAGGGGGAAATTCGGGATTTTTGGGGGAAATTTGGGGGAATTTGGGGATTTTGGGGTGTCTGGGTGAGACCAGTGGGCGGGGGGAGAGAATTTTGAGCCATTTTTGGGGTTTTTATTGGGGATTTTTGGCTTTTTTTGGTGGTTTTATGGTTTCATGAGGGGATCTGGTTGTCTGGGAGACACCATTTGGCGGGGGGAGAGAATTTTGGGTTTTTTAAGGTTTTTGGGGGTTTTGGGGTTTTTTTGGGGGTTGTAGGGTTTCCTGAGGGGATCTGGGGATCTGGGAGAGACCATTTGGCGGGGCAGAGAATTTTGGGGGTTTTTGGGACTTTTTTGGGGTTTTTTTGGTGGTTTTAGGGTTTCATGAGGGGATCTGAGTGTCTGGGAGAGACCATTTAGTGGGGGCAGAGAATTTTCGGGGGTTTTTTAGGTTTTTGGGGGTTTTTTGGTGGTTTTTGGGTTTCAGGAGGGGATTTGGGGATCTGGGAGACACCATTTAGTGGGGAAAGAATTTTGGGGTTTTTGGGGATTTTTGGGGGTATTTTTGGTCTCACGAGGGATTTGGGGTGTCTGGGTGAGACCATTTGGCGGGGGGAGAGAATTTGGGGGTTTTTTTGGGTTTTTGGGGTTTTTTTGGGTGGTTTTTGGGTTTCATGAGGGGATTTGGGTGTCTGGGAGACACCATTTAGTGGGGGGAGAGAATTTTGGGGGGTTTTTGGGTTTTTTTGGTGCTTTTAGGGTCTCACGAGGGATTTTGGGGTGTCTGGGTGAGACCATTTGGTGGGGGAGAGAATTTTGGGATTTTTTGGGACCTTTTTTGGTTTTTTGGGGGTTTTAGGGTTTCATGAGGGGATTTGGGGGTCTGGGAGAGACCATTTAGTGGGGGAGAGAATTTGGGGGGTTTTTGGGACTTTTTGGGTTTTTTGGGGGATTTTTTGGTGGTTTTTGGGTTTCATGAGGGGATTTGGGTGTCTGGGAGGAACCGTTTGGCGGGGGGAGAGAATTTTGAGCCATTTTTGGGGGTTTTATTGGGGACTTTTGGGTTTTTTTGGTGCTTTTAGGGATTCATGAGGGGATCTGGGTGTCTGGGACGAACCATTTGGAGAGGCGAGAGAATTTTGGCGGTTTTTTGGTTTTTTTGTGGTTTTTTGGGGTCTCACGAGGGATTTTGGGGTGTCTGGGTGAGGCCGTTTGGTGGGGGGAGAGAAATTTGGGATTTTTTGGGGGTTTTTTGGAGGTTGTAGGGATTCATGAGGGGATTTGGGTGTCTGGGAGGAACCATTTGGCGGGGGGAGAGAATTTTGGGGTTTTTTGGGGTTTTTTTGGTGCTTTTAGAGTTTCATGAGGGGATTTGGCTGTCTGGGAGGAACCGTTTGGCAGGAGAAGAGAATTTTGAGGCGTTTTATTGGGGTTTTATTGGGGATTTTTGGCTTTTTTTGGTGGTTTTAGGGTTTCATGAGGGGATTTGGGGATCTGGGAGACACCATTTAGTGGGGAGAGAATTTTGGGGTTTTTTGGTGGTTTTAGGGTTTCATGAGGGGATTTGGGGGTCTGGGAGGAACCATTTGGCGAGGCAGAGAATTTTGGGGGTTTTTTAGGATTTTTTGGGGGGTTTTGGGGGATTTTTTGGTGGTTTTTGGGTTTCATGAGGGGATATGCAGGGTCTGGGAGAGACCATTTAGTGGGGAGAGAATTTGGGGAGTTTTTGGCGGGTTTTTTGGGGATTTTTTTGGTTTTTTGGTGGTTTTAGGGATTCATGAGGGGATTTGAGTGTCTGGGAGACACAATTTAGTGAGGAGAGAATTTTGGGGTTTTTTTAGGATTTTTGGCGGTTTTTTGGGGATTTTTGGGTTTCATGAGGGGATTTGGGGATCTGGGAGAGACCATTTGGCGGGGGGGGAGAATTTTGGGGTTTTTTAGGGTTTTTTGGGGTATTTTTTGGTGGTTTTAGGATTTCCTGAGGGGATTTGGGTGTCTGGGAGAGACCATTTGGCAGGGGGAGAGAATTTTAGAGGTTTTTTTGGGATTTTTTGGGGGTTTTTTGGGGATTTTTTTTTGGATTTTAGGGATTCACGTGGGATTTTGGGGTGTTTGGGAGAGACCATTTGGTGAGGGGAGAGAATTTTGGGGGTTTTTTTGGTTTTTTTTTATTTTTTGGGGGTTTTTTTTGGATTTTGTGGCTTTTTTGGGGATTTTTGTGGCTTTTTGGGATTTTTTGGAGTTTTTTGGGGTCTGGAAGAAACCATTCTTGTCCCAGGGGGAGTTTAGGAGTTCCGGGAGGAACCATTCGGGATTTTTTGGGGATCTCGAGTGGATTTGGGGGTCTGAAGGGAATTCTGGGTAATCCCAAATTCATTTCAGGTTTTCCTGAGGAGATTCTGAGTGAAGCCAAGTGGATTTCAGGTGAGCTGAGTGGATTTTGGGGGATTTTGGGGTGGATTTGGGGAATTTGGGGGATATTTGGAGGGAATTTTGGGATTTTGGGGGATAATAGGAGGGAATTTTGGGGATTTTGGAATGGTTTGGGGGGAATTTGGGGATATTAGGAGGGAATTTTGGGATTTTGGGGGAATTTTGGGGACATTTGGAGGGAATTTTGGGATTCTGGGGTGGTTTGAGAGAATTTTGGGGATATTTTGAGGGAATTTTGGGGGAACCTGGGGGGGATTTTGGGGTGATTTTGGGGAGTTTTGGGGGAATTTTTGGGATATTTGAAGGTAACTTTGGGATTTTCGGGTGGTTTTGGGGAATTTTGGAGATGTTTGGAGGAAATTTTGGGAATTTGGGGGGAATTTTGGGGTGGTTTTGGGGGTGATTTTGGGATATTTGGAGGAAATTTTGGGGATTTTTGGGGAATTTTTGGGGAATTTTGGTGAATTTGAAGGAAATTTTGGGGATATTTGGGGGGAATTTTGGGAATTTTCGGGTGATTTTGGGGGAATTTGAGTGTATTTGAATTTAACTTTGGGATTTTGAGGTGGTTTTGGGGAATTTTGAGGGATATTTGGAGTGACTTTTGGGATTTTTGGGTAATTTGGGGAAATTAGGAGGGAATTTGGGGATATTTGGGGATATTTGGAGGGAATTTTGAGGAATTCGGGGGATTTTTGGGATTTTCGGGTGGTTTTGGGGGCATTTGGGGATATTTGGAGGAAATTTTGGGGTGATTTTTGGGATTTCAGGTGGTTTTGGGGTCTCCTGGGTGAATTCTCGGTTACTCCTGACTGGTTTTTGGGATTCCAACTGGGATTTGGGTCATTCCTACTGGGATTTTGGGGTTTTAACTGGGATTTGGGATTTGGGTCGTTTTCAGTTTTCCCCATTTTCCACCCGTTTTCCACCCGTTTTTCCTTTTTCCACCTGTTTTTCCTATTTTCCACCCGTTTTTCCCCTTTTTCCACCCATTTTCCACCCATTTTCCACCCATTTTTCCCATTTCTCACCCGTTTTTCCCCTTTTTCCACCCGTTTTTCCCATTTTCCACCCATTTTTCCCATTTTCCACCCGTTTTTCCCCATTTTCCACCTGTTTTTCCTTTTTCCACCCGTTTTTCCCCATTTCCCACCCGTTTTTCCCCAATTTTTCCCCATTTTCCACCCATTTTTCCCCGTTTCCCACCTGTTTTTTCCCATTTCCCACCCATTTTCCACCCGTTTTCCACCCATTTTTCCCCCTTTTCCACCCGTTTTTCCACCCGTTTTCCCCATTTTCCACCCGTTTTCCGCATTTCCCACCCGTTTTCCCCATTTCCCACCCGTTTTTCCCATTTCCCACCCATTTTTCCCCATTTCCCACCCGTTTTTCCCATTTTCCACCTGTTTTTCCCCTTTTCCCACCCGTTTTTCCTTTATCCACCCGTTTTCCCCATTTTCCACCCGTTTTTCCTTTTCCCACCCGTTTTTCCTTTTCCCACCCGTTTTTCCCATTTCCCACCCGTTTTTCCCCTTTTCCCACCCGTTTTCCCCATTTCCCACCCATTTTTCCCATTTCCCACCCATTTTTCCCTTTTCCACCCGTTTTTCCTTTTTCCACCCATTTTTCCCATTTCCCACCCGTTTTTCCCCTTTTCCACCCGTTTTTCCCTTTTCCACCCGTTTTTCCCCTTTTCCACCCGTTTTTCCCGTTTTCCACCCATTTTTCCCCTTTTCCACCCATTTTTCCCCTTTTCCACCCATTTTTCCCTTTTCCACCCATTTTTCCCATTTTCCACCTGTTTTCCCCCTTTTCCACCCGTTTTTCCACCCATTTTTCCCCATTTCCCACCCGTTTTCCCCGTTTCCCACCCGTTTTTCCCATTTCCCACCCATTTTTCCCATTTCCCACCCATTTTTCCCATTTTCCACCTGATTTTTCCCCATTTCCCACCCATTTTTCCCATTTTCCACCTGATTTTTCCCCATTTCCCACCCGTTTTTCCTCTTTCCACCCATTTTTCCCATTTCCCACCCATTTTTCCCATTTCCCACCCGTTTTCCATCCGTTTCCCACCCGTTTTCCACCCCTTTTCCACCCGTTTTTCCCCCTTTTCCACCCATTTTTCCCATTTTCCACCTGTTTTCCCCCTTTTCCACCCGTTTTTCCACCCGTTTTTCCCCGTTTCCCACCCGTTTTTCCCGTTTCCCACCCGTTTTCCCGTTCCCCAGCCATGCCTCCCCCGCGCTGCAGCCGCTGCCCGCAGCCCTCGGCGCTGCTGCGCTCTCGCTCGCTGCAGCCGTTCTGCCGCCGCTGCTTCCTGCGCGCCTTCGAGCTGGAGACGCTGCAGGCCCTGCTGGAACCCGGAAATTTCCCGAAAACACCCGGAAATTTCCCGGAAATACCCGGAAATTATCCGGAAAATGCCGGGAGTCAGCCTGAAACTGCAGGAAATCAGCCTGAAATCCCCAGAAATGACACTGAAATTGCTGGAAATCACCCCGAAACGCTGCAGGTGCTGCTGGAACCCGGAAACTTCCCAAAAACACCCGGAAATTACCCGGAAATAACCAAAAATTTCCCAGAAACCACCGGGAATTACCCGGAAATTGCTGGAAATCAGCCTGAAATCCCCAGAAATCACACTGAAATTGCTGAAAATCACCCCGAAACCACCGGAAATTCCCCCCAAACCACCAGAATTTTTGCCCAAACTCCCAGAGATCCTCCCCAAACCCCCGAATTTTTTGCCCAAACCCCCCAAAATCACCCCCAAATCCCCGGAAACCCTCCCCAAACCCCCCAAAATCCTCCCCAGACTCCCGGAATTTTTGCCCAAACCCCCGAAAATCCTCCACAAACCCCCCCAAATCCCCCCCAAATCCCCCAAAATCCCCACCAAACCCCCCAAAATTTCCCCCAAACCCCCCAAAATCCTCCCCAAACCACCAGAAACTCCCCCGAAACCCCCGAAAATCTTCCCCAAACCCCCCAAAATTTTCCCCAAATCCCTGGAAATCCTCCCCAAACCCCCCAAAATCCTCCCCAGACCCCCAGAGTTTTTGCCCCTACCCCCCAAAATCCTCCCCAAAGCCCCCAAAATCTCCCCGAAACCCCCCAGAATTTTTGCCCAAACCCCCCAAAATCCCCCCCAAACTCCTGGAAATCCTCCCCAAACCACCAGAAATCCCCTCCAAACCCCCCCAAACTCCTGGAAATCCTCCCCAAACTCCTAGAAATCCCCACCAAACCCCCCAAACTTGCCCCCAAACCCCCAGAAATCCTCCCCAAACCCCCCAAAATCCCCCCCAAACCCCCCAAAATTTCTCCCAAACCCCCCAAAATCCCCCCAAACCCCCAGAAATCCCCCCCCAACCCCCCCCAAAATTTCTCCCAAATCCCCCAAACTCCCCCCCAAACCCCCCAAAATCCCCCCAAACCCCCCAAACTCCCCCCAAACCCCCCAAAATTTCTCCCAAACCCCCCAAAATCCGCCCCCAAACCACCCCCGCCGCCCTCCTGCCCGGCCAGGCGGTGGCCATCGCCGCCTCGGGCGGCAAGGACTCCACGGTCCTGGCGCACCTCCTGTCGCGGCTGAACCGCGATCACGGGCTGGGGCTGCGCCTGGCGCTGCTGGGCGTGGACGAGGGCATTGCCGGCTACCGCGACGAGGCCCTGGGGGTCCTGCGGGGGGTGGGGGCGGCGCTGCCCCCTCCCCCTGCTGGTGGTGTCCCACCGGGAGCTCTTCGGGTGGGAGGTGGACGAGCTGGGGGCGCTGCTGGGCGGCAGGAGCCGCTGCACCGTCTGCGGCGTGTTCCGGAGGCAGGCGCTGGAGAGGGCGGCCAGGGAGATGGGGGCCGACTGGATCGCCACTGGTGAGTGGCTGGGGGGACTGGTTTGTACTGGGAGGGAGTGGGAGGAGACTGGGAGGGAGTGGGAGGTGGTTTTGGGGTGAAAAATGGGGATTTTAGGGGGGAAAGTGGGAGTTTGAAGGATAAGAACGGGACTGGTTTGTACTGGGAGGAGATTGGGAGGGACTGGGAGGCGCTGGAGAGGGCGGCCAGGGAGATGGGGGCCGACTGGATCGCCACTGGTGAGTGGCTGGGGGGACTGGTTTGTACTGGGAGGGAGTGGGAGGGGATTGGGAGGGAGTGGGAGGAAAAAACGGGGTGGTTTTGGGGTGAAAAATGGGGATTTTAGGAGGAAAATGGGTATTTTAGAGTGAGAAATGGGACTGGTTTATACTGGGAGGGGATCGGGTTATACTGGGATATACTGGGAGAGACTGGGAGGTGCTGGAAAGGGCGGCCAGGGAGGTGGGAGCTGACTGGATCGCCACTGGTGAGTGGCTGGGGGGACTGGTTTGTACTGGGAGGGAGTGGGAGGGACTGAGGGGAAAAAATGTGATGGTTTTGGGGTGAAAAGTGGGGATTTTAGGGGGAAAAATGTGGATTTTAGGGGTGACAATGCAAGTCTGAAGGGTAAAAATGGGACTGGTTTATACTGGGAGGGACTGGGAGGGAGTGGGGGGAAAACACAGCGGGTTTGGGGGGGAAAATGGGGATTTTGGGGTGAAAAATGGGGATTTTAGGGGTAAAAATGGGGATTTTAGGAGAAAAAAAGTGGATTTCAGGGGGGAAAATGGGAGTTTGGAGGATTAAAAATAGGACTGGTTTATAGTGGGAGGGGATTGGGAGGGACTGGGAGGCGCTGGAGAGGGTGGCCAGGGAGATGGGGGCCGACTGGATCGCCACTGGTGAGTGGCTGGTGGGACTGGTTTGTACTGGGAGGGAGTGGGAGGAGACTGGGAGGGAGTGGGAGGAAAAAACGGGGTGGTTTTGGGGTGAAAAATGGGGATTTTAGGATGAAAAATGGGTATTTTAGAGTGAGAAATGAGACTGGTTTATACTGGGAGGGACTGGGAGGCGCTGGAGAGGGCGGCCAGGGAGATGGGAGCCGATTGGATTGCCACTGGTGAGTGGCTGGGGGGACTGGTTTGTACTGGGAGGGAGTGGGAGGTCAGAGGTGGTCATTGATCACTCATTGGTCACTCAGTGGTCACTCAGTGGTCACTCAGTGGTCACTCATTGGTCACTCATTGATCACTCACTGGTCACTCATTGATCATTCAGTGGTCACTTATTGATTACTCATTGATCATTTAGTGGTCAGTTATTGATCACTCATTGGTCACTCATTGATCACTCCCTGGTCACTCATTGGTTTTTCATTGATCCCTCACTGGTCACTCCCTGGTCACTCATTGGTCACTCACCGGTCACTCCCTGGTCACTCCCCAGGACACAACGCTGACGATGTGGCAGAGACCGTGCTGATGAACTTCCTGCGCGGCGACGTCGCCAGGCTGCGGCGAGCGGCCAACGAGGCCTCGGGGGCCACCGTGGCCACCAACGGGGCTACCGTGGCCACCAACGGGGTCACTGCGGCCACCAACGCCACCATGGCCACCGATGGGGCTACTGTGGCCACCAACATCACTGTGGCCACCAACAGGGCTACTGTGGCCACCAATGTCACTGAGGCCACCAACGGGGCTACTGTGGCCACCAACGCCACCGGGGCCACCAACGGGGTCACTGTGGCCACCAATGTCACTGAGGCCAGCAGCAGGGCTGCCGTGGCCACCAATGTCACCGGAGCCACCAACGTGGTCACTGTGGCCAGTGATGTCACTGGGGCCACCAATGGGGCTGCTGTGGCCACCAATGTCACTGGGGCCACCAACGGGGTTGCTGTGGCTACCAACGTCACTGAGGCCACCAATGGGGCTGCTGTGGCTACCAATGTCTCCGGGGCCAGCAGCGGGGCTGCCGTGGCCACCAATGTCACTGGGGCCACCAACGGGGCTACTGTGGCTACTGATGTCACTGGGGCCACCAACAGGGCTGCCGTGGCCACTGACGTCACCAGGGCCACCAAGAAGGTCGAAGGGGTCAATGAGGCCACTGTGGCCACCATGCGATCAGCAGGGCAACCACGGCCACCAGTGAAGCTCCTGGGGCTACCAATGAGGTCAGCGGGCCATCAGGGCCACCAATGAGGTCAAAGAGGCCACTGAGGCCACCAGGACCTCCTGGGAAGTTCCTGTCCCGTCAAGGATCTCCAACGATCCAACAGAACCGTCGGAAAGTTCTGGCAAAATCATGGAAAAACTAACAAAACCATCGGAAAGTTCAGGCGAAACTCTGGAAAAACCAACAAATTCACCCAAAAATCCGATGAAAACCACGGAAAAACCAACGGAAGCTGTTGGAAATATCGACGGAACCCAATGATGAGTCAACGGAACTTCGGGAGAACTCAACGGAGATTTTGAAAAAGTCATCGAAATTCTCGGAAAACTCAACGAAACTGTTGGGAAACTCAATGGATCCCAATGAGAACTCAGTGGAATTTTTGGAAAACTCAACGAAACCCAACGAGAACTCAATGGAACCCAAGGAGAACGTAATGAAACCCCAGAAAAACCAGATGGAACCCAACAGGAACTCAACCAAACCCAACCAGAACCCAGAGGAACCCAACGAGAACCAAATGGAATCCAATCAGAACTCAGTGGAATTTTTGGAAAACTCAACGAAACTATTGGAGAACTCAACGGAACTCGGTGAGAACCAAACGAAACCCCAGAAGAACCAGATGGAACCCAACCAGAACTCAATGGAACCCAACCAGAACCCGATGGAATCCAACGAGAACTCCGTGGAATTTTTGGAAAACTTAACGAAACTATTGGAAAACTCATCGAAACCCAACGAGAACCAAACGAAACCCCAGAAGAACCAAACGGAACCCAACGAGAACTCAACAGAACCCAAGGAGAACCTAACGAAACCCATCAAGAACTCAACAAAACCCAACAAAAACCCCACAAAATCCAACGAAACCTCAACCAAACCCAACCAGAACTCAATGGAATCCAACAAGAACCAAGTGGAATCCAACCAGAACTCAATGAAACTCAATGAGAACTCAGTGGAACCCAAGGAGAACCTAATGAAACCCATCAAGAACTCAACAAAGCCCAACAAAAACCCCACAAAATCCAACGAAACCTCAACCAAACCCAACCAGAACTCAATGGAATCCCACCAGAACTCAATGAGACTCAATGAGAACTCAACGGAACCCAACGAGAACCTAAGAAGACCCATCAAGAACTCCACAAAACCCAACAAAAACCCCACAAAACCCAACAAGAACCCCACAAAACCCAACAAGAACCCCACAAAACCCATCAAGAACCCAACCCAACCCAACCAGAACTCCCCAAAATCCACGCCGCCGCCCTGGCCGGCGGTGCCGCGGCTGAAGCCGCTCCGCCACGCGGCGCAGAAGGAGATCGTCCTCTACGCCCACTTCCGGGGCTTGGCCTACGCCAGCGCCGAGTGCCGCCACGCCCCGCTGGCCTTCCGCGGCCACCCGCGGGCGCTGCTGAAGGACCTGGAGGCCGTCCGGCCGGCCGCCGTGGCCGCGCTAGCCCACTCGGGCCGCCGGCTGGCCCTGGGGGCGGCGCCGGGGGAGGGGGCGGCGCCGGCGGCCTGCGGGCGATGCGGGGCGGTGGCCAGCGGGGAGCTGTGCATGGCCTGCGTCCTGCTGGCCGCGCTGGACAGAGGGAGGCCCAAGGTGGCGTTGGGCAAGCGTGGGGTCAGGGTGGCTAGCGAGGGCGGGGGGTGTGGGAGGGGGTGGTGGTCAAGGAGGTTGTGGTCAAGGGGGTTGTGGGTGTAAGAGTGGTGGTCAAGGGCTTGGTGGCCACCAGGGTGAGGCTAGTGGTCAGTGGGGTGGGGCTAGCGGTCAGTGGGGTGGTGGCCACCAGGATAGGACTAGTGGTCAGTGGGGTGGTGGTCAAGGGCTTGGTGGCCACCGGGATGGAGCTGGTGGCCGCCAGAGTGGGGACATTGAGGTTGGTGGGCAAGGAGGTTGTGGGTGTAGGACTAGTGGTCAAGGGCTTGGTGGCCACCAGGGTGAGGCTAGTGGTCAGTGGGGTGGGGCTAGTGGTCAAGGGCTTGGTGGCCACCAGGAAAAGGGTGGTGGCCGCTGGGGTGGTGGACATGCAGAAAGCGGACATGGGGTTGGTGGCCACCAGGGTGGGGCTAGTGGTCAGTGGGGTGGTGGTCAGGGAGGTTGTGGGTGTAGGACTAGTGGCCAAGGCCTTGGTGGCCACCTGGATGGAGCTGGTGGCCACCAGAGTGGGGACATTGAGGGTGGTGGTCAAGTGGTCAGTGGTCACCACGATGGTGGCCAAAGGCCTGGTGGCCACCAGGACAGCCTTGGTAGTCACAGCGGCTGTGGCTGCAGGTCTGGTGGTCAAGTGGTCAGTCATAGTGGCCACAGGGCTACCAGTCCTGGTGACAATCCCAGTCGTCAGGGGGGGTTTGGTGGCCAAAATGACCACCTGGCTAAGGACTTTGGTGGCCAAAATGACCAGCTGGCCAAGGACTTTGGTAGCCACGGTGGCCACCTGGCTAAGGACTTTGGTGGCCAAAATGACCAGCTGGCTAAGGACTTTGGTGGCCAAAATGACCACCTGGCCAAGGACTTTGGTAGCCACAGTGGCCACCTGGCTAAGGACTTTGGTAGCCACAGTGACCACCTGGCCAAGGACTTTGGTAGCCATAGTGACCACCTGGCCAAGGACTTTGGTAGCCACAGTGGCCAGCTGGCCAAGGACTTTGGTAGCCATAGTGACCAGCTGGCTAAGGACTTTGGTAGCCACAGTGGCCACCTGGCCAAGGACTTTGGTAGCCCCAGTGGCCAGCTGACCAAGGACTTTGGTAGCCACGGTGGCCAGCTGGCTAAGGACTTTGGTAGCCACGGTGGCCACCTGGCTAAGGACTTTGGTGGCCAAAATGACCAGCTGACCAAGGGGTTTGGTAGCCCCGGTGGCCAGCCGGCCGGGCCGGTGCAGGTGGAGCTGCTGGGTCGCTCTGGACGCTCCGAGCGGCGACTGCTGAGCGGCTTTGGTCACTCCAGGTCACTCAACCTGGACATCTGGGACTTCTGAGGGGACAGCTGGCGACAGCTTGGGGACATTTGGGGACATTTGGGGACATTTTTGGGGTTTTTGGGAACATTTGGGGTCATTTTTGGGGACCTTGGGGACATTTGGGGGTTCTTGGGGTCATTTTGGGGATCCTTGGGGACAATTTGGGGACATTTTTGGGGTCCTTGGGGACATTCTGGGGACATTTTTGGGGTCCCAGGTTAATTTTTGGGGTCATTTTGGGGTCCTTGGGGACATCTGGGACTTCTGAGGGGACATTTGGGGACATTTTGGGGGTTTTTAGGAACATTTGGGGACATTTTGGGGGATCCTTGGGGACATTTTGGGGTCCCTTGGGGTCAATTTTGGATCCCTTTGGGGACATTTTGGGGCTTTTGGGGACATTTTTGGGACATTTTTTGGTGGCTTTTGGGGACATTTTTGGGACATTTTTGGTGTTTTTTGGGTCATTTTTTGGTGTTTTTGGGGACAATTTGGGTCGTTTTTTGGGGACATTTTTGGGGACATTTTGGGTGTTTTTTGGGGACATTTTTGGTGGTTTTTGGGTCATTTTTGGTGGTTTTGGGGACATTTTATGGTGGTTTTTGGGGACTTTTGGGGTTTTTTGGGGACAATTTGGGTCATTTTTTGGTGTTTTTTGGGTCATTTTTTGGTGGTTTTTGGGGACATTTTTGGTGTTTTTGGGGACAATTTGGGTCGTTTTTTGGGGACATTTTTGGGGACATTTATGGTGTTTTTTGGGGACATTTTTGGTGGTTTTGGGTCATTTTTTGGTGTTTTTTGGGGACATTTTGGGTGTTTTTTGGGGACATTTTTTGGTGTTTTTTGGGGACATTTTTGGGATACTTTGGGGACATTTTTGGGATATTTTTGTCTCCCGCGCGCTTCATGCAAATGACCCCAGGAGGGGGCGGGGCGTCCCTATGCAAATGAACACAATAAAGCGTGACGAACCCTTGAGTTATGCAAATGAGGCTGTTTGTGGGCGGGGCGGTGACGTCATCATGCAACTGAGGAGCGCGGGAAACGCGGAAGCGCCGCGCGCTATGCAAATGAGTGATATGCAAACGAGAAATATGCAAATGAAGCTCTGGGGACGATAGGCGGGGCCGAATTTCCATATAAGGAGCGAGCCGCGCGGCGCTGACCAATCAGCGCGCGGTATGCAAATAAGGGAGGGAAAAGCGGCGTCGCGGGAATGACGTCATTTCCGTCGCGCTGTCGTGACGTCAGTCAGCCATGGCGGCGCCGCGAGTGTCGCTCGGAGTGCTGCGAGAGCCGCTGGGGCTGAACAGAGCCCTGCAGTGGGTGAGTTATACTGGTTCTACTGGTTATACTGGTTATACTGGTTATACTGGTTATACTGGGAGCCGCTGGGGCTGAACAGAGCTCTGCAGTGGGTGAGCGGGGACTGGGAATGGACTGGGAGAGACTGGGAGCGACTGGGAGGGACTGGGATGGGACTGGGATGGGACTGGGAGGGAGTGGGAGGGACTGGGAGGAGACTTGGAGGGAACTGAGTTATACTGGGAGGGAGTGGGAGGCACTGGGAGGGACTGGGATGGGACTGGGATGGGAACTGGGGGGGACTGGGAGAGAGTGGGAAGGATCTGGGAAGGACTGGGAGGGACTGGGAGGAGGTTTGGGCTGTTACTGGGGAGACTGGGAGAGACTGGGAGGGACTGGGAGCACTGGGAGGGGATTGGGTGTGGTACTGGGGGAACTGGGATGGACTGGGAGGAGATTGAGGGAGACTGGCAGGGACTGGGAGTGAACTGGGAGGGAACTGGGGGGACTGGGAGGGGACTGAGTTATACTGGGAGGGAGGGGGAGGCACTGGGAGGGACTGGGAAGGAACTAGGATGGACTGGGAGGGACTGGGAATGGATTGGGAGAGAGTGGGAAGGAACTGGGAGGGAACTGGGATGGGAGTGGAAGCGACTGGGAGGGAAGTGGGAGGGACTGGGAGAGACTGGGAGAGACTGGGAGAGGATTGGCTGTGGAACTGGGGGAACTGGGAGAGACTGGAAGGAGATTGAAGGAGACTGGGAGGGACTGGGAGAGAGGGGGAAGGAACTGGGAAGGACTGGGAGGGACTGGGATGGACTGGGATTGAACTGGGAGCGACTGGGATGGACTGGGAAGGAGCTGGGAGGAGATTGTGACAAACTGGGATGGACTGGGAGAGGATTTGGGGAGACTGGGAGGGAACTGGGAGTGACTGGGAGGGGATTGGGATGGACTGGGAGGGGACTGAGTTATACTGGGATGGACTGGGAGGGGATTGGAGGGAACTGGGAGCAACTGGGATGGGAGTGGAAGCGATTGGGAGGGAACTGAGTTATACTGGGAGGGACTGGGAGAGAGTGGGAAGGAACTGGGAGTGAACTGGGAGTGAACTGGGAGGGACTGGAAAGGAACTGGGAGACAGTGGAAGGACTGGGAGGGACTGGGATGGGATTGGGAGGGAACTGGGAGAGGATTGGGTGTGGAACTGGGGGAACTGGGAGAGACTGGGAGGGACGAGGAGGGACTGGGAGTGACTGGGATTGGACTGGCAATGAACTGGGAGGGAATGGGAGGGAACTGGGATGGACTGGGAGGGACTGGGAATGGGACTGGGAGAGGATTGAGGGAGACTGGGAGTGACTGGGACAGAACTGGGAGTGAACTGGGGGGGGACTGGGATTGGACTGGGAGGAAACTGGGAGGGACTGGGGGGACTGGGAGGAGATTGTGACAAACTGGGAGGGACTGGGATAAACTGGGAGGGGACTGAGTTATACTGGGGAGACTGGGAGGGACTGAGAGCAGAACTGGGAGCAACTGGGAGGGAGCTGAGTTATACTGGGAGGGACTGGGATGGGAGTGGGAGAGGATTGGGTGTGGAACTGGGGAAACTGGGAGGGAACTGGGAGGGAACTGGGATGGACTGGGAGTGACTGGGAAGGAACTGGGGGGGGAGCAAGGGGGAAGGAGCTGGGAGTTACTGGGATGGACTGGGAGGAGATTGTGACAAACTGGGATGGACTGGGAGAGGATTTGGGAAGGAACTGGGAGGGAATTGGGACAAACTGGGAGGGGACTGGGATTGAACTGGGAGCACTGGGATGGATTGGGAGAGGATTGGAATGGACTGGGTGGGACTGGGATATACTGGGACGGATTGGGAGGGAATTGGGACAAACTGGGAAGGAACTGGGAGGGACTGGGAGTAGAACTGGGGGAACTGGGAGCTACTGGGAGTGACTGGGATTGAACTGGGAGGGACTGGGAGGGACTTGTGGGGTAAGTGGGAGTTACTGGGATGAACTGGGAGTTACTGGGATAGACTGAGGCTGAACTGGGAGGGACTGGGAGTTACTGGGAGAGCACTGGGATGAACTGGGAAGGACTGGGAGGTAACTGGGAGCTACTGGGAGGGGGGAAGGGGAGAGGAGTGAACTGGGAGAGACTGGGAGGGACTGGGATTGAACTGGGAGTTACTGGGATGGACTGGGATGAACTGGGAGGGACTGGGAGGGACTTGGGGGGTAACTGGGAGTTACTGGGAGGGACTGGGATTGAACTGGGAATTACTGGGATTGAACTGGGAATTACTGGGATGAACTGGGATGAACTGGGAGTTACTGGGGATTGATGGTTTTTTTCCCTCCAAAATTTCCTGGTTTTCGTTGGAATTTTGATCCAAATTTTGGGGAAATTCGAAGGAATTTTGGGAGGAAATTTTTGGGGATTTTTTTTTCCCAACGGAATCCAAAAATTCTGGTGAAAAATTTGGGAATTTGGGATTTTTTTTTCTTTTTTTTTCTGGGAAAAATTTAAATTTTTTGGGAATTTTAACTCAATTTTTGTCAATTTTAATAGGAATAAAATTAAATTTCTAATTTAAAAAAGTATTTGGTTTAAATTATTTGAATTGATTGGAGTTGGATTAATTGAGATTTAATTAAAAGGGGATTTTGATTAATTAATTTTTCAGTTTTGAGGTGAAAACAAAAATTGAGATTTTCAAGATTTTGAATTATTTTCAAAGAATTTGCAAATTAACAGAAATTAAAATTGAATTGAGTTTTAATTCAAATTCTTAACTTTTAATTAATTAAGGTTTTGTTAGTTTCAGGTTTGGTTAATTAGAATTTATTATTAAGTCATTAAAACTTGATTTAAATAATTTTAATTGAAGTTAAAATTCAATTTTTGGGGCATTTTGGGCTCAAAAATCTCCAAATTTCCCATTTTGAACTCATTTTGTTCTCAGAAATTCCAAATTTTCTCCCATTTTCCCAAATTTCCTCATTTTTTAGTGGATTTGGCTTCAGAAATTCCAAACTTTCTCTGATTTTTACTGATTTTTCACCCAAAATAAACTTCAGATTTCTGTAAAATTCTCATTTTTCCGCAAATTTCAGCTTCAGAAATGCTAAATTTTCCCAAATTTTCACCAAAATTCCCATTTTCCCCCCCAGTTTTGGCTCAGAAAGCCCCATTTGTTAGAAGTTTTCCCAAACTTCCCAATTTTTAAAAAATTTTCCCAAAATTCTCAGTTTTCCTCCCAAAACTCCCAATTTTTGTTTTAATTTTTCCCAAAATTCCCAATTTTTCTCCAAAAATCCCAAATTTTTTTCAAAATTTCCCAAAAATTCCCAATATTTTCAAAAATTTTCCCAAAACTCCCAATTTTGCTCCCAAAACTCCAACTTTTTCCTAAATTTTTCCCAAAATTCCCAATTTCCCTCTCAAAACCCCAAAATTTTTTCCACAAATCTTCCCAAAATTCCCAATTTTTCTCCCGAAACTCCCAATTTTTAAAAAAATTTTCCCAAAATTCCCAATTTCACTCCCAAAACCCCAAATTTTTCTCGATATTTCCCTAAAATTCCCAATTTTGCTCCCAAAACTCTCAATATTTTCAAAAATTTCCCCAAAATTCCCAATTTCTCTCCCAAAATCCCAATTTTTTCCTCCAATTTTCCCAAAACTCCCATTTTTTTCCTAATTTTTCCCAAACTTCCCATTTTTGCCTTATTTCCCTCCTAAAACTCCCAATTTTTTCCAAAGATTTTCCCAAAATTCACAATTTCACTCCCAAAAATCCCAAATTTTTTTCCAAAACTTCCCAAAAATTCCGAATATTTTGAAAAATTTTCCCAAAACTCCCAATTTCCCTCCCAAAACCCCAAAATTTTTTCCACAAATTTTTCCCAAAATTCCCCATTTCACTCCCAAAACCCCAAATTTTTCTCGAAATTTCTCTAAAATTCCCAATTTTACTTCCAAAACTCTCAATATTTTCAAAAATTTCCCCAAAATTCCCAATTTCTCTCCCAAAATCCCAATTTTTTCCTCCAATTTTCCCATTTTTTCCCTAAATTTTCCCAAAATTCCCGTTTTTTTCTCCAGTTTTTCTCCATCTTCGCCTTCGCCACCTGCGGAGGTTTCGAGGGCTCAGTGACCTTCCGGGTTACCTGTCCAGGTGAGAACACCTCCGTCAGCGCCGCCTTCGCATATCCCTTCAGGTGAGTCCAGGTGTGCCCAGGTGTCCCCAGGTGTGCCCAGGTGTGCTCAGGTGTGCCCAGGTGTGCCCAGGTGTGCTCAGGTGTCCCCAGGTGTGTCTCAGGTGTGCCCAGGTGTGCCCAGGTGTGTCTAGGTGAATGCCAGGTGTGCCCAGGTGTGTCTCAGGTGTGTCCCAGGTGTGTCTCAGGTGTGTCTCAGGTGTGCCTCAGGTGTGACTCAGGTGTGTCCAGGTGTGTTTGGGATGTCCCAGGTGTGCTCAGGTGTGCCCAGGTGTGTCCAGGTGTGCCCAGGTGTGTTTGGGATGTCCCAGGTGTGTCTCAGGTGTGTCTCAGGTGTGTCTCAGGTGTGTCCAGGTGTGGGCCCTAGGTGTGCCCAGGTGTGACTCAGGTGTGCCCAGGTGTGTTTGGGATGTCCCAGGTGTGTCTCAGGTGTGTCTCAAGTGTGTCTCAGGTGTGCTTGGGGTGTCCCTAGGTGTGTCCAGGTGTTCCCCAGGTGTGTCCAGGTGTGTTTGGGATGTCCTAGGTGTGTCTAGGTGTGTTTGGGATGCTCCAGGTGAACCCCAGGTGTGTCTAGGATGCCCCAGGTGTGTCTCAGGTGTCCCCAGGTGTGCCCTGGCGTGTCTCAGGTGTGTCCAGATGTGCCCAGGTGTGTCCAGGTATGTTTGGGATGTCCCAGGTGTGTCTCAGGTGTCCTCAAGTGCGTCTCAGGTGTGCCCAGGTGTGTCTAGGTGTGTCTCAGGTGTGTCCCAGGTGTGTCCAGGTGTGTCTGAGATGCCCCAGGTGATACCCCAGGTGTGCCCAGGTGACCCCCAGGTAACCCCACGTGTGTCTCTCTCTCCCCCCAGGTTGAACCAGGCTGTTTTCCAGCCCTCGCTGACTCACCTGTGCAATCACACCTGGCCCAAGGACATTCACCTGGTCGGCGATTTCGCCTCCTCGGCCAGGTTCTTCGTGGGCGTGGCCGTGAGCTCCTTCCTGTACAGCCTGGCCGCCCTGGGCGGCTACCTGGGCTACCTGCACCTGTACAGGTGTGCCGGCTCCCGCTTGCCGCTCATGGTGAGTGATGTCGGGGGGAGTTACCTGGGCAGGTGAGCTCAGGTGTGCTCAGGTGTGGTCTGAGAGTTTGATCAGGTGGCATTTACCTGCTCAGGTGTGCCCCGGTGTGTTCAGATGGGCTCTGAGAGTTTGATCAGGTGGCATTTACCTGCTCAGGTGTGCTCAGGTGAGCTCAGGTGTGCTCAGGTGAGGGTTGACCACCTGGACAGATAGGTTTGATCATCCAGGTGTGTCCAGGTGAGGTTTGACAATTTAGACAGGTGAGGTTTGATCATTCAGGTGTGCTCAGGTGGGGTGTGAGATCATGGACTGGTGGAATTTACCTGCCCAGGTGAGCTCAGGTGTATCCAGGTATGTCCAGGTGTCGTCTGAGAACTCAACCAGGTTTGCTCAGGTGGGGTTTGAGAGTTTGGACAGGTGGGATTTACCTGGTCAGGTGTGTGCTCAGGTGAGCTCAGGTGAGATTTGACCACCTGGACATGTGGGGTTTGACCATCCAGGTGTGTCCAGGTGAGCTCAGGAGTGCTCAGGTGGGGTTTGAGATGTTGATCAGGTGGGATTTACCTGCTCAGGTGACCTCAGGTGTGCTCAGGTGAGGTTTGACCATCCAGGTGTGTCCAGACGGGTGTGATTGACCTGCATAGGTGTGAGCAGGTAGGGTTTTATTGGACAGGTGAGCTCAGGTGTGCCCAGGTGAGCTCAGGTGGGGTTTTATCTGTCCAGGTGAGCTCAGGTGTGCTCAGGTGAGGTTTGAGATCTTGGTCAAGTGTGATTTACCTGCTCAGGTGAGCTCAGGTGAGGTTTGACCATCCAGGTGTGTCCAGGTGTGCTCAGGTGAGGTCAGGATGGTTCCCTGGGGGCTACCTGGGCTACCTGCACCTGTACAGGTGTGCCGGCTCCCGCCTGCCGCTCATGGTGAGTGAGACTGGGTGGGAGTTACCTGGGCAGGTGTGCTCAGGTGTGCTCAGGTGGGGTTTCACCACCTGGACAGGTGGGGTTTGGCTATCCAGGTGCGTCCAGGTGAGCTCAGGTGTGCCCAGCTGGGGTTTGACCATCCAGGTGTGTCCAGGTGAGCTCAGATGTGTTCAGGTGAGGTCTGAGAGCTTGGACAGGTGGGACTTACCTGGACAGGTGTGCTCACGTGAGCTCAGGTGAGGTTTGACCATCCAGGTGAGCCCGGGTGAGCTCAGGTGTGATTTACATGCCCAGGTGAGCTCAGGTGTGCTCAGGTGGGGTTTGATCACCTGGACAGGTGGGGTTTGACCATCCAGGTGTGTCCAGGTGTGTTCAGGTGAGCTCAGGTGGGATCTGAGAGTTTGGTCAGGTGAGATTTACCTGCTCAGGTGAGCTCAGGTGAGGTTTGACCATCCAGGTGCGTCCAGGTGTGCTCAGGTGTGTTCAGGTGGGATCTGAGAGTTTGGTCAAGTGTGATTTACCTGCCCAGGTGAGCTCAGGTGTGCCCAGGTGAGCTCAGGTGTGCTCAGGTGTGATTTACCTGCCCAGGTGAGCTCAGGTGTGCTCAGACAGGTGAGATTTACCTGCCCAGGTGAGCTCAGGTGTGCTCAGGTGTGATTTACCTGCCCAGGTGAGCTCAGGGGGAGTTTTTGGAGGGGGGGCGGGGGGGTGGGGGGGTTTCTCCAGGTGTGCTCAGACAGGTGAGATTTACCTGCGCAGGTGAGCTCAGGTGTGCTCAGAGCAAATTTTCAGGTCGCATTCAAGATTTTCATGTGTTTTGCTAAAATTTTTGGGATTTCTGGGTGAAATTTTTGGATTTTCCGTCGAAGTTTGAGATTTCCCGACAGAAATTTTTGGGGTTTTTAGGGAGAATTTTCAATTTTTGGGTAGAATTTTAAAATTCTGGAGAAAATTTGGGGAATTCCTGTGGAATTTTGGGGTTTTTTGGGGAGAATTTTGGGGAGAATTTGGGGGATTTTGGTGTTTAACCCTTTCCGCTCCTTCTCTCTCTCTGCTGCCCCGGAAGGACCCGCGGTAAGTCCCGCCCACTTAGGGGAGGCCACGCCCACTTTTGGGGAGGCCACGCCCACTTTTGGGGTGACCACGCCCCCAAAATTCCCATTTCCCCCCCCCAAAAATTTCATTTTCTTTCCCAAAATTCCCATTTTTCCCAAAAAAATCCCATTTTCCTTCCTAAAATTCCCATTTTCCCCCAAATATTCTCATTTTCTTTCCCAAAATTCCCATTTTCCAAAAAAAATTCCCCAGTTTTCTCAAAAAAATTCACATTTTCCCCAAATTCCCATTTTCCCCCACAAAATTCCCAGTTTTCCACCCCAAAGTTTTCCCATTTTCCCCCAAAATTCCCCATTTTCCAAAAAAATTCCCATTTTCCTTCCCAAAATTCCCATATTTTCCCCCAAAATTCCCATTTTTCTCACAAAATTCCCATTTTCCTCCAAAATTTCCCATTTTTTCCCCAAAAATTCCCATTTTTCCCCCAAAAATTCCCCCATTTTTCCCCCCCCAAATTCCCAATTTCCTCCCAAAATTCCCCATTTTCCCAAAAACAAATTCCCATTTTTCCCCCAAAATTTTCCATTTCCCCCCAAAATTCCCATTTTCCTCCAAATTCCCATTTTACCCCCAGATTTCCCATTTTCCAAAAAAAATTTCCCATTTTCCCCCAAAATTCTCATTTTCTTTCCCAAAGTTCCCTTTTTCCTCCCCAAAAGCCCCATTTTCCCCAAAAAAATTCCCATTTCCCCCCCAAAATTCCCAATTTTCTCCCCAAAATTCCCATTTTCCCCACAAAATTCCAATTTTCCTTCCAGGACCTGCCGCTCCCCCCCCATTTTTGGGCCATTTTTCTCCATTTTTCCCTCTTTTCCCACTATTTTTTCACTTTTTCTTACAATTTTTTCACCATTTCTCCCCATTTTTTCACCTTTTCCTGCCATTTTTTCCCCATTTTCCCCCCTTTCCCCCCCCATTTTTGGGCCATTTCTCCCCATTTTTTCCCGTTTTTCCCCATTTTTTTCACCATTTCTGCCATTTTTTCACCATTTCTCCCCTTTTTTTTCCCCTTTTTCCACCCTTTTTCTCCATTTTTTTCCTCCTTTTTCACCATTTTTCCACCATTTTTCCACCATTTTTTCTCCATTCTTTCCCCCATTTCTCCCCATTTTTTCACCATTTTTTCTTCATTTTTTCACCATTTCTCCCCTTTTTCTCCCCATTTTTCCCATTTTCCCCGTTTTCCCCCATTTTTTCACCATTTCTCCCCATTTCTCCCCATTTTTCCCCATTTCTCCCCATTTTCTCCCCATTTTTTCCCCATTTCTCCTCATTTTTCCCCATTTTTCCCCATTTCTCCCCATTTTTTCCCCATTTTTCCCCATTTCTCCCCTCTTTCTCCCCATTTTTTCCCCATTCCTCCCCATTTTTCACCATTTTTTCCCCATTTCTCCCCAAATTCTCCCCCCCCTCCAGGACCTGCTGGCCACCTTGGCCTCTGCCCCTCCCCCATTTTTAGGCAAATTTTCTCCATTTTTTCACCTTTTTTCACCATTTTTCACCATTTTTTCTCCTTTTCCCCCCATTTTTCGGCCTTCTTCCACTATTTTTTCCCCTTTTCCTGCCATTTTTTCACCATTTTTTCACCCATTTTTGGGCCGTTTTTCTCCATTTTTTCACCTTTTCCCACCAATTTTTCAGGTTTTTTCTCCATTTTTCACTTTTTCCCCCCATTTTTTCACCTTTTCCCACTATTTTTTCACTTTTTCTTGCAAGTTTTTCACTTTTTTCCACCATTTCTTCACTCTTTCCCACCGTTTTTTAACCTTTTTTTCCCCATTTTTCACCTTTTCTCACCATTTTTTCACCATTTCTCCCCCCATTTTTGGACCGTTTTTCCCCCATTTTTTCACCTTTTTTCTCCATTTTTTCACCATTTCTCCCTATTTTTCTCCATTTTTGGTCATTTTCCTCCATTTTTTCACTATTTCTCCCCATTTTTTCAGGTTTTTTGCCATTTATTCACCGTTTTCCACAATTTTTTCACCTTTTTCTCACCATTTTTTCACCTTTTTCCACTATTTTTACACCTTTTCTCGTCATTTTTTCACCATTTCTCCCCATTTTTTCACCATTTTTTCCCCTTTTCCCCATTTTTTCCCATTTTTTCACCATTTCTCACCATTTTCTCCCCATTTCTCCCCATTTTTTCCCCATTTCTCCCCAAATTCCCCCCTCCCGCAGGACCTGCTGGCCACCTTGGCCTCTGCCCCTCCCCCCATTTTTGGGCCATTTTTTTCCATTTTTTCACCTTTTTTCCCATTTTTTCACCATTTCCCCCCATTTTTCCCCATTTCTCCCCATTTTTTCACCATTTCTCTCAATCTTTTCACCATTTTTTCACCATTTCCCCCCATTTTTCTCCATTTTCTCCCCATTTCTCCCCATTTTTTCACTGTTTCTCCCCATTATCTCCCCATTTCTCCCCATTTTCCCCCATTTTTTCCCCATTTCTCCCCATTTTTTCCCCGTTTCTCCCTATTTTTTCCCCATTTTTCACCATTTCTCCCCATTTTTCCCCATTTCTCCACCTTTTTTCACCATTTCTCCCCATTTCTCCCCATTTTTCCCCATTTTCTCCCCATTTTTTCCCATTTCTCCCCATTTTTTCCCCATTTCTCTCAATTTTTTCACCATTTTTTCACCATTTCCCCCCATTTTTCCCCATTTCTCCCCATTTTCCCCCATTTTTTCACCATTTCTCCCCATTTTTTCCCCGTTTCTCCCTATTTTTTCCCCATTTTTCACCATTTCTCCCCATTTTTCCCCATTTCTCCACCTTTTTTTCACCATTTCTCCCCATTTTTTCCCCGTTTCTCCCTATTTTTTCACCATTTTTCCCCATTTCTCCCCATTTTTTCACCATTTCTCTCAATTTTTTCACCATTTTTTCACCATTTTCTCCCCATTTTTCTCCATTTTCTCCCCATTTCTCCCCATTTTTTCCAGTTTCTCCCCATTTTTTCCCCATTTCTCCCCATTTTCCCCCATTTTTTCACCATTTTTTCCCCATTTTTCCCCCGTTTCTCCCTATTTTTCCCCATTTTTCCCCATTTCTCCCCATTTTTTCACTATTTCTCTCAATTTTTTCACCATTTTTTCACCATTTCCCCCCATTTTTCTCCATTTTCTCCCCATTTCTCCCCATTTTTTCACTGTTTCTCCCCATTTTTTCCCCATTTCTCCCCATTTTTCCCCCATTTTTCACCATTTCTCCCCATTTTTTCCCCGTTTCTCCCTATTTTTTCTCCATTTTTCACCATTTCTCCCCATTTTCCCCCATTTCTCCACCTTTTTTTCACCATTTCTCCCCATTTTTTCCCCGTTTCTCCCTATTTTTTCACCATTTTTCCCCATTTCTCCCCATTTTTTCACCATTTCTCTCAATTTTTTCACCATTTCTCCCCATTTTTCTCCATTTTCTCCCCATTTCTCCCCATTTTTTCACTGTTTCTCCCCATTTCTCCCCATTTTCCCCCATTTTCTCCCCATTTCTCCCCATTTTCTCCCCATTTCTCCCCATTTTTTCACCGTTTCTCCCCATTTTTCCCCATTTCTTCCCATTTTCCCCCATTTTCTCCCCATTTTTCCCCATTTCTCCCCATTTTTCACCATTTTTTCACCATTTCTCCCCATTTTTTCCCCGTTTCTCCCTATTTTTTCCCCATTTTTCCCCGTTTTCTCCCCATTTTTTCACCCTTTCCCCCCATTTTTCCCCATTTTCTCCCCATTTCTCCCCATTTTTTCACCGTTTCTCCCCATTTTTTCCCCATTTCCCCCCATTTTTCTCCATTTTCTCCCCATTTTCCCCCATTTTTTCACTGTTTCTCTCCATTATCTCCCCATTTCTCCCCATTTTCCCCCATTTTTTCACCATTTCTCCCCATTATATCCCCATTTCTCCCCATTTTTCACCATTTTTTCACCATTTTCTCCCCATTTTTCACCATTTCTCCCCATTTTTTTCCCCATTTCTCCCTATTTTTTCCCCATTTTTCCCCATTTTTTCCCCATTTTTCCCCATTTCTCCACCTTTTTTCACCATTTCTCCCCATTTTTTCCCCATTTCTCCCTATTTTTCCCCATTTTTTCACCTTTTTCCCATTTTTTCACCATTTCTCCCCATTTTTTCCCCATTTTTCCCCATTTTCTCACCATTTCTCCCCAAACTCTTCTCCCCTCCCCCAGGACCCGCCCGCGCCACCGGCCTCGCCCCTCCCCCCGTTTTGGGCTTTTTTTCCATTTTTCACCTTTTTTCCCATTTTTTCACCATTTCCCCCCATTTTTCCCCATTTCTCCCCATTTTTTCACTATTTCTCTCAATCTTTTCACCATTTTTTCACCATTTCCCCCCATTTTTCTCCATTTCTCCCCATTTCTCCCCATTTTTTCACCATTTCTCCCCATTTTTTCCCCGTTTCTCCCCATTTTTTCCCCATTTTTCACCCATTTCTCCCCATTTTTCCCCATTTCTCCACCTTTTTTTCACCATTTCTCCCCATTTTTTCCCCGTTTCTCCCTATTTTTCCACCATTTTTCCCCATTTCTCCCCATTTTTTCACTATTTCTCTCAATTTTTTCACCATTTTTTCACCATTTCCCCCATTTTTCTCCATTTTCTCCCCATTTCTCCCCATTTTTTCACTGTTTCTCCCCATTTTTTCCCCATTTCTCCCCATTTTTTCCCCATTTTTCACCATTTCTCCCCATTTTTTCCCCGTTTCTCCCTATTTTTCTCCATTTTTCACCATTTCTCCCCATTTTCCCCCATTTCTCCACCTTTTTTCACCATTTCTCCCCATTTTTTCCCCGTTTCTCCCTATTTTTTCACCATTTTTCCCCATTTCTCCCCATTTTTTCACCATTTCTCTCAATTTTTTCACCATTTCCCCCCATTTTTCTCCATTTTCTCCCCATTTCTCCCCATTTTTTCACTGTTTCTCCCCATTTCTCCCCATTTTCCCCCATTTTCTCCCCATTTCTCCCCATTTTCTCCCCATTTCTCCCCATTTTTTCCCCATTTCTCCCCATTTTTTCCCCATTTTCCCCCATTTCTCCCCATTTTTCCCCATTTCCCCACCTTTTTTTCACCATTTTCTCCCCGTTTCTCCCCAAATTCCCCGCAGGACCTGCTGGCCTCGGGGCTGCTGGCCGCGCTCTGGCTGGTCGCCTCCTCGGCCTGGGCTCAAGCCCTCGGACACGTCCGAGCCGCCGTGGCCGCGCCCCTCCCCCCACTGCCCCGCCCCCCCCGGCCAACGTCAGCTGCGTCCAGTCGGGAGTGACCGCCATGGGCAGCCTGGGGGCCTCCGTGGTGAGGGGGAGGGGAGACCGGGGGGGGGGGGGGGAGGGGAGATGGGGGCAGGGGAGTGGGGGAGTGGGGGAGGGGATGGGGGGTGGGGGGAGGGGATTGGAGGGGTGTGGGGAGGGGATTGGAGGGGTGGGGGAGGGGATTTGAGAAGTGGGGGAGGGGATTGGAGGAGTGGGGGAGGGGATTGGAGGAGTGGGGGGAGGGGATTGGAGGGGTGGGGGAGGGGAGATGGGGGGTGGGGGAGGGGAGATGGGGGTGGGGGGAGGGGATTTGAGAAAGATTTGGGGAGAGGGGGAGGGGATTGGAGTAGCAAATTAGGGTGGGGGAAGGGATTTCCAGAGAGGGGGAGGGGATTTGGGGGGTGTGGGGGAGGGGAGATGAGGGGGTGGGGGAGGGGATTTGGGGGAGGGGGCAGACGTTTCAAGGGGTGGGGGGAGGGGATTTGCAGGGTGGGGGAGGGGATTTGAGTGGGAAACTTGGGGTGGGGGAGGGGAGATGGGGGTGGGGGGAGGGGATTTGAGAAGTGGGGGAGGGGATTGGAGGGGGAAATTAGGGTGGGGGAGGGGATTTGAGAGGGATTTGGGATGTGGGGGGAGGGGAGATGGGGCTGGGGGAGGGGGAGGGGATTGGCGGGAAAATTGGGGTGGGGGAGGGGATTTCGGGGGAGAGGGAGCAGGGAATCTGAGGCAGGGCTGGGGGAGGGGATTTGGAGTGAGGAGAGGCTAGGAGGGTGGGGGGAGGGGCTTTGGGGGAGGGGAGAGGATTGAGGTAGGGGGAAACTGAGGCAGGGCTGGGGGAGGGGATTTGGGAAATTTGGCTGTGAATTGGGGAGGGGGAGGGGCCTGGGATTGGGAATTTCGAGAGCTTCACGGGATGGGGGAGGAGCCTCAGGGGGTGGTGGGCGTGGCCTCAGGGGGTGGTGGGCGTGGCCTCTGACCCCCTCCCCCTCCCCCCCCCCAGGCCTTCGGCTTCCTCAACCTGCTGCTCTGGGCCGGCGGCTCCTGGTTCGTCTACAAGGAAACCCCGCTGCACCGCCCGGCCACGCCCCCCGACCCCGCCCCCAACCCCATGTGACCACGCCCCCCTCCCAGGGGGGTCACTTCCGGCCCGAGTCGGGGGGTCGGGGGGAGGGGCCGGGTGGTGGTGGGGGAGGGGCTTTGGTCATCGGGGGAGCTGCCGAGGGGTGGGGGAGGGGCTGGGGGTGGTGCTGGGGGTGGGGGGAGGGGCTGGGGTGGGCTTGACCTCGATGACCATTGGTTGGGCTGGGGTTGACCTCTGGGTGACCTTGACCTTCAGTTGACCTTCACCTTGACCATTGGTTGGGCTGGGGTTGACCTCTGGGTGACCTTGACCTTGGGTTGACCTTGGGTTGGTTTTGACCATTGATTGGTTGACCTTGACCTCGATGACCATTGATTTTGGGTTGACCTTTGGGTGACCTTGGCCTTGGGTTGGCCGTTGTTGGGTTGGTCTTGACCACTGATTGGTTGACCTTGACCTCGATGACTATTGGTTGATCTTTGGTTGACCTTTAGATGACCTTGGGTTGACCTTGAGTTGGGTTAGTTTTGACCATTGGGTGACCTTGATCTCAATGACCATTGGTTGATCTTTGGTTGACCTTTAGATGACCTTGGGTTGACCTTGGGTTGGTTGGTTTTGACCATTGGGTGACCTTGACCTTGATGACCATTGGTTGGGTTGGGGTTGACCTTGGGGTGACCTTGACCTTGGGTTGACCTTGGGTTGGTTTTGACCATTGGGTGACCTTGACCTCGACCACCATTGGTTGGTCTTGGGTTGACCTTGGGGTGACCTTGACCTCGGCTGACCTTGGGTTGGGTTAATTTTGACCTTGGGTTGGCGTTGATCTCAATGACCATTGGTTGGTCTTGGGTTGACCTTTAGGTGACCTTGACCTTAGTTGACCATTGGTTGGGTTGACCTTGGGGTCGTCTCGACCATTGGTTGGTTGACCTTGACCTCACTGACCATTGGTTGGTCTTGGGTTGACCTTTGGGTGACCTTGACCTCACTTGACCTTGGGTTGGTCTTGAGTATTGGTTGACCTTGACCTCACTGACCATTGGTCGGTCTTGCGTTGACCTTTGGTTGACCTTGACCTCGCTTGACCTTGGGTTGGTCTTCAGTATTGGTTGACCTTGACCTCACTGACCATTGGTCGGTCTTGGGTTGTCCATGGGTTGAGTTGACCATCGGTTGGGTTGGTCTGGACTTCGGTTGACCATTGGTTGGTCTTGGGCTGACCATTGATGACCACTGATGGTAGAGATGACCGCTAGGTTGATCTTGGTTTGAATGACCTTTGATGGAGATGACCATTGGCTTGATCTTGGCTTGAATGACCTTTGATAGAGATGACCATTAGATTTGTCTTGAGTTGAATGACCATTGATAGAGGTGACCACTGGATTTGTCTTGACCTGAAGCACCATTGATGGAGCTGACCACTGGATTGATCTTGGCCTGAATGACCTTTGATGGAGATGACCATTGGGTTGGTCTTGACTTGAATGAGCTTTGATGGAGATGACCATTGGGTTGGTCTTGACCTGGGTTGGCCACTGGATTGGTCTTGACCATTAACAGAGATGACCATTGAGTTGGTCATCTCTTTGACTTTCGATAGTTTGGTCTTGACTTGAGTTGACCGTTGGGTTGGCCTTGGGTTGGGTTGGGTTGACCTTGGCTGACCTTGAGTTGGGTTTGGTTGACCTTGGATTGGTTTGGATTGACCTTAGGTTGGGTTGGGTTGAGCTGATCTTTGGTTGACCTTTGGTTGTGTTGACCTTGAGTTGGGTTTGGTTGACCTTGGCTGACCTTGGGTTGACCTTGGGTTTGGGTTTGGTGACCATGGCTTGGGTTGGGTTGACTTGAGTTGGGTTTGGTTGACCTTGGGTTGGGTTGGGTTGGTGATCTTTGGTTGACCTTTGGTTGTGTTGACCTTGGTTGGGTTTGGTTGACCTTGGCTGACCTTGGGTTGACCTTGGGTTTGGGTTTGGTGACCTGGCTTGGGTTGGGTTGACTTGGTTGGGTTTGGTTGACCTTGGGTTGGGTTGGGTTGGTGATCTTTGGTTGACCTTTGGTTGTGTTGACCTTGAGTTGGGTTTGGTTGACTTGGATGACCTTGGGTTGACTTGGGTTTGGGTTGTGTTGACCTTGGTTGGGTTTGGTTGACCTTGGTTGGGTTTGGTTGACCTTGGGTTGGGTTGGGTTGGCTGATCTTTGGTTGACCTTTGGTTGTGTTGACCTTGAGTTGGGTTTGGTTGACCTTGGATGACCTTGGGTTGACCTTGGGTTTGGGTTTGGTGACCATGGCTTGGGTTGGGTTGACCTTGAGTTGGGTTTGGCTGACCTTGGGTTGACCTTGGGTTTGGGTTTGGTTGATCTTGGGTTGGGTTGGGCTGACCTTGGCTTGGGTCGGGTTGGGTTGATTTTTGGTTGACCTTGGGTTGTGTTGACCTTGAGTTGAGTTTGGTTGACCTTGAGTTGGGTCTGGTGACCTTGGCTTGGGTTGACCTTGGCTTGGGTTGAGTTGACCTTGGGTTGGGTTGGGTTGGGCTGACCTTGAGTTTGGGTGATCTTGGCTGATCCTGGGTTGAGTTTGGCTGATTTTGGGTTGATTTTGGGTGGACCTTGGGTTGGGTTGGGTTGGTCATTGGTTGACCTTTGGTTGCACTGACCTTGAGTTTGGTTGACCTTGGCTGACCTTGGGTTGACCTTGAATTGGGTTGGGTTGGGTTGGGTTCATGTTGGGTTGGGTCGGATTGACCTTGAGTTTGGTTGACCTTGAGTTGGTTTGGTTTGGGTTGGGGTGACCTTGAGTTGGGTTGGGTTGGGTTGACCTTGGGTTGAGTTGACCTTGGCTGACCTTTGGTTGACCTTGGGTTGAGTTGACCTTGGCTGACCTTTGGTTGACCTTGGGTTGAGTTGACCTTGGCTGACCTTTGGTTGACCTTGGGTTGAGTTGACCTTGGCTGACCTTGGGTTGGGTTGGGTTGATTTTGGGTTGGGTTGGGTTGATTTTGGGTTGGGTTGGAGTGATTTTGGGTTGAGTTTGGTTGATTTTGGGTTGAGTTGACCTTGGCTGACTTTGGGTTGGGTTGGGTTGGGTTGACCTTGGATGACCTTGGGTTGGGTTGACCTTGGGTTGGGTTTGGTTGATTTTGGGTTGACCTTGAGTTGGGTTGACCTTGACTGACCTTGGCTTGAGTTGGGTTGACCTTTCCTTGACCTTTGCTTAACGTTGACTTGGTTGATCTTCAGTTGATCTTTGGGTTGACCTCCATTGACCTTGGGTTGGGTTGACCTTTGGCTGACCTTGGGTTGGGTTGACCTTTGCTTGACCTTTTTTGACCTGAGTAGGGTTGACCTTTGCTTGACCTTGGGATGGGTTGACCCTTGGATGACCTTTGCTTGACCTGGGGATGGGTTGACCCTTGGATGACCTTCGCTTGACCTTGGGATGGGTTGACCTTGAGTTAGGTTGACCTTTGCTTGACCTTTGTGTGACCTTTCCTTGACCTTTGGCTGGGTTGACCCTTGGGCTGACCTTCGTGTGACCTTTCCTTGACCTTCGCTTGACCCCGCTTGGGCTCTCCGGCCCTCTTGGCCCCACCCCCTCCTCCCATTGGCTCCTCCCCGCGGTGGGCGTGGCCGAACACTCCTGGCTCCTCCCCCTCCCCGCTCCGCAAGTGCCTCAATAAACGGAATTCTGGGAAAAATGACCCAAAATCGCCGCGGGAACGCGGGGGGAGGGGTCAGCCCGGCCCCTCCCCCCACCCCGGAGTGACCCCCAGCCCCTCCCCCCACCCCAGGGGACCCTCGGGGACAGCCGGGATGGACCTGCGGCCCAGTTTGCTCCGAATTTATTGGTTCTCACCCCAAATCTGTCACCGCCCGCCGCTGGCCCTGCGGGGACGCGTGGTGGCCGTGAGGCGACCCAGCTGTCACCCTGGTGGCCGTGATGTCACCGTGGTGGCCATGGTGTCACTGTGGTGACCCAGGTGTCACCGCGGTGGCCATGATGTCACCATGGTGGCCATGATGTGACCATGGAGTCCAAGATGTGACCATAGTGGCCAAGATGTCATTTTGGTGGCCCAGACGTCACCATGGTGGCCAAGATGTGACCGTGGTGGCCATGATGTCACCGTGGTGGCTCTGATGTCACTGTGGTGGCCATGATGTCACCGTGGCAGCCAAGATGTCATCATGGTGGCCCAGATGTGAGCACAGGGGTCATGATGTCACCGTGGTGGCCCAGGTGTCACTGTGGCGGCCATGATGTCACCATGGTGGCCATGATGTGACCATGGTGGCCCAGATATGACCGTGGTGGCCAAGATGTCACTGTGGTGGCCAAGATGTCAGGGGGGGGGGGGGTGAGGGTGTACTGTGGTGGCCATGATTTCATGGTGGTGGCACAGGTGTCACCGTGGTGGCCATGATGTCACCGTGGCGGCCAAGATGTGACCATGGTGGCCAAGATGTCACCACGGTGGCTCAGAAGTGGCCCAAATGCCGTCACCGTGTCCCTTGTCCCACCCCATGCTGGGCCAACCCTGTGTCCCCAGTGTCCCCACAATGTCCCCAATGTCCCAAATGTCCCTAATTATTGTCCACAGTGTCCTGCAGCCAGCCCAGGAAGTGACACACCGTGGTGTGACCCCATGGTGTCACTGTCCCTGTGTCCCCATGGTGTCCCCATGATCCCACGATGTCCCCAAGGTGTCCCCAATGTCCCCAAGGTGTCCCCAATGTCCCTAGTTGGTGTCCATGGTGTCCTGCAGCCACCCCAGGAAGCGACACACCCCGGGGTGACCTGGCAGAGCACAGATGTCACCCCATAGCGTCCCTGTCCCCAATGTCCCCATGATCCCATGATGTCCCCAAGGTGTCCCCAGTGTCAAGGTGTCCCCAAGGTGTCCCTAGTTGGTGTCCACAGTGTCCTGCAGCCACCCCAGGAAGCGACACACCCTGGTGTGGCCCAATGATGTCCTTGTCCCCAGTGTCCCCATGATCCCACGATGTCCCCATGATCCCACAATGTCCCCACAATGTCCCCAAGGTGTCCCCAGTGTCCCCAATGTCCCTAGTTGCTGTCCATGGTGTCCTGCAGTCACCCCAGGAAGCGACACACCCTGGTGTGACCCCATGGTGTCCCTGTCCCCAATCTCCCCATGATCCCATGATATCCCCATGATCCCACAATGTCCCCATGATCCCACCATGTCCCCAAGGTGTCCCCAATGTCCCCAAGATGTCCCTAGTTGCTGTCCATGGTGTCCTGCAGCCACCCCAGGAAGCGACACACCCTGGAGTGACCCCATGATGTCCCTGTCCCCATTTCCCCACATTATCCCTATGATATCCATATATTCCCATGATGTCCCCAAGGTGTCCCCAATGTCCCCAAGGTGTCCCTAGTTGGTGTCCATGGTGTCCTGCAGCCACCCCAGGAAGTGACACACCCTGGTGTGACACCTGAGTGTGCCCTGTGTGTCACCAGAGTGCCCCCAATGTCACCAGTGTCCCCAAAGTGCCACCTGCGTGTCCCCAAAGTGTCACCTGCGTGTCACCTGCGTGTCACCTGCGTGTCACCTGCGTGTCCCCAAAGTGTCCCCTGAGTGTCACCTGTGGTATTGTTCACCATTTTTATCATTTTCATATTTATATTTAAAAGATCTGTACGTTTTTAGCAAGCAAGGAGGTTAACGTTCACTGGTTCTACGTAACGCAATTCCCTCCGTTAATTAATTAATTAATTAATTAAGCGCCGGGTTCGCAGTGACACCGGAGGGTCCAGGGGGCACGTGGAGGTCAGGGAGGGCATTTGGGGCTTTCGGGGTCCGGGAGAGCAGCTGGGGGCGATAGCGGAGCTCTGCGGGGCGCGGGGGGTGATGGGAGTTGTAGGCGCGGGTAGAACGGAGCTCTGCGGGGCGCGGGGGGTGATGGGAGTTGTAGGCGCGGGTAGAACGGAGCTCTGCGGGGCGCGGGGGGTGACGGGAGTTGTAGGCAAACATGCCCAAAATGGCGGCGGTGCCAGACCCCGCCCCCGGGCGCTGATTGGCTGCGGCGGTGACTGGCGGGAGGCTCAGCCAATGGGAGGCGGCGAAGGCAGAAACGGCTTTTTCAACCCCTCCAGTTCCTCCCAGTCCAGCCCAGTTCATCCCAGTCCAGCCCAGTTCATCCCAGTCCAGCCCCAGTGTCCCTCCCGTCCTTCCCAGTACAGCCCAGTCCCTCCCATAAGCCCAGTTCATCCCAGTTCATCCCGGTACAGCCCAGTCCCTCCTAGTACAGCCCCAGTGCCCCTCCAGTCCCGCCCAGTTCGTCCCAGTTCATCCCAGTCCAGCCCCAGTGTCTCTCCAGTCCCTCCCAGTACAGCCCAGTTCATCCCAGTACAGCCCCAGTGTTCTCTCCCTCCCTTCATCCAGTTCATCCCAGTACAGGCCCAGTGTTCCTCCAGTCCCTCCCAGTTCATCCCAGTATCCTCCCACAGCATCCCCAGTGTCCCCAGTATGTCCCAGTGTCTCCCAGTCTCACTCCCAGTATGTCCCAGTATCCTCCCAGTAGCCCCCCAGCATTCCCAGTGTCCCCCAGTCTGTGCCCTTCCCGTAACCCATTTCCCAGTATCTCTCCCAGTCCATCCCAGTGTCCCCAGTTTGTCCCAGTCCCTCCCAGACCGGACCTCCGCTCTGGCCACGCCCCTGTCCTGTGACCCCGCCCCTTCCCTTTAGGCCACGCCCATTTCCTCAGGCCACGCCCTTCCCAGTTCCTTCCCCATTTCCAGTTCCCCGTGGCTGCTGGGAAGGTGAGTGGGGCCCCCAGTCCCTCCCAGTTCATCCCAGTTAGCCCCCAGTCCCTCCCAGTTCATCCCAGTTAGCCCCCAGTTACCCCCCCCCAGTTCCTCCCAGTTCATCCCAGTTAGCCCCCAGTCCCTCCCAGTTCATTCCAGGTAGCCCCCAGTCCCTCCCAGTTCATCCCAGTTAGCCCCCAGTCCCTCCCAGTTCATCCCCGTTAGCCCCCAGGTCCTCCCAGTTCATCCCAGTAACTCCCCAGGTCCATCCCAGTTCATCCCAGTAACCCCCCAGGTCCATCCCAGTTCATCCCAGTTACCCCCGAGTCCATCCCAGTAACCACCCAGTCCCTCCCAGTCACACCCCAGTAAATCCCAGTTCATCCCAGTTATCTCCCAGTAAATCCCAGTCCCTCCCAGTCCATCCCAGTTCATCCCAGTAACCCCCCCAGTAAATCTCAGTTCATCCCAGTTACCCCCCAGTTCCTCCCCGTTACTCCCAGTCCTTCCCAGTTAGCCCCCAGTTTATCCCAGTCCCGCCCTGCTCAGGAATCCCAGTGACTCACTTGTTCCCCAGTCCCTCCCAGTTCCGCCCAGTTCGTCCCAGTTCCCTCCCAGTTCCGCCCAGTTCCCCCCAATCCCTTCCCAGTCTGTCCCTGTCAGTCCCAGTCCCCCCAGTTCCCCCCAGTTTATCCCAGTCCCACCCTGCTCAGGAATCCCAGTGACTCATTCGTTTCCCCAGTCCCTCCCAGTTCCGCCCAGTTTGTCCCAGTCCCCTCCCAGTCCCCTCCCAGTCCCTCCCAGTCCCTCCTAGTCCCTCCCAAGTCCCTCCCCTCCCAGTCCCTCCCAGTCCCTCCCAGTTCCTCCCACCCCCCTCTCAGTCCCTCCCAGTTCCCCCCAGTCTCCCCCCAGTCTCTCCCAGTGACTCACCCACATCCCAGTTCGCCTCCCAGTCCCTCCCAGTCCCCTCCCAGTCTCTCCCAGTTTTGTCCCAATCCCCTCCCAGTATATCCCAGTTTGCCCAGTGACTCCCCCTCCCCTCCCCTCCCCCGCAGGGTCAAAGGTCACAGAATGGAGCGGGAAAGCCTCGGGATGCTGGTGATACTGGGAGGTACTGGGAGAGACTGGGATGGACTGGGATGGACTGGGAGGGGAACTGGGAGAGGAACTGGGAGAGACTGGGGTGGACTGGGAGGGGAACTGGGAGAGACTGGGATGGGCTGGGAGGGGAACTGGGAGAGACTGGGGTGGACTGGGAGGGACTGGGAGGAACTGGGATGGACTGGGAGAGACTGGGAGGGACTGGGAGGCGAACTGGGATTAACTGGGAGTTACTGGGAGTAACTGGGCTGATTTCGGGGGAACTGGGAGGAACTGGGCCCCGTGCTCCCCCAAACTGGTTTAACTGGTGTTCCCTCCCCCCTCCCAGTTCTGTCCCTGGCCAGAGGAGATCCCCCGGGTGAGTAACTGGGATGAACTGGGATGGACTGGGGATGAACTGGGATGAACTGGGAATGGACTGGGATGAATTGGGATGGACTGGGATCAAACTGGGAGTAAACTGGGAGCAACTGGGAGCACCTGGGATGAACTGGGAGGAACTGGGATGGACTGGGAATGAACTGGGATGGACTGGGATGGACTGGGATCAAACTGGGAGTAAACTGGGATCAAACTGGGATGAACTGGGAACAACTGGGAGCACCTGGGATGAACTGGGAGGAACTGGGATGAACTGGGAGAGGGGAGGGTAATGGACGGGGCCATACTGGTAATGGACTGGGCCATACTGGTTTATACTGGGAGAGATCCATACTGGTTTTACTGGTATAAGGGGTTCAGACTGGTTTACACTGGTTCATACTGGTTTATACTGGGAGAGATGATCCATACTGGTTTGTACTGGGTTTTATTGGTTCATACCGGTTTATACTGGTTTGTAGTGGTTCACACTGGTTTATACTGGTCCATACTGGTTTACATTGGTTTATACTGGGAGGGAGTGCCCATACTGGTCCATACTGGTTTGTTCTGGTCCACAGTGGATTATACTGGATTATACTGGTTTATACTGGTTCATACTGGTTTACATTAGTTTATACTGGGAGGGAGTGTCCATACTGGTTTATACTGGGACAGGGGTCCATACTGGTCCATACAGGTTTATATTGGTTTATACTGGGAGGGAGTGTCCATAGTGGTCCATACTGGTCCATACTGGTCCATACTGGTTTATACTGGGAGGGGATCTATACTTGTCCATACTGGTCTATATTGATTCATATTGGTCCATACTGGTTTATACTGGTTCATACCGATCCATACTGGTCTAAACTGCTCTATACTGGTCCATAGTGGTTTATATTTATCCATACTGGTCCAAACTGGTTTATACTGGTCCATACTGGTCCCTCTGACCTCTTGCCTTCCCCCTCCAGATGCCACCAATCCCTTCGAGTATGGTGAGTGTGGGGAACTGGGGGGAACTGGGAGTGAACTTGGATGAACTGGGATGGACTGGGAGGGACTGGGAGGGACTGGGATGGATTGGGAGTGAACTTGGATGAACTGGGATGGACTGGGAGGGACTGGGATGGACTGGGAACAACTGGGATCAAACTGGGAGTAAACTGGGATGAACTGGGAGGAACTGGGAGGGATTGGGAGCTGAACTGGGATGGACTGGGATGGACTGGGAATGAACTGGGAGGGACTGGGATATGCTGGGGCAGACTGGTCTGGACTGGGATATACTGGTTTGAACTGGTGTGAACAGGTTTGAACTGGGATATCCTGGGAGCTGAACTGGGCTATACTGGTGTGAACTGGTCTGTACTGGTGTGAACTGGTCTGTCCCTGTCCCAGACTGGCGTCACCTGCGCGTTGGTGGCCTCGTGGTGGCAGCAGTGCTCAGCGTGCTGGGGATCCTCGTGCTCTTCAGTGAGTGTCACCTGTGTGTCACCTGTGTCACCTGTCCTTTTACCTTTTCCCTGTGTCACCTTTCACTCTCTGGGTCCTTTCTTCAGTAGTGTCACCTTGTCACCTTTCACCTTTCACTTTCACTTTCACCTATTCACTGAGTGTCCCCAAAGTGTCACCTGAGTGTCACCTGAGTGTCACCTGTGTCACCTGTGTCACCTCAGTGTGCTGGGGATCCTCGTGCTCTTCAGTGAGTGTCACCTGTGTCACCTGTGTGTCACCTGAGTGTCACCTGTGTCTTCTGGTTCTCTTCGTATTCACCTTTCACCTTTCACTTTCACCTGTGTCCTTTCACCTGAGTTCCCTTGTCACCTGTGTGTCACCTGTGTCCAAATGTCCCTCTCTGGATCTGCTCTTCAGTGAGTGTCACCTGTGTGTCACCTGAGTGTCACCTGAGTGTCCCCAAAGTGTCACCTGAGTGTCACCTGAGTGTCACCTGAGTGTCACCTGTGTCACATCAGCGTGCTGGGGATCCTCGTGCTCTTCAGTGAGTGTCACCTGTTACCTGTGTCACCTGAGTGTCACCTGAGTGTCACCTGTGTCCTTGTGTCCTGATGTTGTCATTCTGGGCTTCAGTGTTCACCTTGTGTCACTTGTCATGTGTCTGTGTCATGTGTGTCACCTGGGCTGTTGGTGCACCTGTGTGTCACCTGTGTCACCTGAGTGTCCCCAAAGTGTCACCTGAGTGTCACCTGAGTGTCACCTGTGTCACCTCAGCGTGCTGGGGATCCTCGTGCTCTTCAGTGAGTGTCACCTGTGTGTCACCTGTGTCACCTGTGTGTCACCTGAGTGTCACCTGAGTGTCACCTGAGTGTCACCTGTGTCACCTCAGTGTGCTGGGGATCCTCGTGCTCTTCAGTGAGTGTCACCTGTGTGTCACCTGTGTGTCACCTGAGTGTCACCTGAGTGTCACCTGAGTGTCACCTGTGTGTCACCTGAGTGTCACCTGAGTGTCCCCAAAGTGTCACCTCAGTGTGCTGGGGAACCTCGTGCTCTTCAGTGAGTGTCACCTGTGTGTCACCTGTGTGTCACCTGTGTCACCTGTGTGTCACCTGTGTGTCACCTGTGTGTCACCTGAGTGTCCCCAAGTGTCATCACTCTGCTCGTTCAGTGGTGTCATTGTCACCTGGTGTCATGAGTGTCACCTTTCCCTGTGTCCCAATGTCACTGTGCATTGTCACCTCACTGGCTGCGCTTCGTGGGCACTGTGTCCCATGTCCTTTCACTTGTCCCATCCCTGTGTCACTGGGTCATCGTTCACCTGAGTGTCCCCAAAGTGTCCCCAGTGTTACCTCATTGTCCCCGGTGTCACCTGAGTGTCACCTGGGTCACCTCAGTGTCCACAAAGTGTCACCTCAGTGTCACCTGTGTTCCCAGAGTGTCACCTCAGTGTCACCGCAGCGTCACCTGTGTCACCCGTGTGTCCCCAGAGTGTCACCTAGGGGTCCCCAAAGTGCCAGCTGTGTCCCCAAAGTGTCCTCAAAGTGTCCCTGATGTTACCTCAGTGTCACCTGTGTCCCCAAAATGTCACCTGGGTCACCTGAGGGTCCCCAGAGTGTCACCTGGGTGTCCCCAGAGTGTCACCTGTAGGTCCCCAAAGTGCCATCTGGGCTCCCAAAGTGTCACCTGTGTCACCAGAGTGTCACCTGAGTCTCCCCAAAATGTCACCTCAGTGTCCCCACAGTGTTCCCTGGGAGGGTCCTGGTGTCACCTCTGTGTCCCCAATGTCACCTTTGTTGTCCCCTCAGGTGGGAAGTGCAAGTGCCGCAGCAAGGCCAGGTGAGACCTTGGGGACATTGGGGACATTGGAGATTTGGGGACATTGGGGGACATTTGGGGACATTTGGGGACATTTGGGGACATTGGGGACATTTGGGGACATTGGGGACATTTGGGGACATTGGGGACATTTGGACACATTGGGGGATTTGGGGACATTGGGGACATTGGGGGATTTGGAGGACATTTGGGGACATTGGGGGATTTGGAGGACATTTGGGGACATTGGGGGACATTGGGGACATTGGGGACATTGGGGACATTTGGGACATTGGGGACATTTGGGGACATTTGGACTCTTTGGGGGATTTAGGGACATTGGGGACATTAAGGACATTTGGGACATTGGGGGATTTGGGGACATTGGGGACACTTGGGGACACTCAGGTGTCACCTCTCCCCTTCCCCCAGCCGCCACCGCCCTCCCCCGGAGATGTCACCTCTGGCTGGCACAGGTGAGTGTCCCCTCCCCCCCCGGGGACAACTGGGGACACCGAGGTGACATCGCCACCCCGACTCCTCCCCCCTCTCTCCGCAGGCGCCGCCACCTCCTGCTGAGCTGTCCCCAGGTGTCCCCAGGTGTCCCCAGGTGTCCCCAAGAGGTGACAGCGGGGGGGGGGAGGGGCTGGGTTGATTTTGGGGCCAAACCGCCTGGAAATGTCCCCAAAATGTCCCCAAATTGTCCCCAATTTAATAAAAAAGTGGTTAAAAAAAGGGAGTTTGGTCATTTGTCTCTTTGGGGTGGTGGTGGCACTGGGAGGGACACTGGGGACACTGGGGACATTGGGGACATTGGGTCAGTGGTGGCCTTGGGGACAGCAGGACAGGGGTGGCACCATGAGGGGACAATGGGTGGCATTGGAGGATGGTGGCCTTGGGGACATTGAGTCAATGATGGTGGCCTTGGGGACACTGGGGCAATGGTGGCACCAGGAGGGGACATTGGGTGACATTGGGGCAATGATGGTGGCCTTGGGGACATTGGGGCATTGGTGGCACCAGGAGGGGACACAAAACCAAGGGTGACATTGGTGTGACAGTGGCTGTGGGGACATTGAGTCAATGATGGTGGCCTTGGGGACACTGGGGCGATGGTGGCACCAGGAGGGGACATTGGGTGACATTGGGGCAATGATGGTGGCCTTGGGGACATCGGGATGAGGGTGGCACCTGGAGGGACACAAAGCCAAGGGTGACACTGGGTGATGGTGGCCTTGGGGACCTTGGGGCAATGGTGGCACCAGGAGGGGACATTGGGTGACATTGGGGCAATGATGGTGGCCTTGGGGACATCGGGATGAGGGTGGCACCTGGAGGGACACAAAGCCAAGGGTGACACTGGGTGATGGCCTTGGGGACATTGGGGTGATGGTGGCACCAGGAGGGGACATTGGGTGACACTGGGGCAATGGTGGCCTTGGGGACATTGGGGTGATGGTGGCACCAGGAGGGGACATTGGGTGACACTGGGGCAATGGTGGCCTTGGGGACATTGGGGTGATGGTGGCACCAGGAGGGGACATTGGGTGACACTGGGGCAATGGTGGTGGCCTTGGGGACATCGGGATGAGGGTGGCACCTGGAGGGACACAAAGCCAAGGGTGACACTGGGTGATGGTGGCCTTGGGGACCTTGGGGCAATGGTGGCACCAGGAGGGGACATTGGGTGACACTGGGGCAATGGTGGCCTTGGGGACATTGGGGTGATGGTGGCACCAGGAGGGGACATTGGGTGACACTGGGGCAATGGTGGCCTTGGGGACATTGGGGTGATGGTGGCACCAGGAGGGGACATTGGGTGACACTGGGGCAATGGTGGCCTTGGGGACATTGGGGTGATGGTGGCACCAGGAGGGGACATTGGGTGACACTGGGGCAATGGTGGCCTTGGGGACATTGGGGTGATGGTGGCACCAGGAGGGGACACAAAACCAAGGGTGACATTGGTGTGACAGTGGCTGTGGGGACATTGGGTCAGTGGTGGCCTTGGGGACATCAAGGCAAGGAGGGGACATGAGGTGACGTTGGCATGATGGCGGCCTTGGGGACACTGGGGCATTGGTGGCACCAGGAAGTCACATGAAGCCAAAGGTGACATTAGAGTGATGGTGGCCTTGGGGACATTGGGGCATTGGTGACACCAGGAGGGGACACAAAGCCAAGGGTGACACTGGTGTGACAGTGGCCTTGGGGACATTGGGTCAATGATGGTGGCCTTGGGGACATTGAGGTGATGGTGGCATCAGGAGGGGACAAGGAGACACTGGGTGACAGTGGCCTTGGGGACGTCAGGACGAGGGTGGCACCAGGAGGGGACATTGCGTCACTGGTGGCCTTGGGGACATCGAGGCAAAGGTGACAGCAGGAGGTGACACAAAGCCAAGGGTGACATTGGAATGATGGTGGCCTTGGGGACACTGGGTTGATGGTGGCACCATGAGGGGACAATGGGTGACATTGGGTCACCGGTGGCCTTGGGGACACCATGGCGAGGGTGGCACTGGGAGGGGACATCGTGTGATGGTGGCTTTGGGGACACCCCTGGCCCATGGTGGCTTTGGGGACATCGTGTGATGGTGGCCCCAGGTCCCTGCTGATGTCCCCATGTCCCTCCAGCTCCACGAGGCTGCGGTGGCACTGCTGTCCCCTCACGTCCCCCTGCTGTCCCCTCACGTCCCCCTGCTGTCCCCTCATGTCCCCATGTCCACACCACCGCGGTGGCCACTGTCCCCACGTCACTCAAGCCACCACCAGGTGTCACCCAAAGTTCTCTCAGGCTCCACAGTGACATGGTGGCCAACGTCCCCAGCTGTCCCCAGCTGTCCCCTCATGTCCCAGTGTCCATGGTCATGTGGCAGTAGATCTGGGTGGCTCCCTTGAAGCTGGAGGCCACCAGCTGTCCCCAGCTGTCCCCTCACGTCCCGATGTCCACAGTGATGTGGCAGTAGATCTGGGGCCACCAGGAGGTGTTGATGGCCAATGTCCCCAGCTGTCCCCAGCTGTCCCCTCATGTCCCAATGTCCACGGTGATGTGGCAGTAGATCTGAAGCCACCAGGAGGTGTTGACGGTCAATGTCCCCAGCTGTCCCCTCGGTGTCCCCTCAGGTTCTGATATCCACAATGCCATGATGGCCAATGTCCCCAGCTGTCCCCTCATGTCCCGATGTCCACAGTGATGTGGCAGTAGATCTGGGTGGCCACCAGGAGGTGTTGATGGCCAATGTCCCCAGCTGTCCCCAGCTGTCCCCTCATGTCCCGATGTCCACGGTGACATGGCAGTAGATCTGGGCCACCAGGCCCGGGTGTGATGGCCAATGTCCCCAGATGTCCCCAGCTGTCCCCTCATGTCCCAATGTCCACGGTGACATGGCAGTAGATCTGGGGCCACCAGGAGCTGTTGGTGACCAATGTCTCCTCACATCCCCAGATGTCCACAGTGACACAGTGACCAATGTCCCCTCATGTCCCGATGTCCACGGTGATGTGGCAGTAGATCTGAGGCCACCAGGAGGTGTTGAGGGCCAATGTCCCCAGCTGTCCCCGGATGTCCCCAGCTGTCCCCTCATGTCCCGATGTCCACAGTGACATGGCAGTAGATCTGGGTGGCTCCCTTGAACCTGGAGGCCACCAGATGTCCCCAGCTGTCCCCTCATGTCCCAATGCCCCGGGGGGACGGGGGGGGGGGGGGGGGCCCCAGGGGGGGGTGGGGGCCAATGTCCCCCCACGCCCCCAGGTGGCCACAGGGGCACAGGGGCCAACGGCCCCCTTGTCCCCGGGTGCCGGGGGGGGGGGGGGGGGGGGGGGGGGCCGGGGGGGGGGGGGGGGGGCCAATGTCCCCAGCTGTCCCCAGCTGTCCCCAGCTGTCCCCTCATGTCCCAATGTCCACAGTGATGTGGCAGTAGATCTGGGTGGCTCCCTTGAACCTGGAGGCCACCAGATGTCCCCACAGTGTCCCCTCACGTCCCGATGTCCACAGTGACGTGGCAGTAGATCTGGGTGGCTCCCTTGAAGCTGGAGGCCACCAGCTGTCCCCACAATGTCCCCTCACGTCCCGATGTCCACGGTCACGTGGCAGTAGATCTGGGTGGCTCCCTTGAAGCTGGAGGCCACCAGGAAGTGGCGGTGGCCGGCGGTGACGGGGACGAAGGCGCGGGGCGTGGTGGCCAGCAGCTCCTGGGTGGCCTCCAGGTGGCCGGCGGGGCTCAGGCGGAAGACGCGGCTCGGGGCGAAGTCGTTGCCCAGCAGGACGTAGCGCTGGCCGGCCAGGGTCAGCGGCTGGAACACCAGCGAGCCGCGGGCAGCCACCTGCTGGACCTCGCGGAACATGGAGCCTTCCCAGCGCATCACCTGGACACGGGGTCAGGGGGGCAGTGGTGGGGTCAGTGATGGGTTTTGGGGTCAAGGGGTCAGTGGTGGGATTTTGGGGTCAAGGGGTCAGTGGTGGGGTCAGTGATGGGGTTTTGGGGTCAGTGGTGGGGTCAGCGGTGGGTTTTGGGGTCAAGGGGTCAGTGGTGGGGTCAGGGGGTGGGTTGGGTTGCAGGTGGGATTGTGGGATGGCTTGGGTTGGGTTGGGTTGGGTTGGGAGCTCCCCTAGTACATCACCTGGACATGGGGTCAAGGGGTCAGCGGTGGGGTCAGTGGTGGGGTTTGGGGTCATGGGGTGAGTGGTGGGATCATGGGATGGGTGGTGAGATCATGGGATGGGTCACGGGGTCATGGGATGGGTTGGGTTGGTGGGATCATGGGTGGGGTCATAGGATGGGTTGGTGGGGTCATGGGTGAGGTCATGGGATGGATCATGGGTTGGGTTGGTGGGGTCAGGGTGAGGTCATGGGGTGGGTTGGTGGTGGGATCATGGGTGAGGTCATGGGATGGGTTGGATTGGGTTGGTGGGGTCATGGGTGAGGTCATGGGATGGGTTGGTATGGGTGAGGTCATGGGATGTGTTGGGTTGGTGGGATCATGGGTTGGGTTGGGCTGGTGAGGACATGGGATGGGTTGGGTTGGTGGGATCATGGGTGGGATCATGGGTTGGGTTGGGTTGGGTTGGTGGGGTCAGGGGTGAGGTCACGGGTTGGACTGGGTTGGAGCTCTCCCACCGCATCACCTGGACATGGGGTGGGGTTTGGGGTCACCAGTGGGGTCACGTGAGCCTGGTGGACCTCTGTGCTCACATGGTGACCACCATGACTGTGGTGGACCCATGTGACCCTGCTGACCCCCATGGACCCACGACCCTGCTGACCCCACATGACCCTGGTGACCCCCATGGACCCATGGGCCTGGTGACCCCCATGATCCTGATGTACCCCATGGACCCATGGGCCTGGTGACCCCACATGACCCTGCTGATCCCCATGGACCCATGAGCCTGGTGACCTCACATGACCCTGGTGACCCCCATGGACCCATGGGCCTGGTGACCCCACATGGCCCTGGTGACCACATTGACCACATGACCTGGATGACCCCTATGGAGTCATGATGACCCCAACGATTCCAGGACCATGATGGAGCCCAGCAGACCCATGGCCTTGATGGACCCCATGACCTCAGTGGACCCTAATAGACCTTGATGACCCCCATGGAACCATGATGGCCACCATGGACCCATGACCCTGCTGGACCCCATGGACTCCTGGCCCTGCTGACCTCCCATGACCTTGACAGACCCCATGACCCTGATGACCTCCATGACCACATGACCTTGATGGACCCCAATAACCCCATGACCTTGATGGACTCCCATGACCACATGACACCAGCAGACTCTTGATGACCCCCAAGACCACATGACCCTCATGGACCCTGACAGCCCCCCAAGAACCCATGATGACCATGGTGACCCCATGATGACCATGGTGACCCCACGACCCTGCTGTCCCCCTGTCCCTGTCACCTTGGCGTCCCTGAGGAACCTGGTGAGGCACAGGAACACGCTGCCCCTGATGACCCTGACAGCCCTCCAAGAACCCATGATGACCATGGTGACCCCATGATGACCGTGGTGACCCCATGATGACCATGGTGACCCCATGATGACCGTGGTGACCCCATGACCCCGCTGTCCCCCAGTCCCCATCACCTTGGCGTCCCCGAGGAACCTGGTGAGGCACAGGAACACGCTGCCCCTGATGGACCCCCATGACCCCATGATGACCATGGTGACCATGGTGACCCCATGATGACCATGGTGACCCCATGACCCTGCTGTCCCCCTGTCCCTGTCACCTTGGCGTCCCCGAGGAACCTGGTGAGGAACACTCCACCTCATGACCACATGACCCTGACAGCCCCCTGAACCCATGATGACCATGGTGACCCCATGATGACCATGATGACCCCATGATGACCATGGTGACCCCACGACCCTGCTGTCCCCCTGTCCCTGTCACCTTGGCGTCCCTGAGGAACCTGGTGAGGCACAGGAACACGCTGCCCCTGATGACCCTGACAGCCCTCCAAGAACCCATGATGACCATGGTGACCCCATGATGACCGTGGTGACCCCATGACCCCGCTGTCCCCCAGTCCCCATCACCTTGGCGTCCCCGAGGAACCTGGTGAGGCACAGGAACACGTTGCCCCTGATGGACCCCCATGACCCCATGATGACCATGGTGACCCCATGACCCCACTGTCCCCCTGTCCCTGTCACCTTGGCGTCCCTGAGGAACCTGGTGAGGCACAGGAACACGCTGCCCCTCATGACCCTGATGGACCCCCATGAACCCATGATGACCATGGTGACCATGGTGACCCCATGATGACCATGGTGACCCCATGACCCTGCTGTCCCCCTGTCTCTGTCACCTTGGCATCCCCGAGGAACCTGGTGAGGCACAGGAACACGCTGCCCCTCATGACCCTGATGGACCCCCATGACCCCATGATGACCATGGTGACCCCATGATGACCCTGCTGTCCCCCAGTCCCTGTCACCTTGGCGTCCCCGAGGAACCTGGTGAGGCACAGGAACACGCTGCCCCTCAGCCGGAAGTGCTTGGCGGCGTACACGTCGGGCACGTGGGGGATGTCGGTGTGCGGCGCGAAGCTCCCGCCGCTCCAGCGGTACACGGCCGGCCGCCGCGCCGCGCTGCACACCACCATGGCCGGCCGGCCGCCCAGCTCCAGGAACTCCAGGTGGGTGTCGCGCTGCCACGGCCGGAGGGTCTGGTGGGGGTAGAACCCTCCGGAAGTCCAGCGGAACACGGTGGACGTGCCGCCCTTGGAGCTGTCGGCCACGCCCACGTAGAGCTGACCGCCCAGGCGGGCCGCGGCCACGGCGTGGGGACGGCGCAGGTGACCGCTGCCCAGCGCCTGGTGGCGCACGAAGGACGAGCCGGGGCCGCCCGAGCGGCGCCACACCCAGGAGCCGCCGCCCAGCTGGGCCACCACCAGCAGCAGGGTGTCACCCACCGGGAGGGGGTGGCAGGCCACCGGGGAGGAGCCTGGGGGGACAAGGGACAGATGGTCAGTGGGGACATTGGGGATGGTGGGGACTTTGAGAATGTTGGGGACATTGGAGATGTTGTGGGTATTGAAGAGCTTGGGGACATCGGTGACCTTGAGGACCTTGGAGACATTGGGGTCACTGGGGACCCTGGAGACCTCGGGGACATTGGGGACCTTGGGGACTTTGAGACCCTTGAGGACCTTGGAGACATTGGGGTCACTGGGGACCCTGGAGACCTTGGGGACATTGGGGACATTGAGGGACATTGGTGACCTTGAGGACATTGGAAACACTGGGGACACTGGGGACATTAAGAACGCTGGGGACATTGGGGACACTGGAGATTTGTGGGGATGTTGAGAACATTGGGGACATTGAGGACCTTGGAGACACTGGGGACATTGGGATGGTGGCTTTGGTCTCCTCAAGGTCACTTTGGTGTCCCCAAGCTCATTTTTTGGCTCTCTGAGGTCATTTCTGGGCTCCCCGATGTCACTTTTGATGTCCCAAACCCCATTTTTTCCCTTTCCCCCCCCATTTTTCCCCATATCCCCCAATTTTTTTCCCATTTTCCCTATTTTTTTCCATTTTTCCCCAAATCCCACCACATATTCCACATTTTCCCCATTTTTTCCCTATTCCCACCCCGTTCCCTATTTCCTATTCCCACCCCATTCCCCCATTTTTTCACTGATTTTCCCCCATGTTTTTTTCCATTTTTCCCCATATTTTCCCCATATTTTTCCCATATTTTCGTCATTTTCCCCCTATTTTTGTCATTTTCCCCCCATTTTCTCATTGGTTTTTTCCCATTTTTTCTCCTATTTTCCCCATTTTCCCACATATTTTCTCCATTTTTTCCTCATACTTTCCCCATTTTTTTCACCCATTTCCCCCATTTTCCCCCCTATTTTCATCCTTTTTTCACCATTTTCCCCATTTTTCCCCATATTTTTTCCATTTCCTCCCTTTTTTCCCCAGTTTTTTCTCATTTTTTGGTCATTTTTTGTCATATTTTCCCCATTTTTCCACCAATTTTTGTCTTTTTTTCACCCTTTTTCTCTGATTTTCCCCATTTTTCCCCATTTCCTCACTGTTGATGACGACATTCTCACGGAATTTCCCCATTTTCCCCATTTTTCCTGTTTTTCCCCATTTTTTCCCATTTTCCCCCATTTTTTCCCCATATTTTTGCTCACTGTTGATGACAACGTTCACGCAGAATTTCCCCATTTTTCCCCATTTTTCCTGTTTTTCCCCATTCCCCCCTATTTTTTCCCCATTTCCCCCCCATTTTCATCATTTTTTCACCAATTTTCCCCATTTTTTCACCAATTTCCTTGGTTTTTCCCATTTTTCCCTGTTTTTTCCCCATTTTTCTCCTCACTGTTGATGATGACGTTGAGGCGGAACTTCCCCAATTTTCCCCATTTTTCCCCATTTTTTCCCCATTTCCTCACTGTTGACGACAATTCCCCATTTTTCCCAATTTCCCCTTTTTTCCCCAATTTCCTCACTGTTGATGACGACGTTCACCCGGAATTTCCCCATTTTTCCCCTATTTTTTCCCCATTTCCCCTGCTATGTTTGTCATTTTTTCACCAGTTTTCCCCATTTTTTCACCAATTTCCTTGTTTTTTCCCCATTTTTCCTGTTTTTCCCTGGTTTTTCCCCATTTCTCCTCATTGTTGATGATGGCGCGCATGTGAAATTTCCCCATTTTTCCCATTTTCCCTCATTTTTTCACAGTTTTTTGTCAATTTTCCCAATTTCCCCATTTTTTCCCCATTTCCCCTGCTATTTTTGTCATTTTTTCACTGATTTCCCCCATTTTTTCCCATTTTTCCCCATTTTTGTCAATTTCCCCCATTTTCCCCTTTTTCCCCCAATTCTTCACTGTTGATGACAACATTCACCCACAATTTCCCCAATTTTCCCCTTTTTTCCCATTTCCCCACCATTTTCATCATTTTTCCACCAATTTTCCCCATTTTCCCCCCATTTTTTCACCATTTTTTGTCAATTTCCCCCATTTTTCCCGTTTCCCCCCATTTTTTCCCCATTTTTCCTCACTGTTGATGATGACATTCACCCAGAATTTCCCCATTTTTCCCCTATTTTTTCCCCATTTTCCCCCATTTTTTCCCATTTCCCCCCATTTTTTCATGTTTTTTTGTCAATTTTACCAATTTCCCCATCTTTCCCCATTTTTCTCCTCACTGTTGATGACGATGTTCACGTGGAATTTCCCCATTTTCCCCCTATTTTTTACCCATTTCCCCCCCATTTTCATCATTTTTTCACCAATTTTCCCCATTTTTTCACTGTTTTTTGTCAATTTTCCCCATTTTTCCCCATTTCCCCATTTTTCCCAATTTCCCCATTTTTTTCCCCAATTCCTCACTGTTGATGACGACATTGAGGCAGAATTTCCCCATTTTTCCCAATTTCCCTGGTTTTCCCCATTTTTCTGCTCACTGCTGTTGACGACGTTCACGCGGAATTTCCCCATTTTCCCCCATTTTTTCACCGTTTTTTGCCAATTTTCCCCATTTTCCCCAATTTCCCCATTTTTCTCCTCACTGTTGATGACGACATTCACCCGGAATTTCCCCTATTTTTCCCCATTTCCCCCCTATTTTCATCATTTTTTCACCAATTTTCCCTCATTTTTTTCCCATTTTCCCCCATTTTCTCACAGTTTTTTGTCAATTTTCCCAATTTCCCCCATTTTTTCCCCATTTCCCCCAATTTCCCCATTTCCCCATTTTTCCCAATTTCCCCGTTTTTCCCCCAGTTCCTCACTGTTGATGACGACGTTCAGGCGGAACTTCCCTCCCAGCTGCTCCCACTCCAGCAGCGCACACCCTCCGGCGGCTGGCAGTGCCATTGTCACCCCCTGGTGTCCCCCCAGCCAGAAGGGCTCCGCGGCCAGCGAGGAGAACGGCAGCGACTGGAACGGCCGCAGCTCTGGGGACAATGGGACACCTTGGGGACATCGTGGGGACAGCGTGGGGACATCGTGGTGACAGCATGGGGACAGCTTGGGGACAGCTTGGGGACAGCTTGGGGACAGCTTGGGGACAGCACTGGGACAGCTTGGGGACATCCCGGGGACATCCCTGGGACATCCCCAGCGACGAGAACGGCAGCGACTGGAACGGCCGCAGCTCTGGGGACAATGGGACAGCTTGGGGACATCGTGGGGACAGCGTGGGGACATCGTGGTGACAGCATGGGGACAGCTTGGGGACAGCTTGGGGACAGCTTGGGGACAGCTTGGGGACAGCTTGGGGACAGCACTGGGACAGCTTGGGGACATCCCGGGGACATCCCTGGGACATCCCCAGCGACGAGAACGGCAGCGACTGGAACGGCCGCAGCTCTGGGGACAATGGGACAGCTTGGGGACATCGTGGGGACAGCGTGGGGACAGCGTGGGGACAGCGTGGGGACACCTTGGGGACAGCTTGGGGACAGCTTGGGGACAGCTTGGGGACAGCTTGGGGACATCCCAGGGACAACCCCAGCGACGAGAACGGCAGCGACTGGAACGGCCGCAGCTCTGGGGACAATGGGGACACCTTGGGGACATCGTGGGGACAATGGGGACAGCGTGGGGACAGCTTGGGGACAATGGGGACAGCGTGGGGACAGCTTGGGGACAGCTTGGGGACAGCACTGGGACAGCTTGGGGACATCCCAGGGACATCCCCAGCGACAAGAACGGCAGCGACTGGAACGGCCGCAGCTCTGGGGATAATGGGGACAGCTTGGGGACATCGTGGGGACAGCGTGGGGACAATGGGGACATCGTGGGGACAGCTTGGGGACAGCACTGGGACAGCTTGGGGACATCCCAGGGACATCCCCAGCGACGAGAACGGCAGCGGCTGGAACGGCCGCAGCTCTGGGGACAATGGGACACCTTGGGGACATCATGGGGACAATGGGACAGCTTGGGGACATCATGGGGACATCGTGGGGACAATGGGGACATCCTTGGGACATCATGGGGACAGCTTGGGGACAGCTTGGGGACAGCACTGGGACAGCTTGGGGACAGTTTGGGACATCCCAGGGACATCCCCAGCGACGAGAACGGCAGCGACTGGAACGGCCGCAGCTCTGGGGACAATGGGGACACCTTGGGGACATCCTCAGGGCCATGGGGACATCGTGGGGACAATGGGGACATCATGGGGACAGCACTGGGACAACGTGGGGACAACCCAGGGACATCCCCAGGGAGGAGAATGGGAGGGACTGGAACGGCCGCAGCTCTGGGGACAATGGGGACACCTTGGGGACATCGTGGGGACAGCAGGGGACATCGTGGGGACAACCCAGTGACACCTCCAGGGAGATGGGGACACGTTGGGGACACCTTGGTGACATTCCTGGGGACATGGGGACATCTTGGGGGCAGCCCAGGGACACCTTGGTGACACCCCTGAGGTCATGGGGACATCGTGGGAACACCCTGGGGACAATAGGGACACCTTGGGGACATCCCTGGGATCACGGAGACATCGTGGGGACATCTTGGGGACAATAGGGACACCACGGGGACACCACGGGGACATCGTGGGGATGAGAATGGGAGGGACTGGAACGGACACAGCCTTGGGGACAGCAGGGGACACCTTGGGGACATCGTGGGGACACTCCCAGTTCCCCTTTTCACCCCCAAAAATCCCAGTTTTTCCCCCAAAATCCCCATTTTTTGCCCCAAAATCCCCATTTTTCACCCCAAAACCTCCAGATTTTTTGCTCCCACTCCCTCCCAGTATAAACCAGTATGACCCAAACCCCTCCCAGTCTGTCCCAGTCCATCCCAGTATAAACCAGTATGACCCAATCCCCTCCCAGTCCCATTTTCACCCCCCCAAAAAAATCCCATTTTTAACCCTATAATCCCCATTTTTGCCCCCAAATCCCCGCGGTTTTTTGCTCCCAGTTGCTCCCAGTATATCCCAGTTTATCCCAATCCTCTCCCAGTCCATCCCAGTCCCATTTTTAACCCTATAATCCCCATTTTTAACCTCAAAATCCCCATTTTTGCCCCCAAATCCCCGCGGTTTTTTGCTCCCAGTCCATCCCAGTATATCCCAGTATATCCCAGTTTATCCCAATCCTCTCCCAGTCTATCTCAGTCCGATTTTTAACCCTATAATCCCCACTTTTAACCCCAAAATCCCCATTTTTCCCCCCAAAACATCCCGGCTTTTTGCTCCCAGTCACTCCCAGTCCCTCCCAGTCCCTCCCAGTATATCCCAGTTCATCCCAATACTCTCCTAATCCATCCCAGTCCCATTTTTAACCCTATAATCCCCATTTTTAACCCTATAATCCCCGTTTTTCCCCCCAAAACATCCCGGTTTTTTGCTCCCATTCGCTCCCAGTCCCTCCCAGTATATCCCAGTTTATCCCAATCCTCTCCCAGTCCATCCCAGTCCCATTTTTAACCCTATAATCCCCACTTTTAACCCTATAATCCCCGTTTTCCCCCCAAAACATCCCGGTTTTTCGCTCCCAGTCACTCCCAGTTGCTCCCAGTATATCCCAGTTCATCCCAATACTCTCCTAGTCCATCCCAGTCCCACTTTTAACCCTAAAATCCCCATTTTTCCCCCAAAAACCTCCCGGTTTTTCGCTCCCAGTCGCTCCCAGTATATCCCAGTTTATCCCAATCCTCTCCCAGTCCATCCCAGTCCCACTTTTAACCCTATAATCCCCATTTTTAACCCTATAATCCCCGTTTTTCCCCCCTAAAACCTCCCGTTTTTTCGCTCCCAGTCGCTCCCAGTATATCCCAGTTCATCCCAATACTCTCCTAGTCCATCCCAGTCCCACTTTTAACCCTAAAATCCCCATTTTTCCCCCCAAAACCTCCCGGTTTTTTGCTCCCAGTCGCTCCCAGTATATCCCAGTTTATCCCAATCCTCTCCCAGTCCATCCCAGTCCCATTTTTAACCCTATAATCCCCATTTTTAACCTCAAAATCCCCATTTTTGCCCCCAAATCCCCGCGGTTTTTTGCTCCCAGTCCGTCCCAGTATATCCCAGTATATCCCAGTTTATCCCAATCCTCTCCCAGTCCATCCCAGTCCCATTTTTAACCCTATAAGCCCCATTTTTAACCCTATAATCCCCGTTTTTCCCCCCAAAACCTCCCGGCTTTTCGCTCCCAGTTGCTCCCAGTATATCCCAGTTCATCCCAATACTCTCCTAGTCCATCCCAGTCCCATTTTTAACCCTAAAATCCCCATTTTTAACCTCAAAATCCCCATTTTTGCCCCCAAATCCCCGCGGTTTTTTGCTCCCAGTCCCTCCCAGTCCCTCCCAGTATATCCCAGTTTATCCCAATCCTCTCCCAGTCCATCCCAGTCCCATTTTTAACCCTATAATCCCCGCTTTTAACCCTATAATCCCCGTTTTTAACCCTAAAATCCCCGTTTTCCCCCCCAAAACCTCCCGGTTTTTCGCTCCCAGTCACTCCCAGTCCGTCCCAGTTACCGTGCCGGCGGCACTGGAGCTCCCTGGCGCTCAGCAGAGCCAGCGCGGTGCCGCGGTGGGGGAGGGGCAGCCGGCAGGTCCCGCCGAGCTCGGGGGGGGAGGGGGAGGGGCGGTGGCTGAGCCAGCGGAGCAGCCAGCGCAGGTGACAGTCACAGCGGAACGGATTGCCACGCAGGTCACTGTGGGGTGACACAGAGTGACATCAGTGACGTCATCATCAGAGTGACATCATCATCATCAGAGTGACATCATCATCATCACAGTGCCATCACAGTGACATCATCAGTGACCAGCGCAGGTGACAGTCACAGCGGAACGGGTTACCGCGCAGGTCACTGAGAGGGGACACAGAGTGACATCATCATCATCAGAGTGACATCAGTGACGTCATCATCAGAGTGACATCACAGTGACATCATCATCATCATAGTGCCATCACAGTGACATCAGCAGTGACCAGCGCAGGTGACAGTCACAGCGGAACGGGTTCCCGCGCAGGTCACTGAGAGGGGACAGAGAGTGACATCATCATCATCATCAGAGTGACATCAGTGACGTCAGTGATGTCATCAGAGTGACATCATCATCACAGTGCCATCACAGTGACATCAGCAGCGACCAGCGCAGGTGACAGTCACAGTGGAACGGGTTCCCGCGCAGGTCACTGAGAGGGGACAGAGAGTGACATCAGTGACGTCATCATCAGAGTAACATCAGTGACATCATCATCATCATAGTGCCATCACAGTGACATCATCAGCAGCCACCAGCGCAGGTGACAGTCACAGCGGAACGGGTTCCCGCGCAGGTCACTGAGAGGGGACAGAGACTGACATCAGTGACGTCATCATCAGAGTGACATCATCATCATCAGAGTGACATCATCATCACAGTGCCATCACAGTGACATCAGCAGTGACCAGCGCAGGTGACAGTCACAGCGGAACGGGTTCCCGCGCAGGTCACTGAGAGGGGACAGAGAGTGACATCATCATCATCATCAGAGTGACATCAGTGACGTCAGTGATGTCATCAGAGTGACATCATCATCACAGTGCCATCACAGTGACATCAGCAGCGACCAGCGCAGGTGACAGTCACAGCGGAACGGGTTCCCGCGCAGGTCACTGAGAGGGGACAGAGAGTGACATCATCATCATCATCAGAGTGACATCAGTGACGTCAGTGATGTCATCAGAGTGACATCATCATCACAGTGCCATCACAGTGACATCAGCAGCGACCAGCGCAGGTGACAGTCACAGTGGAACGGGTTCCCGCGCAGGTCACTGCGGGGTGACAGAGAGTGACATCAGTGACGTCATCATCAGAGTGACATAATCAGTGACGTCATCATAGTGACATCAGACTGACAGTGACATCAGTGACATCACCACAGTGACATCAGCAGCAGCCAGCGCAGGTGACAGTCACAGCGGAACGGATTGCCACGCAGGTCACTGCGGGGTGACACAGAGTGACATCAGTGACGTCATCATCAGAGTGACATCATCATCATCACAGTGACATCATCATCATCATAGTGCCATCACAGTGACATCATCAGTGACCAGCGCAGGTGACAGTCACAGCGGAACGGGTTACCGCGCAGGTCACTGAGAGGGGACAGAGAGTGACATCAGTGACGTCACCATCAGAGTGACATCATCATCATCAGAGTGACATCAGTGACGTCATCATCAGAGTGACATCATCATCATAGTGCCATCACAGTGACATCAGCAGTGACCAGCGCAGGTGACAGTCACAGCGGAACGGGTTCCCGCGCAGGTCACTGAGAGGGGACAGAGAGTGACATCATCATCATCAGAGTGACATCAGTGACATCATCATCACAGTGCCATCACAGTGACATCAGCAGTGACCAGCGCAGGTGACAGTCACAGCGGAACGGGTTCCCGCGCAGGTCACTGCGGGGTGACACAGAGTGACATCATCATCATCAGAGTGACATCAGTGACGTCATCATCAGAGTGACATCATCATCATAGTGCCATCACAGTGACATCAGCAGTGACCAGCGCAGGTGACAGTCGCAGCGGAACGGGTTCCCGCGCAGGTCACTGAGAGGGGACAGAGAGTGACATCATCATCATCAGAGTGACATCAGTGACATCATCATCACAGTGCCATCACAGTGACATCAGCAGTGACCAGCGCAGGTGACAGTCACAGCGGAACGGGTTCCCGCGCAGGTCACTGCGGGGTGACACAGAGTGACATCATCATCATCAGAGTGACATCAGTGACGTCATCATCATCATAGTGACATCACAGTGACATCATCATCACAGTGCCATCACAGTGACATCATCAGTGACCAGCGCAGGTGACAGTCACAGCGGAACGGGTTCCCGCGCAGGTCACTGAGAGGGGACAGAGAGTGACATCAGTGACGTCATCATCAGAGTGACATCAGTGACGTCAGTGATGTCATCAGAGTGACATCATCATCACAGTGACAACACAGTGACATCAGCAGCCAGCGCAGGTGACAGTCACAGCGGAACGGGTTCCCGCACAGGTCACTGAGAGGGGACAGAGAGTGACATCAGTGACGTCATCATCAGAGTGACATATTCAGTGACGTCATCATAGTGACATCAGTGACATCACCACGGTGACATCAGTGACCAGCGCAGGTGACAGTCACAGCGGAACGGGTTCCCGCGCAGGTCACTGAGAGGGGACAGAGAGTGACATCATCATCATCATAGTGACATCAGTGACATCATCATCACAGTGACATCAGACTGACAGTGACATCAGTGACGTCATCACAGTGACATCATCACAGTGACATCATCAGCGACCAGCGCAGGTGACAGTCACAGCGGAACGGATTGCCACGCAGGTCACTGCGGGGTGACAGAGAGTGACATCAGTGACGTCATCATCAGAGTGCCATCAGTGACGTCATCATCATAGTGACATCACAGTGACGTCATCAGCGACCAGCGCAGGTGACAGTCACAGCAGAGTGGACTGACAGGCAGGACACTGACAGGTGACATCGGGTGACATCGGGGTGGCGTTAGGTGGCATCAGAGATGGGAAAATGGCGTTAAAGTGACAAAAAATGGAGTTAAAGTGACAAAAATTGTGTTAAAGTGACAAAAAATGGAGTTAAAGTGACAAAAATTGTGTTAAAGTGACAAAAAATGGTGTTAAAGTGACAAAAAGTTGTGTGAAAGTGACAAAAAATGGAGTTAAAGTGACAAAAAGTTGCGTTAAAGTGACAAAAATTGTGTTAAAGTAACAAAAAATGGCATTAAAGTGACAAAAAATGGCACTAAAGTGACAAAAAATTGTGTTAAAGTGACAAAAATGGCGTTAAAGTGACAAAAATTGTGTTAAAGTGACAAAAAATGGCGTTAAAGTGACAAAAAGTTGTGTTAAAGTGACAAAAATTGTGTTAAAGTGACAAAAAGTTGTGTTAAAGTGACAAAAAATGGTGTTAAAGTGACAAAAAATGGTGTTAAAGTGACAAAAAATGACGTTAAAGTGACAAAAAGTTGTGTTAAAGTGACAAAAAATTGTGTTAAAGTGACAAAAATGGCGTTAAAGTGACAAAAAGTGGCGTTAAAGTGACAAAAAATGGCACTAAAGTGACAAAAAATGGCACTAAAGTGACAAAAAATTGTGTTAAAGTGACAAAAATTGTGTTAAAGTGACAAAAAGTTGTGTGAAAGTGACAAAAAGTTGTGTTAAAGTGACAAAAAATGACGTTAAAGTGACAAAAAATGGCACTAAAGTGACGAAAAATTGTGTTAAAATGACAAAAATGGCGTTAAAGTGACAAAAAGTTGTGTGAAAGTGACAAAAAGTTGTGTTAAAATGACAAAAAATCGAGTTAAAGTGACAAAAAATGGCACTAAAGTGACAAAAAATGGCACTAGGTGGGACCAAAGTGGTGACAAGTGACATTAAACGGCACCAAGTGGCACGGAAGTGACATGAAATGGGACCTAAGTGACACTGAATGGCACTAAAGTGACAATAAGTGACACTAAATGGGACCTAAGTGACATCAAATGGCACTAAATGGTGTCAAAGTGGCCAAAAATGTCCCCAAGTGGGACCAAAGTGACACTAAGTGGCGCCAAGGTTGGGAAAAGTGGCATCGAAGTGACAAAAATGGCACTAAATGACACTAAATGACACTAAATGACACTAAAGTGACAAAAAATAGCATTAAGTGGCACTGAAGTGACAGGAAATGGCACTGAATGGGAGCAAAGTGGCAGAAATGGCATTGAAGTGACACCAAATGGCACCACAGTGACACTAAGTGGCATTAGAGTGGCACTAGACGGCACTGAAGTGACACCAAGTGGCACCAAAGTGACACCAAGTGGCACCAAAATGACATCAAGTGGCACTAAAGTGACATCAAGTGGCACTCGAGGGACACTAAATGACACCAAATGGCACCAAATTGTCACCAAATGCCACTAAAAGTCACCAAATTGTCACCAAAGTGACACTGAATGGCACCAAAATGGCATCAAGTGGCACTAAAGGGACACTAAATGACACTGAATGGCACAGAAATGGCACCAAGTGGCACCAAAATGGCATCAAGTGGCACTAAAGGGACACTAAATGACACCAAATTGGCACCAAAGTGACATCAAGTGGCACAGAAATGGCATCAAGTGGCACTAAAGTGACATCAAGTGGCACTAAAAGGACACTAAATGACACCAAGTGGCACCGAATTGTCACCAAATGCCAGTAAAAGTCACCAAATTGTCACCAAAGTGACACCAAATGGCACCAAAGTGACATCAAGTGGCACTAAAGGGACACTAAATGACACTGAATGGCACAGAAATGGCACCAAGTGGCACCAAAATGGCATCAAGTGGCACTAAAGGGACACTAAATGACACCAAATTGGCACCAAAGTGACATCAAGTGGCACTAAAGTGACATCAAGTGGCACTCAAGGGACACTAAATGACACCAAATTGTCACCAAAGTGACATCAAGTGGCACCAAAGTGACATCAAGTGGCACCAAAGTGACATCAAGTGGCACCAAATTGTCACCAAATGCCACTAAAAGTCACCAAATGGCACCAAAGTGACATCAAGTGGCACTAAAGGGACACTAAATGACACTGAATGGCACCAAAGTGACATCAAGTGGCACTAAAGTGACATCAAGTGGCACTAAATGACATCAAGTGGCTCTCAAGGGACACTAAATGACACCAAGTGGCACCGAATTGTCACCAAATGCCACTAAAAGTCACCAAATTGTCACCAAAGTGACACCAAATGGCACTAAAGTGACATCAAGTGGCACCGAAATGACATCAAGTGGCACTAAAGTGACACCAAATTGTCACCGAAGTGACATCAAGTGGCACCGAAATGACATCAAGTGGCTGTCAAGGGACACTAAATGACACCAAGTGGCACTAAATTGTCACCAAATGCCACTAAAAGTCACCAAATTGTCACCAAAGTGACACCAAGTGGCACCGAAATGACATCAAGTGGCACTAAAGGGACACTAAATGACACTGTATGGCACAGAAATGGCACCAAGTGGCACCAAAATGGCATCAAGTGGCACTAAAGTGACATCAAGTGACACTAAAGGGACACTAAATGACACCAAGTGGCACCAAAGTGACATCAAGTGGCACCAAAGTGACATCAAGTGGCACTAAAGGGACACTAAATGACACCAAGTGGCACCAAAGTGACACCAAGTGGCACCGAAATGACACCAAGTGGCACCGAAATGGCATCAAGTGGCACTCAAGGGACACTAAATGACACCAAGTGGCACCAAAGTGACATCAAGTGGCACAGAAATGTCACCAAGAGCTACTAAAAGTCACCAAGTGGCACCAAAGTGACATCAAGTGGCACCAAAGTGACACCAAGTGGCACCAAAATGTCACCAAGAGCTACTAAAAGTGACCAAATTGTCTCCAAAGTGACACCAAGTGGCACCAAAGTGACATCAAGTGGCACTCGAGGGACACAAAATGACACCAAATGGCACTGAATTGTCACCAAATGCCATTAAAAGTCACCAAATGGCACCGAAGTGACATCAAGTGGCACTAAAGGGACATTAAATGACACTGAATGGCACAGAAATGGCACTAAGTGGCCCCAAAATGGCATCAAGTGGCACCAAAGTGACATCAAGTGGCACAGAAATGACATCAAGTGGCACCAAAGTGACATCAAGTGGCACTAAAGGGACACTAAATGACACCAAATGGCACCGAATTGTCACCGAATGCCACTAAAAGTCACCAAATTGTCACCAAAGTGACACCAAATAGCACCGAAATGGCATCAAGTGGCACTAAAGGGACACTAAATGACACTGAATGGCACAGAAATGGCACCAAGTGGCACCAAAATGGCATCAAGTGGCACTCAAGGGACACTAAATGACATCAAGTGGCACCAAATTGTCACCAAATGCCACTAAAAGTCACCAAATGGCACCAAAGTGACACCAAGTGGCACTAAACTGACATCAAGTGGCACTAAAAGGACACTAAATGACACCAAGTGGCACCAAATTGTCACCAAATGCCACTAAATGACACCAAATTGTCACCAAAGTGACACCAAATGGCACCAAAGTGACATCAAGTGGCACTAAAGGGACACTAAATGACACTGAATGGCACAGAAATGGCACCAAGTGGCACCAAAATGGCATCAAGTGGCACTCAAGGGACACTAAATGACACCAAGTGGCACCAAAGTGACATCAAGTGGCACCAAAATGTCACCAAGAGCTACTAAAAGTCACCAAGTGGCACCAAAGTGACATCAAGTGGCACAGAAATGGCATCAAGTGGCACTAAAGGGACATCAAGTGGCACTAAAGGGACACAAAATGACACCAAGTGGCACCAAATTGGCACCAAATGCCACTAAAAGTCACCAAATTGTCTCCAAAGTTACACCAAATGGCACCAAAGTGACATCAAGTGGCACTAAAGGGACACTAAATGACACTGAATGGCACAGAAATGGCACTAAGTGGCACCGAAATGGCATCAAGTGGCACTAAAGGGACACTAAATGACACAAAATTGTCACCAAAGTGACACCAAGTGGCACCAAAGTGACATCAAGTGACACTAAAGGGACACTAAATGACACCAAGTGGCACCCAAGTGACACCAAGTGGCACTAAAGTGACATCAAGTGGCATTCAAGGGACACTAAATGACACCAAGTGACACCAAATTGTCACCAAATGCCACTAAAAGTCACCAAATTGTCACCAAAGTGACACCAAATGGCACCAAAATGGCATCAAGTGGCACTAAAGGGACACTAAATGACACTGAATGGCACAGAAATGGCACCAAGTGGCACCGAAATGGCATCAAGTGGCACTCAAGGGACACTAAATGACACCAAGTGGCACCAAAGTGACATCAAGTGGCACAGAAATGTCACCAAGAGCTACTAAAAGTCACCAAATGGCACCAAAGTGACACCAAGTGGCACCATGTGACATCAAGTGGCACCGAAATGACATCAAGTGGCACAGAAATGACACCAAATGGCACCAAAGTGACACCAAGTGGCACTAAAGTGACATCAAGTGGCACCAAAATGACATCAAGTGGCACTCAAGGGACACTAAATGACACCAAATTGTCACCAAAGTGACATCAAGTGGCACTAAAGTGACATCAAGTGGCACCAAAATGGCATCAAGTGGCACTCAAGGGACACTAAATGACACCAAATTGTCACCAAAGTGACATCAAGTGGCACCAAAGTGACATCAAGTGGCACAGAAATGGCATCAAGTGGCACTCGAGGGACACTAAATAACACCAAGTGGCACCAAATTGTCACTGAATGCCACTAAATGACACCAAATTGTCACCAAAGTGACACCAAGTGGCACCAAAGTGACATCAAGTGGCACTAAAGGGACACTAAATGACACTGAATGGCACAGAAATGGCACCAAGTGGCACCAAAATGGCATCAAGTGGCACTCAAGGGACACTAAATGACACCAAATTGTCACCAAAGTGACACCAAGTGGCACCAAAATGTCACCAAGAGCTACTAAAAGTCACCAAATTGTCACCAAAGTGACACCAAATGGCACCAAAGTGACACCAAGTGGCACCAAAATGACATCAAGTGGCACTAAAGTGACATCAAGTGGCACTAAAGGGACACTAAATGACACCAAATGGCACCGAATTGTCACCAAATGCCACTAAAAGTCACCAAATTGTCACCAAAGTGACACCAAATGGCACCAAAGTGACATCGAGTGGCACTAAAGGGACACTAAATGACACTGAATGGCACCAAAGTGACATCAAGTGGCACAGAAATGACATCAAGTGGCACTAAAGTGACATCAAGTGGCACTAAAGGGACACTAAATGACACCAAATGGCACTGAATTGTCACCAAATGCCACTAAAAGTCACCAAATTGTCACCAAAGTGACACCAAATGGCACCAAAGTGACATCGAGTGGCACTAAAGGGACACTAAATGACACTGAATGGCACAGAAATGGCACCAAGTGGCACCAAAGTGACATCAAGTGGCACTAAAGGGACACTAAATGACACCAAATTGTCACCAAAGTGACATCAAGTGGCACCGAAATGACATCAAGTGGCACCAAAATGACATCAAGTGGCACTAAAAGGACACTAAATGACACCAAGTGACACCAAATTGTCACCAAATGCCACTAAATGACACCAAATTGTCACCAAAGTGACACCAAATGGCACCAAAATGGCATCAAGTGGCACTAAAGGGACACTAAATGACACCAAGTGGCACCAAAGTGACATCAAGTGGCACCGAAATGGCATCAAGTGGCACTAAAGTGACATCAAGTGGCACTCGAGGGACACTAAATGACACCAAATGGCACTGAATTGTCACCAAATGCCACTAAAAGTCACCAAATTGTCACCAAAGTGACACCAAATGGCACCAAAGTGACATCAAGTGGCACTAAAGGGACACTAAATGACACTGAATGGCACAGAAATGGCACCAAGTGGCACCAAAATGGCATCAAGTGGCACTCAAGGGACACTAAATGACACCAAATTGTCACCAAATTGTCACTGAATGCCACTAAAAGTCACCAAATTGTCACCAAAGTGACACCAAGTGGCACCGAAATGGCATCAAGTGGCACTAAAGGGACACTAAATGACACCAAGTGGCACCGAATTGTCACCAAATGCCACTAAAAGTCACCAAATTGTCACCAAAGTGACACCAAATGACACCAAAGTGACATCAAGTGGCACCGAAATGACATCAAGTGGCACCAAAGTGACATCAAGTGGCTCTCAAGGGACACTAAATGACACCAAGTGGCACCGAATTGTCACCAAATGCCACTAAAAGTCACCAAATTGTCACCAAAGTGACACCAAAGTGGCACCAAATGGCCCTAAAGTGGCCCCAACACTCCCAATGTCCCAAATTTTTCCTTTTTCCCCCAATTTTCCCCAATTTTTCCACCCAAAATTCCCCAATTTCCCCGGAATTTTCTCCATTTTCCCCCAATTTTCCCCAAATTTCTCCCCCGAATTCCCCAAATTTCCCCCAATTTTTCTCAAAAATTTGCCCCAAACTTCCCCAGAAATTTCCCCCAATTTTTCTCAAAAATTTCCCCAAAATTTCCCCAAAATTTCCCCAAAATTTCTCCCGTTTTTCCCCAATTTTCTCCCCAAATTTCCCCAATTTTCCCCCAAATTTCTCCCTATTTTATCCCCATTAATGTCCCCAAGTCCCCCATGTCCCCAAATGTCCCCAATGATGTCCCCAAATCCCCCAGTGTCCCCAATGTCCCCATTGATGTCACTCACAGCTCGGTCAGTGTCCCCAATGTCCCCAAAGTCCCCAAATGTCCCCATTGATATCACTCACAGCTCAGTCAGTGTCCCCAAATCCCCATCAATGTCCCCAATGTCCCCAAATGTCCCCATTGATGTCACTCACAGCTCAGTGTCCTCAATGTCCCCAATGTCCCCAGATGTCCCCATTGATGTCACTCACAGCTCAGTCAGTGTCCCCAGTGATGTCCCCAATGTCCCCATTGATGTCACTCACAGCTCAGTGTCCCCAGTGTCCCCATCAATGTCCCCAGATGTCCCCAGTGTCACTCACAGCTCAGTGTCCCCAATGTCCCCATCAATGTCCCCGGATGTCCCCAGTGTCACTCACAGCTCAGTGTCCCCAATGTCCCCATCAATGTCCCCCGGATGTCCCCAAGTGTCACTCACAGCTCAGTCAGTGTCCCCAATGTCCCCATCAATGTCCCCATTGATGTCACTCACAGCTCGGTCAGTGTCCCCAATGTCCCCATCAATGTCCCCAGATGTCCCCAAGTGTCACTCACAGCTCGGTCAGTGTCCCCAATGTCCCCATCAATGTCCCCAAATGTCCCCATTGATGTCACTCACAGCTCAGTCAGTGTCCCCAAATCCCCATTAATGTCCCCAAATGTCCCCATTGTTGTCACTCACAGCTCAGTGTCCCCAAATCCCCATTAATGTCCCCAAATGTCCCCAGTGTCACTCACAGCTCAGTGTCCCCAATGTCCCCAAATGTCCCCATTGATGTCACTCACAGCTCAGTGTCCCCAATGTCCCCAATGTCCCCCGGATGTCCCCAAGTGTCACTCACAGCTCAGTCAGTGTCCCCAATGTCCCCAAATGTCCCCATTGATGTCACTCACAGCTCAGTGTCCCCAATGTCCCCAATGTCCCCGGATGTCCCCCAGTGTCACTCACAGCTCGGTCAGTGTCCCCAAATCCTGGAAAAGTCCTTTGGGCAAAAACTCCAACCGGTTGTTGGCCAAACTCCTGTGGGGACATTTGGGGACATTAGTGGGGATTTGGGGACATTGGTGGGGACATTGATGGGGATATTTGGGACATTGGGGACATCGATGGGGACATTGGGGACAATAGGGACATTGGGGATATTAATGGAGACATTAATGGGGACATCAATGGGGACATTTGGGGACATTTGGGGACATTAATGGGGATTTGGGGACATCAATGGGGACATTTGGGACATTGATGGGGATTTGGGGACATTGATGGGGACATTGGGGATATTTGGGGACATTAGTGGGGATTTGGGGACATCAATGGGGACATTGGGGACATCAATGGGGACATTTGGGGACATTGGGGACATTAATGGGGATTTGGGGACATCAATGGGGACATTTGGGACATTGATGGGGATTTGGGGACATTGATGGGGACATTGATGGGGATATTTGGGACATTGGGGACATTGGGGACATCGATGGGGACATTGGGGACAATAGGGACATTGGGGACATTGGGGACATTAATGGGGATTTGGGGACATCAATGGGGACATTGGGGACATTGATGGGGATTTGGGGACATTGATGGGGACATTGGGGACATTTGGGGACATTAGTGGGGATTTGGGGGATTTGGGGGATTTGGGAACAAAATTGGGGGAAATTTGGAGGGGAAAACGGGAAATTCGGGGAAAATTTTGGGAAAATTTTGGGGGAAAATTGAGAAATTTGGGAAAATTTTGGGGACATTTTGGGGGAAAATTGGGAAATTTTGGGGGAAAATTTTGGGGAAAATTTTGAGGAAACTGGAGGGAAATTTGGGGGGAAATTTGGGAGAGAAATGGGAAAATTGGGGGAAATTTGGGGGAAATTTTGGGAAAGTTTGGGGGAAAATTTGGGGGCAAATTGGGAGAATTTTGGGGGGAAATTTGGGGAAAATTTTGGGAAATTCAGGGAAAATTTGGGGGGAAATTTGGGGAAAGTTTGGGGGAAATTTTGGGAATGTTTGGGGGAAAAGTTTTGGGAAAATTGGGGAAGTTTGGGGGAAATTTTGGGGGAAATTTGGGGGAAATTGAGGAAAGTTTGGGTGAAAATTCTGGGAAAAATAGGGGAAACTGGGGGAAGTTTGGGAGAAAATTTTCGGGAAGTTACGGGAAATTTTGGGGAATTTTGGAGGAAGTTTTGGGGGGAATTTTGGGAAAATCTTGGGATCATTTTGGGGAAAAAGTCGAGGAGAAAATGGGGGGAAAAGGAGATTTTTTGGGGTCATTTTTGGGAGTTTTTTTGAGTTTCTTTTGGGATTAGTTTGGGGCATTTGGGGGTAATTTTGGGGGATTTTTGGGGGGTTTTGGGGTTTTTTTGGGGGAGATTTTTGGGGCCAATTTTGGGATCATCTTGGGGTTATTTGGAGTTTTTGGGGTTATTTTGGGGCATTTTGGGATCATTTTCGGGTCCATTTTGAGGTCATTTTGGGGCAATTTTGGGGCCATTTTGGGGGTTTTTTTGGGATTTTTTGGGGCTATTTTTGGGGTAATTTTGGATCCATTTTGGGGTTATTTTGGGATCATTTGGATGTCATTTTTGGGGGTTTTTGGAATAATTTTAGGTCCATCTTTGGACCATTTTAGGTTATTTTGGATCCATTTGGGGAATCATTTTTAGGATCATTTTTGGGATTTGGAGGGTTTTTTGGACCATTTTGGGATAATTTTGGGCTCATTTTGGGGCTCATTTTGGGACAATTTTGGGATAATTTTGGGATGATTTTGGGGTGAATTTAGGCTCATTCCCACCTCATTTTAGGGTAACTTTGGGTCCATTTTTGGGACAATTCTGGGCTCATTTTGGGACAATTTTGGGATCATTTTTGGGATCATTTTGGGTTCATTTTCAGTTTCATTTTGGGACAATTTTGGGTCCATTTTTGGGTCAATTTTGGGTCAATTTTGGGTCCATTTTTGGGTCCATTTTGGGTCCATTTTGGGTCAATTTTGGGACAATTTTGGGACAATTTTGGGACAATTTTTGGGTCAATTTTGGGACAATTTTGGGACCATTTTGGGTCAATTTTGGGGCAATTTTGGGGCAATTTTGGGACAATTTTGGGTCAATTTTGGGACAATTTTGGGTCAATTTTGGGTCAATTTTGGGGCAATTTTGGGGCAATTTTGGGACAATTTTTGGGTCCATTTTGGGTCAATTTTGGGTCCATTTTGGGTCCATTTTGGGACAATTTTGGGACAATTTTGGGTCCATTTTGGGGCAATTTTGGGACAATTTTGGGACCATTTTGGGTCAATTTTGGGTCAATTTTGGGTCAATTTTGGGTCAATTTTGGGTCCATTTTTGGGTCCAATTTTGGGTCCATTTTTGGGTCAATTTTGGGTCCAATTTTGGGTCCATTTTTGGGTCCATGTTGGGTCCATTTTTGGGTCCATTTTTGGGACAATTTTGGGACAATTTTGGGACAATTTTGGGACAATTTTTGGGTCAATTTTGGGACAATTTTGGGACCATTTTGGGTCAATTTTGGGACAATTTTGGGTCAATTTTGGGTCAATTTTGGGTCAATTTTGGGGCAATTTTGGGACAATTTTTGGGTCCATTTTGGGTCAATTTTGGGTCCATTTTGGGTCCATTTTGGGACAATTTTGGGACAATTTTGGGTCCATTTTGGGGCAATTTTGGGACAATTTTGGGACCATTTTGGGTCAATTTTGGGTCAATTTTGGGTCAATTTTGGGTCCATTTTTGGGTCCAATTTTGGGTCCATTTTTGGGTCAATTTTGGGTCCAATTTTGGGTCCATTTTTGGGTCCATGTTGGGTCCATTTTTGGGACAATTTTTGGGACAATTTTGGGACAATTTTGGGTCAATTTTGGGACAATTTTGGGACCATTTTGGGTCAATTTTGGGGCAATTTTGGGTCAATTTTGGGACAATTTTGGGTCAATTTTGGGACAATTTTGGGTCAATTTTGGGACCATTTTGGTCAATTTTGGGTGAATTTTGGGACTTTTCCTCACTCACAGGTACAGCAATCCCCGCAATCCCCGCAGAGCTGTTGGAGCGATGGAGCCAAGGGAGGTGTCCTCGATGAACCTGAGACCAGTACGGACCAGTATAAACCAGGATAAACCAGTATGGACCAGTATGGACCAGGATAAACCAGTATGGACCAGTATAAACCAGTATAAACCAGTATGGACCAGTATAAACCAGTATGGACCAGTATAGACCAGTATAAACCAGTATAAAACAGTATGGACCAGTATAAACCAGTATAGACCAGTATAAACCAGTATAAACCAGTGTAGACCAGTACGGACTAGTATGGATCAGTATCCCATTCCCTATCCCAGTCCCTCCCAGTCCATTCCCAGTATAAACCAGTATAAACCAGTATGACTCCCAGGTACTCCAGTCCATCCCATTCCCCATCCCAGTTCAATCCCAGTATAACTCACAGATATTCCAGTGCTCCCAGTCCATCCCAGTCCATCCCAATCCCAATCCCAGTACAAACCAGTATAAACCAGTATAACTCACAGATATTCCAGAGCTCCCAGTCCATCCCAGTCCATCCCAATCCCAATCCCAGTACAAACCAGTATAAACCAGTATGACTCACAGGTACTCCAAAGCTCCCAGTCCATCCCAATCCCAATCCCAGTACAAACCAGTATAAACCAGTATGACTCACAGATATTCCAGCGCTCCCAGTCCATCCCAGTCCATCCCCATCCCAATCCCAGTACAAACCAGTACAAACCAGTATAACTCACAGATATTCCAGAGCTCCCAGTCCATCCCAGTCCATCCCAATCCCAATCCCAGTACAAACCAGTACAAACCAGTATAACTCACAGATATTCCAGTGCTCCCAGTCCATCCCAGTCCCTCCCAGTTCAATCCCAGTCCAATCCCAGTACAAACCAGTACAAACCAGTATAAACCAGTATGACTCACAGGTACTCCAAAGCTCCCAGTCCATCCCAATCCCAATCCCAGTATAAACCAGTATAAACCAGTATAAACTCACAGATATTCCAGCGCTCCCAGTCCATCCCAGTCCATCCCAATCCCAATCCCAGTACAAACCAGTATAAACTCACAGGTACTCCAGTGCTCCCAGTCCATCCCAGTCCATCCCAATCCCAATCCCAGTACAAACCAGTACAAACCAGTATAACTCACAGGTACTCCAGAGCTCCCAGTCCATCCCAGTCCATCCCAATCCCAATCCCAGTACAAACCAGTATAAACCAGTATAACTCACAGGTATTCCAGAGCTCCCAGTCCATCCCAGTCCCATTCCCAGTACAAACCAGTATAACTCACAGATATTCCAGAGCTCCCAGTCCATCCCAGTCCATCCCCATCCCATTCCCAGTACAAACCAGTATAAACCAGTATAACTCACAGATACTCCAGTGCTCCCAGTCCCTCGAAGGCTCTGTCACCGATGAACCCCAAACGGCCTGAGCTCACCAAACTGGGAACGGCGGGAAGGGAAACTGGGAATACTGGGAGTGATGGGAATGGAAACTGGGAATGCTGGGAGATACTGGGAATGGAAACTGGGAGATACTGGGAGATACTGGGAATGGAAACTGGGAATACTGGGAATGGAAACTGGGAATACTGGGAGTGATGGGAATGGAAACTGGGAATGCTGGGAGTGATGGGAATGGGAAACTGGGAATACTGGGAGATACTGGGAATACTGGCAGATACTGGGAATACTGGGAATGGGAACTGGGAATACTGGGAGATACTGGGAATGGGAATACTGGGAGATACTGGGAATGGGAACTGGGAATACTGGGAATGGTGGGAATGGGAACTGGGAATACTGGGAGTGATGGGAATGAGAAACTGGGAATGATGGGAATGACAGGAATTGGGGGAAATTTGGGGAAATTTGGGGAAATTGAGGGGAAAATGGGAAATAAATGGGAAAACATAGGGAAAATGGGAATAAAATTGAAAAATTGGGAAATCGGGAAAAATGAGAAATAAATGGGAAAAATTATGGGAAAATGAGGGAAAATGGGAAATAAATGGGAAATAAATGGGAAATAAATGAGAAATAAATGGGAAATAAATGGGGAAAATTGGGGGAAATTAGGGAAAATTTGGAGAAATCGGGGGAAATTAGGGAAAATTGGGGGAAATTTGAGGAAAATTTGGGGGAAATTGGGGAAAATTTGGGAATAAAAAGGGGAAATGGGAAATAAATGGGGAAATTTGGGGGAAAATGGGAGAAAATGGGAGAAAATGGGGAAAATTGGGAAATTTGGGGAAAATTCAGGGAAAATTGGGAAAAATTGAGGGGAAATGAAGGAAAATTGGGGAAATTGAGGGAAATTGGGGGAAATGGGAAATAAATGGGGAAAATTGGGAAATAAATGGAGGAAAATGAGGAAAATTGGGGAAAATTCTGGGGAAATTGGGGAAAATTGGGGGAAATTGAAAGGAAAATGGGAACAAATTTGGGATAAATGGGAAATAAATTGGGAAAATGGAGGAAAATGGGAAAAATAGGGGGAAAAATTTGGGAAATAAATGGGGAAAAATGGGGAAAATGGGGAAAAATGGAGGGGAAATGGAGGAAAATGTGGAAATAAATGGGGAAAAATGGAGGAAGTTGGGGAAATTGAGGAAAATTGTGGCAAAAATTGGGAAATTTTGGGGAAAATTGGGGAAAATTTGGGGAAATTTGGGGAAAATTTGGGGAAAATGGAGGAAAATTTGGGGAAAATTGGGGAAAATTCAGAGGAAAATGGGGAAAAATTTGGGATAATTGGGAAATAAATAGGGAAAATTGAAGGAAATGGGGGAAATTGGGGAAAATTGGGAGAAAAAGGAAGAAAATGGGAAATAAATGGGGAAAATTGAGGGGAATTGGGGAATAAATGGGAAAAATGGAGGAAAATGGGGAAAATGTTAAAAAGTGGGGAAAATTTCAGGAAAATTGGGGGAAAAACTGAGAGAAATTCAGGGGAAATGGTGGAAAATTAGGGAAAATTCGGGGGAAAATGGGGAAAAATTTGGGATAATTGGGGAATAAATTGGGGAAATGGGGAAATTGGGAAATGAATGGGAAAATTGGAGGAAAATGAGGAAAATTTGGAGGAAATTGGGAAGAAATGGGAAAATTTGGGAACAAAAAGGAGGAAAATGGGAAACAAATGGGGAAAATTGAGGAAAATTAGGGAAAATTGGGAAAAATGGAGGAATTTGGTGAAATTAGAGGAAAATGGAGGAAAATTTTGGAAAATTCAGGGGAAAATGGGGAAAAATTTGGGGTAATTGGGAAATAATTTGGGGAAAACTGGGAGAAAATTGAGGAAAATGGGAAATAAATGGGGGAAAAGGGGGGAAATGGGAAAAATGAGGAAAACTTGGGAAAATTTCAGGAAAATTGGGGAAAAAATTGAGAGAAATTAAGGGAAAATGGGAAAAATTGGGAAATAAATGGGAAAAATGGAGGAAAATCCAGGAAAATTGGGGAAAAATTGGGAAATAAATGGGAAAAATGGAGGAAAATCCAGGGAAATTGGGGGAAAATGGGAAATAAATGGGAAAAATGGAGGAAAATTCAGGAAAATTGGGGAAAAATTGGGAAATAAATGGGAAAAATGGAGGAAAATTCAGGAAAATTGGGGAAAAATTGGGAAATAAATGGGAAAAATGGAGGAAAATCCAGGAAAATTGGGGAAAAAATGGGAAAAATTGGGAACTAAATGGGGGAAAAGGAGGAAAATGAGGCGATTTTGGGGAATTTGGGATTTTGGGGAATTTTTGGGGAATTTTTTTGGGAATTCTGGTGACTCACAGTAAGGTCAACGCTGGAGTTTGGCGAAAACTTCCCTGAGCGAGAAAATCCAAATCCCAGCGAATGAGAGAGCTGGAAAATGGGAAAATTGGGAAATTTGGGGGGATATTGGGGAAATTTGGGGAAATTGGGGAAAAATTTGGGGAAATTTGGGGAATTTTTGGGGAAATTTGGGGAAAGATTGGGGAAAATGGGGAATTTGGGGGAAAATTGGGAAATTTTGGGGGAAATCGAGGAAAATTTGGGGAAATTTTGGGAAAAATTTGAGGAAATTGGGGAAAAATTGGGGAAAATGGGGAATTTGGGAGAAAATTGGGGAAATTTGGGGAAAAATTGGGAAAATCGAGGAAAATTTGGGGAAAAGTCAGGGAAATTGGGGGAAAATTAAGGAAAATTTGGGAAATTTAGATAAAAATTGGGAAAAATGGGAAAAATTGGATCAAACTGGGATGGACTGGGATCAAACTGGGATAAACTGGGATAAACTGGGACAAACTGGGATCAAACTGGGATCAAACTGGGATCAACTGGGATAAACTGGGATCAAACTGGGAGCAAACTGGGATCAAATTGGGATAAACTGGGATAAACTGGGATCAAACTGGAATGGACTGGGATCAAACTGGGATCAAACTGGGATAAACTGGGATAAACTGGGATCAGACTGGGATCGAACTGGGATAAACTGGGACAAACTGGGATCAAACTGGGATAAACTGGGATAAACTGGGAACAAACTGGGATCAAACTGGGATCAAACTGGGATCAAACTGGGATAAACTGGGATCAAACTGGGAACGAACTGGGATAAACTGGGACAAACTGGGATCAAACTGGGATAAACTGGGATCAGACTGGGATCAAACTGGGATCAAACTGGGATAAACTGGGATCAAACTGGGATAAACTGGGATCAGACTGGGATAAACTGGGATCAAACTGGGATCAAACTGGGATAAACTGGGATCAGACTGGGATAAACTGGGATCGAACTGGGATCAAACTGGGATCAAACTGGGATAAACTGGGATAAACTGGGATCAAACTGGGATAAACTGGGATCAAACTGGGATCAAACTGGGATAAACTGGGATCAGACTGGGATCAGACTGGGATCAAACTGGGATCAAACTGGGATAAACTGGGATAAACTGGGATCAAACTGGGATAAACTGGGATCAAACTGGGATCAAACTGGGATCAAACTGAGATAAACTGGGATAAACTGGGAACAAACTGGGATAAACTGGGATCAAACTGGGATAAACTGGAATAAACTGGGATCATTTCCCGCCAAATTCCGCGGGGGGCGTGGCCTTTAGGATGACGTAATCGCAATGGGGTTTAACGATGACGTAATCCCAAAAGGCTTTAAGGATGACGTAATCTCAATAGGCTAAATGATGATGTCATAGTGGGCGTGGCTTGCTTTGGGTTAAACCATTGGGGTCGCGGGGGGGTTGGGAGATTCCAATTTGGGGATTTTGGGGAATTTTGGGGAATTTTTTTTTGGGATTTGGGGGAAATTTGGGATTTTTGGCTCCCGGGGAGAATTTGGGGAGAATTTTGGGGATCGCGGGGAGGTTTTTGGGGTGAATTTGGGGGAATTTTGGGATTTTCAGGGAATTTGGGGGGGAAATTTGGTAATTTTTGGTCGCAGGGGGAATTTGGGGGAATTTTAGGGTTTTCTTTGGGGTTTTTTTCGGGTTTTTTGGAGATGAATTTTTGGGAATTTTTAGGGGATTTTCGGGAGGATTTTTTGTTGGAAATTTTGGGGTTTTTTTTTTTTTTTTTTGGATTTTCGGGGTGAATTTGGGGGAATTTCGGGTAATTTTGGGGAATTTTTTAGGATTTTTCAGGGAATTTTGGGGGAAATTTAGGATTTTCGGGTCCCAGGTTGGTTTTTCGGGTAAATTTTGGGATTTTTGGGGATTCCCGGGGTGAATTTCGGGGGATTTTTTTGGGAGGATTTTTTTTTTTTATTTTGGGGGAATTTCGGGAAAATTTCGGATTTTCAGATCTCAGTTCGATTTTTAGGATAAATTTTGGGATTTTTGGGGTTCTCAGGGTGAATTTGGGGGAAATTTTGGGGATATTTTGGGGAATTTTTGGGGATTTTCATGGGAATTTCGGGAAAATTTGGGATTTTCTGATCCCAGGGAGGTTTTTGGGTTAAATTTTGGGATTTTTTGGGGTGAATTTGGGGGTAATTTGGGATGATTTTTTGGGGGATTTTCAAGGATTTTTGGGGGATTTGGGGAATTTCGGGAAAATTGATGATTTTCAGTTCCCAGTTCGATTTTTAGGGTAAATTTAGGGATTTTTTGGGGGAATTTTCGGGGATTTTTGGGGTCATTTTGGGGGTATTTCGGGTAATTTCGAGGGATTTTCTTTTTAATTTTCAGGGAATTTGGGGAAAATTTGGGATTTTTGGGGTTCTGAGGATGTTTTTTGGGGTGAGTTTGGGGGAATTTTAGGGATTTCTGAGGATTTTCGGGGATTTCCTGGGGATTTTCAGGGAAATTTCAGGGAAATTTGGGATTTTCAACTCCTGCTTCGATTTTTAGGGTGAATTTTGGGATTTTTGGGATCCCGAAGAGGTTTTTTTTTTGGAGTGAATTTGGGGGAATTTGAGGTGGATTTCTTTTTTCAATTTTGGGGAATTTTTTGGGGGGATTTTCAGGGAATTTTGGGAAAATTTAGGAATTTTCGGATCCCGCTTAGATTTTCAGAATAAATTTGGGGAATTTTGGGATCTCGAGGAGGTTTTTTGGGGTGAATTTGGGGGAATTTTATAGGATTTTTTGGGGGATTTTTTGGGGATTTTCAGAAAATTTCGGGTAAATTTAGCATTTCAGATCCCAGTTCGAATTTTAGGATAAATTTGGGGATTTTTGGGGTTCCCGAGGAGGTTTTTGGGGGCAATCTGGGGGAATTTCGGGTAACTTTTCTGGGGAACTTTTTGGCGATTTTTGGGGGAATTTTAGGAAAATTTAGGATTTTCAGCTCCCAGTTGGGTTTTTCGGCTAAATTCAGGATTTTTGGGGTTCCTGGGGTGAATTTGGGGCAATTTTGGGAATTTTTTGGGGTAAATTTGGGGGAATTTTTTTAGATTTTCGCTGAATTTCAGGGAAATTTGGGATTTTAAGATCCCGGTTAGATTTTTGGGTTAAATTTTGGGATTTTTTGGGATTCTCGGGGTGAACATTGGGGGATTTTTGGGGTGAATTTTGGGGGATTTTTTGGGGTCCAGAGAAGGTATTTGGGAGTGAATTTGGGGTAATTTTAGGGGGATTTTTTTTTTTTATTTTGGGGGAATTTTTGGAAATTTAGGATTTCGGGTCTCGGGGAGGTTTTTGGGTTAAATTTTGGGATTTTTGGGGGATTTTCTGGGTGAATTTGGGGGGAATTTTATGGGATTTTTTAAATTATTTTTGGGGAATTTTGGGAAAATTTAGGAATTTTGGGATGCTGGTTCGATTTTTAGGATACATTTTGGGATATTTTTGGATTCCCGTGGGGAAGTTTTGGGGGAAATTTCGGGGATTTTTTGGGGGATTTTCGGGGTGAATTTGGGTGAATTTCGGGGGATTTTTTTTTTGATTTTCGGGGTTCCTGGAGGGATTTTTTGGGGGATTTTTGGGGTGAATTTCCCGTGATTTTCGGGGGATTTTTTTTTGGATTTTCGGGGAATTTGGGGGAAATTTAGGATTTTCGGATCCCAGTTCGATTTTTAGGGTGAATTTTGGAATTTTTGGGGTTCCCGAGGAGGTTTTATGGGGTGAATTTCGGTGGATTTTTTTTTGATTTTCGGGAATTTCTTGGGGATTTTCGGGAAAATTGAGTATTTTCAATCCAAGTTCGATTTTTAGGCTAAATTTGGGGATTTTTGGGGTCCAGAGGAGGTTTTTTGGGTGACTTTGGGGTCATTTTAGGGGATTTTTTGGTTACATTTTCGGGGGATTTTTGGGGAAATTTGGGTAAATTTCGGATTTCAGATCCCAGTTGGATTTTTAAGATAAATTTTGGGATTTTTTGGGTTCTCGTGGTGAATTTCAGTGGATTTCTCGGGGTAAATTTGGGGTAATTTTAGGAGGATTTTTGGGGGAGTTTTAGGGAATTTTGGGGCAAATGTAGGATGTTCAGATCCGGGTTGGATTTTTAGGGAAAATTTTGGGATTTTTGGGGTTCCAGAAGAGGTTTTTGGGGTGAATTTCGGTGGATTTTTTTTGGCTTTTCGGGAATTTTTTGGGGATTTTCCGGTAAATTTCGGAATTTCAGATCCCAGTTCTATTTTTAGGGAAAATTTTGGGATTTTTGGGGTTCCAGAAGAGGTTTTTGGGGTGAATTTCGGTGGATTTTTTGGGGATTTTCGGGAATTTCTTGGAGATTTTGGGGGAAATTTTGGAATTTCAGATCCCAGTTCTATTTTTAGGGTAAATTTTGGGATTTTTGGGGTTCCCGAGGAGGTTTTTTGGGTGAATTTCGGTGGATTTTTTTGGCTTTTCGGGAATTTTTTGGGATTTTCCGGGAAATTTCGAATTTCAGATCCCAGTTGGATTTTTGGGTGAAATTTTGGGAATTTTTGGGTGGAATTTTGGGATTTTTGGGTCTCCCGGGACTCACAGGGTGGTCAGGCCGGCCGGAAGTCCCTCGGGCAGTCGCCCCTCCCCCCCGGCACCAGGCGCTGTCGCGATCGCAGTGACAGCCGGCGGGATATCGCGACATGGCCGCCCCTCCCCCCCGCGATAGAGGAGAGCAGCAGCGAGAGGAGAGAGGGGAGGAGAGGGGGAGCCATGGGGGAGGGGAGAGAAAATGGGGAAAAAAATGGAAAAAACCGGAAAAAACCCTGAAAAATGCTGAAAAAATCGGAAAAAAACTGAAAAAAGCTGAAAAAAATGAAAAAAAAGAAAAAAAACCTGAAAAAAAATCGGAAAAAAGCTGAAAAAAATGAAAAAAAAAGAAAAAAAAACCTGAAAAAAAAATCGGAAAAAAGCTGAAAAAAATGAAAAAAAAAGAAAAAAAAACCTGAAAAAAAAATCGGAAAAAAGCTGAAAAAACCTTAAAAAACTGAAAAAATCTGAAAAAAACTGAGGGAAAAAACCCTGAAACAAACCTGAAAAAATCGGAAAAAAGCCGAAAAAACCTGAAAAAACTGAAAAAATCGGAAAAAATGGGAAAAAAAGGAAAAAACTGAAAAAACTGAAAAAATCTGAAAAACTGGGGGAAAAAACCTGAAAAACCTGAAAAAAACCGGGAAAAGAAACCAGAAAAAAACCCGAAAAAAACCCCTGAAAAAATCTGAAAAAACCTAAAAAAAGGAAAAAAAATTTAAAAAACTGAAAGAAATGAAAAAAACCTGAAAAAAACTGAAAAAAAACCCTGAAAAAACCTGAAAAATACTGAAAGAATCGGAAAAAAAAGGGAAAACTGGAAAGAAATGAAAAAAAACCTGAAAAAACTGAAAAAAAACTGAAAAAGAACCGGAAAAAACCTGAAGAAACTGAAAAAATCTGAAAAAATTGAAAAAAATGGGAAAAATTTAAAAAAAACTGAAAAAACTGAAAAAAAACCGGAAAAAACCCGAAAAAACCCGAAAAAACCTGAAAGAAACCTGAAAAAAAAAGGAAAAAAAATGAAGAAAACCTGAAAAAAGCTGGAAAAAAAATTGACAAAAAAAAGGAAAAAAAGTGAAAAAAAGAAAAAAAACAACTGAAAAAAACTTTTAAAAAACCCTGAAAAGATCTGAAAAAAACTAAAAAAATCGAAAGAAATGAAAATAACCTGAAAAAACTGAAAAAAAACCGGAAAAACCCCTAAAGACAAAAAAACCCTCTGAAAAAACACTAAAAAAACACAAAAACCACCAAGAAACAGGAAAAAAAACCTGAAAAAAACCTAAAAAAGCCTTTTAAACCCAAAAACCCCTAAAAACCCTAAAAACAACAGAAAAATCTCTTTAAAAACCTGAAAAAACCCTAAAAGAGCTTTAAAAACCAAAGAAAATAAAAAGCCAAAAAAAACCTAGAAGAACCTGAAAAAAAAACCCAAAAAACCCTATAAAACCTAGAAAAACCCGGAAAAAACTGAAAACAATCCTAAAAACCCCAAGAAACCCGAAAAAAACTATAGGAACGTGAAAAAATCCCGAGAAAACAGAAAAAAACCAAAAAAACCCTCAGAAACCAGAGAAAAATTGAAAAAAAGCCTAAAAAACCCTGAAAAACCCTGAAAAACCCCTAAGAGAACCTGAAAAAACCCTGAAAAAGCCTAGAAAATCCCAAGAAACCCTAAAAAAACCCACAAAAAAAAACCGGAAAAGCTTTTAGAAACTCTAAAAAACCCTTGAAAAACCGAAAAAACCTGGAAAAAAACCCGGAAAATGCCTTTAAAACCCCAAGAAAACTGGAAAAAAACCCCAAAAGGACCTGAAAAAGCCTAAAAAAAGGGGAAAAAACCCCAAAATCCCCTGAAAAATCTGAAAAAAAAGTTTAAAAATGTGGGGAAAGAGGGAAAAAATCCAAATAAAACCTAAGAAAGCTGAAAAAAAGCAAAAAAAAAAGCTTTAAAAACCCCAAGAAACCTGAAAAACAACCAAAAAATCCTCCGGAAAACCCCAAGAAACCCTAAAAAAGCAAAAATAAAAAATCCCTGAGAAACCAAAGAAATGCGAAAAAAAGGGGAAAAAGCCTAAAAAAGCCTGAAAAAAAATCCTGAAAAACTCTTAAAAAGACTTGAAACCCAAAGAAACCAAAAAAACCCTGCAAAATCACTAAAAAACCCCAAAAAAGGTCTCTGAAAATGGCTTGGAAAGCTTTGAAAACCCAAAAAAAAACCTAAAAAAAAAAGAAAAAAAGAAAAAAAAAGAACCTAAAACCACCCTAAAAATGCCGGAAAACACCTAAAAAAACCCCAAAAAATCCTAAAAACCCCCAAAAACCCTAAAAATCCCCCAAAAACCTAAAAACCCCAGCGCACTCTAAAAACCCTAAAGAACCCTAAAAAACAAACAAATAACTGAAGAAAAACCCTAAAAACTCTCAAAAAGTCATAAAACCCTAAAAAAACTCATGAAAAGTCTAAAAAAAACCCCAAAAAACCCCCAAAGAAACACCAAAAAAAAACCCCCAAAACCCTGGAAAAAACCCTAAAAAAAAAGCTGTAAAAGTGGTAAAAAAGCTGAAAAGCCTCAGAAAAAAACTGGAAAAAGCGTAAAAGACCTCAAAAACCTTTAAAAAGCCTAAAAACAAGCAGAGAAAAACCTCAAAACGCTAAAAAACCCTAGAAAACCTGAAAAAAAAAACCCCGAAGGAACAAAAAGAAACCTAAAAACCCGAAAAACCCGCAGAAAAACCCTAAAAAATCCAAGAAACTCCAAAAAACCCTGAAGAATCACTAAAATGGACAAATAAACAAAAACCCTAAAAAAAAACCCCAAAAAGTCTAAAAGTCCTAAAAAAAACCTTTAAAAAAAATCTAAAAAAACCCTTAAAAACCCAAAGAAACACAAAAAAATCCAAAAAACCCCCAAAAAGCCCTAAAAGCCCGAGAAAAAACCCCAAAAAAACTCTAAAAAAACCTAAAAACAATCAAAAAAATACCCTAAAAAGTAAAAAAGAAAAAAAAACCCCAAAGAAACCCCAAAAAACCCCAAAAAAATCCCTGGGAAAGCTTTAAAAGCTAAAAAAAAATTTTAAAAAACCGGAAACGAACCCACAAAAAAACCCCAAGACACCCTAAAAAGCCCAAAAAAAACCCTACAGACAAGAAGAAGTTAAAAAAACCCCAAAGAAGCCTAAAAGATGATGAAAAAAAACCCCAAAGAAACAAAAAAACCTCTGAAAAAGCCTCGAGAAGCCAAAAAAAACCCCAAAAATCCCCAAAAACAAACAAAACCCCAAAGAAACCTGAAAAAAGCCGAAAAAAACCCTAAAAAAACCCTTTAAAACCCTCGAAAGCCCTAAAAAAAAGTCCTAGAAAATGCTTAAAAAACCTGAAACCCCCCTAAAATATCCGGAAAAAAACCCTAAAAGTGCTTTAAAAACCCTAAAAAAATCCAAAAAAGCCTAAGAAAACCCAACGCACCCTAAAAACTCCTAGAAAACCCTAAAAATAAACTAACAAATTAAAAAAAAACCTCAAAACCCCTAAAAACAAAAAAAATAAACCCAAAAAAATCACCCCCAAAAAACCGCAAAGAAACCCTAAAAAACAACCCAAAAAAGCCTAAAACCCCGAAAATAGAAACCAAAAACAAACCCCAAAACGCCCCCAAAAAAACCCTAAAAAAACCTCTAAAAAACCCCTAAAAAAAAAAAAAAACCCTAAAAACACCCTAAAAATCCTAAAAAACTAAAAAAAACCCTAAAAAGCCTAAAACAGCCTAAAAAAACCCCTAAAGACCCTGAAAAGAAACCTTAAAAATCCTAAAAAAGAAAAAAAAAAAAAAAACCCTTAAAAAGCCTTAAAAAAATCCGTAGAAAAGCATAAAAAAGCAAAGAAAAAAAAAAACCCAAACAAACCAAAAACCCTAAAAAACTCGGTAGAGTCTAAAAAAACCTAAAAAACAAACAAAAAAACCACCAAAAACTGCAAAAAATCTTAAAAAAACCCTTTAAAAACCGAAAAAATTCTTTAAAAAGCGCCCAAAACCTCCCAAAAGAACAAACCCAAAAAAACCTTTAAAAAGCCTTAAAAACCCTAAAAAACCCTAAATAAGCCCCGAAACCAGAAAAAACCAAAAAAACCCCAAAAAAGGCCAAATCCCCCCAAAAACAAACCGAAAAATCTTGAAAGAACCCCAAAAAAGAGCGAAAAAAAGCCCTAAAAAGCCCTAAAAAAGCCTAAAAGGTCTCAAAAATCCTAAAAACACCAAAACACCCTAAAAAACACCAATAAAGCCCCCCAAAAAAATCCTAAAATCAACAAAAAAACCCTAAAAAAATTCAAATCGCCCTAAATCAACCCTAAAAAACCCTAAACAAAAAAAAAACCCAAAAAAACCCTTAAAAAGCCCCAAAATCTGCCCCAAAAAGTCCCCCAAAAAGCCTAAGAAAAATCCTAAAAAAAAGCCTAAAAAAACCCCAAAAAAGCCCCAAAAAACCCTAAAGAAAAACCTTAAAACCCCCAAATTTAGAGCTCCGGGTGGAGCTCAGCGCCCTAAAAAAAAAACCCCAAAAAATCCAAAAAAAAACCCCAAAAATCCCCAAATCAGCGATCCCCCAAAAATCTGCCCTAAAATCTGCGAGCTGAGAAGAAAACCCCCAGAAAAATCCCGAAAAAATCCCAAAAAAATTTTTAAAAACCACAAAAAACGCCCTAAAACCCCCAAAAAAAAAACCCCAAAACGCCCTAAAAACCCCAAATCGGCGCTTCTACAATCGCGACCCCAAATCACCCCAAATCCACCCCAAAAATTCGCCCTAAAAACGAGCGCGACCCCAAAAATCCACCCCAAATCCTCCCGACCCCAAATCCCCCCGAATTAACCCCAAAAATTCCCCAAAAAATCCGAAATAAATCCAAAAAAATCCCCCAAAAAATTCCCCAAAAATCCGAAATAAATCCAAAAAAACCCCAGAAAATCCAAAAAAATCCCAAAAAAATCCCAAAAATCCCTCTCCCCCCCCGCTCCTCCCCCCTCCCAAAATCCCCCAAATTTCCCCCAAAATCCCCCAAAATTCACCCGAAATTCACCCGAAAAATCCCCCAAAAAATCCGAAATAAACTTAAAAAAACCCCCAGAAAATCCCCAAAAAATCCCCAAAAAATCCCAAAAATCCCTCTCCTCCACCCCGCTCCTCCCCCCTCCCAAAATCCCCCAAACTTCCCCCGAAATTCCCCAAATTTCCCCCAAAATCCCCCAAATTTTGGGGTTTTCCCCCCAAACCCCCCCGGGAGCTCCAGCGGCGCGCGGTCCGGGTGGTGGGCGTGGCTTATTGAAGCCCCGCCCATATATGGTAATTAGCCCCATATATGGTGAGGCGCGCCAGCGCGCGGCTGTGGATGACCATATATGGATAAAATGCCCATATTTGGATAGGCCACGCCCCCTCCGGGTACAAAGCGCCGCTTGTTGGGAACTGGCGAAGAGCCAAACTGGGACAGAGGGACTTTGTTACTGGGAGCACTGGGAGCGACTGGGAGCGACTGGGGGTCACTGGGACAGAGGGGACTTTGTTACTGGGAGCACTGGGAGGGACTGGGACAGAGGGACTTTGTTACTGGGAGCACTGGGAGCGACTGGGAGCGACTGGGGGTCACTGGGACAGAGGGGACTTTGTTACTGGGAGCACTGGGAGCGACTGGGACAGAGGGACTTTGTTACTGGGAGCACTGGGAGCGAGTGGGAGCGACTGGGGGTCACTGGGACAGAGGGGACTTTGTTACTGGGATGGACTGGGAGGGACTGGGAGGGACTGGGACAGAGGGGATTGTTACTGGGAGCACTGGGAGCACTGGGACAGAGGATTTTACTATGACTTGGATGGGGGGGGGGGGGGAAGGGGGGAAGATTACTGGGAGCACTGGGAGCGGGGGCGCGGGGGCCGGGACGGGGGACTTGTTACTGGGATGGACTGGGGGGCTGGGGGGACGGGACAGAGGGGATTGTTACTGGATGGACTGGGAGGGACTGGGAGGGACTGGGACAGAGGGGACTTTGTTACTGGGAGCACTGGGAGCGACTGGGACAGAGGGACTTTGTTACTGGGATGGACTGGGATTGAACTGGGAGGGACTGAGGGTCACTGGGACAGAGGGACTTTGTTACTGGGAGGGGGGGGGGGGGGGGGGGGGGGGGGGGGAGGGGGGGCTTTGTTTGGGGGGGGGGGGGGGGGGCCGGGGGGGGCCGGGGGGCCCTGGGACAGGGGGACTTTGTTACTGGGAGCACTGGGAGGGACTGGGAGGGACTGGGACAGAGGGACTTTGTTACTGGGAGGGACTGGGAGGGAACTGGGAGGGACTGGGTAGTCAACTGGGAGTTACTGGGATCATTACTGGGAATCCTTACTGGGAACACTGGGAGTTACTGGGATCATTACTGGGAGCACTGGGAGTTACTGGGAATCTTTACTGGGAATCCTTACTGGGAGCACGGGGAGGGACTGGGAGTTACTGGGATTGTTACTGGGAGTCCTTACTGGGAGCACTGGGAGTTACTGGGAGCACTGAGGCTCCCAGTCCATTCCCAGTCCATTCCTGGTCCCTTACTGGTCTAACTGGGATCCCTAAGCCCCTCCCAGTCCATTCCCAGTCCCTTACTGGTCATTACTGGTCCGTTACTGGCCGGGGGCGTGGCTTCAGCCCCTCCCAGTCCCTTACTGGTCCTTACTGGTTTAACTGGGCGTCCTAGGCCCCTCCCAGTCCCTTACTGGTCCGTTACTGGGAGGGGGCGTGGCTTCAGCCACTCCCAGTCCCTTACTGGTCCGTTACTGGGAGGGGGCGTGGCCTGGACTCCTCCCAGTCCGTTACTGGTCCCTTACTGGTCTAACTGGGAGCCCCAGGCCCCTCCCAGCCCTTTCCCAGTGCCATTCCCACTGCCTTACTGGTGGAACTGGGAGGGGGCGTGGCCAAACCCCACCCCCCCGGTGACGTCATCGGGTTAAAAATAGCCCCGGCAGGGTTAGGGTGAACTGGGAGGGAGCTGAGCTCCCAGTAAGGTACTGGGATGAACTGGGACGGACTGGGGGGCGCCGGGGGGGACTGGGGGGGACTGGGGGGAACTGGGAGGAACTGGGAGGGACTGGGAGGGACTGGGAGGGGGAGGGGCCTGGCTGGGCTGTGACCTCGGGGTGACCTTGGGGGGGAGGGGAGCTCCCAGTTCAAACCAGTAGCTCCCAGTAAGGCCCGGGGAGTCCCCCAGTGACTCCCCTGGTGATTCCCAGTAACTCCCAGTAACTCCCCCGGTAATTCCCAGTAACTCCCAGTAACAACTCCCAGTAACTCCCAGTGCTCCCCGTGGCTCCCAGTTCATCCCAGTTCATCCCAGTAAGGCCCAGTTTGTCCCCCAGTGACTCCCAGTTTGTCCCCCAGTAACTCCCAGTAACAACTCCCAGTAATTCCCAGTAACTCCCAGTAACAACTCCCAGTAATTCCCAGTAACTCCCAGTAACAACTCCCAGTAATTCCCAGTAACTCCCAGTAACAACTCCCAGTAATTCCCAGTAACTCCCGGTTATGTCTCCCAGTTCATCCCAGTAACTCCCAGTAAGGCCCAGAATGTTCTCCCAGTAACTCCCAGTAAGGCCCAGAATGTTTCCCAGTAACTCCCAGTAAGGCCCAGAATGTTTCCCAGTGACTCCCAGTAAGGCCCAGTTTGTCCCCCAGTAATTCCCAGTAACAACTCCCAGTAACTCTGGTTGCTCCCAGTATCATCCCAGTAGCTCCCAGTTCATCCCAGTAAGGCCCGGGGTGTCTCCCAGTAACTCCCAGTTTGTCCCCCAGTAACTCCCAGTAACTTCTCCCAGTAAATCCAGTTGCTCCCAGTTCATCCCAGTAAGGCCTGGGGTGTCTCCCAGTAACCCCAGTGACCTCCCAGTAATTCCCAGTTTGTTTCCCAGTTATTCCCAGTAGCTCCCAGTTCATCCCAGTATGTCCCAGTAAGGCCCAGTTTGTCCCCCAGTGATTCCCAGTAACCAATCCCAGTATACTCCCAGTTTGATCCCAGTTTGATCCCAGTTTATCCCAGTCCATTCCAGTTTGATCCCAGTTTGATCCCAGTTTATCCCAGTTTATCCCAGTTTGATCCCAGTTTATCCCAGTCCATTCCAGTTTGATCCCAGTTTGTCCCAGTCCGTCCCAGTTTGATCCCAGTTTGATCCCAGTTTATCCCAGTCTGATCCCAGTTTATCCCAGTCCATTCCAGTTTGATCCCAGTCCATCCCAGTTTATCCCAGTCCGTCCAAGTTTGATCCCAGTCTGATCCCAGTCTGATCCCAGTCTGATCCCAGTTTGATCCCAGTCTGATCCCAGTTTGATCCCAGTTTATCCCAGTTTGATCCCAGTTTATCCCAGTTTGATCCCAGTTTGATCCCAGTTTGATCCCAGTCTGATCCCGGTTTGATCCCAGTCCATCCCAGTTTGATCCCAGTTTATCCCAGTTTGATCCCAGTTTATCCCAGTTTGATCCCAGTTTTATCCCAGTTTGATCCCAGTTTATCCCAGTTTGATCCCAGTTTTATCCCAGTTTGATCCCAGTTTATCCCAGTTTATCCCAGTTTTATCCCAGTTTGATCCCAGTCCGTCCCAGTTTGATCCCAGTTGATCCCAGTTTGATCCCAGTTGATCCCAGTCTGTCCCAGTTTATCCCAGTTTGGCACCATTTTATCCAAATTTTCCCAAATTTTCTCTTCTTTTCTGAATTTCCCCAATTTCCCCAATTTTCCCCTTTTTTCCTGGATTTTCCCTAAATTTTCCAGATTGTTTACTTTCATTTTTTTCTGGATTTCCCCTAAATTTTCCTTTTTCTCCCCCAAAATGTCATTTTTCCCCATTTTTTTTCCTAGATTCCCCCAAATTTTCCCTAATTTTCCTTTTTTTATTTGTTTTCCCTAAATTTTCCTTTTTTTTTTTTTTTGGTTTTAATTTCCCCCAAATTTTCCCAATTTCCCTCTTTTTTCCTGGATTTTCCCCTTTTTTTCCTCTCTTTTTTTCCCCTGGATTTCCCCAATTTTTCCCCAATTTTTCCTTTTTTTTTCTGGATTTTTCCTAAATTTTCCCCATTTTTCAATTTTTTCTGGATTTCCCCAAATTTCCTCATTTTTCCCATTTTTCCCCATATTTCCCAATCTTTCCCAGTTTTCCCCAATTTCCCCCAAACTTCTCCAAATTTCCCCCAAATTTTTCCCAAATTTTTCCTATTTGTCCCAAATTTTCCCCCAAATTCCCTCAATTTCCCCAAAATTCCTCCTTTTTTTTCCCCTAATTTTCCCCAGTTGGGAAATATGGGAGAAAACTGGGAAAATTGGGGAAAATTTGAGGGAAATTGGGAAAAATTGGGGAAAACTGTGAAAAACTGAGAAAAATCAGGGAAAAGGGGGAAGAGTGGGGAAAAACCTGGAAAAAATGAGGAAAAAATGGGAAAATTTGGGAATAAGTGGGGAAAAAGTGAGGAAATGGGAAATTGTGAAAAAACTGGGAAAAAATGAGGGAAAACTGGGGAAAATTGGGAAAAATTGGGAAAAAATCTGGGGAAAAGTGGGAAACATTTGGGGAAAAATAGGGAAAAATTTGGGAAAAATTTGGGGAAAATGGAAAAAATCGGGAAAAATTGGGGAAAACTGGGAAAAATCTGGGAAAAATGGGAAAAAATCGGGAAAAAATCAGGAGAAGTGGGAAAAAATCAGGGAAAATGGAAAAAGTGTGAAAAATTGGGGGAAAATTGGGGAAATAGGGGAAAATGGGAAAAAATTGGGAAAAATCAGGGAAAAAATGGGGAAAAATCGGGAAAATTGGGGGAAAATGGGAAAAATTTTGGAAAACATTGGGAAAAATCTGGGGGAAAATGGGGCAAAAACTGGGAAAAAATGAGGAAAAAATGAGAAAAAATTGGGAAAAACTGGGGGGAAAAGTGGGAAAATTGGGAAAAAATGGGGAAAATCAGAAAAAAATTGGGAAAAATCTCGGAAAAATTTGGGAAAAGTGGGAAAAATTAGGAAAAATGGGGAAATGGGGAAAATTGGGAACAACTGGGAAAAAATGTGAAAAATTGGGGAAAATTGGGAAAAATCTGGGAAAAATGGGAAAACATAGGGAAAAATTGGGGGGAAATGGAAAAAAATTTGGAAAAAAATTGGGAAAAATGGGAAAAAATTGGGAAAAATCTGGGAAAAAGAAAAAATTGAGGGAAAACGGGGGAAATTGGGAAAAATTGGGGAAAATGGGAAAAAAAGTGGAAATATTTTGGAAAAAATTGGGGAAAAATTGGGGAAAAAAGGGAAAAAACGGGGAAAAAGGGAAAATGAGGGAAAAACTGGGAAAAAAAGTGGGAAAAAAGTCGGGAAAAATGGGGGGAAATGGGAAAAAATTGGGGAAAAATTTGGGAAAAGAGGCAAATTCCCACTTTTCCCAGGTGAGCAGCGATGGCGCCAATCACGGCCCAGGCAGGTGAGCGAGGGGATGACGTCATGGGGGGCGGGGTGACGTCATCGGGGCAGGTGTGACGCCGCCCCTCCCCCCTTCCCGCAGAGCCGGTGACGTCAGAGTGGGATCGCTTCCACTACGGTGAGCGGGGGAGGGGCGGGGCGGGAATTTTGGGGGGTTCGGGGGGATTTGGGGGATTTTTTTGGGGTCCGGGTGTGAATTTTGGGGTTCAGGTGTGAATTTTGGGGTTCAGGTGTGATTTTTGGGGTTCAGGTGTGAATTTTGGGGTGATTTGGTTGATTTTTTGGGGTCCAGGTGTGAATTTTGGGGTTCAGGTGTGAATTTTGGGGTTCAGGTGTGATTTTTTGGGGTTCAGGTGTGAATTTTGGGGTGATTTGGTTGATTTTTTGGGGTTCAGGTGTGAATTTTGGGGTTCAGGTGTGATTTTTGGGGTGATTTGGGGTGAATTTTGGGGTTCAGGTGTGAATTTTGGGGTTCAGCTGTGAATTTTGGGGTGATTTGGTTGATTTTTTTGGGGGTTCAGGTGTGAATTTTGGGGTTCAGGTGTGAATTTTGGGGTGATTTGGTTGATTTTTTTGGGGTTGAGGTGTGAATTTTGGGGTTCAGGTGTGATTTTTGGGGTTCAGGTGTGATTTTTGGGGTTCAGGTGTGAATTTTGGGGTTCAGGTGTGAATTTTGGGGTTCAAGTGTGGATTTGGGTTGATTTTTGGAGTTCTCACCTGGCCCAGGTGAGATTTTTTGGGGTTCAGATGGGAATTTTGGGATGATTTTGGGTGATTTCAGGTGATTTTGGGAACCTTCAGCTGTGAATTTTGGGGTTCAGCTGTGAATTTTGGGGTTCGGGTGTGAATTTTGGGGTTCGGGTGTGAATTTTGGGGTCCAGGTGTGATTTTTGGGGTCCAGGTGTGAATTTTGGGGTTCAGGTGTGAATTTTGGGGTTCAGGTGTGATTTTTGGGGTTCAGGTGTGAATTTTGGGGTCCAGGTGTGATTTTTGGGGTCCAGGTGTGAATTTTGGGGTTCAGGTGTGAATGTTGGGGTGATTTGGGGTGATTTTTGGGGTTCAGGTGTGAATATTGGGGTTCAGGTGTGAATTTTGGGGTGATTTGGTTGATTTTTTGGGGTTCAGGTGTGAATTTTGGGGTCCAGGTGTGAATTTTGGGGTTCAGGTGTGAATTTTGGGGTGATTTGGTTGATTTTTTGGGGTCCAGGTGTGAATTTTGGGGTCCAGGTGTGAATTTTGGGGTTCAGGTGTGAATTTTGGGGTGATTTGGTTGATTTTTTTGGGGTTCAGGTGTGAATTTTGGGGTTCAGGTGTGAATTTTGGGGTTCCAGTGTGGATTTGGGTTGATTTTTGGAGTTCTCACCTGGCCCAGGTGAGATTTTTTGGGGTTCAGGTGTGAATTTTGGGATGATTTTGGGTGATTTCAGGTGATTTCGGGAACCTTCAGGTGAATTTTGGGGTTCAGGTGTGAATTTTGGGGTTCAGGTGTGAATTTTGGGGTGATTTGGTTGATTTTTTGGGGTTCGGGTGTGAATTTTGGGGTTCGGGTGTGAATTTTGGGGTTCAGGTGTGAATTTTGGGATGATTTTGGGTGATTTCAGGTGATTTCGGGAACCTTCAGGTGAATTTTGGGGTTCAGGTGTGAATTTTGGGGTGATTTGGGGTGATATTTTGGGGTTCAGGTGTGAATTTTGGGGTTCAGCTGTGAATTTTGGGGTGATTTGGGGTGATATTTTGGGGTTCAGGTGTGAATTTTGGGGTTCAGCTGTGAATTTTGGGGTGATTTGGGGTGATATTTTGGGGTTCAGGTGTGAATTTTGGGGTTCAGCTGTGAATTTTGGGGTTCAGGTGTGATTTTTGGGGTTGAGGTGTGAATTTTGGGGTTCAGGTGTGAATTTTGGGGTGATTTGGTTGATTTTTTGGGGTCCAGGTGTGAATTTTGGGGTTCAGGTGTGAATTTTGGGGTTCAGGTGTGTCCCGGGTGTATTTTGGGAGGTTTCAGGTGATTTTTGGGGTTTTTAACCTAATTTTTGGAGGTTTTTTGGGGCTCCCAGGTGGGGTTTTGGGGTTTTGTGTGATTTTTGGGGTTTGAAGGTAATTTTTGGGGTTCTTTTGGGGCTTTTTTGGGTCCCAGCTGATTTTTTGGGGTGTTTAATGTGATTTTTGGGGTTTTTTAAGGTGATTTTTTTTGGTTTTAAGGTGATTTTTGGGTGTTTTAAGTTGATTTTTGGGGATTTTTTTGGGTGATTCAGGTGATTTTTGGGGTTTTAATGTAATTTTTGGGTTTTTTTGGGGTCCCAGTTGATTTTTGGGGTGATTCAGGTGAATTTTGGGGTTTTATGTGAATTTTGGGGATTTTTTTTTTTTATTTTTTGGGTTTTTCAGACTCTGACTCTCTGCGCCTCGGGGGATTCAGTTCAATTTTTGGGTTTTCAATGTCATCTTTTGGGATTTTCTTGGGGTCCCAGCTGATTTTTTGGGGTGATTAAGGTGAATTTTTGGGTTTTCAATGTGATTTTTGGGATTTTTTGGGGGTTTTTTTGGGGTCTCAGCTGATTTTTGGGGTTTTTAATGTGACTTTTGGGGTTTTTAATGTGAATTTTGGGGATTTTTTTTTTAAATTTTTTTTGTTTTTCTGACTCTGACTCTCTGCGCCTCAGAGGATTCAGTTCAATTTTTGGGTTTTCAATGTGATCTTTTTGGGATTTTTTGGGTTTTTTGGATTTTTTGGATTTTTCAGACTACGGCTCTCTGTACCTCGAGAGGTTCCCAGGTGAATTTTGGGGTTTTTTAGGTGAATTTTGGGGCTTTTTAAGTATTTTGGGGCTTTTTAGGTGATTTTTTTGGGGGTTTTAAGGTGATTTTTTGTTTTGTTTTGTTTTCAATGTGATTTTTGGGTGTTTTAAGGTGATTTTTTTGGGGTCCCAGTTGATTTTTGGGGTGATTCAGGTGAATTTTGGGGTTTTTAATGTGAATTTTGGGGACTTTTTGGGGATTTTTTGGTTTTTCAGACTCTGACTCTCTGCGCCTCGGGGGATTCAGTTCAATTTTTGGGTTTGCAATGTGATTTTTTGGGATTTTTTGGGGATTTTTTGGGATTTTTTGGGTTTTTCAGACTACGACTCTCTGCGCATCGGCGGTCTCATCGTCGCTGGGATTTTCTTCGTCCTCGGAATTCTCCTCATCCTCAGTGAGAGACCCAAAATCACCCCAAAACAGCCCAAAAATTTTCCCCAAAATCCCCCCAAAATAGCCCAAAAATCCATCCCAAAATAGCCCCAAATATTCCCAAAAATCCATCCCAAAATAGCCCCAAAATAGCCCCAAATTGCCCCAAAATGTCGCCAAAAATTCACCCCAAAATATCCCAAAAAATCCACCCCAAAATGGCCCAAAATATCCTAAAAATCCACCCCAGAAGAACCCAAAATAGCCCAAAAAAGTCCCCAAAATAACCCAAAAGATCCCCAAAATTTCCCCCAAAATAACCCAAAATGACCCCAAAAGATGATGGCAAAATAGCCCCAAATTTCCCCCCAAAAAATTATACTAAAATATTCCAAATATTCCCAAAAATCTCCCCCAGAATGATCCCAAAATATCCCCAAAAATCCGCCCTGAAATATCCCAAAATATCCCCAAAAATCCACCCTGAAATATCCCAAAATAGTCCCAAAAATCCATCCCAAAATGTCCCCAAAATGTCCCCAAAATGTCCCCAAAATGTCCCAAAATTTCCCCCAAATTTTCCCAAAATTTCCCAAATTATCTGAAAACATCTGGAAATTCAAAAAAAATTTCCCCAAAAAATCCACCCTGAAATATCCCAAAATATTCCCAAAAATCCATCCCAAAATGTCCCCAAAATGTCCCCAAAATATCCCCAAAATATTCCCAAAATATCCCCAAAATATTCCCAAAATATTCCCAAAATAGCCCCAAAATATCCCCAAAATATTCCCAAAATTTCCCCCAAATTTTCCCAAAATGTCCCAAAATTTCCCCCAAATTTTCCCAAAATTTCCCAAATTATCTGAAAACATCTGGAAATTCCAAAAAAAATTTCCCCAAAATATCTCAAAATTCCCACAAAATTCCCAGAAATCCTCCCCAGTTCCCTCCCAGTCCCTCCCAGTACAAACCAGTCCATCCCAGTATCAACTCCAGTTAGTTCCCAGTATAAACCAGTCCATCCCAGTCCCTCCCAGTTTAAACCAGTGCTCCTCAATCCCCTCCCAGTCCATCCCAGTCCATTCCAGTTCAATCCCAGTTCATCCCAGTATCCACACAATCCCCTCCCAGTCCATCCCAGTATAAACCAGTCCATCCCAGTCCCTCCCAGTTCATCCCAGTATCCCCCAATCCTCTCCCAGTATATCCCAGTTCATCCCAGTCCATCCCAGTATCCCCCAGTTCATCCCAGTATCCTCACAATCCCTTCCCAGTCCATCCCAGTCCTTCCCAGTATCTCCCAGTATCCCCCAGTCCATCCCAGTTCATTCCCAGTTCATTCCCAGTCCATCCCAGTATAACCAGTTTCCCTTCCCCCCCAGGTCGCCATTGCCGCTGCAAGTTTGACCAACAGCCAAAGTAACTGGGAGGGACTGGGCTGGACTGGTTTATACTGGGAGGGACTGGGAGGGGACTGGGGAGCACTGGGCCATACTGGGATGAACTGGGAGAGACTGGGACGAACTGGGATGGACTGGGATGGATTTGGGTTATACTGGGAGAGACTGGGAGGGAACTGGGAATGGGAACTGGGAGGGTTACTGGTTTAACTGGTTTTTAACTGGTTTGTAATGGCCTTTACTGGTTTGTAATGGTTTTTACTGGTTTAACTGGTTTTTAACTGGTTTGTAATGGCTTTTACTGGTTTGTAATGGTTTTTACTGGTTTAACTGGTTTCCAACTGGTTTGTAATGGTTTTTACTGGTTTAACTGGTTTCCAACTGGTTTGTAATGGCCTTTACTGGTTTGTACTGGTTTTTACTGGTTTAACTGGTTTCCAACTGGTTTGTAATGGCCTTTACTGGTTTGTAATGGTTTTTACTGGTTTAACTGGTTTTTAACTGGTTTGTAATGGCCTTTACTGGTTTGTACTGGTTTTTACTGGTTTAACTGGTTTTTAACTGGTTTGTAATGGCTTTTACTGGTTTGTACTGGTTTTTACTGGTTTAACTGGTTTCCAACTGGTTTGTAATGGCCTTTACTGGTTTGTAATGGTTTTTACTGGTTTAACTGGTTTAACTGGTTTGTAATGGCCTTTACTGGTTTGTAATGGTTTTTACTGGTTTAACTGGTTTAACTGGTTTGTAATGGCCTTTACTGGTTTGTAATGGTTTTTACTGGTTAAACTGGTCTAACTGATTTCCAACTGGTCTAACCAGTTTTTACTGGTTTTTACTGGTTTCCAACTGGTCTCCAACTGGTTCTAACTGGTTTTTACTGGTGTTTAACTGGTTTTACTGGTCTCTAACTGGTTGGTTTCTAACTGGTTTATACTGGTTTCCAGCTGGTCTCTAACTGGTTTAACTGGTCTCTGACTGGCGTTTAACTGGTTTTTACTGGTCTCTAACTGGTCTTTACTGGTTTTAACTGGCTTTACTGGTCTCTAACTGGTCTCTAACTGGCTTAACTGGTTTCCCCCCCGGTAACTGGTTTTTACTGGTCTCTAACTGGTCTCTAACTGGTCCTTACTGGTTTCCAGGACAGGAGAACCGGATGAGGCTGAAGGAGCTCTGCGGCAATCCATGAGGCGTGAGTGAGAATTCCCAAAATTCCCAAAATTCCCCCAAAAATTCCCAAAATTCCCAAAATTCCCGAAAATTCAAAAATTCCCCCAAAATTCCCGCTGAAAATTTCCCCAAGTTCCCAAAAATTCCACAAAATTTCCCCCAAAATTTCCTCGAAATTTGCCCAAATTTCCCCAAATTCTCCCCAAAAATTTCCCCCCAAATTGCCTAAAATGCCACAGAATTTCCCCCAAAATGCCCGAAAGTTTCCCCAAAAATTTCTCCCAAAATTCTCCTCCATTTCTCCCCAAAAATTCCCCCCAAATTTTCCCCAAAAATTCCTCCCAATTTCCCCCAAAATTTCCTAAAAATTCCCAAAAAATTCCACTAAATTCCCCCCAAAATTTCCCCCAAAATTAAAAAAAAAAAAATCCTTAAAATTGAAAAAAAAAATTTCCCCCAAATTCCCTAAATTTTCCCCCCCAAACCCCCCGAAATTCCCAAAAATTTGCAACAATTCCCCAAAATTCCCTCAAAATTCCCTAAAATGATCCAAAACCCCCAAATTCCCAAAATCCCCCCAATTTCCCCCAAAATTCCTGAAAATTCCCTGGAAAACCCCCAAAACTCCTTCCCAAAATTCCTTAAAATTCCCTAAATCCTTCCCCAAAAAGTCCAAAATTCCCACGTTTCCCCAAAACCCCCAAATTTCTGAAATACCCCAAAATTTCCCCCAAAATTCCCCCAAATCCCCTAAAATCCCCTCAAGAATTCCCCAAAAATCACCAAAATCCTCCAAAAATTCCCCGAAATTCCCCGAAATTCCCTGAAATCCTCCCAAAATTCCCCCAAAATCCTCCTAAAAACCCCAAAATTCCCCCCAAATCCCCCAAATCCTCTCAAAAATCAAAAAATTCCCCCAAAATCCCCCAAATCCTCTCAAAATCTCCTCCAAATCCCTCAGAAATCCCCAAATCTCCCCAAATCCCCAATAATTCTCCCAAAATCTCCCCCAAAAAAACCCCAAAAACTCCCAAAATCCTCCAAAAATCTTCCAAAATCCCCCAAAATCCCCCAAATCCCCTCAAAAAAACCCCAAAATCCCCCTAAAAACCCCAAAATCTCCCCAAAATCCCCCCAATTCCTCCCCCAAATCCTCTCCAAAATCTAAAAAATTCCACAAAATCCCCCAAAATCTCCCGAAAATCTTCCGAAATCCCCCAAATCTCCCCAAATCCCCCAAATTTCTCCCCGAAATCCCCAAATTTCTCCCCCAATTTCCCCGCAGGTCTCTCGACGCGAATGAGATGAAGATTTGGGGTCGCCGAGGGACCCCAAATTTGGAGCCTGAAAACCCCAAAAAAACCCCCAAAACCTTCCAAAAACCCCCCAAAATTCCCCAGAAAACCCAAAAAACCCCAAAAACCCCAAAAAAACCCCCCAAAAAACCCAAAGAATCCCCCAAAAAACCCCCAAAAAATCCAAAGAATCCCCAAAAAATCCCCCAAAACCCAAAAAACCCACAAAAAATTCACCAAAACCCCCCAAAATTTGGAGCCTGAAAACCCCAAAAAAACCCCCAAAACCTTCCAAAAACCCAAAAAAAACCCAAAACCCCCAAAGAATCCCCCAAAAAACCCCAAAAAATTCAAAGAATCCCCAAAAAATCCCCCAAAACCCAAAAAACCCACAAAAAATTCACCAAAACCCCCCAAAATTTGGAGCCTGAAAACCCCAAAAAACCCCAAAACCCCAAAAATCCCCCAAACCCCAAACTTTGGAGTCTCGGTCCCAATAAAGGTTTTCCCAGTTTGGGGTTTGCTGGTTCTGACTGGGGAGACTGGGAGGGAATTTGGGGGGAAATTTGGGGTTTTTTGGGGAGATTTGGGGATTTTTTTTTTTGGGAATTGGGGGGAATTTGGGGGATTTTGGGGAGGATTTTGGGGTTTTGGGGGGGAATTTGGGGGATTTTGGGGAGGATTTTGGGGTTTTGGGGGAATTTTGGGGAATTTTGGGAGGATTTTGGGGTTTTGGGGGGAAAATTCGGGGGATTTTAGGGGGATTTTTCGGGGAGTTTGGGATTTTAGGGGGATTTTTGGGGGGGAATTTTGGGGATTTTTGGGGAGGGTTTTGAGATTTTTGGGGAATTTGGGGAATTTGGGGATTTAGAGGGATTTTTAGGGGGATTTAGGGGGTTTTGATGGGGAATTTCCGGGGATTTTTGGGGTTTTTAGTGGGATTTTGGAAGAACTGTGGGGATTTTTTGGGGAGGATTTGGGGGATTTTGGGTGGATTTGGGGGAAATCGGGAGGAATTGGGGGATTTTGGGGTGGATTTGGGGGAATTTGGGGATTTTGGGGATCCTGAAGGGTTTTTTGGGGTGGTTCGAGGGGAATTTTGGGGATTTGGGGGTGATTTTGGGGTTTTTAGGGGGATTTGGGGAGAATTTTTTGGGGGGGATTTGGGGGCTTTTCGGGCGAATTGGGGGGAATTTCTGGCGGTTTTTTGGGATTTCAGGGGGGTTTTGGGGGGATTTGGGGATTTTTGGGAGATTGGGAGGATTTTTTGGGGGGAACCCTGAGGAGATTTTGGGGTTTTTAGGGGGATTTGGGGGAGAATTTGGGAGAAATGTTTGGGGATTTTTTTGGGATTTGGGGGGATTTGGGGATTTTTTGGGGGGATTTTGGGATTTTTTGGTGGGGTTTTGAGGGATTTCAGGGAGATTTTGGAGGATTTTTTGGGATTTCAGGGGGTTTGGAGGGATTTTTGGGGGCATTTCGGAGGATTTGGGGAGAATTGCTGGCGATTCTTGGATTTTTGGGGAGGATTTTGGGGAGGATTTGGGGGATTTGGGGGATTTTTGGGGGAATTTGGGGGAATTTGGGTGGTTTGGAGCAGATTTTGGGGCGGCTGGGTGGGATTTGGGGACATTTTGGGCCAGTTGGAGCCAATTTGGGGGGATTTTTGGGAGGTCTGGAGGAAATTTTGGGGCGTTTTGTGCCGATTTTGGGATATTTTGGGAAGTCTGGGTCTCATTTTGCGCCATTTTTAGGACATTTTGGGGAAATTTGGGGCAATTTTGGGCCAATTTGGTCAATTTTTGGGCCAGTTTGGTCAATTTTGGGGACATTTTTGGCCATTTTTGGACATTTTTGGGCCATTTTGGGCAATTTTGGGCCATTTTGGGGCATTTTAGGGCATTTTTGGCCATTTTGGGGCATTTTTTGGGCAGTTTTTGGCCATTTTTAGGCCATTTGGAGCCATTTTGGGGCAATTTTTGGACCACTGTGATCAATTTTTGGTCATTTTTTGGCCATTTGGGGCATTTTGTGTCCATTATTTTGCAATTTTGGGCCATTTGGGACATTTTAGGGCAATTTTGGGGCATTTTTAAACCAGTGTGGGGCGTTTTGGGCCGTTTTTGGCAATTTCTGGCCATTTTTGGTAATTTTTCGTCATTTTTGGGCCATTTTGAGCATTTTTGGGGCAATTTTGGAGCCATTTTTGTGTTTTTTGGGGGTTTTTTTTGCAATTTTAGGTAATTTTTTGACAATTTTGGGCCATTTTGGGTCATTTTTGGCCCTTTTTGGGCCATTTTGGGTCATTTTTGGCCCTTTTTGGGCCATTTTGGGTCATTTTTGGCCCTTTTTGGGCCAGTTTTGGTCATTTTTAGCCCATATTTTGGCCATTTTCGACCATTTTCGGGTCATTTTTGTGCCATTTTTGTGCCATTTTTGTGCCATTTTTGACCCATTTTTGACCCATTTTTTGGCTCATTTTCGGGCAATTTTTGGCCATTTTTTGGCTCATTTTCCCGCCAATCCCCACCCAGTGGGCGTGGCCTCCCCCTAGCCCCGCCCCTCTGCCGCAGCGCCGCGGCCGCAGCCGAAAAAAGCCGAAAATCTCCGAATATCCCCGAGAGGTTCCGAAGCTCCCCGAGCCGCCGGGAGGAGCCGAACCGAGCCGAACCGAACCGAACCGAAAAACCCCGAAAATCGCCGGAAAATTCCCGAAAAATCGCCGGAAAATCCCCGAAAAGAACCGAACCGAACCGAACCGAGCCGAACCGGACCGAGCCGCCATGGCCACGCCGACCGAACCGGCCATGGGAGGTGGGGGATTGGGATTTTGGGGGATTTTTGGGGTCCTGGCTGGGTTTTGGGGGATTTTTGGGGTGCAGGGTGTGTTTTTGGGGCGCTGGGTGGTTCTGCAGAGGTTCCCGATGGGTGCAGAGGATGCTGTAGGGTGGCACAGGTGGGTTTTGGCTGATTTTGGGTGGGTTTTGGGGGATTTTTGGGGCACTGGGTGGTTCTGCAGAGGTTCCCGATGGGTGCAGAGGGTGCTATAGGGTGGCACAGGTGGGTTTTGGGTGATTTTTGGGTGATTCTGGGTGGATTTGGGGTGATTTTTGGGGTGCAGGGTGTGTTTTTGGGGCACTGGGTGGTTCTGCAGAGGTTCCCGATGGGTGCAGAGGGTGCTGTAGGGTGACACAGGTGGGTACTGGGGGATTTTGGGGTGATTTTGGGTGGGTTTTGGATGATTTTGGGTGGGTTTTGGACGATTTTTGGGTGGGTTTGGGGGATTTTTGGGGTGCTGGGTGGTTCTGCAGAGGTTCCCGATGGGTGGCACAGGTGCTATAGGGTGGCACAGGTGCGATTTTGGGTGATTTTGTGTGGGTTTTGGGGGATTTTTGGGGCGCTGGGTGGTTCTGCAGAGGTTCCCGATGGGTGGCACAGGTGCTATAGGGTGGCACAGGTGGGTACTGGGTGATTTTGGGGTGATTTTGGGTGGATTTGGGGTGATTTTTGGGGTGCAGGGTGTGTTTTTGGGGCACTGGGTGGTTCTGCAGAGGTTCCCGATGGGTGCAGAGGATGCTATAGGGTGGCACAGGTGGGTTTTGGGTGATTCTGGGTGGATTTGGGGTGATTTTTGGGCTCCTGGGTGTGTTTTTGGGGCGCTGGGTGGTTCTGCAGAGGCTCCCGATGGGTGGCACAGGTGCTGTAGGGTGGCACAGGTGGGTGCAGAGTGAGTCTATGGGTGCTGTGGGGTTCTGCGGAGGTTGAGCAGTCGCGGCTGGGTGCAGGGTGGTCCTGGGTGCTGCAGGGTGGGCGCTGGGGGGTTGCAGGGCTGCGCGGTGGGTGCAGGGTGGGTGCTGCAGGGGTTCGGGGTGGGTGCAGGGTGGGTGCTGCAGGGCTGGTGGGTGACACAGGTGGTCCCGGGTGGGTGCTGGGTGGGCTCTGCAGGGCTCTGGGTGCTGCAGGGTGGGCGCTGTGGGGCGCTGTGGGTGCTGTGGGGTGATGCAGGTGCAGCAGGCTGGGCGCTGGAGGCTCTGCAGAGGTGCTGAGTGCTCCCGGGTGGGTGCTGAGTGGTCCCGGGTGGGTGCAGGGTGGTCCCGGGTGGGTGCTGTGGGTCCCGGGTGGGTGCTGGGTAGTCCCGGGTGGGTGCTGAGTAGCCCCGGGTGGGTGCTGGGTGGTCCCGGGTGGGTGCTGAGTAGCCCCGGGTGGGTGCTGGGTGGTCCCGGGTGGGTGCAGGGTGGTCCCGGGTGGGTGCTGAGTGGTCCCGGGTGGGTGCTGAGTAGCCCCGGGTGGGTGCTGAGTAGCTCTGCAGGGTTCTGGGTCACACAGGGCGGGTGCTGTGGGGTGACACAGGTGGTCCCGGGTGGGTGCTGAGTAGCCCCGGGTGGGTGCTGGGTGGTCCCGGGTGGGTGCAGGGTGGTCCCGGGTGGGTGCTGAGTGGTCCCGGGTGGGTGCTGAGTAGCCCCGGGTGGGTGCTGAGTAGCTCTGCAGGGTTCTGGGTCACACAGGGCGGGTGCTGTGGGGTGACACAGGTGGGGGTCCCGGGTGGGTGCTGAGTAGCCCCGGGTGGGTGCTGGGTGGTCCCGGGTGGGTGCAGGGTGGTCCCGGGTGGGTGCTGAGTGGTCCCGGGTGGGTGCTGAGTAGCCCCGGGTGGGTGCTGAGTAGCTCTGCAGGGTTCTGGGTCACACAGGGCGGGTGCTGTGGGGTGACACAGGTGCTCCCGGGTGGGTGCTGAGTAGCCCGGGTGGGTGCTGGGTGGTCCCGGGTGGGTGCTTGAGTAGCTCTGCAGGGTTCTGGGTCACACCCGGTGGGTGCTGCTGCGGGGATTTGGGTGCAGCATGGGTGCTGTGGGGTGCTGTGGGTCCCGGCTGGGTGCTGTGGGTCCCAGATGGGTGCTGTGGGGTGCTGTGGGTCCCGGCTGGGCGCTGTGGGGCGCTGTGGGTCCCAGCTGGGCGCTGTGGGGTGCTGTGGGTCCCAGCTGGGCGCTGTGGGGTGCTGTGGGTCCCAGCTGGGTGCTGTGGGGTGCTGTGGGTCCCAGATGGGTGCTGTGGGGTGCTGTGGGTCCCAGCTGGGCGCTGTGGGGTGCTGTGGGTCCCGGCTGGGGGTGCTGTGGGTCCCAGATGGGTGCTGTGGGTCCCAGCTGGGCGCTGTGGGTTGCTGTTTGGGTCCGCAGATGGGCCGCTGTGGGTCCCAGCTGGGCGCTGTGGGTCCCGGGTGGGTGCTGTGGGTCCCAGATGGGCGCTGTGGGGTGCTGTGGGTGCTGGCTGGGCGCTGTGGGGTGCTGGTGGGTCCGCAGCTGGGCGCTGTGGGGTGCTGTTTGGGCTCTGCAGGGTCCTGGGTGCAGCACCCGGTGGGTGCTGCCGCAGGGAGTTGGGGTCCCGGGTGGGTGCAGCAGGGGTGCTGTGGGGTGCTGTGGGGTGCTGGGGGTGCTGTGGGGGCTCTGCAGAGGGTCTGGGTGCTGCAGGGCTCCGGGTGGGTGCAGCATGGGTGCTGTGGGGTGCAGCAGGGGTGCTGTGGGGTCTGTGGGGTGCTGTGGGGTGCTGTGGGGTCTGTGGGGTGCTGTGGGGTCTGTGGGGTGCTGTGGGGTGCTGTGGGGTCTGTGGGGTGCTGTGGGGTGCTGTGGGGTCTATGGGGTGCTGTGGGGTCTGTGGGGTGCTGTGGGGTGCTGTGGGGTCTATGGGGTGCTGTGGGGTGCTGTGGGGTGCTGTGGGGTGCTGTGGGGTCTATGGGGTGCTGTGGGGTGCTGTGGGGTCTGTGGGGTGCTGTGGGGTGCTGTGGGGTGCTGTGGGGTGCTGTGGGGTGCTGTGGGGTGCTGTGGGGTGCTGTGGGGTCTGTGGGGTGCTGTGGGGTCTGTGGGGTGCTGTGGGGTGCTGTGGGGTCTGTGGGGTGCTGTGGGGTGCTGTGAGGTGCTGTGGGGTCTATGGGGTGCTGTGGGGTGCTGTGGGGTGCTGTGGGGTCTATGGGGTGCTGTGAGGTGCTGTGGGGTGCTGTGGGGTGCTGTGGGGTGCTGTGGGGTCTATGGGGTGCTGTGGGGTGCTGTGGGGTCTATGGGGTGCTGTGGGGTCTGTGGGGTCTATGGGGTGCTGTGGGGTGCTGTGGGGTGCTGTGGGGTGCTGTGGGGTGCTGTGGGGTCTATGGGGTGCTGTGAGGTGCTGTGGGGTGCTGTGGGGTGCTGTGGGGTGCTGTGGGGTGCTGTGGGGTCTATGGGGTGCTGTGGGGTGCTGTGGGGTGCTGTGGGGTGCTGTGGGGTGCTGTGGGGTCTATGGGGTGCTGTGGGGTGCTGTGGGGTGCTGTGGGGTCTGTGGGGTGCTGTGGGGTGCTGTGGGGTCTATGGGGTGCTGTGAGGTGCTGTGGGGTGCTGTGGGGTGCTGTGAGGTGCTGTGGGGTGCTGTGGGGTGCTGTGGGGTGCTGTGGGGTGCTGTGGGGTCTATGGGGTGCTATGGGGTGCTGTGGGGTGCTATGGGGTCTATGGGGTGCTGTGGGGTGCTGTGGGGTCTATGGGGTGCTGTGAGGTGCTGTGGGGTGCTGTGGGGTGCTGTGAGGTGCTGTGGGGTGCTGTGGGGTGCTGTGGGGTGCTGTGGGGTGCTGTGGGGTCTATGGGGGTCTATGGGGTGCTGTGGGGTCTATGGGGGTCTATGGGGTGCTATGGGGTGCTGTGGGGTCTATGGGGTGCTGTGGGGTCTATGGGGTGCTATGGGGTGCTGTGGGTGACACAGGCAGAGCAAGGTGGGTGCCGGGTGGTCCCAGGTGGGTGCAGGGGGATCCCAGGGACGAACGATGGGTGCTGTGCAGTTCTGGGTGCTGCTGGGGGTCCCGGGGGGGTGCTGGGGGTCCTGGGTGAGCTCTGCAGGGCTCTGGGTGCTGCAGGGACTCTGGGGGGTGCTGTGGGGTCCCAGGTGGGTGCTGTGGGGGGATACAGGTGGGTGCTGTGGGGTCCCAGGTGGGTGCTGGGGGGCGATACAGGTGGGTGCTGTGGGGGGATACAGGTGGGTGCTGTGGGGGGATACAGGTGGGTGCTGGGGGGTCCCAGGTGGGTGCTGGGGGCGATACAGGTGGGTGCTGTGGGGGATACAGGTGGGTGCTGTGGGGTCCCAGGTGGGTGCTGGGGGGCGATACAGGTGGGTGCTGTGGGGGATACAGGTGGGTGCTGTGGGGGATACAGGTGGGTGCTGTGGGGGTGACACAGGTGGGTGCTGTGGGGTCCCAGGTGGGTGCTGTGGGGGATACAGGTGGGTGCTGTGGGGGGATACAGGTGGGTGCTGTGGGGTCCCAGGTGGGTGCTGGGGGATTCCGGGGGAACAGGTGGGTGCTGCAGGGTGGGTGCTGAGTGCAGGGCGGGCGCTATGGGGTGCAGGGTGGGCTCTGCAGAGGTTGTGGGTGCTGTGGGGTGGTGGGGGGTGACACAGGTGGGACAGGGTGGGCTCTGCAGGGCTCTGGGTGCTGCACGGTGGGTGCTGTGGGGTCTGTGGGGTCTGTGGGGTCTGTGGGGTCTGTGGGATCTATGGGGTGCTATGGGGTCTGTGGGGTCTATGGGGTCTGTGGGGTCTATGGGGTCTGTGGGGTGCTGTGGGGTCTATGGAATTGCTATGGGGTCTGTGGGGTCTATGGGGTGCTATAGGGTCTATGGGGTCTGTGGGTTGCTGTGGGGTGCTGTGGGGTCTATGGCGTCTGTGGGGTCTGTGGGGTCTGCAGGGAGGGTTTAGGGGGTGCTGTGGGGTCTGTGGGTTGCTGTGGGGTCTATGGGGTGCTATAGGCTCTGTGGGTTGCTATGGGGTCTGTGGGGTCTATGGGGTCTGTGGGTTGCTATAGGCTCTGTGGGGTGCTATGGGGTCTGTGGGGTCTGTGGGTTGCTATGGGGGTCTGTGGGATCTATGGGGTCTGTGGGATCTATGGGGTCTGTGGGGTCTGTGGGTTGCTATGGGGACCTGTGGGGTCTGTGGGGTCTATGGGTTGCTATAGGGTCTGTGGGGTCTGTGGGGCGGGAGCTATAGGGTCTGTGGGGTCTATGGGGTGCTATGGGGTCTATGGGGTCTGTGGGGTCTATGGGGTGCTATGGGGTCTGTGGGGTCTGTGGGGTCTATGGGGTCTGTGGGGTCTGTGGGATCTATGGGGTGCTATGGGGTCTGTGGGGGGTCTGTGGGGTCTATGGGGTGCTATGGGGTCTATGGGGTGCTATGGGGTCTGTGGGGTCTGTGGGGTGGGGGGCTATAGGCTCTGTGGGGTCTGCAGGGAGGGTTTAGGGGGTGCTGTGGGGTCTATGGGTTGCTGTGGGGTGCTATGGGGTCTGTGGGGTCTATAGGCTCTGTGGGGTCTGTGGGTTGCTATGGGGTCTATGGGGTGCTATGGGGTCTGTGGGGTGGCTGTGGGGTCTGCGGGGAGGGTCTATGGGGTGCTGTGGGGTCTGTGGGGTGCTGTGGGGTCTATGGGGTGCTGTGGGTCCTGTGGGGTCCCTGGGGGTCCTGGGCAGCTTGTGGGGTCCCGGCTGGGTGCTGGGTGGGTTTTCGGGGTGCTGTGGGGTGCAGGATGAGTGCCATGGGGCGCTATGGGGTACAGATTTGGGGGATTTGGGGGGAATTTGGGGATTTTGGGGGGAAAATGTGGGGAATTTGGGGGAATTTGGGGTGCTGTGGGTGCTGTGGGGTGCAGGATGGGTGCTGTTTGGGGTGGGGTGCAGATTCGGGGGATTTTGGGGGAATTTGGGGGAAATTCTGCAATTTGGGGAATTTGGAGGGAATTTTGGGGGAATTGGGGGGAAATTTTGAGGGGAATTTGGGAGGATTTGGGGAAGAATTTGGGAATTTTGAGGGAAATTTGGGGGAAAAGCTGTAATTTGGGGAATTTGGAGGGATTTTGGGGGGAGATTTGGGGATTTTGGGGAAATCTGGGGGATTTGGGGTGATTTTCAGGGTGCTGAATAATCCTCGTGAATTATTCCTGAATTTCCAGATTCCTGAAACCCCCCCCATTCCCCAAAATCCTGAATCCCCAAACTCCCCAAATCCCAAATTCCTTAAATCCCCAAATCCCCCAAATCCTGGAATTTCCCTAATCCCCCAAATCCTCTAAATCCTGAACTTCCAAAAAATCCCAAATTCCCAAATTCCTGAAACCCTCAAATGCCCAAATTTCCCCCAAATTCCTGAATTTCCCAGAAACTGAAACCCCAAAAAATGAACTCTGTGACCCCAAAATCCCCCAAATTTGACCCAAAATGAGGAAAAAACCCCAAAAAATGAACTCAAACCCAACCAAAAATTCCTGCAATTCCCCCAAATTCCCAAATTTCCCAATTCCCCCAAAATTCCCCCAAAAATTCCCCCAAATTCTCCCAATTCCCCTGAAATTCCCCAAATTTTCCCCAAAATTCTCACCAATTCCCCCAAATTCCCAACATTCCCCCCAAAGTGCAAAAAAAATACCCAAAAATTCCCCCAAATTTCCCCCAAAAAATCTCAAATTTCCCCCCAAATTCCCCAAATCCTCCCAAAATTCCCCCAAATTTCCCTCAAAATTCCTTCAAAATTCCCCAACTTGCAAAATTTCCCCAAATTCCCCCAAAATTCCCAAATTTCTCCCCAAATTTCCTTCACATTTCCCCCAAAATTCCCCAAATTCCAAAATTTCCCCCAAATTTCCCTCAAAATCCCCAAGTTTCCCCCAAATTTCCCCCAATTCACCTAAAATCCCCACAATTTCTCCCCAAAATTCCCTCCAAGTTCCTCATATCTGCCCAAACTTCTCTCAAATTTCCCCCAAATTCCCCCAAATTCCCCTAATTTCCCCAAATTTCCCCCAAAATTCCCTCAAAATCCCCTAATTTCCCCAAAATTTCCCCAAATTTCTCCCCAAAATTTCCCCAAAAATTCCCCCAAAATCCCCAAAATTTCCCCAAAATTCCCTCAAAATTCCCCCCAAACATTCCCCCCAAAGTGCAAAAAAAATACCCAAAATTCCCCCAAATTTCCCCCCAAAGATCGCAAATTTCCCCCCAAAATCCCCAAATTTCCCCAAAATGTCCCCAAATCCTCTGAAATTCCCTCAAAATTCCCCCAAATTTCCCCCAAATCGCCCCAAAATCCTCCCAAATTCCCTCAGATTTCCCCCCAAAAAACCCCAAATTTCCCCCAAATCCCCTGAAATTCCCCAAATTTCTAGAATTCGCGGAATTCCCCGAAATCCCAAATTCCCCGAATTCCCAAAAACCCAAATCCCAGAGTTTTTCCCCCAAATTTCCTCCAGTTCTCCCCCAAATTCTCCCAAATTCCCCCAAAATCCCCAATTTTTATTGCAGAGGCTGTGAGAGCCAAGGAGCCGTTCAACTACGGTGAGTTTTGGGGGAAATTTGGGAATTTTGGGGGAAATTTGGGGGAAATTTGGGAATTTGGGGAATTCTGAGGGAATTTTGGGGATTTTGGGGGAATTTTTGGGGAAATTTTGGGGAGAAATTTGGGGAAATTTTGGGGAAATTAGGGGATTTTGAGGGAATTTTGGGGAAATTTGGGGAGAAATTTGGGGAAATTAGGGGAATTTGGGGAGAAATTTGGAATTTTGAATTTGGGGGATTTTGAGGGAAATTTGGGGGAAATTTTGGAATTTGGGGAATTTTGGGGGAAATGTGAAGGAAATTTGGGGAGAAATTTGGGGATTTTGGGGGAAATTTGGGGGAAATTTTGGAATTTGGGGGAATTCTGAGGGAATTTTGGGGATTTTGGGGGAATTTTTGGGGAAATTTTGGGGAGAAATTTGGGGAAATTTTGGGGAAATTAGGGGATTTTGAGGGAATTTTGGGGAAATTTGGGGAGAAATTTGGGGAAATTAGGGGAATTTGGGGAAATTTGGGGAATTTTGGGGACTTGGGGATTTTGAGGGAAATTTGGGGGAAATTTTGGAATTTGGGGCATTTTGGGGGAAATGTGAAGGAAATTTGGGGAGAAATTTGGGAATTTTGGGGGATTTTGGGGGAAATTTGGGGGGAAATTTTGGAATTTGGGGAATTCTGAGGGAATTTTGGGAAATTTTGGGGATTTTGGGGGAATTTTTGGGGAAATTTTGGGGAGAAATTTGGGGAAATTTTGGGGAAATTAGGGGATTTTGAGGGAATTTTGGGGAATTTTGGGGAGAAATTTGGGGAAATTAGGGGAATTTGGGGGAAATTTGGGGAAATTTTGGGGAAATTAGGGGATTTTGAGGGAATTTTGGGGGAATTTGGGGAGAAATTTGGGGAAATTTTGGGAAATTAGGGGATTTGGAGGGAATTTTGGGGAAATTTGGGGAGAAATTTGGGGAAATTAGGGGAATTTGGGGAGAAATTTGGGGAAATTTTGGAATTTGGGGAATTTTGGGGGAAATGTGAAGGAAATTTGGGGAGAAATTTGGGAATTTTGGGGGAAATTTTGCAAGTTGGGGAATTTTGAAGGAATTTTGAGGGAAATTTTGGGGGAATTTTGGGAGGATTTGGGGAAATTTGGGGAAATTGGGGAATTTGGGGGAAATTTGAGATTTTTGGGGGAAATTTGGGGGAATTTTGGGTATTTTTTTTTGCACTTTGGGGGGAATGTTGGGAATTTGGGGGAATTGGTGAGAATTTTGGGGAAAATTTGGGGAATTTCAGGGGAATTGGGAGAATTTGGGGGAATTTCGGGAAATTTGGGTAATTTTTTGTTGGTTTTGAGTTCATTTTTTGGGGTTTTTTTCTCGTTTTGGGTTAAATTTTGGGGATTTTGGGGTCACAGAGTTCATTTTTCGGGGTTTCAGTTTCATTCTGGGTTTTTTTTGGGTAATTTTTGGGATTTTTTGGTAATTTTGTGTCATTTTTTTGTTGATTTTCTTTTCATTTTGTGGTTTTTTTCCTCATTTTGGGTTCATTTTGGGTTCATTTTTGGGGGTTTTTGGGGTCGGGAAGTTCATTTTTTGGGGTTTCAGTTTGATTTTGAGGTTTTTGGGAAACTTTGGATTCATTTTTGGGCTTTTTTTGTTGGTTTTATTTCAATTTTTTGGGGTTTTCTCTCATTTTGGGTTCATTTTTTGGGAATTTTTGCCTCCTGGGGGTTTTTGGGGTCAGAGGGTTCATTTTTGGGGTTTTTTTGGTCCAATTTTGGGGGTTTTGGGTGGTTTTGGCTCCATTTTGGGATTTTTCATGACATTTCCGTTAATTTTTTGTTGATTTTTGTTTTAATTTTTTGGGGTTTTTTCTCATTTTGGGTTCATTTTTTGGGAGTTTTTGCCTCCTGGGCGTTTTTGGGGTCACAACGTTCATTTTTTTGGGTTTTGGGTTCATTTTGGGCTTTTTCAAGTCATTTTGGGTTCATTTTTCGGTTTTCTGGTTGCATTTGGGTTAATTTTTTGTTGATTTAATTTTCATTTTTTTGAGGTTTTCCCTCCTTTTGGGTTCATTTTTCAGGCTTTTTCCTCCCTGGGGGGTTTTTAGGGTCGGGGAGTTCATTTTTTGGGGTTTCAGTTTCATTCTGAGCCATTTTTGGGTCATTTTTTGGCTTTTTTGGTTGCATTTCAATTAATTTTTCGTTGATTTTCTTCGAAATTTTTGGGGTTTTTTTCCTCCTTTTGGGTTCATTTTTTGGGATTTTTCCTCCCTGGGGGGTTTTTGGGGTCGGGGAGTTCATTTTTTGGGGTCCCGAGGTGATTTTGGGCTGCTTTGGGGTGGTTTTGGGGTTCCCAGATTACGAGTCTCTGCGGCTGGCTGGGTTGATCCTCAGCATCGTCATGTTCGTCCTCGGCGTCCTCATCGCCCTCAGTGAGTCCAAAATCCCCAAAAATCCCAAAATTCCCCAAATTCCTGAGCCCAGGAATGACCTCGAGATCCTCCTGGTGATCCTGGAAAAATCCCGAAACCAAAAAACCCAAAAAAACCCAAAAACCCCCAAAAATCCCAAAATTCCTGATCCCAAAAATGACCCTGGGAGCCCAAAAGATCCCTAAATCCCAAAAATCCCCCAAAAATCCCAAAAATCCCCAAATTCCTGAGCCCAGAAATGACCTCGAGATCCTCCTGGTGATCCTGGAAAAATCCCAAAATCAAAAAACCCAAAAAAACCCAAAAACCCCCAAAAAATCCCAAAATTCCTGATCCCAAAAATGACCCTGGGAGCCCAAAAGATCCCTAAATCCCAAAAATCCCCCAAAAATCCCCAAAATCCCCAAATTCCTGAGCCCAGGAATGACCTCGAGATCCTCCTGGTGATCCTGGAAAAATCCCGAAACCAAAAAACCCAAAAAAACCCAAAAAACCCCAAAAAACCCCAAAATTCCTGAAATTTCTGATCCCAAAACCTTCCCAGGAACCCAAAAAAAAAAAAAAATCCCAAAATATCATCCAGAAACCTAAAAAGTCTCAAAATTCTCAAATTTCCTGACCCCAGAAATGACCCCGAGACCCCCAAAAATTCCCAAATCCAAAAAAATCCCAAAATTCCTGAGCCCAAAAAAAAATCCCAAACCCCAAAATATCATCCAGGAACCCCAAAAATCCCAAAACTCCCAAAATTCCTGAAGTTTCTGAGCCCAAAAATGACTTCAAGATCCTGCTGGTGATCCTGAAAAAATCCTGAAACCAAAAAACCCAAAAAAAACCCCAAAAATTAAAAAATTTCTGATCCCAAAACCTCCCTAGAAGCCTCAAAAAATAAAAAAAAAATCCCCAAAAAAACCCCAAATTCCTGAATCCATAAACCTCCTTGAGACCCCAAAAAAATCCCAAAAAACCCCCAAAATTTCTGAACCCCAAAACCTTCCCAGGACCCAAAAAAAAAATCCCAAAGCCCAAAGAAATCCCAAAAATCCCCAAAAAATCCCCAAATTTCTGATCCCAAAACCTTCTTAGGATCCAAACAAATCCCAAAAATCTCCAAAATCCCAAAATTTCTGATCCCAAAAACCTCCCTGGGGACCCCAAAAAAATCCCAAATGCCAAAAAAATCTCAAAAATCCCCAAAATCCCAAAAATTCCCAAAATTCCTGAGCCCCAAAAATGACCGAGACCCCCAAAAAAATTCCCAAATCCCAAAAAAATCCTAGAATTCCCAAAATTCCTCACCCCAAAACCTCCCTGGGAACCCAAAAAAGTCCCAAATCCCGAAAAACCCCAAAAATCCCCAAATTTCTGACTGCAAAAACTTCCCAGGATCCTAAAAAAAAATCTCAACCCCCCCCAAAAAATCCCAAAAATCTCAAAAATCCCAAAATTTCTGACCCCCCCAAAAATCCCAAACCCCAAAATATCATCCAGAAACCCCAAAAAATCCCAAAATTCCCAAAATTCCTGAGCCAAAAACCTTCCCAGGATCCTAAAAAAAATCCCAACCCCCCAAAAAATTCCCAAATCCCCAAAATCCCAAAATTTCTGAACCCCAAAAACCTCCCAGAAAACCCCAAAAAATCCCCAAAATCCCAAAATCTCTGTCCCTAAAAACTTCCCAGAAGCTCCAAAAAAATTCCCAAATCCCCCCAAAAAAATCCCAAAAATCCCAAAATTTCTGAGCCCAAAAACCTTCCTGGGACCCCAAAATTCCCCAAATTCTCCCTAAAAAATCTCTGAAATTCCCAAAAATTTCCCCAAAAATTCCCCCAAAATCCCAAAAATTCCCCCAAAATCCCCAAAAATTCATCAAAATCCCCCAAATTCCCCCCAAAAATCTCCAAATCCCAAAAATTCCTCCAAATCCCTCAATTCCCTCCAAAAATTTCCAAAAATTCCCCAAATTTCCCCCAAAAATACAAAAAAAATTCACCAAAATCCCCCAAATTCCCCAAAGAATTTCCCCTAAAATTTCCCCCCAAATCTTCCAAATTTCCCCTAAAATTTCCCCAAAATTCCCCAAAATCCCAAATTTTTCTCCCCAATTCTCTTTTCTCTCTGCAGGTAAGAAGTTTAAGTGCAAAAAGGCTGAACAAAGGTGAGACAAAAACCCCAAATTTCGGGGATTTTACCCCAAAAACCCCCAAATGTTGGGGATTTTACCCCAAAAAATCCAAATATTGGAGATTTTTCCCCCAAAAACCCCAAATTTTGAGGATTTTCCCCCAAAAAACCCCAAATTTTGGGGATTTTATCCCAAAAAATCCAAATATTGGAGATTTTTCCCCCAAAAAACCCAAAATTTTGAGGATTTCCCCCCAAAAAACCCCAAATATTGGGGATTTTACTCCAAAAAACCCCAAATTTCCCCCCAAAAAACCCAAATTTTGGGCATTTTCCCCCAAAACCCCCAAATTTTGGGGATTTTACCCCAAAAAACCCTCAAAGTTTTTGGCATTTTACCCCAAAAACCCCCAAATGTTGGGGATTTTATCCCAAAAAATCCAAATATTGGAGATTTTTCCCCCAAAAAACCCCAAATTTTGAGGATTTCCCCCCCCCAAAAAACCCCAAATTTTGAGGATTTCCCCCAAAAAACCCTCAAAATTTTTGGCATTTTACTCCAAAAAACCCCAAATGTTGGGGATTTTATCCCAAAAAATCCAAATATTGGAGATTTTTCCCCCAAAAAACCCCAAATTTTGAGGATTTTCCCCCAAGAAACCCCAAATTTTGGGGATTTCCCCCCAAAAAACCCAAATTTTGGGCATTTTCCCCCAAAAAACCCAATTTTTGAGGATTTTCCCCAAAAAAACCCCAAATTTTGGGCATTTCCCCCAAAAAATCCCAAATTTGGACCCCAGACCTGAAAAATTTGGGAATTCTTCCCCCAAAACCCCAAAATTTGGGGATTTTTTTTCCCAAAAACCCCCAAATTTGGGGATTTTCCCTCCAAAATCTCCAATTTGGGACTTCCAAGCCCCAAAAATTTGGGAATTCTTCCCTGAAATCCCCAAATTTGGGATCCCTAGACCCCAAAATTTCGGGATTTTGAAAATTCCTCCCCAAATCTTTGGGATTTGGAGGATTTTCTCCCCAAATTTTTGGGATTTGGGGAATTTTTTTTTCTCTTTTTATTTTTGGGTTCCCCAAACCCCCAAAATTTGGGGATTTTGCAAATTTTTTCCTCCAAATTTTTGGGATTTTAGGACCCCAAGACCCCAAATTTTGGGGTTTTTTCCTCCACAAATTTTCAGATTTTTGGGATTCCAAAGCCAAAAATTTAGGATTTTGGGATCCCCAGACCGGAAATTTTTAGGATTTCTTCCCAAATTTTGGGATTCTGGGGATTTTCTCCCCAAATTTTGGAGAATTCAGGGATTTCTGCCCCAAATTTGGGACCCACAGGCCCCCAAAAATTTGGGATTTTGAGGATTTTCTTCCCAAATTTTGGGATTTTTGGGTCTCCCTGACTCTCCCCTCCCCCACAGCCCCCCAGACCCTCGGCAGCCGGCCAAGAGCTCAGGTGAGATTTTGGGAATTTTGGGAATTTTGGGAGAATTTTGGGAATCTGGGGAGGATTCAGGGGAATTTGGGGTGGAAATTTGGGGATTTGGGGGAATTTTTGGGGATTTTTTTGGGGTTTTTTTCCTATTTTTGGGGGGATTTTAGGGATTTTTTGGGGTTTTTTGGGTGGGTTTTTGGAATTTAGGAGGATTTGGGGGGATTTGGGGTGGAAATTTGGGGATTTGGGGGAATTTTTGGGGATTTTTTGGGAATTTCTTGGAATTTTGGGGGGAATTTTGGGGGGATTTTTGGGAATTTTGGGGGGAGGGTTGAGGGAATTTGGGGAATTTTTAGGAATTGTGGGAATTTTTGGGGGAATTTTGGGTGGAAATTTGGGGATTTTTGGGAATTTGTTTAGATTTTCTTGGGATTTTAGGGAATTCTTTGGGATTTTTTGGGAATTTTTTTTTATTATTTTAGGGAATTGTTTGGAATTTTTTTGGGATTTTTTTGGAATTTTGGGGACTTTTGGGGATTTGGGGTAATTTTGGGTGGAAATTTGGGGATTTTGGGGAATTTTTGGGGATTTTTTTTACCTTTTGGGGATTATTTTTTGGGGGATTTTTTCTTATTTTTGGGGATTTTTTGGGATTTTTTTTTGGATTTTTTTTTTTATTTTAGGGAATATTTTTGGGATTTTTTTTGGGGAATTTTGGGGAATTTGAGGAGACTTTGGGGATTTTTGTAGATTTGGGGGAATTTCTGGGGGAGAATTTTGGGGAATTTCTTGGGATTTTGGGGAATTTTGGGGCAAATTTGGGAATCTTGGAGCATTTGGGGGGATTTGGGGAATTTTTTGGGAATTCGGGGGATTTGGAGGAATTTTGGGAATTTGGAAAGTGATTTTGGGAATTTTTTCATTTTTTGGGGGGGGTGGAAATTTGGGAATTTTGGGACTTTTGGAAAGGAATTTGAGGAAATTTTTGGGGATTTGTGTGAATTTTGGGATTTTTTTGAGAATTCGGGGAGAAATCCGGGAATTTTGGAATTTTTCATTTCGGGAGGATTTAGGAATTTTGGGGAATTTTGGGAATTCGAGGGGAAATTTTTTTGAATTTTGGAAGATTTTGGGGGAGAATGTTGGGGATTTCAGGGGATTTTGGGGGAAAATTTGGGAAATTTTTGGGGATTTTCGGGAATGTGGGGAAGATTTGGGAATTTGGGGGATTTTTAGGGAATTTTTGGGGAAGATTTGCGGAGAAATTTGGGAATTTTGGGGAAATTTGGGAGATTTGAGGGATTTTGGGAGAAACTTTTGGGGAATTTTTGGGGAAAATTTGGGAATTTTGGTGGCGATTTGGGAGGGAATGTCGGGAGTTTGGGGGAATTTGGAGGGATTTGGGAATTTTGGGAGAAATTCTCGGAAAGTCGGGATTTTTCTGTGGGATTTTTCCCAAAATTCGGGAATTTTTGGGGGATAAAAAAATTCGCCACAAATTCCTGATTTTTCCCGCCAGAATTCTCCCGAAATTCCCAAGTTTTGGGGTTTAAAAAATTCCATCATTTGGAGTTCAAATTTGCATCATTTCGGGGCTGAAATTCCGTATTTTTGGGGTAAAAAAATTCCACAATTTGGGGTAAAAATTCCGTAATTTTGGGGTGAAAAATTCCATCATTTTGGGGGTAAAATTCCATATTTTTGGGGCTAAAATTCCAGAATTTCGCGTTGAAATTCCCAAATCTTGGGTTTAAAAACTCCCTAATTTGGGGTTAAAATTCCAGAATTTTGGGGTTCAAATTCCAGAATTTTGGGGTTGGAAATTCCATCATTTTGGGGCCAAAATTCCGTAATTTTTGGGGTTAAAATCCCAGAATTTTGGGGCTAAAATTCCAGAATTTCGCGTCGAAATTCCCGAATTTTGGGTGGAAAATCCCAAATTTTGGTTCAAACCCCCAAATTTTCAGGGAATTTCCCCCCCAAATTTGGGAATTTTTCTCCTAAAGGTGCTTTTTTTTTGTCTTCCCATCAGCCCCCGCGGCCTCGGCGTAGCCACGCCCACTTCCGGAATGACGTCACACCTTTCCCGGCTAAGCCACGCCCACCCGGGCTAAGCCACGCCCACCGAGCATGAAGAATTCCATGGAAATTTGGGAATTCCCGACCTGCACGGAGCCCAAAATCCCCAAAAATTTCCCCCAAAAAATCCCAAAAAATTCCCGAAAAATTCCCAAAAATCCCAAAATCCCAAAATTCCCCAAATTTCGGGGCTCCTCCCCCCAGCCGGAAGTCCAAAAAAATGGGGAAAAAAGGGAAAAAAAGGTTAAAAATTGGGAGCTTTGGAGTCAGAAAATGGAATTTTAGGTGTTGGAGAAGTGAAGGTTTTGGGAATTGATGGAAAATTGGGGAATTTGGAGGAAAAAAGGTGAAAAATTGGGGAAAATGGGAAAAGTAGCTGAAGAAAAATTGGAGAAATTAAAAAAAAAAAAGAATTCCCAAAAATGGGGAAAATGAAATAGAATTGTAAAAAAATTAGGGGAAATGCGAAAGAAAATCCTCAAAAAATGGAAATATCCCAAAAAAACGCCAAAAAATGGGGGAAAGACCCAAAAAAAAGGCAAAAAAAATTTGGGGAAATCCAAAGAAATCCTCGAAAAATCGAGGAAACACCAAAAAAAAAAAACCCCAAAAAATTTAGGGAAACCCAAAAAACCCCCAAAAATTGGGAAATTGTAAAAAAAACCGAGAAAAAAATTTGGGGAATCCCCCCCAAAAAAAAAAAAAAAAAAATCCCAAAAATTGGGGAAACTTAAAGAAAAATCTAAAAAAAATTGAGGAATCAAAAACAAACCAAAAAAAAATCCTCAAAATAATTGGGGAAGGAAAAAAAAAATGGAGGAAATCCAAAAAAACCCAGAAAAAAATTGAGGAATAAAAAAAAAAATCCTCAAAAATTGGGGAATTCAAAGAAATCCGAAAGAAAATTGGGGAAAATCCAAAATAATCTTTAAAAAAAATTGGGGGAATTCTCCCAAAAAGATTCAAATAATGGGGAATGTTGAAAAAAATTCACCCCAAAAATTGGGGAAACAGAAAAAAAATCCTCCAAAAAAAAAAAACTTGAGGAAATCCAGAAAAATCCTAAAAAAATTGGGGAAAGCCCAAAAAAAATCCCAAAATATTGGGGAAAGAAAAGAAAAAAATCCTAAAAAAAATTGGGTAAATCCTAAAAAAATCCTAAAAAAAGTCGGGTGAATCCCAAAAAAATCCCCAAACTTCGGGGAAAACCCAAAAACATCCTCCAAAAAATTGGGGAAAGCCAAAAAGAGCACCAAAAAATTGGGAAACTCAAGGAAAAAAATCCCCAAAAATTTGGGAAATTCCCAAAAAAAAAAAAAAGAAATCCCCAAGAAATGAGGGAAAGCATAATAAAAAAATCTCCAAAAAATTGGGGAAGCCGAAAGAACCCCAAAATTGGGGTGATTCACCCCAAAAAATGGACTTTTTACACCTGGGAAATCCCAAAATGATGGGGAATTCCCAAAAAAAATTGGGAATTCTAAAAAAATCCTAAAGAAATTGGGAAAAAATCCCCCAAAATTGGGGTGATTGAACCCCAAAAAATGCACTTTAATAGCTGGGAAATCCCAAAATGATGGGGAATTTCCAACAAAAATGTGGGGAAACCCAAAAATTTGGGGGATTTCCACCAAAAAATGCACTTTAATACCCCAAAAAAATTGGGGAGTGAGGAGAAAAATGCCAAAAAATATCCCAAAAAATAGGAGAAAACGCCAAGAATTGGGGGAAGCCTCCCGAAAAAACCCTCAAAAATTGGAGGAATCCCCAAAAAAAACCCCTAAAAAATCAAAGAGACCCAAAAAACCCCAAAAAAATCGAAGAGACCAAAAAAAAAAAACAAAATAAAGGGGGAAACAACAAAAATTGGGGGAAGGATTCCAAAAAAAAACCCAAAAAATTGGGGAGGGATTAAAAAAAAACCTAAAAACTTGGAGGGACCCAAAAAAACCCCCAAAAATTTGGTTTTTAAAAAAAAAATTAAATGAAAAAAAAATTTAAATTTAAAAAAAAAATTTAAAAGAATCCAAAAAATCTGAGGGGAAGCCAAAAATTGGGGGAACTCCTCCCAAAAAATAATGGAGATCCCAAAAAAAACCACCAAAAAAAATCAGGAAAACACCCCAAAAAAAAAAACCTCCTGGAAATTAGGGAGCAAAAAAAAAAATCCCCCAAAATCGGGGGAGGAGCCTAAAAAAAGACCCCAAAAAAATGGAGGGGAAACCCCAAAAAAGGGGGAAGTTTCCCCAAAAAAACCCCAAAAAAAGGGAAGCTGAAAGAAACCCCAAAATATCGGTGAGACCCCCAAATAAAACCCCAAAAAAACCCCAAAAAAACCCCAAAAAACCCCAAAAAAAACCCCAAAAAACCCCAAAAAATCAGAGTTAGCCTAAAAACTGGGGGAATTCCAAAAATATTGGGGGAGATCCCCGAAAAAAACCCCAAAAAATCGGGGGGACCCCAAAAAATTTGGGATCCCCCAAAAAAGGGGGGAAAACACCCCAAAATTGGGGGAACTCTCCCCGAAAAAATTGAGGGAAGACCCCAAAAAAAAAAAAACCCCAAAAAAGGGGGTGAAGCCCAAAAATCTCCCAAAATTTGGGGAAACTCCCCCAAAAAAAAACACCAAAAAAAAAAAATCAAAGGGAGCTCAAAAAAATCCCCAAAAAATCAGAGAAACTCAAAAAACGCCCCAGAAAGGGGGAGAGGACCCCAAAAAAATCCCCGAAATTTGGGGGAGGAACCCGAAAAACACCAAAAAAAATTGGGGGAACCCCAAAAAAACCCAAAAAGGGGGAGAGGACCCTAAAAACCACCAAAAAATGTGGGGGAACTCCAAAAATTTGGGGAAATCCCAAAAAAGAGGGGAGGACCCCAAAAAACCACCCGACAATTGGGGAAAACCCCAAAAAAAACCCCAAAAATTGGGGGAATCCAAAAAAAACCCCAAAACTCGGGGGGAGGAACCCCAAAAATAAAAAGCCAAAAACTGGGGGGAACCTCGAAAAAATCCCCAAATGTCAGAGGAACCCCAAAAAAGGGGGGAGGACCCCAAAAACTACCAAAAAATTTGGGGAAAACCCCAAAAAAAAGCCCAAAAAGGGGGGAAGGACCCCGAAAAACCCCAAAAACTCAGAATGACCCCAAAAAAAAAAACCAAAAAAGGGGGAGAGGACCCTAAAAACCACCAAAAGTTGAGGGAACTCCAAAAATTTGGGGAAATCCCAAAAAAGAGGGGAGGACCCCAAAAAACCACCCGAAAATCGGGGAAAACCCCAAAAAAAACCCCAAAAATTGGGAGAATCCGAAAAAAAAAAACCCAAAAACTCGGGGGAGGAACCAAAAATAAAAAGCCAAAAACTGGGGGGAACCTCGAAAAAATCCCCAAATGTCAGAGGAACCCCAAAAAAGGGGGAGGACCCCAAAAACTACCAAAAAATTTGGGAAAACCCCCAAAAAAAAACCCCAAAAAAGGGGGAAGTACCCCGAAAAACCCCAAAAACTCAGAATGACCCCAAAAAAAAACCCAAAAAAGGGGGAGAGGACCCTAAAAACCACCAAAAAAATGTGGGGGAACCCCAAAAAACCCCAAAAAGGGGGAAGGACCCCAAAAAGGGAGGTCGGGGAGCCTTTGGGGTCCCAAAATTTGGGTTTTCTGCACTGAAATCAAGGAATAAAGAGGTTTGGTTCTGGCCGCTGGGGGCGCTGTGCGTGTGTGTCGCGAGTCCCAAAAATTCCCCAAAATTTCCCCAAAATTTCAACCCGAAATCTCCCGAAAATTCCTGACTATTCCTCCCCGGGAACCCCAAAAATCCTCAAAATTCCACCCCGGCAACCCCAAATTCCATTAAAAATTCCCAAAATCCCCCAAAATTCCACCCAGAATCCCAAAAGTTCCACCCTGGGAACCCCAAAATCCCCCAAAATTCCAACCTGGGAACCCCAAATTCCATTTAAAAATCCCCAAAATTCCAAAATTTCCACCCTGGGATTCCCAAAATTCCACCCTGGGAACCCCAAATTCCACTTTAAAATCCCCAAAATTCCAAAATTTCCACCTGGAATTCCCAAAATCCCCCAAATTCCACCCTGGAATTCCCAACATCCCCCAAATTCACCCTGGGATTCCCAAAATTCCCCCAAAAGCCCCAAAATTCCACCCCGGAACCCCAAAATTCTGCCTGGATTCTCCAAAATCTCCCCTGGGAACCCAAAAATCCCCAAAATTCCACCCTGGGATAACCGAATTCCATTAAAAATCCCCAAAACTCCAAAATTTCCACCCTGGGATTCCCAAAATCCCCCAAATTCTGCCTTGGGAACCCCAAAATCCCCAAAATTCCAACCTGGGATCCCCCAAAATGCCACCTTGGATCCCCAAAATTCCATCCTGGGAAACCAAAAATCCCCCAAATCCCAAAAATTGCAACCTGGGAACACCGAAACCCCCGAAATTCCACCCTGGGAACCCCAAATTCCATTTAAAAATCCCCAAAATTCCAAAATCCCACCCTGGGATTCCCAAAATTCCACCCTGGGAACCCCAAATTCCACTTTAAAATCCCAAAAATTCCAAAATTTCCACCTGGAATTCCCAAAATTCCAAAATTTCCACCCTGGGATTCCCAAAATCCCCCAAAATTCCAACCTGGGATTCCCAAAATTCCCCCAAAAGCCCCAAAATTCCACCCCGGAACCCCCAAATTCTGCCTGGATTCTCCAAAATCTCCCCTGGGAACCCAAAAATCCCCAAAATTCCACCCTGGGAACCCCAAATTCCATTTAAAAATCCCCAAAATTCCAAAATTCCACCCTGGGATCCCCAAAATCCCCAAAATTTCAACCTGGGATCCCCCAAAATGCCACCTTGGATCCCCAAAATTCCATCCTGGGAACCCAAAAATCCCCCAAATCCCAAAAATTGCAACCTGGGAACACCGAAACCCCCGAAATCCCACCCTGGGAACCCCAAATTCCACTTTAAAATCCCCAAAATCCCCAAAATCCCACCCTGGGATTCCCAAAATTCCACCCTGGGAACCCCAAATTCCACTTTAAAATCCCCAAAATTCCAAAATTTCCACCCTGGGATTCCCAAAATCCCCCAAATTCCACCCTGGGATCTCCGAATTCCCCAAAATTCCACCCTGGGAACCCCAAATTCCACTTCAAAATCCCCAAAATTCCAAAATTTCCACCCTGGAATCCCCAAAATCCCCCCAAATTCCACCCTGGAATTCCCAACATCCCCCAAATTCCACCCTGGGATTCCCAAAATTCCCCCAAAATCCCCCAAATTCCACCCCGGAACCCCCAAATTCTGCCTGGATTCTCCAAAATCTCCCCTGGGAACCCAAAAATCCCCAAAATTCCACCCTGGGATAACCGAATTCCCCGAAATTCCACCCTGGGAACCCCAAATTCCATTTAAAAATCCCCAAAACTCCAAAATTTCCACCCTGGGATTCCCAAAATCCCCCAAATTCTGCCTTGGGAACCCCAAAATCCCCAAAATTTCACCCTGGGGTTCCCCAAAATGCCACCTTGGATCCCCAAAATTCCATCCTGGGAACCCAAAAATCCCCCAAATCCCAAAAATTGCAACCTGGGAACTCCGAAACCCCCGAAATTCCACCCTGGGAACCCCAAATTCCACTTCAAAATCCCCAAAATCCCCAAAATCCCCAAAATCCCCAAAATCCCACCCTGGGATTCCCAAAATTCCACCCTGGGAACCCCAAATTCCACTTTAAAATCCCCAAAATTCCAAAATTTCCACCCTGGAATTCCCAACATCCCCCAAATTCCACCCTGGGATTCCCAAAATTCCCCCAAAATCCCCCAAATTCCACCCCGGAACCCCAAAATTCTGCCTGGATTCTCCAAAATCTCCCCTGAGAACCCAAAAATCCCCAAAATTCCACCCTGGGATCCCCCCCCCCCAAAATTATCCCAAATCCCCCAAATTCCACCCCCGGGATTCCCCAAATTCTCCCAAATTCCGCTTGGGAACCCCAAAAATCCCAACCCGGGAACCCAAAAATCCCCAAAATTCTCCCCAAATCTCCCTTGGGCTCAGCGGTGACGTCATAGGGGCGGGAGAGCCGCGCGCTGATTGGCTGGGAGGGAAGGGCGGCGCTGATTGGTTGAAAGGAGAGGGGCGGCGCTGATTGGCCCGAGAGGGGTGGGCGGAGCCTCGGAGGCGGAAGTGGCGATCCGGGAGCTCCCAGTATAACCCAGTATAACCCAGTTCCATCCCAGTTCCCTCCCAGTCCATCCCAGTTCCCTCCCAGTCCATCCCAGTCCCTCCCAGTCCATCCCAGTCCCTCCCAGTCCCTCCCAGTTCATCCCAGTCCATCCCAGTCCCTCCCAGTCCATCCCAGTCCCTCCCAGTTCCCTCCCCGTTGTCCCAACTCTCGCGATATTTCCCGCTCTCTCGCGCGCTCCGTTCTCCTCCAATGAGAGAGCGGCGTGGGTTGGACCGGAAGTGACGAACCCGGAAGCGAAAGCGGCGGCGGCAGAGCAGAGCAGCGGTGAGAGTGAGAGGGAACTGGTTTATACTGGGAGCGACTGGGAGCGACTGGGGGGGACTGGGATGGACTGGGATCGAACTGGGATGGACTGGGAGGGAACTGCGATGGACTGGGATGGACTGGGATGAACTGGGAGCGACTGGGATGGACTGGGATGAACTGGGATGAACTGGGATGGACTGGGATGGACTGGGAGCGACTGGGATGGACTGGGCGGGACTGGTTTATACTGGGATGAACTGGGAGTTACTGGGAGCAACAGTGGATTGGCACTGGGGCTGAACTGGGAGCACTGGGAGTCTGTACTGGTCCGTACTGGTCTGTACTGGTCTGTACTGGTGTCTGACTGGTCTGTACTGGTCCGTACTGGTCTGTACTGGTCTGTACTGGTGTCTGACTGGTCTGTACTGGTCCGTACTGGTCTGTACTGGTCTGTACTGGTCTCTAACTGGTCTGTACTGGTCTGTACTGGTGTCTGACTGGTCTGTACTGGTCCGTACTGGTCCGTACTGGTCTGTACTGGTCTGTACTGGTCTGTACTGGTCTCTAAATGGTTTCTAACTGGTGTCTCTGACTGGTCTGTACTGGTGTCTGACTGGTCTGTACTGGTCTGTACTGGTCTGTACTGGTCCGTACTGGTGTCTAACTGGTCTGTACTGGTGTCTAACTGGTCCGTACTGGTGTCTAACTGGTCTGTACTGGTGTCTAACTGGTTTATTCTGGTCACTAACTGGTCCGTACTGGTGTCTAACTGGTCTGTACTGGTGTCTAACTGGTCCGTGCTGGTCTATACTGGTCCGTACTGGTGTCTAACTGGTCTATACTGGTCCGTACTGGTGTCTAACTGGTGTTTACTGGTTTATTCTGGTCTCTCACTGGTTTTACTGGTTTAACTGGTCTCTGACTGGTTTGTACTGGTCTGTACTGGTCCGTACTGGTGTCTAACTGGTGTTTACTGGTTTCAGATGAATTTGGAGAGAATTTCCAACGAGGAGAAACTGCAGCTGTGCAGGAAGTACTACCTGGGTGAGTGACCAGAGTGACCATACTGACCAACTGACCGGTGAGTGACCAGTGAGTGACCAGTGAGTGACCAACTGACCGGTGAGTGACCAGTGAGTGACCAACTGACCACTGAATGACCAGTGAGTGACCAGAGTGACCAACTGACCAGTGAGTGACCAGAGTGACCAACTGACCGGTGAGTGACCAGAGTGACCGGTGAGTGACCGGTGAGTGACCAGAGTGACCAGAGTGACCGGTGAGTGACCAACTGACCACTGAATGACCAGTGAGTGACCAGAGTGACCGGTGAGTGACCGGTGAGTGACCGGTGAGTGACCAGAGTGACCGAGTGACCGGTGAGTGACCAACTGACCACTGAATGACCAGTGAGTGACCAGAGTGACCGGTGAGTGACCGGTGAGTGACCGGTGAGTGACCAGGAGTGACCAGAGTGACCAGTGAGTGACCGGTGAGTGACCAACTGACCACTGAATGACCAGTGAGTGACCAGAGTGACCGGTGAGTGACCAGAGTGACCAGAGTGACCAGTGAGTGACCAGAGTGACCAGTGAGTGACCGGTGAGTGACCAACTGACCACTGAGTGACCAGTGAGTGACCAACTGACCGGTGAGTGACCAGAGTGACCAACTGACCGGTGAGTGACCATGAGTGACCGGTGAGTGACCAGTGAGTGACCATGAGTGACCAACTGACCAGTGAGTGACCATGAGTGACCGGTGAGTGACCAGTGAGTGACCATGAGTGACCAACTGACCAGTGAGTGACCAGAGTGACCGGTGAGAGACCAACTGACCAGTGAGTGACCAGAGTGACCGGTGAGTGACCAGTGAGTGACCATGAGTGACCAACTGACCAGTGGGTGACCACTGAGTGACCAATGAGTGACCACTGAGTGACCACTGAGTGAGCAACTGACCGGTGAGTGACCACTGAGTGACCAACTGATGAACTGACCAGTGACCAGTGAGTGACCGACTGACCAACTGACCAGCGAGTGACCAGCTGACCAGTGCATGACCAGTGAGTGACCAAGTGACCAGAGTGACCACTGAGTGACCAGTGAGTAACCAACTGAACAGAGTGACCGACTGACCACTGAGTGACCAGAGTGACCAGTGAGTGACCAGCTGATCGGTGAGTGACCAACTGACCAACTGACTGACTAGTGAGTGACCAACTGACCACTGACCAGAATACTACCTGGGGGAGTGACCAGCTGACCACTGAGTGCTGCCCAGTGACCAACTGACCAGTGAGTGACCACTGACCAGTGACCAGTGAGTGACCAACTGACCACTGACCACTGAGTGACCAGTGACCAGGGAGCGAGTGACCAGTGAGTGACCACTGAGCAGTGACCAGTGAGTGACCACTGAGTGATCTGTGCGTGATCATTGAGTGACCAACTGACCACTGAGTCAAACACTACCCGGGTGAGTGACCACTGGGCTGAGCAGTGGAGTGACCAGTGGTGACCAGTGCAGTGACCATGGAATGACCATGGAGTGACCAATGCAGTGACCACAGAGTGACCAATGGAGTGACCAATGAGTGACCAATGCAGTGACCAATGGAGTGACCGATGCAGTGACCACAGAGTGACCAATGGAGTGACCAATGGAGTGACCAATGGAGTGACCAATGGGGTGACCAGTGCAGTGACCAATGCAGTGACCAATGGATGACCACAGAGTGACCAATGGAGTGACCAATGGAGTGACCGATGCAGTGACCACAGAGTGGCCACAGAGTGACCACAGAGTGACCAATGCAGTGACCAATGCAGTGACCACAGAGTGACCAATGCAGTGACCAATGGATGACCACAGAGTGACCAATGGAGTGACCAATGGAGTGACCAATGCAGTGACCAATGCAGTGACCAATGCAGTGACCAATGGAGTGACCACAGAGTGACCACGGAGTGACCATGGAGTGACCAATGCCGTGACCAATGCAGTGACCAATGCAGTGACCACAGAGTGACCAATGGAGTGACCAATGGAGTGACCAATGCAGTGACCAATGCAGTGACCAATGCAATGACCAATGCAGTGACCAATGGATGACCACAGAGTGACCAATGCAGTGACCAATGGAGTGACCAATGCAGTGACCACAGAGTGACCAATGGAGTGACCACAGAGTGACCAATGCAGTGACCAATGGAGTGACCGATGCAGTGACCACAGAGTGGCCACAGAGTGACCAATGGAGTGACCAATGGAGTGAGCAATGCAGTGACCAATGGATGACCACAGAGTGACCAATGGAGTGACCAATGCAGTGACCAATGCAGTGACCACAGAGTGACCACAGAGTGACCAATGCAGTGACCAATGGAGTGACCAATACAGTGACCAGTGCAGTGACCAATGGAGTGACCACAGAGTGACCAATGCAGTGACCAATGCAGTGACCAGTGCAGTGACCAATGGATGACCACAGAGTGACCAATGGAGTGACCAATGGAGTGACCAGTGCAGTGACCAATGGAGTGACCAATGCAGTGACCAATGCAGTGACCAATGCAATGACCAATGCAGTGACCAATAGAGTGACCACAGAGTGACCACGGAGTGACCATGGAGTGACCAATGCCGTGACCAATGCAGTGACCAATGCAGTGACCACAGAGTGACCAATGGAGTGACCAATGGAGTGACCAATGCAGTGACCAATGCAGTGACCAATGCAATGACCAATGCAGTGACCAATAGAGTGACCAATGGAGTGACCACAGAGTGACCACGGAGTGACCATGGAGTGACCAATGCCGTGACCAATGCAGTGACCAATGCAGTGACCACAGAGTGACCAATGGAGTGACCAATGGAGTGACCAATGGAGTGACCGATGCAGTGACCACAGAGTGGCCACAGAGTGACCACAGAGTGACCAATGGAGTGACCAATGCAGTGACCAATGCAGTGACCAATGGATGACCACAGAGTGACCAATGCAGTGACCAATGCAGTGACCACAGAGTGACCACAGAGTGACCAATGGAGTGACCAATGCAGTGACCAATGCAGTGACCAATGGATGACCACAGAGTGACCAATGGAGTGACCAATGGAGTGACCAATGCAGTGACCAATGGATGACCACAGAGTGACCAATGCAGTGACCAATGGATGACCACAGAGTGACCAATGCAGTGACCAATGGAGTGACCAATGCAGTGACCACAGAGTGGCCACAGAGTGACCACAGAGTGACCAATGGAGTGACCAATGGAGTGACCACAGAGTGACCAATGGAGTGACCACAGAGTGACCAATGCAGTGACCAATGGAGTGACCGATGCAGTGACCACAGAGTGGCCACAGAGTGACCACAGAGTGACCAATGGAGTGACCAATGCAGTGACCAATGGAGTGACCGATGCAGTGACCACAGAGTGGCCACAGAGTGACCACAGAGTGACCAATGGAGTGACCAATGCAGTGACCAATGCAGTGACCAATGGATGACCACAGAGTGACCAATGCAGTGACCAATGCAGTGACCAATGGAGTGACCAATGGAGTGACCGATGCAGTGACCAATGGATGACCACAGAGTGACCAATGCAGTGACCAATGCAGTGACCACAGAGTGACCACAGAGTGACCAATGGAGTGACCAATGCAGTGACCAATGCAGTGACCAGTGCAGTGACCAATGCAGTGACCACAGAGTGACCAATGCAGTGACCAATGGAGTGACCAATGCAGTGACCAATGGAGTGACCAATGGAGTGACCAATGGAGTGACCAATGCAGTGACCAGTGCAGTGACCAATGGAGTGACCAATGGAGTGACCAATGCAGTGACCAATGCAGTGACCAATGCAGTGACCAATGCAGTGACCAATGCAGTGACCAATGGATGACCACAGAGTGACCAATGCAGTGACCAATGCAGTGACCAATGCAGTGACCAATGGATGACCACAGAGTGACCAATGCAGTGACCAATGCAGTGACCAATGCAGTGACCACAGAGTGACCACAGAGTGACCAATGCAGTGACCACAGAGTGACCAATGCAGTGACCAGTGCAGTGACCAATGCAGTGACCAATGCAGTGACCAATGGAGTGACCAATGGAGTGACCAATGCAGTGACCAATGCAGTGACCACAGAGTGACCACAGAGTGACCAGTGCAGTGACCACAGGCTGACCAATGCACTGACCACAGAGTGACCCCACTTGTCCCGTGGGAAGGGGCGTGGCCAAGCCCAGGTGGGCGTGGCCAATTGTGGGCGTGTCCAGGTGTGTCTCACCTGTCCCAGGTCTGTCCCAGGTGTGTTTCTCACCTCTCTCACCTGTCCCAGGTGTGTTTTACCTGTCCCAGGTGTGTCTCACGTGTGTTTCACACCTGTCCAGGTGTATCTCTACCTGTCCCAGGTGTATCTTTACCTGTCTCAGCTCTCTCACCTGTCCCAGGTGTGTCCCAGGTGTATCCCAGGTAGATCTTTACCTCTCTCAGCTGTGTCTCTACCTGTCCCAGGTGTGTTTCTCTCACCTCTCACCTGTCCCAGGTGTGTTTCTCAATTCTTCCTTACCTGTCCCACCCCGTCTCACCTGTCCCAGGTGTATCTCAAGTGTATCCAGGTGTATCTCAGCTGTATCTCAGGTGTATCCAGGTGTGTTCAGGTGTATCCCAGGTGTATCTTTACCTGTCCTGGGTGTATCTCAGGTGTATCCAGGTGTGCCCAGGTGTATCTTAGGTGTATCTCAGGTGTATCCAGGTGTGCCCAGGTGTATCTCAGGTGTATCTCAGGTGTATCCAGGTATATCCAGGTGTACCCGGGTGTATCTCAGGTGTATCTTTACCTGTCCCGGGTGTATCTCAGGTGTATCCAGGTGTATCCAGGTGTGTCTCACCTGTCTCAGGTGTATCTTTACCTGTCCCAGGTGTATCTCAGGTGTATCCAGGTGTGTCTCACCTGTCCCAGGTGTGTCTCAGGTGTATCCAGGTGTGTCTCACCTGTCTCAGGTGTATCTTTACCTGTCCCAGGTGTATCCAGGTGTGTCTCACCTGTCTCAGGTGTATCTTTACCTGTCCCAGGTGTATCTCAGGTGTATTCAGGTGTATCTCAGGTGTATCCAGGTGTATCTCAGGTGTGTCTTTACCTGTCCCCAGGTGGATTCCTGCTCCTGCCCTTCCTCTGGCTGGTCAATGTGATTGGTCAGTGTATCCAGGTGTGTCTCACCTGTCCCAGGTGTATCTCAGGTGTATTCAGGTGTATCTCAGGTGTATCCAGGTGTATCTCAGGTGTGTCTTTACCTGTCCCCAGGTGGATTCCTGCTCCTCCCCTTCCTCTGGCTGGTCAATGTGATTGGTCAGTGTATCCAGGTGTATCTTTACCTGTCCCAGGTGTATCTCAGGTGTATCCAGGTGTGTCTCACCTGTCTCAGGTGTATCTTTACCTGTCCCAGGTGTATCCAGGTGTATCTCAGGTGTATCTTTACCTGTCCCAGGTGTATCCAGGTGTATCCAGGTGTGTCTCACCTGTCTCAGGTGTATCCAGGTGTATCCAGGTGTGTCTCACCTGTCCCAGGTGTATCTTTCCTTCCCAGGTGTATCCAGGTGTGTCTCACCTGTCTCAGGTGTGTCTTTACCTGTCCCCAGGTGGATTCCTGCTCCTGCCCTTCCTCTGGCTGGTCAATGTGATTGGTCAGTGTATCCAGGTGTATCTTTACCTGTCCCAGGTGTATCTCAGGTGTATCCAGGTGTGTCTCACCTGTCCCAGGTGTATCTCCTCCAGGTGTATTCAGGTGTATCTCAGGTGTATCCAGGTGTATCTCAGGTGTGTCTTTACCTGTCCCCAGGTGGATTCCTGCTCCTGCCCTTCCTCTGGCTGGTCAATGTGATTGGTCAGTGTATCCAGGTGTATCTTTACCTGTCCCAGGTGTATCTCAGGTGTATCCAGGTGTATCTCAGGTGTGTCTTTACCTGTCCCCAGGTGGATTTCTCCTCCTGCCCTTCCTCTGGCTGGTCAATGTGATTGGTCAGTGTATCCAGGTGTATCTTTACCTGTCCCAGGTGTATCCAGGTGTGTCTCACCTGTCTCAGGTGTGTCTTTACCTGTCCCCAGGTGGATTCCTGCTCCTGCCCTTCCTCTGGCTGGTCAATGTCGTTTGGTTTTTCCGCGAAGCTTTCGTGGTTCCTCCGTACGGCGAGCAGCCGCGCATCAAACAGTGTGAGTTTGGGGGGAAAAAACGGGATTTTGGGAAAATCTGGGAAAATTCAGGAAATTTGGGGATTTTGGGAAAATTTGGGGTTATTTTGGGTGAAATTTGGGGACTTTTGGGAGATTTTTTGGGGAATTTTAGGGGTTTTGAGGCTCCTTTGGGGAGCAGCTGAGGATCAAACAGTGTGAGATTTGGGGAGAAAAAACGGGATTTTGGGAAAACTGGGAATGTCGGGGAAAATTCAGGAATTCTGGGAAAATTTTGGGGAAATTTCTGTGAATTTTGGAGGATTTTTGGGGGAATTTAAGGTGAATTTTGGGGTTTTTGAGGCTCCTTTGGGGAGCAGCTGAGGATCAAACTGTGAGAAATGGGGAGAAAAATGGGGATTTTGGGAAAATTTGGGAATTTTGGGGAAAATTTGGGCGATTTTCTGGGAATTTTGGGATATTTTGGGGTGAATTTTTGAGGTCAGTTTGGGATTTTTGGGGTGAATTTGGGCTATTTTGGGATGGATTTTTGGGATCGATTTTGGGCTATTTTGGGCTGTTTTGGGGTGGATTTTTAGGATATTTTATGGTGAATTTTTTAGCTATTTTGGGGTTTTTTTGGGCTATTTTGGGATGGATTTTGGGCTGAATTTTGGGCTATTTTGTGATAATTTTGGGATAATTTTGGGGTGAATTTTTGGGCTATTTTGGGTGAATTTTTGGGCTATTTTGGGTGAATTTTTGGGCTATTTTGGGATGGATTTTGGGCTATTTTGTGATAATTTTGGGATAATTTTGGGTGAATTTTTGGGCTATTTTGGGATGGATTTTGGGCTATTTTGTGATAGTTTTGGGATAATTTTGGGATGAATTTTTGGGCTATTTTGGGTGAATTTTTGGGCTATTTTGGGATGGATTTTGGGTTGGATTCTGACCTGTTTTGGGTTTATTTTTAGGATTTTTTGGGGCAATTTTCGGGTTTTTGTGGTGATTTTAGTGGGAATTCGGGTGGGTATTTTAGGGAATTTTGGGAATACTTCGGGCTGAATTTTTGGTGCTTTTTGGGGTAATTTTGGGCTACTTTTAACCCTTTCCAGTCGTGCTGCTCTCTGGGCCCTGGCTCTCGGCGTCTGGATTGGGATTTTGGGATGAGTTTGGGAGATTTGGGGAGATTTTGGGGTGGATTTGGGAGATTTTGGGGTGGATTTGGGGAGATTTTGGGGTGGATTTGGGGAGATTTTGGGGTGGATTTGGGGAGATTTTGGGGTGGATTTGGGGAGATTTTGGGGTGGATTTGGGGAGATTTTGGGGTGGATTTGGGCTGAATTTTGGGAGATTTTGGGATGGAACTTTGGGATTGATTTTGTGCTATTTTGGGGATTTTTTGGGGATATTTGGGGATAGATTTTTGGGCTATTTTATGTGGATTTGGGGTTGAATTTTGGGCTATTTTGGGAGATCTTTTGGGGCTATTTTGGGGTTTTTTTGGGGCTATTTTGGGGTTTTTTTGGGGCTGTTTTGGGATGGACTTTTGGGTTGAATTTTGGGCTATTTTAGGGTGGATTTTTTCATATTTTGGGCTCTTTCGGGTTGAATTTTGGGTTATTGTGGGATGGATTTTAAGGATAACTTGGGGATGTTTTAGGATGGATTTTTGGGGTTTTTTTGGCTATTTTGGGATGGATTTTCGGGGTAACTTGAGGGTATTTTGGGGTAGATTTTGGGTATTATGGGATAGATTTTTTGGCTATTTTGGATGGATTTTGGAATGTTTTTTTGGGGTTTTTTGGGCTATTTTGGGACAGATTTTTGGGATACTTTGGGTAGATTTTGGGGTGGATTTTTGGGTTTTTTTGGGGCTTTTTTGGGGCCATTTTGCCACAGATTTTTTTGATAACTAGGGAACATTTCAGGATGGATTTTTGGGACAATTTCGGGGTTTTTGGGCTAATTTTGGGCTATTTTTTTAACCCTTTCCAGACGTTCTGCGCTCGGCATCTGGATTGGGATTTTGGGGTGGATTTGGGAGATTTTGGGATGGAATTTTGGGCTGTTTTGGGGTAGTTTTGGGATGGATTTTCGGGATAACTTGAGGATATTTTGGGGTGGATTTTTGGGTTATTTTGGGATACAATTTTTGGGCTATTTTGGGATGGATTTTTGGGATGGATTTTTGGGACATTTTGGGATGCAATTTCGGGTTATTTTGGGATGGTTTTTTGGGTTATTTTGGATGGATTTTTGGGCTCATTGTGGCTCCATTTAACCCTTTCTCTCCGGGGTGGATTTGGGATATTTCAGGATGGAATTTTGGGATAATTTGGGCTAATTTCAGGTATTTTTAACCCTTTTTTCTCCAGATGTTCTGCGCTCAGCCCTGGGCGCTGCTCTCTGGGCTCTGTCTCTTTTGGGATTTTGGGGTGGATTTGGGAGATTTTGGGATGGAATTTTGGGGCATTTTAGGATGGATTTTCGGGACAACTTGAAGATATTTTTCGGTGGAATTTTGGGTTCATTTTGGGATAGATTTTTGGGTTATTTTGGGATGGATTTTCAGGCTATTTCAGAAGATTTTGCAATGGATTTTTGGGCTATTTTGGGATGGAGTTTTGGGCTAATTTTGGCACGATTTAACCCTTTCTCTCCGGGGATTTTTGGGATATTTCGGGATGGAATTTTGGGATCAATTTGGGTTATTTTTAGTTAATTTTGGGCTATTTTTTTAACCCTTTCCAGGCGTGCTGCGCTCGGCTCTCGGCGCTGCCCTCTGGGGTGGATTTGGGATATTTCAGGATGGAATTTTGGGATAATTTTGGGTTAATTTTGGCTGATTCCAGATATTTTTTAACCCTTTCCAGACGTGCGCTGCCCTCTGGGCTCTGGCTGTCTGGGGATTTGTGGGAGATTTCAGGATGGAATTTTTGGGATAATTTTGGCTAATTTCAGATATTTTTAACCCTTTCCAGACGTTCTCCGCTCGGCCCTGGGCGCGGCGCTCTGGGGTGGATTTGGGTTATTTTGGGTGGATTTTTGGGACATTTTGAGGTAGATATTTAGGCTATTTGGGGAATATTTTCGGATGGAATTTTGGGATAATTTTGGGTTAATTTTGGCTAATTTCAGATATTTTTAACCCTTTCCGGACGTTCTCCGCTCGGCCCTGGGCGCGGCGCTCTGGGGTGGATTTGGGTTATTTTGGGTGGATTTTTGGGATATTTTGAGATAGATATTTAGGCTATTTGGGGATTTCAGGATGGAATTTTGGGATAATTTTGGGTTAATTTTGGCTAATTTCAGATACTTTTAACCCTTTCCGGACGTTCTCCGCTCGGCCCTGGGCGCGGCGCTCTGGGGTGGATTTGGGTTATTTTGGGTGGATTTTTGGGATATTTTGAGATAGATATTTAGGCTATTTGGGGATTATTTCAGGATGGAATTTTGGGATAATTTTGGGTTAATTTTGGCTAATTTCGGGTATTTTTAACCCTTTCTCTCCCATCTCAGACGTGCTCCGCTCGGCCCTGGGCGCGGCGCTCTGGGCTCTGGCTCTCGGCGTCTGGATTGGTCTCTTCCAGGCTCGCCGCGGCCAATGGGGAGCCTTGGGCGACGCCCTCAGCTTCACCCAGCCAATGGGAGAGCCCTGAGCCGGGGCGGGGCCGGAACCGGCCAATGGGAGAGCTCGGAGCGTGGGCAGAGCCGGAACCGGCCAATCGGAGAGCAGCATGGTGAGACAGGGCTGGGAATTGTCCATATAAGGAGTTGTGGGTGTGGCTTGGGGTGGAGGGGGTGGAGCTTCACCCAGCCAATGGGAGCTCTTGTGGGCGTGGCTTAGGTGGGATTGGGGGGTGGAGTTTCATCCAGCCAATGGGAGAGGCCTGAGGGGGTGGGGCTTGAGTGAGCCAATGGGAGAGCAGCATGGTGAGGGCTGGGTGGGGATTTGTCCATAAAAGGAGTTGTGGGCGTGGCCTGGGTTGGATTGGGGGGAGGAGCTTCACTCAGCCAATCAGAGAGCAGCACGGTGAGGGTGGGGGTGGGAAATTGTCCATACAAGGAGTTGTGGGCGTGGCCTGGGTTGGATTGAGGGTGTGGCTAAGCCCGGCCAATAGGAGAGGCCTGAGAGGGGCGTGGCCTCAGACAGCCAATCCGAGAGCAGCACGGTGAGGATGGAGCTGGGATGTATCCATATAAGGAGTTGTGGGCGTGGCTTTGGATGGAGCTAAATCCAGCCAATGGGAGCTCTTGGGGGCGTGGCTTGGGGGTGGATTTAGGGCGTGGCTTCACCCAGCCAATGGGAAAGCAGTGAGATGAGGGCGTGGCTTAGAGCAGCCAATAGGAGAGGCTGGGGAAGGGGAGGAGCTTAAACTGGCCAATGAGAAGGGTGGGGCTTAAAGGAGCCAATGGGAGAGCAGAAAAGGGGAGGGGCTAACCCAAAAGAGGGCGTGGCTTCACCCAGCCAATGGGAGAGGCCTGAGGGGTGGGTGGGGATGAATGCAGCCAATGGGAGGAGCTAACCCGAAAAGTGGGCGTGGTTTCCTACAAATAATGGGTGGGGATTGAGTGGGTGTGGCCTGAGCCAGCCAATGAGCAGCCAGGAAGGGGGCGGAGCCAACAGCCCAGAAATGGGCGTGGCCTGAAGTAGAAAACACCTTTTATGGGTGTGACTCAACCATGTGGGCGTGGCCTAACCTTAACCCTTCCCCTCCCTCCGCAGCAGCGATGACGTCATCCCAGCCCCGCCCTGGCCCCGCCCCCTTCTCCAATAAACCACACCCATGACCAAATATGGACACTGGCAGAGCCTTTATTGGGGACGGGGAAGGGGCGTGGCTTGGGCGAGGTGGGCGTGGCCTGGGTGGGCGCGGTCGATATGGGCGTGGTCTGTGGTGGGCGTGGCTTCGTGTGGGCGTGGCCTGTGGTGGGCGTGGCCTCACTGCCGCTCGTAGATGATGCGCAGCAGCCTCAGGCTGGGGCCATAGCGCTGCTGCTGCCGCTGGGCCGCTTCCCGCCAGCTGGGACACCAGTACGGACCAGTTAGGACCAGTATGGACCAGTGCAGACCAGTTAGGGACCAGTACGGACCAGTAGGGACCAGTTAGGGACCAGTAGGGACCAGTTAGGGACCAGTTAGAGACCAGTATGGACCAGTTAGAAACCAGTTAGGACCAGTACGGACCAGTATTGACCAGTTAGAAACCAGTACGGACCAGTAGGGACCAGTGTGGACCAGTTAGGGACCAGTACGGACCAGTTAGAGACCAGTATGGACCAGTTAGGGACCAGTTAGAGAGCAGTAGGGACCAGTATTGACTGGTTAGAGACCAGTACGGACCAGTTAGAGACCAGTTAGACACCAGCTAGGGACCAGTATGGAGCAGTTAGAGACCAATTAGAGACCAGTTAGGACCAGTATGGACCAGTAGAGACCAGTTAGACACCAGTACGGACCAGTTAGACACCAGTAGGGACCAGTATGGACGAGTTAGACACCAGTATGGACCAGTATGGAACAGTTAGGGACCAGTTAGAGACCAGTACAGACCAGTTTGAACCAGTAGGGACCAGTATGGACCAGTTAGGGACCAGTACGGACCGGTTTGAGACCAGTATGGACCAGTTAGAGACCAGTAAGGACCAGTATGACCAGCTAGTGACCAGTACGGACCAGTAAAAACCAGTATAGACCAGTATGAACTAATCCAGACCCCCCCGTGACTCCCAGTGCTTCCTGGCTCATAAACCAGTATGGACCAGTATGGACCAGTATGGAGTGCTGTGGAGCACTGACAGCTCCGACTCGCTCCCAGTATAAACCAGTATAACCTCCCAGTCCAAACCAGTACATCCCAGTATCCCACAACTCCCCCCAATCCCCTCCCAGTTCAAACCAGTCCATCCCAGTACAAACCAGTCCCATTTAGCCTAAAATCCCCATTTTTCACCCCAAAACCTCCATTTGTTTTGCCCCAGTCCATTCCAGTATAAACCAGTATAAACCAGTCCATCCTGCTTCCCTCCCAGTATAAACCAGTCTCTCCCAGTATCTCACAGTCCCTCCCAGTTCATCCCAATCCCATCCCAGTTCCTCCCCAGTCCCCCCAGTATAAACCAGTCCCTGTCCAAGTCCATACCAGTTCCCTCCCAGTATAAACCAGTCCATCCCCAGTCTCTCCCAGTCCCTCCCAGTCAGAACCAGTCCATCCCAGTATAAACCAGTCCCTCCCAGTATCTCCCAGTCCCTCTTCCACTCCCTCCCAGTATAAACCAGTCCATCCCAGTCCACCCCAGTTCCATCCTAGTTCCATCCCAGTCCATACCAGTCCCTTTCCAAGTCCCTCCCAGTATAAACCAGTATAAACCGCTCTCTCCCAGTTCCCCTCCCAGTCCCTCCCAGTCCATCCCAATATAAACCAGTCCATCCCAGTCCCTCCCACTCCCTTTCCCAGTCTATCCCAGTCCCTCCCAGTATAAACCAGTCCCTATCCAAGTCCATCCCAGTCCCTCTCAGTCCATCCCAGTTTCTATCCCAGTCCCTCCCAGTATAAACCAGTCCATCCCAGTCCTTCCCAGTATAAACCAGTCCCTCCCAGTCCCCTCCCAGTTCCCTCCCAGTATCTCCCAGTCCATCCCAGCATAAACCAGTTCCCTCCCAGTCCCTCCCAGTATAACCCAGTATATCCCAGTTCCCTCCCAGTCCCTCCCAATATAAACCAGTCCCTCCCAGTCCCTCCCAGTCTCCATCCCAGTCCCTCCCAGTATAAACCAGTCCATCCCCAGTCTCTCCCAGTCCATCCCAGTCCCTTTCCCAATCCCTCCCAGTATAAACCAGTATAAACCAGTCCATCCCAGTATAAATCAGTCCCTCCCAGTTCCCTCCCAGTCCATCCCACTCCATCCCAGGTCCTTCCCAGTATAAACCAGTCTCTCCCAGTATCTCACAGTCCCTCCCAGTATAAACCAGGCCATCCCCAGTCCCTCCCAGTCCATCCCAGTCTAACCCAGCATATCCCAGTGCCTCCCAGTCCATCCCAGTATAAACCAGTCCATCCCAGTCCCTTTCCCAGTCCCTCCCAGTATATCCCAGTCTCTCACCGCTGTCTCACTCGTTTCCACCTATCCATGTTCTTGTAAATCAATGACGTAATCGAGGGGGCGGGGTCAAGCGCCTGGGGGCGGAGCCAAACAGAGATTACCTCATCAAATGGATGATGTAGTTGACAATGATGTCATCGAATGGGCGGGGCTTGGGAGGGGCCTGAGTGGCTTGGGGGGAATTTTGGTGTTTTTGGGAGAATTTTGGAGGAATTTTGGGGTTTTTGGGGAAATTTGGGGTTTTTGGGTTATTTGGGAGAAATTTTGGGGCTTTTTGGGAAGAAATTTGGGTTTTTTGGGAGGAATTTTGGAGTTTTTTTTCAAAATTTTGGGGTTTTTGGGGGAATTTTGGGGGTTTTAAGGGAATTTTTGGGGTTTTTGGGAGGAATTTTGGGGTTTTTCGGAGGAATTTCAGGTTTTTTGGGAGAATTTTGGAATTATTGGGGGAATTTTTGGGGTTTTTGAGAGGAATTTTGGGGTTTTTCGGAGGAATTTCGGTTTTTTTGGGAGAATTTTGGGGTTTTTTGGGAGAATTTTGGGGGTTTTGGGGGAAATTGGGGTTTTTTGGGAGAATTTTTGGATTTCTTGGGAGAATTTTGGGGTTTTTTGGGAGAATTTTGGGGGTTTTGGGGAGAATTTTGTTTTTGGGAGAAATTTTGGGGGTTTTGGGAGAATTTTGGTTTTTTTGGAGGAATTTCGTTTTTTGGGAGAATTTTGGGGTTTTTTGGGAGAATTTTGGGGGTTTTGGGGGAAATTGGGGTTTTTTGGGGAATTTTTGATTTCTTGGGAGAATTTTGGGGTTTTTTGGGGAATGGGGGTTTTGGGGAGAATTGTTTTTTGGGGAAATTGGGGGTTTTGGGAGAATTTTGGGTTTTTTTGGAGGAATTTCGGGTTTTTTGGGAGAATTTTGGGGTTTTTTGGGAGAATTTTGGGGGTTTTGGGGGAAATTTGGGTTTTTGGGAGAATTTCTGGATTTCTTGGGAGAATTTTGGGGTTTTTTGGGTGGGGGTTTTGGGGAATTTGGGTTTTTGGGGGAATTTGGGTTTTGGGGGGATGGGTTTTGGGTGAATTTTGGGCTATTTTGGGGTGGATTTTCGGGGTAACTTTAGGACATTCTGGGATGGATTTTTGGGCTAAATTTGAGCTAAATTTTGGGCTTTTTTGGGTAAATCTCTCACCATCTCAGGGCTGTCAGAGCTCTCGTCAGCCCCAGCAGGGAGAGGAGATTTTGGGGGAATTTTGGGCTATTTTGGGGTGGATTTTTGGGGGTTTTGTGGTAAAATTCTGGGGGTTTTGGGGTAAAACTTTGGGGTTTTTGGGATGAATTTTGGGGTGAATTTTGGGGTTTTTTGGGGTAAATTTTTGGTAGTTTTGGGGTGAAATTTGGGTTTTTGGATGAATTGTTTTGGTATTTTGGGTGAATTTTGACAATTTTTGGGATGAATTTTGGGCTATTTTGGGGTGGATTTTTGGTGGATTTTGGGGTGAATTTTGGGGTTTTTTGGGTAAATTTTTGGTAGTTTTGGGGTGAAATTTAGGTTTTTTGGATGAATTTTTTAGTATTTTGGGTGAATTTTGACAATTTTTGGGATGAATTTTGGGCTATTTTGGGGGGTTTTGGGTGGAATTTTTGGGTTTTTGGGGTAAACCTTTGGGCTATTTTGGGATGAATTTTGGGGGTTTTGGGGTGAATTTTGGGGTTTTTGGGGTAAATTTTTGGTAGTTTTGGGTGAAATTTGGGGTTTTTGGATGAATTTTTTGGTATTTTGGGTGAATTTTGACAATTTTTGGGATGAATTTTGGGCTATTTTGGGGTGGATTTTTGGTGGATTTTGGGGTGAATTTTGGGGTTTTTTGGGAAATTTTTGGTAGTTTTGGGGTGAAATTTAGGTTTTTTGGTGATTTTTTGTATTTTGGGTGAATTTTGACAATTTTTGGGTGAATTTTGGGCATTTTGGGGTGGTTTTTGGCTATTTTGGGAATTCTGGGATGCTTTGGGCTATTTTGGGGTGGATTTTTGGGGTGACTTTGGGACATTCTGGGATGGATTTTTGGGCTATTTTAGGATAAATTTTGGGTAATTTTGGGATTTTCTCTCACCATCTCAGGACTGTCAGAGCTCTCATCAGGCCCAGCGAGGAGAGAGAGATTTTGGGGGAATTTTGGGCTATTTTGGGATGGATTTTTGGGATAAATTTGGGATTTTTGGGGTGGATTTTTAGGATATTTTGGGACATTCAGAGATAGATTTTTAGGGATACTTTTGGGCTATTTTGGGATATTCTGGGATGCATTTCTGTGCTATTTTGGGGTGGATTTTTGGGGTAACTTTGGGACATTCTGGGATGGATTTTTGGGCTATTTCAGGATAAATTTTGGGTGATTTTTGGGTAAGTTTCTCACCGTCTCAGGACTCTCACTGCTCTCGTCAGGCCCCAGCGGGGTTGGCACTCTGGGGGTCACAGCTGGGCTGGGGGGAGGCAACTGCAGCACATCGTCTGCCTTGGGCGGAGCCTGACCAGTACAGACCAGTATGGACCAGTTAGAACCGGTTAGAACCGACAGGGATCAATACCGATTGACACCGATCAATACCGATCCATACGGATCAATACAGATCAGTAGGGATTGATACAGATCAATATGGAGCAATAGAAACCAGCACAGACCATCACCAGTATGGACCAGTTAGAGCTGGCAGGGATTGATACCAATCGATACCGATTGATACGGATCAATATGTATCGATACGGATCAATATGGAGCAATAGAAACCAGTACAGACCAGTACAGATCAGTATGGACCAGTTAGAACCAGTAGGGATCAACACCGATCAATACAGATCAATAGGGATCAATATGGCTCAACACGGATCAATATGCATCAATACGGATCAATAGAAACCAGTATGGATCAATATGGATCAATATGGATCGATAGAAACCAGTGTGGATCAATAGAAACTACTGTGGATCAATATGGGTTAATAGATACCAATGTGGATCAATATGGATCAATATGAATCAACAGAACCAATATGGATCAATAGATACCAATATGGATCCATAGAAACCAGTATGGATCAATATGGATCAACAGAAACCAATGTGGGTCAATATGGATCAATATGGATGAATACAAACCAATATGGATCGATAGAAACCAATATGGATCAATATGGATCAACACAAACCAATATGGATCAATAGATACCAGTGTGGATCAATATGGATCAATAGAAACCAATATTGATTAATATGGATGAATAGAAACTAATATGGATGAATAGAAACCAATATGGATCAATATGGATCAACACAAACCAATATGGATCAATAGATACCAGTGTGGATCAATATGGATCAATAGAAACCAATATTGATTAATATGGATGAATAGAAACTAATATGGATGAATAGAAACCAATATGGATCAATATGAACCAATGAGGATGAATAGAAACCAATATGGATCAATATGGATCAACACGGATCAACACAAACCAATATGGATCAATAGACACCAGTGTGGATCAATATGGATCAATAGAAACCAATATTGATCAATATAGATGAATAGAAACTAATATGGATGAATAGAAACCAATACGGATCAATATGGATCAATGTGAATTAGCAGAAACCGATATGGATCAACATGGATCAATATGGATCAATATGGATCAATGTGGATGAATAGAAACCAATAGGGATCAATATGGATCGACAGAAACCAATAGGGATCAATAGAAACCAGTGTGGATTGATAGAAACCAATATGGACCAATATGGATCAATATGGATCGACAGAAACCAATAGGGATCAATAGAAACCAGTGTGGATTGATAGAAACCAATATGGATCAATATGGATCAATAAAAACCCCAAAACCAGTATAGACCAGTTCCCTCCCAGTCATTCCCAGTCTATCCCAGTATAAACCAGTCCCATTTTTAACCCTAAAATCCCCATTTTTAACCCTAAAATCCCCATTTTTCACCCCAAAACCACGCGGTTTTTTGCCCCCAGTTCCTCCCAGTTCCTCCCAGTACAAACCAGTTTATCCCAGTGCCCTCCCAGTATAACCCAGTGCCATTTTCCCCCATAAAAATCCCCATTTTTCACCCCAAAATCCCCATTTTTCACCCTAAAATCCCCATTTTTCCCCCTAAAACCACGCGGTTTTTTGCCCCTGGCCCCTCCCAGTTCCATCCCAGTATAAACCAGTTTATCCCAGTGCCCTCCCAGTCATTCCCAGTATAACCCAGTGCCATTTTCCCCCATAAAAATCCTCATTTTTCACCCCAAAATCCCCATTTTTCCCCCTAAAACCACGCGGTTTTTTGCTCCCGGTCCCTCCCAGTCCCTCCCAGTCCCTCCCAGTTTGCTCCCAGTACAAACCAGTACATCCCAAATCCCTCCCAGCATAAACCAGTACATCCCAGTCCCATTATCCTCTCTAAAACTCCCATTTCCACCCTAAAATCCCCATTTTTCACCCCAAACCCATGCGGTTTTTTGCTCCCAGTCCCTCCCAGTATAAACCAGTTCATCCCAGTTCCCTCCCAGTCATTCCCAGTCTATCCCAGTATAAACCAGTTCCCATTTTTAACCCCAAAACTCCCATTTTTCCCCCCTAGAATCCCCATTTTTCACCCCAAAATCCCCATTTTTCACCTTAAACCCACGCGGTTTTTTGCCCCCAGCCCCTCCCAGTTTGCTCCCAGTATAAACCAGTTTATCCAAATGCCCTCCCAGCATAAACCAGTATATCCCAGTCCCATTTTCCCCCCTAAAACTCCCATTTTTGGCCCTAAAATCCCCATTTTTCACCCTAAAACCACACGGTTTTTTGCCCCCAGTCCCTCCCAGTCCCTCCCAGTATAAACCAGTTCTTTCCCAGTTCCTCCCAGTGCTGTTTTTAACCCCGAAACTCCCATTTTCCCCCCTAAAATCCCCATTTTCACCCTAAAATCCCCGTTTTTCACCCTAAAACCACGCGGTTTTTTGCCCCAGCCCCTCCCAGTCCCTCCCAGTATAAACCAGTTCATCCCAGTTCCCTCCCAGTCATTCCCAGTATATCCCAGTATAAACCAGTCCCATTTTCCCCCTAAAACTCCCATTTTTGGCCCTAAAATCCCCATTTTTCCCCCTAAAACCACGCGGTTTTTTGCCCCCGCCCCTCCCAGTCCCTCCCAGTATAAACCAGTTCATCCCAGTGCCCTCCCAGTCCCTCCCACTCTATCCCAGTTCCTCCCAGTCCCATTTTTAACCCTAAAACTCCCATTTTCCCCCTAAAATCCCCATTTTTGGCCCTAAAATCCCCGTTTTTCACCCTAAAACCACATGTTTTTTGCCCCCAGTCCCTCCCAGTATAAACCAGTTCTTCCCCAGTTCCTCCCAGTGCTGTTTTTAACCCTAAACCTCCCATTTTTCCCCCCTAAAATCCCCATTTTTCACCCTAAAATCCCCATTTTTCCCCCTAAAACCACGCGGTTTTTTGCCCCCAGCCCCTCCCAGTCCCTCCCAGTTTGCTCCCAGTATAAACCAGTTTATCCAAATGCCCTCCCAGTCATTCCCAGTCTATCCCAGTATAAACCAGTCCCATTTTGCCCCCTAAAACTCCCATTTTTGGCCCTAAAATCCCCATTTTTGGCCCTAAAATCCCCATTTTTCCCCCTAAAACCACGCGGTTTTTTGCCCCCCCCAGTCCCTCCCAGTATAAACCAGTTTATCCCAGTGGCTCACGGGCGGGGCAGGGCTGGGGTTGGCGGGGCAGTGGCCGATCCAGGCGCGGCACACCGGGTACAGAGGAGTTCCTGCTGGGAACTGAGCCAGCTCAACGCTGCGGTCGAACAGCCGGATCACGAAGGAGTCTGGGGGAAAAAATATCGAAAATTAACCCAAAATTAGCTCAAATTTTAGCTCAAAAATTTTAAAAAATCGGCTGAAAAATTAGTGTAAAAATAGAAAAAAAATCAGCCAAAAATCGCCCCAGAAATGCCAAAAAATCAGCCCAAAATCAGCCCAAAAACCAGCCCAAAATCAGCCCAAAAATCAGCCTAAAATCCCTAAAAATCAGCCCAAAATCCCTAAAAAATCAGCCCAAAATCCCTAAAAAATCAGCCCCAAAATCCCTAAAAAATCAGTCTAAAATCCCTAAAAAATCAGCCCCAAAATCCCAAAATTTCAGCCCAAAAATGACCCAAAGCTCAACACTGCGGTCGAACAGCCGGATCACGAAGGAGTCTGGGGGGAAAAATATTAAAATTTAACCCAAAATTAGCTCAATTTTTAGCTCAAAAATTAGAAAAAAAACCAGCCCAGAAACCCCAAAAGTTACCCCAAAAAATAAAAACAAAAATCAGTCAAAAAAAGAAAAAAATCGCCCCAGAAATGCCAAAAAATCAACCCAAAATCAGCCCAAAAATCAGCCTAAAATCCCTAAAAAATCAGTCTAAAATCCCTAAAAAATCAGCCCAAAATTTCAGCCCCTAAATCCCTAAAAAATCAGCCCAAAATCCCTAAAAAATCAACCCAAAATCCCTAAAAAATCAGCCCCAAAATCCCTAAAATATCAGCCTAAAATCCCTAAATTTCAGCCCAAAATCCCTAAAAACTCAGCCCCAAAATCCCTAAAAAATCAGCCCAAAATCCCAAAAATCAGCCCCAAAATCCCTAAAAAATCAGCCCAAAATCCCAAAAATTAGCCCCAAAATCCCTAAAAACTCAGCCCCAAAATCCCTAAAAAATCAGCCCAAAATCCCAAAAATCAGCCCCAAAATCCCTAAAAAATCAGCCCAAAATCCCAAAAATTAGCCCCAAAATCCCTAAAAAATCAGCCCGAAAATCCCTAAAAAATCAGCCTAAAATCCCAAAATTTCAGCCCCAAAATCCCTAAAATTTAAGCCCCAAAATCCCAAAAATCATCCCAGAAATCCCTAAAAAATCAGCCCCAAAATCCCTAAAAAATCAGCCCCAAAATCCCTAAAAAATCAGCCCCAAAATCCCTAAAAAATCAGCCCAAAATCCCTAAAAAATCAGCCCCAAAATCCCTAAAAAATCAGCCCCAAAATCCCTAAAAAATCAGCCTAAAATCCCAAAATTTCAGCCCCAAAATCCCAAAATTTCAGCCCAAAAGCCCTAAATTTCAGCCCAAACTCCCCAAACATTGGGATTTAGGCTCAGAATTCCCAATTTTTAGCTCAGAATGCCAAGAATTTTGGGAATTTGGGAAATTTCGGGTCTGAGGTCAAATTTGGGTTCAGAATTCCCAAATTTTGGGCTCCAAATTCTCAATTTTTGGATATAAAATCCCCAATTTTTGCCTTAAAATCCCCAAATTTTCACTCAGATTCCCCAAATTTCCATCTGAAATTTGGGAATTTTGGGGAATTTTGGGAATTTGGGAAATTTTGGATCTCAGGTCAAATTTTTGAGTAAAAAATCCCAATTTTGGGCTCCAAATTCTCAATTTTTTGCCTTAAAATCCCCAAATTTTCACTTAAAATCCCCAAATTTTCGCTCAGATTCCCCAAATTTCCACATGGAATTTGGGAATTTTGGGAAATTTTGGGAATTTGGGAAATTTTGGGTCTCAGGTCAAATTTTTGAGTAAAAAATCCCAATTTTGGGCTCCAAATTCTCAATTTTTTGCCTTAAAATCCCCAAATTTTCACTTAAAATCCCCAAATTTTCGCTCAGATTCCCCAAATTCCCATCTGGAATTTGGGAATTTTTGGGAATTTTGGGTCTGAGGTCAAATTTGGGCTCAGAATTCCCAATTTTGAGCTCAAAATTCCCAATTTTGGGTCACAATTCCCAATTTTGAGCTCAAAATCTTCCAACTTTTGCCTTCAAATCCTCAATATTTGCCTTAAAATCCCTAAATTTTCACTCAGATTCCCCAAATTTCCACCTGGAATTTGGGAATTTTGGGAAATTTTGGGAATTTGGGAAATTTTGGGTCTGAGGTCAAATTTTTGAGTAAAAAAATCCAATTTTGGGCTCAAAATCCTCAATTTTTTGATTTAAAATCCCCAATTTTTGCCTTAAAATCCCTAAATTTTCACTCAGATTCCCCAAATTTCCACCTGGAATTTGGGAATTTTGGGAAATTTCAGGAATTTGGGAAATTTTGGGTCTCGGGATCAAATTTTTGAGTAAAAAAATCCCAATTTTGGGCTCCAAATCCTCAATTTTTGCCTTAAAATCCCCAAATTTTCACTTAAAATCCCCAAATTTTCGCTCAGATTCCCCAAATTCCCACCTGGAATTTGGGAATTTTTGGGAATTTTGGGTCTGAGGTCAAATTTGGGCTCAGAATTCCCAATTTTGAGCTCAAAATTCCCAATTTTGGGTCACAATTCCCAATTTTGAGCTCAAAATCTTCCAATTTTTGCCTCCAAATCCCCAATATTTGCCTTAAAATCCCTAAATTTTCACTCAGATTCCCCAAATTTCCACATGGAATTTGGGAATTTTGGGAAATTTTGGGAATTTGGGAAATTTTGGGTCTGAGGTCAAATTTTTGAGTAAAAAATCCCAATTTTGGGCTCCAAATTCTCAATTTTTTGCCTATAAAATCCCCAAATTTTTCCCTTAAAATCCCCAAATTTTCACTCAGATTCCCCAAATTTCGCACATGGAATTTGGGAATTTTTGGGAATTTGGGGAATTTTGGGAATTTCTCACTCTGTTTTTGGGGAGGAGTCTCCAGCCCCTCCCCCCTCCTCCGGCGCTTCTTCCTTCTCTGCTGAGGAAACTTCCCAGGAGGCCTGCAGAGAAAATGGGGAATTTTGGGGAATTTTGGGAATTTTGGGGAGTTTTGGGAATTTTTGAGGAGACTTGAGGGGATTTTGGGGGAACTTTTGGGGAAATTTTGGGGGAATTTTTGGGAAATTATGGGAATTTTTAGGGATTTTGGGGGAATTTTGGGGGATTTTTGGACATTTGGGGGGAATTTTTGGGAACTTTGGGGGAATTTTGGGGTTTTGAGAGAATTTTTTGGGAATTTTGGGTGAAATTTTGGAATAATTTTTGGGGAATTATAGGAATTTTTAGGGAATTTGGGGATTTTTGGGAATTTTGGAGATTTTTGGGAACTTTTGGAGATTTTAGGGGTTTTGAGGGGATTTTGGGAACTTTGGGGGATTTTTGGGACTTTTGGGTGAAATTTTGAGGAATTTTGGGGGAATTTGGGGATTTTTGGGAATTTTTTGGGAACTCTGGGGAATTTTTGGACATTTGGGGAGAATTTTGGGGGAATTTCTGGGGAATTTTTTGGGAATTATAGGAATTTTTTTTGAATTTTGGGGACTTGGAATTTTTGGGAACTTTGGGAATTTGGAGGGATTTTGGGGAATTTTTTGGGAATTTTGGGGAAATTTCTGGGAATTTTTTTTGATTTTGGGGGAATTTTTGGAGATTTTATGGGGTTTTGAGGTGATTTTTGGGGGATTTTTGGGAATTTTTGAGGTTTTGGGAATTTTGGGGGAATTTTTGGGAATTTTGGGTGAAAGTTTGGAGGAATTTTTTGGGAATTATAGGAATTTTCAGGGAATTTGGGGATTTTTGGGAATTTTTTGGGAATTTTGGGACATTTGGGGGAATTTTTGGGGAACTTTGGGAATTTTCAGGGAATTTTTGGGGATTTTTTGAGATTTTGGGGGAATTTTGGGAATTTTTGGGAACTTTTGGGAATTTTGGGAGAATTTTTGGAGATTTTGGGGGAATTTTTGGAGATTTTATGGGGTTTTGAGGTAATTTTTGGGGGATTTTTGGGAATTTTTGAGGATTTTTGGGAACTTTGGGGGAAGTTTTGGGGAATTTTGGAGGGATTAAAGGAGATTTTGGGAGATTTTTGGGAAATTTTTTTAGAATTTTTTGGGAATTTTGGGGAATTTTTGGAGATTTTGGGGGAATTTTTGGGGAATTTTGGGGAATTTTTAGGGATTTTTTGGGGGATTTTCAGACATTTTTGGGGAATTTTTGGGAACTTTGGGGAATTTGGAGGGATTTTGGGGAATTTTTTTTGGAAATTTCTGGGGAATTTTGGGGGAATTTTTAGAGATTTTATGGGGTTTTGAGGTGTTTTTGGGGGAATTTTGGGAGATTTTGGGGGATTTTTGAGGATTTGGGAATTTTGGGGGAATTTTTTGAGAATTTTGCGGGAATTTTTGGGAATTTCGGGTGAAATTTTGGGGGAATTTTTTGGGAATTATGGGAATTTTTAGGGAATTTTTTTTGGATTTTTGGACATTTTAGGGTAATTTTTGGGAACTTTGGGGAATTTAGAGAGATTTTGGGGAATTTTTTGGGAATTTTTGGGAAATTTGTGGGAATTTTTTTGGAATTTTGGGGGAATTTTTGGAGATTTTATGGGGTTTTGAGGTGATTTTTGGGAGAATTTTGGGGAATTTTGGGGAAATTTTTGGGACTTTTGGGTGAAATTTTGGGGGAATTTTTTGGGAATTATAGGAATTTTTAGGGAATTTTGAGGATTTTTGGGGAATTTTTTTTGATTTTTGGACATTTTGGGGGAATTTTTGCAAACTTTGGGGGAATTTTGGTGGATTTTTGAGAATTTTTTTGGAATTTTTGGTGGATTTTTGTGGGAATTTTGGGAAATTTTGGGAAATTTTTAGGGAATTTTGGGAATTTTTGGAGATTTTGGGGAAATTTTAGGGGAATTTTTGGGAATTTTTTTTAATTTTTGGAGATTTTTATGGGGTTTTGAGGGGATTTTTGGGGGAGTTTTAGGAATTTTTGGGAGTTTTTGGGGAATTTTTTAGATTTTGGGGGAATTTTTTTTTGAATTTTAGGAAATTTTGGGAAATTTGGGTGAAATTTTGGGGGAATTTGGGGGATTTGGGGGGATTTTTGGAGATTTTGGGGAATATTGGGGAATTTTTGGGGGAATTTTTGGGACTTTTGGGTGAAATTTTGAGGGAATTTTTGGGGAATTCTGGGAAATTTTTTTGAATTTTTGGAGATTTCAGCGGAAATTTTGGGGATATTTGGGATATTTTTGGGAATTTTGGGAATTTTTGGGGAATTTGGGGGAATTTTGGAGATTTTTGGAGGAAATTTTGGGGGGTGAATTTGGGAAATTTGGAGAAATTTTGGGGAATTTTGGGGGATTTTTGGGAATTTGAGAAAATTTTGGGGAATTTTTGGGATCTTGGGAAGATTTAGGTGGAATTTTTGGGGGTTTTGGGGAATTTTGGGAATTTTAGGAAGAATTTGGGAACTTTAGGAGGAATTTGGGTAATTTTAGGGAATTTTTGGGAATTTCAGGGATTTTTGTGGATTTTGGGGAATTTTCGGTGATTTTTTTTGGGAATTTGAGGAAGATTTGGGGGAATTTTGGGAAATTTTAGAGAAAATTTTAGGAATTTTTGGGTCTCACCTCTTTCCAGGAGCAGTGGGTGAAGTCTCCCTGCAAAAAAAATTGGGAATTTTGGGGATTTTTGGGGAAATTTTGGGGAATTTTTGGGGAAATTTTGGGGATTTTTTCCTTACTTGGTCTGAGGATCTCCAGGTGTTTTTCCAGCTTCTTCTTCCAGAGATTCCCTGGAAAAAAAAATCCCAAAATTTGGGAGAATTCAAAAAAATTTGGGAATTCCCAAATTCCAAAATCCTGAAAAATTAAAAAAACAAACAAACAAAGAATCCCCAAAAATTTGGAGTTTTTACTGCAAAAAATACATTAAAAATCCCTAAAAAGTCAATTTAAATTCAACCCCAAAAGGGTTTCTGGGAAAAATCCTAAAATTTGGGAAAATCCCCCAAAATTTTGGGAATTCCTAAATTCCAAAATCAAAAAAACATTTTAAAAAAAATCCAAAAAACCCAAAAATCCCCCAAAATTTTCCATTTAAATCCCAAAAAAACCCAAAAAATTCCATAAAAATTCCCAAAATTCCCCAAATCCATCCCAATCAATTTTGGGATTTCCCATCCTAAACTTGGAGATTCCTAATCCCCAAAATTCCCAAAAATTCCACCCAAAATTCCATTTAAATTCCAAAAAAATCCAACTGAAATTCCAAAAAAATCCCAATGAAATTCCCAAAATTTCTCCCAAAATTCCCTTAAAAATTCAATTTAAAACCCAAAAAAATCCCCAAAAATTTCCATTTAAATTCCCAAAACTCCCAAATCCATCCCAAATAAGTTTTTGGTCCCAAATCCCAATTTTAGGTCCCAAATTTCCTAAATTTTTGGTCATCAATTCCAAATTTTGGAGCACAAATTCCAAATTTTCCATCATAATTCCCAAATTTTTGCTCCCAAAGCCCAAATTTTTGATTCCTAATCCCAAAATTCCCCCAAAAATTGCATTTAAATCCCCAAAAAATACAAATTAAATTCCCCACCAACCCAAGAAAAACCCCATTTACATTCCCAAAAAAACCCCATTTACATTCCCAAAATTTCCCCCAAAATTCCCTCAAAAATTCCATTTAAAATCCCAAAAAATCCCATTTAAATCCCCCAAAAAAACCCCAAAAAATCCCATTTAAATCCCAAAAAAAATCCCAAAAATCCCATTTAAATTCCCAAAACTCCCAAATCCATCCCAAATAAATTTTTGGTCCCAAATCCCAAATTTTTGGTCCCAAATCCCAAATTTTTCGTCATACTTCCCAAATTTTCGGTGCAAAATCCCAAATTTCAGGATCCCAATCCCAAATTTTCGGATCCAAATCCCCAAATTTTAGGTCCCAAATCCCAAATCTCCTAAATTTTTGGTCATAAATCCCAAATTTTGGGGCACAAATTCCAAATTTTCTGTCATAATTCCCAAATTTTTGCTGCCAAATCCCAAATTTTTGCTCCCAAATCCCAATTTTTCAATCCCAAATCCCAAATTTTTGCTCCCAAATCCCAAATTTTTGATTCCTAATCCCAAAATTCCCCCAAAATTCCCCTAAAAATTGCATTTCAATCCCCAAAAAATACAAATCAAATTCCCCACCAACCCAAGAAAAACCCCATTTACATTCCCAAAAAAAACCCTATTTACATTCCCAAAATTCCCCCCCAAAATCCCCTCAAAAATTCCATTTAAAATCCAAAAAAATCCCATTTAAATCCCCTCCCAAAAATCCCTTAACCCCAAAAAACCCCAAAAATCCCATTTAAATTCCCAAAACTCCCAAATCCATCCCAAATAAATTTTTGCTCCCAAAATCCCAATTTTGTGCTCCCAAATCCCAAATTTTGGGTCCCAAAATCCCAATTTTCTCCCACCTGGGGTTCCCATTTCCTCTCTGCAGCAGTTGCTCCAGAACTGAATCCAAACGGCGCCGAGCAGCTCCAGGGTCCAGCTCTGGGAATTTGGGAATTTTGGGGAATTTTTACGAGAATTTTTGGAATTTTAGGAGAATATTTGGGATTTTTTGAGGGATTTTTGAGGATTTTTTTTAGATTTTAAAGGATTTTTGGGGGATTTTTCAGGATTTTTCGGGAATTTTTACAGATTTTTTTGGAGATTTTTGAGGATTCTTTTGAGATTTTAAAGGATTTTTTTGGGGTTTTTAAGGATTTTTAGGGATATTTAAGGATTTTTTTGGGAGATTTTAAAGAAATTTTTTTTGACTTTTAAGGATTTTTTTGGGATTTTTAAGGATTTCTAGGAGATTTTTAAGGATTTTTCTGAGATTTTTAAGGATTTTTTTGGGATTTTCAAGGATTTTTTTGGATTTTTAAGAAATTTTTTTTGAGACTTCTAAGGATTATTTTAGGGACTTTTAGGGATTTTTTTTTGTTGGTTTAATTTTCAGGATTTCCTTTGGATTTTTTGGGGGGGGTTTCCTGGGAATTTGGAGTAATTTTTGTGGGATTTGGGGTAATTTTAGGAATTTTTGGGGGAATTTTTATGGATATTTTGGGGAATTTTGGGGGGATTTTAGGTGAAATTTTGAAGGAATTTCTTGGAGTTTGGAGGAATTTTTTGGAGAAATTTTAGGGACTTTGCAGGGAGACTTTAAGGAATTTTTGAGGATTTTTTGGGTAACTGGGACATTTTTAAATTTAATTTTTGGGGGTTTTTTTCGTAATTTTCAGGGATTTTTAAATTTATTTTTGGGGGGTTTTTTTGAGCATTTTGGAGATTTTTGAAGGAATTTTTGGGGATTTTGGGGTTCCAGGCAGCGCTGAGCAGCTCCGGGGTCCAGCTCTGGGAATTTGGGGAATTTCTGGGATTTTTAGGAGAATTTTTGGGATTTTTGAGAATTTTTGGGGGATTTTTAAAATTTTTTTGAGAAGTCTTCCACAGTTTATTGTGAATTTTGGGGAATTTTCAGAGAATTGTTGGTGAATTGTTGGGAATTCCTAGGAATTTTGGAGAGTTTGAGGAATTTTTAGCATTTTAAATGAAATTTTAAAGGATTTTTTGAGGGGATTTTTTGGGGGGACTGTTTGGTAAAATTCTGGGGAATTTTTAAGGAATTTTTGGGGAATTTTTCGAGTATTTCTGGGGATTTAGGGGCCCTAGGGTTGAGTTCTGCGGGAATTTTTGGGGTTTTTTGAGGAATTTTGGGGGAATTTTGGGCAATTTGGGGGAGATGTGGAGTTTTGGGGATTTCAGGAGGGATTTGGGGGTAGATTTGGAAATTTCGGGGAATTTGGGGGGATTTAGAGGGGAATTTGAAAGAGTTTTGGGATTTTTTTTTTTGGCGGGGGAGGTTACGAGAATTTTGGGGAATTTAAGTGGATTTTGGAGAGTTTGGGGAACTTGGGAGGATTTGTGGGGAAATTTTGGGGACTTTTTTTTTTAATTTGGGGGGAATTTTTGGAATTTGGGGGTTCCAAGGGGAATTTTGGGGGAGTTTTAAGGATTTTTGGCAATTTTGGGGAGAGATTTGGGGTGTTGTGCAAATTTTTAGGGAATTTGTGGAGAATTTGGGAGTTCCGGGGGTGAAATTTCGATAGAATTTAGGAAGTCCAGGGAGAAATTCGGGATTTTTTGGGGCGATTTAGGGGAATTTGGAGAATCCCAGAGAGAACCTTGAGGGATTTGGGGGAAATCGCGAAGTCCTGGGAGGATTTGGGAGAATTTTGGGAGATTCCAGAGGGAATTTTGGGGGATCCCGGGTGGGATTTTGGAGGATTTGGGGGAATTTTGGGGGGAATTTTGGGGGAATTTGGGGACTTTTGGGGGATTTTGGACTCACCTGCCTTCTCCACCTTCACCTTCGCGGCCATCATGGCTCCTGGAGAACCTCTGGGGCCTGAGAGGGGTGGGGGAGTCATTTAGGAAACACCAAATCCCCCGAAAAACCCCAAAATCCCAAAAAAAACCCCAAAATTCCCTCAAAAAACCCCAAAATCCGCCGCTCTCCCTCACCGCCTCCCTCAGCGCTGCCGCTTCCCGCCTTCCGCCGCCGCAGCTTCCCATTGGTGGCCTCGCCTGTCAATCACCGGCGACAACCAATCAGCGGGCGAGGATGGGGCGGTTGGAGCTTTTTGACTACGACTCCCGTCGTGCCCCGCGGCACCATAGAGCGCCATTAATGCCGGGCATACAACTCCCGTCATGCCCCGCGGCCCCATTGAGAGCTGTTGTGTGGAGCATACAACTCCCGTCATGCCCTGCGGCCCCATTCAGCTCAATGGGCGCCATGACTACAGCTCCCATCATGCTTCGCGCCCCACAGGACTCTATTTTCGGGCCTGTCATTCCCGTCAGGCCACGCAGCCCCACGGATTTCCCCCAAAGTCCCCCCAGACCCGTAAATGCCCAAAAATCCCTTCCCAGACCTCCAGCAGCCCCCCAGCATCCCTAATTCCTCCCCAGTTGCCCCGCAGGATCTCCCAAGTGTTCCAACCTCCTGCCCAGCCCCACAGAGCCTCATTAAAGCCACTACTGGGCCTACAACTCCCGTCATCCCCCGCGCCCCACGGAGGCCCCGTAGATCTGAGACCGCAGCTTCCCAAATGCCGTCTGACCCCAAAGTTCCCCCCAAGTGCCTTTTGAGGATCTGTTAAATGGCCTCTCTGGCCCATAAGTGGCCTTTCGGACTCGCCAGTGCCCCCCTAGACCCTCAGGTTCTCCGTCGGAGCGACTTTCGGTTCTACAACTCCCATCATCCACCGCGGCGCCCCATAGAGCCTCCCTCTTAGCCTACAACTCCCATCACGCCCCGCGCCGCCCGTAGCCCAGCATTGCCGCCCCGCCCCTTCCCGCACTACAACTCCCGTGATGCCCCGCGGCGGTTTTGGCGCGCTTTTCGCTCTCCTCTCACGGCCCGCCGGCCATGATGGCGGAGGCTCTGAGGCGATGGCTCCGGGAGGAGATGGAGGCGCCGCCCGCCGCCGTTCCTTCCCAGGCGACTCTCCGCAGGTCGGGACAGCCCGGAAAACCCAGCGGGAGCAGCCTGGGGCGAAGAGGGGTCTGGGGTCTTCGGGGGGCCGTGGTTGGGGATCCCCCGGAGCATCATCTGAGGGGGTTTGGGGGTCCTGAGGGGTTTTGGGGTTCCTTTAGGGGTCCTGAGGGGTTTTGGGGTACTTTTGGGGGGTTTTGGGGGGAATTTGGGGATCCTGAGGGGATTTGGGGGTCCTTTTGGGGGGTCCTGAGGGGTTTTGGGGTCCCTTTAGGGGTCCTGAGGGGTTTTGGGGTACTTTCGAGGGGTTTTGGGGGGAATTTGGGGATCCTGAGGGGATTTGGGGGTCCTTTTGGGGGGTCCTGAGGGGTTTTGGGGTCCCTTTAGGGGTCCTGAGGGGATGTTGGTGTCCCTTTGAGAGGTCCTGGGGGGAATTTGGGGGATCCTGAGGGGGTTTGGGGAGTCCTGAGGAGGTTTTGGTGTCTCTTTAAAGGATCCTGAGGGGATTTGGGGTTCCTCTGAGGGAAAGGTCCTGAGGGGATTTTAGGGTCCCTCTGGGGCAATTTATGGGATTCTGAGTGGGTTTTGGGGTTCCTCTGATGGATTTTGGGGTCCTTTGGGGCTCCTGAGGGGAATTTGGGAGATCCTGAGGGGATTTTGGGGTCCTTTGGGGGGTTTTGGGGATCCTGAGGGTTTTTGGGGTTCCTTTGAGGGGTTTGAAGGCTCCTGAGGGGATTTTAGGGTCCCTTTGGGGGGTTTTGGTGATCCTGAGGGGATTTTAGGGTTCCCTTGGGGGGTTTTAGGGTCCTTTGGGGGGTCCTGAGGGGAATTTGGGAGATCCTGAGGGGTTTTTGGGGTTCCTTTGGGGGTCTTGGGGGGATTTTGGGGGATCCTGAGGGGATTTTGGGGGATCCTGAGGGGGTTTTGGGGTCCCTTTGGGGAGTTTAGGGGATCCTGAGGGTTTTTGGGGTTCTTTTGAGGGGTTTGAAGTGTCCTGAGGGGATTTTAGGGTCCCTCTGGGGCAATTTATGGGATTCTGAGTGGGTTTTGAGGTTCCATTGAGGGATTTTGGGATCCTTTGGGGGATCTTGGGGGGAATTTAGGAGATCCTGAGGGGATTTTGGGGTCCTGAGTGGTTTTTAGGGGATTCTTAGCAGGATTTTGGGGTCCTTCTGGGGGATTTGGGGGGTTTAGGGGATCCTGAGGGGAATTTAGGGGATCCTGAGGGGATTTTGGGGTCCCTTTGGGGGGTTTTGGTGATCCTGAGGGGATTTTAGGGTTCCTTTGGGGAGTCCTGGGGGGAATTTAGGGGATCCTGAGTGGGTTTTGGGGTTCCATTGAGGGATTTTGGGGTCCTTTGGGGGTCCTGAGGGGAATTTGGGAGATCCTGAGGGGATTTTGGGATCCTTTGGGGCTCCTGAGGGGAATTTGGGGGATCCTGAGGGGATTTTGGGGTCCTGAGTGGGTTTTAGGGGATTCTTAGTGGGATTTTGGGTTTCTTTGGGGGGGGGGTTGGGGGGATTTAGGGGATCCTGAGGGTTTTTGGGGTTCCTCTGAGGGGTTTGAAGGCTCCTGAGCGGGTTTTAGGGTCCCTTTGGGGGGTTTTGGGGCCTTTGGGATTTTGGGGTCCCTTTGGGGGTTTTGGGGATCCTGAGGGGATTTTAGGGTTCCCTTGGGGGGTTTTAGGGTCCTTTGGGGGGTCCTGAGGGGAATTTGGGAGATCCTGAGGGGTTTTTGGGGTCCTTTGGGGCTCCTGAGGGGAATTTAGGAGATCCTGAGGGGGATTTTGGGGTCCTGAGTGGGTTTTAGGGGATTCTTAGTGGGGTTTTGGGGTCCTTCTGGGGGATTTGGGGGGATTTAGGGGATCCTGAGGGGATTTTGGTGTCCTTTTGGGGAGTTTTGGGGATCCTGAGGGGATTTTAGGGTCTCTTTGGGGGGTCCTGGGGGCAATTTATGGGATTCTGAGTGGGTTTTGGGGTTCCTCTGATGGATTTTGGGGTCCTTTGGGGGTCCTGAGGGGAATTTGGGGTCCTTTGGGGGGTTTTGGGGATCCTGAGGGTTTTTGGGGTTCCTCTGAGGGGTTTGAAGGCTCCTGAGGGGGTTTTAGGGTCCCTTTGGGGGGTTTTGGGGATCCTGAGGGGATTTTAGGGTCCCTTTGGGGGATTTTGGGGGCAATTTAGGGGATTCTGAGTGGGTTTTGGGGTTCCTTCTGGGGGATTTGGGGGTCCTGAGGGGATTTGGGGGGATTTAGGGGATCCTGAGGGGACTTTAGGGGATCCTGAGGGGATTTTAGGGTTCCTTTGGGGAGTCCTGGGGGGAATTTAGGGGATCCTGAGTGGGTTTTGGGGTTCCATTGAGGGATTTTGGGGTCCTTTGGGGGGTCTTGGGGGGATTTAGGAGATCCTGAGGGTTTTTTGGGGTCCTCTGGGGGTCCTGAGTGGGTTTTAGGGGATTCTTAGTGGGGTTTTGGGGTCCTTCTGGGGGATTTGGGGGGATTTAGGGGATCCTGAGGGGATTTTAGGGTTCCTTTGGGGGGTCCTGGGGGCAATTTAGGGGATCCTGAGTGGGTTTTGGGGTTCCATTGAGGGATTTTGGGGTTCCTTTGGGGGGTCCTGAGGGGAATTTGGGAGATCCTGAGGGGATTTTGGGATCCTTTGGGGCTCCTGAGGGGAATTTGGGAGATCCTGAGGGGATTTGGGGGATCCTGAGTGGGTTTTAGGGGATTCTTGGCAGGATTTTGGGGTCCTTCTGGGGGATTTGGGGGGATTTAGGGGATCCTGAGGGGACTTTAGGGGATCCTGAGGGGATTTTAGGGTTCCTTTGGGGGTTTTGGGGTCCCTTTGGGGATTTTGGGGTCCCTTTGGGGGGTTTTGGGGATCCTGAGGGGATTTTAGGGTCTCTTTGGGGGGTTTTAGGGTCCTTTGGGGGGTCCTGAGGGGAATTTAGGATATCCTGAGGGGATTTTGGGATCCTTTGGGGCTCCTGAGGGGAATTTGGGAGATCCTGAGGGGATTTTGGGGTCCTGAGTGGGTTTTAGGGGGTTCTTAGCAGGGTTTTGGGGTCCTTCTGGAGGATTTGGGGGATTTAGGGGATCCTGAGGGGATTTAGGGGATCCTGAGGGGTTTTGGGGTAGTTTTGGAGCATCCTGAGGGAATCTGGGGAGCCCTGAGTGCCTTTTGGGGTCCTTTGGGGGATTTTGGGGTTCCTTTGGGAATCTTGAGGGGAATTTTGGGGATCCTGAGGGGTTTTGTGGTTCCCAGGTGGATTTTGGGGTCACTTTGGGGGATTCTGAGGGGATTTTAGGGTCCCTGGGGGTAATTTTGGGATCCTTTTTGGGGATTTTGGGTTTTCTGGGTGGATTTTTGGGATCTCCCAGTGGGTTTTGGGATCCTTTTTGGGGAATTTTGGGATCCCTGGGTGGACATTGGGGTCCCTGAGTGGATTTTGGGATCCCTGGGGTGGATTTTGGGATCCTTTTTTGGGGATTTTGGGTTTCCTGGGTGGATTTTTGGGATCTGCCAGCGGAGTTTGGGATCCTTTTGGGGGAATTTTGGGATCCCTGGGTGGATTTTGGGGTCCCCGAGTGGATTTTGGGATTCTCTGGGCAATTTTGGGTTCCCTAGGGGTAATTTAGGGATCCTTTTTGGGGATTTTGGGGTTCCTGGACTTTTCCTGGGTGGATTTTTGGGATCTCCCAGTGGGTTTTGGGATCCTCTGGGAAATTTTGGGTTCTCTGGGGTGAATTTTGGGATCCTCTGTGGGATTTTGGGATCCTCTGAGCAATTTTGGGCTCCCTAGGGTGGATTTGGGATCCTTTTTGGGGATTTTGGGGTATCTGGGTGGATTTTGGGATCCTTTTTGGGAATTTTGTGATCCTTTTGGGGGATTTTAGGGTCTTTTGAGCAATTTTGGGATCCCTGGGTGGATTTCAGGATCCTCTGGGCAATTTTGGGGTTTCCAAGCGGATTTTGGGATCCCTGGGGGTAATTTTGGGATCCTATTTGGGGATTTTGGGTTTCCTGGGTGGATTTTTGGGATCTTCCAGTGGAGTTTGGGATCCTTTTGGGGGAATTTTGGGATCTCTGGGTGGATTTTGGGGTCCCTGAGTGGATTTTGGGATCCCTGGGGGTAATTTTGGGATCCTTTTTGGGGATTTTGGGTTTCCTGGGTGGATTTGTGGGAACTCCCAGTAGACTTTAGGATCCTCTGGGTGAATTTTGGGGTTTCCAAGGAGATTTTGGGGTCCCTGAGTGAATTTTGGGCTCCCTGGGTGGATTTTGGGATTCCTGGGGTTGGATTTTGGGATTCTCTGTGGAATTTTGGGATTCCCAGGTGGGTTTTGGGGTCACTTGGGGGTTTCCAAGCAGATTTTGGGATCCCTGGGTGGATTTTAGGATCCTTTTTTGGGATTTTGGGGTTCCTGGGTGGATTTTTGGGTCCTTTTTGGGGAATTTTGGGATCCTTTTAGGACATTTTGGGCTCCCTGGGTGGATTTTGGGATCATTTTCAGGGATTTTTGGGTTCCTGGGTATTTCCTGGTCGGATTTTAAGTTCCCAAATTTCATTTTGGGGTTCCTCCCAGATTTTTGGGATCCCAAAATCCCCAAATTTCTCCCCAGGCTGTGCTCAGGCCCCCGAGCCCCAATTTGGGATTTCGTCACTCGTCACGTCCGGAACCTCCAGTGAGCAAAAACCCAAAACTTGGGGAAAAACCCCAAAATCCCCAAAATTTGGGGGAAAAACCCCAAAATCCTCAAATTTTGGGGGAAAAACCCCAAAATCCCCAAAATTTGGGGGAAAAAACCCAAATCCCCAAGATTTGGGGGAAAAACCCCAAAATCCCCAAAATTTTTGGGGAAAACCCCCAAAATCCTCAAAATTTTGGGGAAAAACCCCAAAATCCTCAAAATTTGAGGGGCAAAACCCCAAAATCCCCAAAATTTGGGGGGAAAATCCCAAAATCCCCAAAAATTGGGGGAAAAACCCCCAAAATCCCCAAAATTTTTGGGGAAAAAACCCCCAAAATCCCCAAAATTTGGGGGAAAAAGCCCAAAAATCCCCAAAATTTGGGGGAAAAACCCCAAAATCCCCAAAATTTGAGGGGAAAAAACCCAAAATCCCCAAAATTTGGGGGGAAAAGCCCAAATTCCCCCAAAATTTTGGAGGAAAATCCCCAAAATCCCCAAAATTTGGGGGAAAAACCCCAAAATCCCCAAAATTTTTTGGGAAAATCCCCAAAATCCTCAAAATTTTTGGGGAAAAACCCCAAAATCCCCAAAATTTGAGGGGAAAACCTCAAAATCCCCAAAATTTTTGGGGAAAAACTCCAAAATCCCCAAAATTTTTGGGGAAAAACCCCAAAATTTGGGGGAAAAACCCCAAAATCCTCAAAATTTGGGGGAAAATCCTCAAAATTTGGGGGAAAAACCCCAAAATCCTCAAAATTTGGGGGAAAGCCCCAAAATCCTCAAAATTTGAGGGGAAAAACCCCAAAATCACCAAATTTTGGGGGAAAAACCCCAAAATCCTCAAAATTTGGGGGAAAAACCCCAAAATCCCCAAAATTTGGGTGGAAAAACCCCAAAATCCTCAAAATTTGGGGGGAAAAACCCCAAAATCCCCAAAATTTGAGGGGAAAAGCCCCAAAATCCCCAAAATTTGGAGAAAAAACCCCAAAATACCCAAAATTTGGGGGAAAAACCCTAAAATCCCCAAAACCCCAAGGGGATCCCAAAATTTTGGGGTGAGGTTGAATTTTTTTTGGGTTTTTCCCACAGGAATGTGAAGAAGATTCGTGGGAATCTGCGGTGGTATCCGAAAAATCCCAAAATTTGGGGGAAATTCTCAAAAATTTGGGAAAAAATCCCAAAAATTTGGTGGAAATCCTGAAAATTGGGGAAATAATCCCGAAAATTTGGGGGAAATTTTTAAAAATTTGGGGGAAATCCTGAAAATTTGGGGGAAATCCCTAAAAATTTGGGGAAAAAAATGGAACCAAAAATTTGGGAAAAAATCCCAAAAATTGGGGGGAAAAAAATCCCAAAAATTGGAGAAAAAAAATTCCTAAAAATAGTGCAAAAATCCTAAAAATTGAGGGGAAAAAAATCCCAAAAATTGGTGAAAAAGTCCTAAGAATTGAGGGAAAAAAATCCCCAAAAATTAGGGAAAAATCCCAAAAACTGGGGAGAAACCCCCAAAAATTGAGGGAAAAAAAAATCTCAAAAATGTGGAAAAATCCTGAAAATTGGGGGAAAAATCCTGAAAATTGGGGGAAAAAAATCCTAAAAATTGAGGGGAAAAAATCTCAAGAATTGGGGAAAAAATCCTAAAAATTGGGGAAAAAATCACAAAAGTTGAGGGAAAAAAATCCCAAAAATTGGGGGAAAATCCTAAAAATTGGGGAAAAAATCTCAAAACATGGGAAAAATCCTAAAAATTAGAGGAAAATCCTAAAAATTGGGGATAAAAAAAAAAAAAAATTGGGAAAAAATCCCAAAAATTATGGGAAAATCCTAAAAATTGGGGGAAAAATTCTAAAAATTGACAGAAAAATCCCCAAAAATAGGGAAAAATCCCAAAAATAGGGAAAAAAAATCCTAAAAATTGAGGGAAAAAAAATCTCAAAAATTGGTGGAAAAATCCCAAAAATAGGGACAAAAAAATCTCAAAAGTTGAGGGAAAAATCCCAAAAATTGTGGAAGAATCCTAAAAATTGATGGAAAAAATCTCAAAAATTGGGGGAAAAATCCCAAAAGTTGAGGGAAAAAAATCCTGAAAATTGGGGGAAAAATTCTCAAAATTGAGGGAAAAATCCCAAAAATTGGAGGGAAAATCCTAAAAATGGAAAAAAAAATCTCAAAGTTGGGGAAAAAATCCTAAAAATTGGGGAAAGAAATCCCAAAAGTTGAGGGAAAAAATCCCAAAAATTGGGGGAAAAAAATCTCAAAAATAGGGAAAAAAATCCCAAAAATGAGGGAAAAATCCTAAAAAATGACAGAAAATAATCCCAAAAATTGGGGAAAAAATTCCCCAAAATTGGGGAAACCCCCCAGAATTTTTGGGATGATCCCAAAATTTTCCTTAATTTGGGATTCAGGTATGGAGAGCTGCAGGAGCTGAAGGTGAGATCCCCAACATTTGGGGGAATTTGCCAAAAGTTTGGGGGGAATTTGGGGTTTTCCAGCTTCTTTTTTGGGGGAAATTTTGGGGAATTTTTTTGGAAATTTTTCAGGAATTTTTTTGGAAATTTTGAGGGAATTTATTTAGGAATTTTCAGGGAATTTTTTTTGAATTTTAAAGGAATTTTGAAGGAATTTTTGAGGAATTTTTAAGGAATTTTCAGGAAACTTTTGAGGGAATTTTTGAGGAATTTTGAGGGAATTCTTAAGGAATTTTTTGGGAATTTTGAGGGAATTTTTGAGGATTTTTTTTAATTTTGAGGGAATTTTTTGAGGAATCTTTTAGAAAATTTTTTAAGAACTTTGAGGGAACTTTTTAGGAATTTTAGGGAATTTGGAGGGAATTTTAGGAATTTTCAGGGAATTTTTTAGGAATCTTGAGAAAATTTTTTAGGAATTTTCAGGGAACTTTTGAGGGAATTTTTGAGGAATTTTGAGGAAGTTTTTTAGGAATTTTTGGGGAATTTTTTAGGAATTTTGAAGGAATTTTTTTGAATTTTCAGGGAATTTTTTAGGAATCTTGAGAGAATTTTTTGGGAATTTTTAGGGGAATTTTGGAGGAATTTTTTGGGAATTTTTCAGGAATTTTGGGGAAGTTTTTTAGGAATTTGGAGTAAATTTTGAGAGAATTTTTGAGAAATATTTTTGGGATTTTAAAAGATTTTTCAGGATTTTTTTAGGATTTTATCAGGAATTTTTTAGGAATTCTGAGGATTTTTTTTTAGTTTTGAAGGAATTTTCAGCTAATTTTGAGGGAATTTTGGAGGAATTTTTTGGGAATTTTTTTTTTAATTTTGAGTAAATTTTGAGGGAATTTTTGGGGAATTTTTTTGGAATTTTAAATATTTTTTCAGTAATTTTTGGGAATTTTTTCCTGCGATTCTGAGGGAATTTAATTTTTTTTCCTGAGGGGATTCGGAGGGAATTTTATTTTGGAAATTTCCAGGGAAATTTGATTGAAAAAAAGGGGAATTTTAACAGAATCTTAAAGGAAATTAATTTTTGGGAATTCCTCAGGAATTAGTGAAGTTTTTAACGGGAATTCTTCAGAAATTTGAACTTTTTAAAGGGAATTTTGGGGGAATTTTAAAGGAATTTCGAGGCAATTCCGAGGAAATTAATTTTTAGGGAATTTTCCGGGAAATCAGTGAAAATTTGGCGGGAATTTCGGAGGGATTTGGCGGGAATTTGGGGGTTTGGCGGGAATTTCGAAAGGAATTTGGCGGGAATTTCTCCTCTCCCCCTCAGGTCGCCGCGGGTCCTCCGAGCCGCCAGGGGGCGCTGCGCGCGGAGATCGCCCGCCGCCGGAAGGAGCTGCAGGCGCTGCGGGACGCCATTTCCGGCGCGCAGGAAGCCGCGCGGCGCCTCGGTGAGTTCCGGCCGGAAACTCCAACCGGCGAACCAAAGTTCCGCGTTCCCCAAAAATCCCATTTTTCGGGTTCCGAAATCCCAAAATCGCCTTTTTTGGGATCCTAAAGCTCATTTTTGGGTTCCAGAATCCGAATTTTGGGATCCAAACCCCCAGTTTTGGGTCAAAATTCCCAATTTTTGGGTCCAAAATTCTCATTTTTGGAGCTCCCAATTCCCAAATTTTGAGTTTTCCTCCAATTTTGGGATCCAAATTCCCATTTTTGGGGTCAAAAATCCCAATTTTATGTCCAAAATTCCCATTTTTGGGTCTCCAAATCCCCAAATTTTGGCCCAAGTTCTGCCCAATTTTGGGATCCAAACCCCCTTGCCCAATTTGTGTCCAAAATTCCCAAATTTTGGACTCCAAGTCTCCAAATTTTGGGTCCAAAATTCCCATTTTCGACCCCCCCCAGTTTGGGTTCCCAATCCCAAATTTTGAGTTTTCCTCCAATTTTGGGATCCAAATTCCCATTTTTTGGACTCCAAAACCCCAAATTTTTGGTCCAAAATCCCCATTTTTGGTTCTCAAACCCCAAATTTTCACTTCTCCCCAGTTCTGGATTCCCAAATTCCCAATTTTGGGTCCAAACTCTCAATTTTAGCTCCAAATTCCCAATTTTGAGGCCAATTCCCCAATTTTTAACTCCAAATTCCCAAATTTTGACTCCAAATCTCCCAATTTTGGTTCTCCCCAATTCCCAATTCCCAATTTTTGGATTCCCCACCCCCAAATTTTGGAGCTCCCAATCCCAAATTTTAAGTTTTCCTCCAATTTTGGGATCCAAATCCCCAAATTTTGGATCCAAACACCCAAATTTGTATCCAAAATTCCCAAATTTTAGACTCCAAATCCTCAAATTTTGGCTCCCCAACCAAATTCCCAATTTTTGGTTCTCCAAATCCCCAAATTTTCACTTCTCCCCAGTTCTGGATTCCCTAATCCCCAATTTTGGCTCCAAACTCCGCAAATTTTAACTCCAAATCCCCAAATTTTAACTCCAAATCCCAAATTTTAACTCCAAATCCCAAATTTTAACTCCAAATCCCAAATTTTCAGTTCTCCCCAATTCCAAATTCCCAAATTCCCAATTTTTGACTCCAAATCCCAAATTTTAACTCCAAATCCCCAATTTTGGCTCAAAATCCCCAAATTTTAACTCCAAATCCCAAATTTTAACTCCAAATCCCAATTTTTAACTCCAAATCCCAAATTTTAACTCCAAATCCCCAATTTTAACTCCAAATCCCCAAATTTTAACTCCAAATCCCAAATTTTAACTCAAATCCCCAAATTTTAACTCCAAATCCCCAAATTTTAGCTCCAAATCCCAATTTTTAACTCCAAATCCCAAACTTTAACTCCAAATCCCCAAATTTTAACTCCAAATCCCAAATTTTAACTCCAAATCCCAAATTTTAACTCCAAATCCCCAAATTTTAACTCCAAATCCCCAAATTTTAACTCCAAATCCCCAAATTTTAACTCCAAATCCCCAAATTTTAACTCCAAATCCCCAAATTTTAACTCCAAATCCCAAATTTTAACTCCAAATCCCCAAATTTTAACTCCAAATCCCCAAATTTTAACTCCAAATCCCAAATTTTAACTCCAAATCCCAAATTTTAACTCCAAATCCCAAATTTTAACTCCAAATCCCAAATTTTAACTCCAATCAAATTTTAACTCAAATCCCATTCTCCCTTTCTCCTCCCTTTCCAATCCCAATTTTAGCCCCCATCTCCAAATCCCAAATTTTAACTCCAAATCCCAATTTTAACTCCAAATCCCCAAATTTTAACTCCAAATCCCAAATTTTAACTCCAAATCCCAAATTTTAACTCCAAATCCCAAATTTTAACTCCAAATCCCCAAATTTTAGCTCCAAATCCCCGATTTCCTCCCTTAACCCTTTCCTGCCCAGAGTCCTCCCTGCAGGCCCTGCAGAGCCGCCGCTGGGCGGAGCTCGCCGAGGGGCGGAGCTTCGGCTGCTGGGGGCGGAGCCTGACCCGGAAGTGCTGCGGGGCTGCCGGCAGGGGGCGCTGCGGGGCCACGCCCACCGGTGAGGGGCGGGGCTAAGGGGGGCGGGGCTTAGCGGGTTGTCTTGTATGGGCAATGGGGGTTAGTGGGTGGGGCGGGGCTTGCGGGGAAGGGGCGGGGCTTGCGGGGAAGGGGCGGGGCTTGCAGGGAAGGGGCGGGGCTTGGGTGAGGCAATTAAATTGGGATAATGGGGTGGGCGGGGCTTCCTGGAGGGGGCGTGGCTTGGGGCGAGGCAATGGAAATGGGGGTTAATGGTGTGGGCGGGGCTTGCGGGGAAGGGGCGGGGCTTGGGTGAGGGAATGGAATGAGGTTTTAGTGAGTGGGCGTGGCTTCCTGGGTGGGCGGGGCTTGTGGGGAAGGGGCGTGGCTTGGGTAAGGCGGCAGGAGTGGGGGTAATGGGGTGGGCGGGGCTTGTGGGGAAGGGGCGTGGCTTTGGGTGAGGCAATGGGAATGGCGTTTAATGAGGTGGGCGGAGCGTCCTGGAGGGGGCGGAGCTTCTCTTGATGGGCCATTGGAAGGGGTGTGGCTTGTGGGGAAGAGGCGTGGCTTTGAATGGAACAATTAGGGTGGGGTTAATGGGGTGGGCGTGGCTTCTTGGAGGGGGCGTGGCTGCCATTTATGAGCGATAGAAGGGGTGGAGCTCATGGAGAAGGGGCGTGGCTTGGTGTAAGGCAATGTTAATGGTGTTTGGATGAGTGGGCGTGGCTTCCGGGAGGGGGTGGAGCTTCCACTTATGGGCTATGGGGAGGGGTGTGGCTTTCCCTGGTGGGCGGGGCTTTTGGAGAAGGGGCGGGGCTTGGCATAGAGCAATAGAAATGGGTTCAAAGGGGTGGGCGTGGCTTCCTGGAGGGGGCGTGGCTTCCATTTATGAGCGATGGGAAGGGGCGGAGCTTATGGAGAAGGGGCGTGGCTTGGTGTGTGCGAATGGACATGGGGTGGGCGTGGCTTCCTGCAGGGGGTGGAGCTTTCATTTCTGGGCTGTGGGAAGGGGGTGTGGCTTTCTCTGGTGGGCGTGGTTTGTGGAGAAGGGGCGTGGCTTGTGTGAGGCACTTAGAATGGGGTTGAATGGAGTGGGCGTGGCTTAATCAGTGGGCGTGGCTTGGCGTATGGCAAGGGAAATGGGGATTAATGGGGTGGGCGTGGCTTTCTGGAAGGGGCGGGGCTTCCATTCCTGGGCTATAGAAAGGGGTGGGGCTTGCTAAGTGGGCGGGGCTTATGGAGAAGGGGCGTGGCTTGGAGCGAGCCAATGGAAATGGGGTTGAATGGTGTGGGCGTGGCTTCTTGGAGGGGCGTGGCTTTCCTTTCCAGGCTATGTGAATGGGCGGGGCTTACCAGAAAGGGGCGTGGCTTGGTGTAGGGCAGTGCAATGGGGTTGAATGGAGTGGGCGTGGCTTCTGGGAGGGGCGTGGCTTGTCCCAAGTGGGCGTGGTCTCTCTCCCCCCAGGCCGGGCGAGTCGCGGGCGGAGCTGTCGGCCATGTTGGCGGTGGGGGTGGAGCCGGAAGTGCTGGTGAGCGCTGGGCGTGGCCTGGGGTGGGCGTGGCTTGCCGAGGGGGCGTGGCCTCGCTGACAAGCCCCGCCCACTGCCCAGGTGGCTGTCAGGGCTGTTTGCAAGGCCAGGGAGGAGGAGCTGAGGAGACCACGCCCACCCGGGTAAGCCACGCCCACCTGGGCAAGCCACGCCCACCCGGGCAAGGAATTCTCATCCCAAAGTGGCTAAAAAAACCCCAAAATTGCCCTAAAAATCCCCAAAATCAACTTAAAAACCCCAAAATCACCCTAAAAACCCCCAAAATCAGCCCAAAAACCCCAAAATAGCCCCAAAAAGCCCCAAATCAACCTAAAAAACCTCAAAATTGCCCTAAAAAACCCCAAAATCAGCCCAAAAACCCCAAAATCACCCAAAAAACCCCCAAAATTGCACTAAAAATAACCAAAAATATCCAAAAACCATTTCCTCAGGACTCAACAGGTGTTGCTGTGATCACCAAAATTTATCCTAAAAATACTCAAAGTCCCCAAAATCAGCCTAAAAAACCCCAAAATAGCCCTTAAAAAATCCCAAAAATCAACCAAAAAACCCCAAAATCAACCTAAAAATCCCAAAATCAACCTAAAAAACCCCAAAATCAACCCAAAAATCCCCAAAATTAGCCCAAAAACCCCCCAAATCAACCTAAAAATCCCCAAAATCAGCCCTAAAAAACCCCAAAACCAACCTAAAAAAACCCAAAATCACCCTTAAAATCCCCAAAATTGCCCTAAAAAACCCCAAAATCAGCCCAGAAAACCCAAAATCAACCTAAAAACCCCAAAATTGCACTAAAAATAACCTAAAATATCCCAAAATATCCAAAATTTCCCCCAGGACTCATCAGGTGTTGCTGTGATCACCAAAATTTATCCTAAAAATACTCAAAGTCCCCAAAATCAGCCGAAAAACCCCAAAATCACCCTAAAAACCCCAAAATGAGCCTAAAAAACTCCAGAATATGCCAAAATACAAAAAAAAATCCCCAAAATCACCCCAAAAACCCCCAAAATCAGTCAGGAAAATTCCCCAGGAACTCCCAAAACCTCCAAAATCTCACCCAAAATTACCCCAAAATCCTAAAAAATACCACAAAATTACCCCAAAATCCTCAAAATTACCCCCAAAATCCCCCAAAAACTCCAAAATCTTCCCCAAAATCCCAAAAATTCCAAAATCCTCCCCAAAATTCCAAAGTCTTCACCAAAATCCTCCCAAAAATCCCAAAATCTTTCCCAAAATCCCCCCAAAACCACAAAATCTTCCCCAAAATTCTCCAAAAATTCCAAAATCCTTCAAAAATCCCAAAATCCTCCCAAAATCCCCCAAAAATAGCCAAAATTCACCCAAAAATTCACCTGAGAGCCTCAAATCCTCCCCAAAAATGCCCCAAAAATCACCTGAATTCCCCAAAAATCACCCAAAATCCCCCAATTCCTCCAATTAATCAATCAATTCGTGAGTTAATTAATCAATTAATTAATTCTTGTTCTGTCAATCATTCCAGGAAATCCCAGGAGAAACTTCCAGAAGCTCCAGATTGGCGGGAAATGGCTGAGGTGGGCGAGGCTTAAAAAACCCCAAAAAGTCCCCAAAATTTCCCCCAAAAAAATCCCCAAAATTTCCCCAAAAAATCCCCAAAATTTCCCCAAAAAATCCCCAAAATTTCCCCAAAAAACTCTCAAAATTTCCCCAAAAAATCCCCAAAATTTCCCCCAAAAATCCCAAAAAATTTCCCCAAAAATCCCCAAAATTTCCCAAAATTTCCCTAAAAACCCCAAAATTCCATCAAAACTCCCAAAATTTCCCAAAAATTCCCCTAAACCAAAAACCCAAAATTCCATCAAAACTCCCAAAATTTCCCAAAAATTCCCCTAAAAACCCCAAAATTCCATAAAAACTCCCGGAATTCCCCCAAAATTTACCTTAAAAATCCCAAAATTCCATTAAAAGCCCCAAAATTTCCCAACATTTCCCCTAAAAACCCCAAAATTCTATTAAAACCCAAAAATTTCCCAAAATTCCATCAAAATCCCCAAAATTTCTCCTAAAAACTCCAAATTTTTACGAAAAGCTCCAAAATTTCTAAAAAAATTCCCCTAAAAACCCCAAAATTCCATTAAAAGTCCCAAAATTCCCCAAGCCCCGCCCCTCAGCCCAAGCCCCGCCCCCTCACGCTAAGCTCCGCCCCCAGGCGCTGCTGATTGGCCGCAGCCCGGCGGCAGTGCTGTGGGCTCTGGAGACCTTGGCCAATCAGAGCACCAGGTGGGCGTGGCTTGGGGAATGGGGGCGGGGCCTAAAGGGGTGGGTGGAGCTTAATGGGGAGGATGCAGCCTAAAGGATGGGTGGGTGGAGCTTAAAGGGATGGGCGTGGCCTAAAGAGTGGGTGGAGCTTAAAGGGTAGATGGAGCCTAAAGTGGTGGGTGGAGCTTAAGGGGGGGAGGGGTGGGTGGGACTTAATTGGTGGGCGTGGCCTAAATGGGTGGATGGAGCTTAAAAGAGAGGGTGGAGCTTAAAGAGTGGGTGGAGCCTAAAGGGGTGGGTGGAGCTTAAGGGGGTGGGTGGAGCTTAATGGCTGGGTGGAGCTTAATGGGGTGGGAGGAGCTTAAGGGGTGGGTGGAGCTTAATGGAGTGGGTGGGGCTTGAAGGGTTTAAATTGGGTGGGCGTGGCCTAAAGCAGCGAGGGTTGATGTGGTGGGCGGGGCCTAATTTGGTGGGGATTAAACAGGGTGGGTGGAGCCTAAAGGGGTGGGTGGGCCTGAAAGGGGCGTGGCTTTAAGGAGGTGGGTGGGGATAAAGGCTGGGCGGGGTTAATGGGTGGGTGTGGCCAAAGTGGTGGGCGGGGCTTGAGCAACGTGGGTGGAGCCTAAGGGGTGGGCGGGGCTGGGAGGGGTGAGGTGTAAAGAGTGGGCGTGGCCTAAAAGGGGTGGGCGGGGCCTAGAGGTGCAGATTGACTGGGTGGGCGGGGACTAAGAAGGTGGGCGGGGCCTAACGGGGGCAGCCTAGAAAGGGGTGGAGACTAAACTGGGTGGGTGTGGCCTGAAGGGTGGGTAAAGGGGTGGGTGGGCGGAGCCTAAAGCGGGTGGGCGGGGCTTGGGTGGTGAGGAGGAAGGGGCTGGGTGTGGCCTGAGATGTGGGCGTGGCCTAAAGGAGTGGGCGGGGCTTAAAGCATCAAAGGGGTGAGCAAGGCCAAACCTAGGTGGGCGGGGCCTACAGAGACGGGCGGGGGCCTAAACGGGTGGGCGGGGCCTAAATGGGTGGGTGGGGCTTAGAGGGGCGGGGCATACAGAGGTCAGGAGGAAGTGGGCGTGGCCTAACTGACTGGGCCAGGCCCAACTGATGTGGGTGTGGCCTGGTGCGGTAGGCGGGGCCTGAAGGAGTGGGCGGGGCCTGACGGGGTTGATAAGGTGGGCGGGGCCTGTTTGCAGGGATCAAAGGACAGGTGAGGCTGAAGGGGCGGGGTTTAGGTGGTGGGCGTGGCCTACACCGCATGGGCGGGGCAGGATGGGTGGGCGTGGCCTGAAGGATGGACGTTCTGCTAGGTGGGAGGAGCTTATGGGGTTGCGCAGCGGGGGCGTGGCCTAATGGGGTGCGGCCTAAAGGGGCGTGGCCTAAATGGATGGGCGGGCCCACAGGGGTGTGGCTTCAATTGGGTGGGTGGAGCCTAAAGGTGGGACTCAAAGAGGTGGGCGGGGCCTAGGTAGGGTGGGCGTGGCCTAAAGAACGACCACGGGTTAGGAAGTGGGCGTGGCTTAGCCGGACTGTAGATCGAGGCTGTGGGCGTGGCCTGGAGGGGTGGGCGTGGCCTGGAAGGGGCGTGGTCTCACCTGATTGGGTCGCATGCTGGGGAAATGGGCGTGGTTTGCTTGCTGGGCGTGGCCTGACCCTTCCTCCAATCAGGGAGCTGCTCCGATGCCACGCCCACTGCCCCGAGGCCACGCCCACCATGAGGAGCCTGGTCCAGGTGAGGGGGAGGGGAATTGGGGGAATTTTGGGGAAAATTTTGGAGAAATTTCGGGGAATTTTGGGGGATTTGGGGGAAATTTTGGAGAAATTTTGGGGAATTTTGGAGAAATTTTGGGGAATTTTGGGGATTTGGGGGAATTTTGAAGAAATTTTGGGGAATTTTGGGGATTTGGGGGAAATTTTGGGGAAATTTTGGGGAATTTTGGGGATTTGGGGGAAATTTTGAAGAAATTTTGGGGAATTTTGGGGATTTGAGGGAAATTTTGGAGAAATTTTGGGGATTTGGGGGAAATTTTGGAGAAATTTTGGGGAATTTTGGGGATTTGGGGGAAATTTTGGAGAAATTTTGGGGAATTTGGGGGAATTTTGTGCTATTTTGGCAGAATTTTAGGGGAAATTTGGGGAATTTTGGGCTCCTGGGATCATTTTCGGGGTGAATTTTGGGAGTTTCGGGTCATTTTTAAGGTGGATTTTGGGGATTTTGAGCAACTTTTGGGTGGATTTTGGGGATTTTGGGTTCTTTTTTGGGATGGATTTTGGGGTTTTCTGGTTTCTGGGATCATTTTTTGGGGGAAATTTGGGGGTTTGGAGGCTCTTGGGCTCATTTTTGGGATGGAATTTGGGATTTTCTGGGTGGATTTCAGGATTTTGGAGGTTTCTCACCTCCTTTTTGGGGGTTTGGAGTCATTTTTTGGTGGAATTTTGGGGTTTTTTGGGTTCTGGGTTTGTTTTTGGGGTAAATGTTGGGGTTTTGGGGATTTCTGGCTTCATTTTTTTGCTGGAATTTTGGGATTTTTGGGGTTTTTTCGGCTGCAATTCAGGATTTTTGGGATTTTCCTGCTCCCTAATCCCATTTCCCCCAAATTTTGGGCTTTTTGGGGTTTCTGGTCTCATTTTTTGGGGTTTTTTTACTGGAATTTTGGGATTATTGGGGTTTTTTTGGGGGTTTTTTGTGGGCATTTCATGATTGTTGGGATTTTCGTGATTCCCAATCCCAAAATTCGGGATTTTTAAGCTTTCTGCTCTCATTTTTTTGGGTTTTTTTGCTGGAAGATTGGGCTTTTTGGGGCTTTTGTTTGGTGGAATTTTGGGATTTTTGAGTTCCCCAATCCCATTTCGCCCCAAAGTTTTGGGATTTTTAATCTTCCTGACCTCATTTTTTTGCTGGAATTTGGGGGTTTTTTTGGTTTTTTGGCTGAAATTGTGGGATTTTGAGGGGTTTTTGCTGGAATTTTTTTGTTTTTTGGGGTTTTTTTGCTGGAATTTTGATTTTTTTGGGGGTTTTTTGGGTTTTTTACTGGAATTTCTTTGGTTTTTGGGGTTTTTTGGGTTTTTTTGGCTGGAATTTTGGGGGTTTTGGGGTTTTGGGTTTTTTGCTGGAATTTTGGGATTTTTTTGGTTTTTGGGGTTTTTTTGGCTGGAATTTGGGGGTTGTTTGGGGGTTTTTTGATGGAATTTTGGGCTTTTTTGGGGTTTTTTTTGGTTTTTTCCGGAAATTTTGGGATTTTTTTGGTTTTTCGGGTTCTTTTGCTAGAACTTTGACATTTTTGGGGTTTTTTTTTGGTTTTTTGCTCAAATTTTGGTATTTTTGGGGTATTTTTGGGTTTTTTTGCTGGAAGTTTTTGGTTTTTTGGGGTTTTTTTCTGGATTTTTGGGGGTTTTTGTTGGAATTTTTTGGGTTTTGGGGTTTTTTTGCTGGAATTTTTTTTGGTTTTTGGGGTTTCTTTGGTTTTTTTGGCTGGAATTTTGGGATTTTAGGGGTTTATTCCTGGAATTTTGGGATTTTTGGGGGGTTTGGGGGTTTTTTGGCTGGAATTTTTGGCTTTTTGGGGGTTTTTTGCTGGAATTTTTGGGTTTTTTGGTTTTTTTTTTCTGGAATTTTGGGATTTTTTGGGTGCTTTTTGCTGGAATTTTGGGATTTTTTGGGGTTTTTTGCTGGAATTTTTTTTGGTTTTGGGTTTCTTTGGGTTTTTTTCCTGGAATTTTAGGATTTTTGGGGTTTTTTGCTGGAATTTTGGGGGGTTTTGCTGGAATTTTTTGGTTTTTTGGGGTTTTCTTGCTGGAATTTTGGGCTTTTTTGGGTCTTTTTGCTGGAATTTTGGGCTTTTTTTGGCTTTTTTTTTCTGGAATTTTGGGCTTTTTTGGGTTTTTTTTTCTGAAATTTTGGTATTTTTGGGGTTTTTTGCCTTTTTTTTCTGGAATTTTGGGCTTTTTTGGGTTTTTTTCCTGGAATTTTGGGATTTTTTGGGGTTTTTTTTGGTTTTTTTTTGCTGGAATTTTTTTGTTTTTTAGGGTTTTTTTGCCATAACTTCAGGATTTTTGTTTTTTCTTTAAATTTTCCCGCTGGAACTTTGGGCTTTCCCTTCTCCCCACCCCCAAATTTTGGGATTTTTCCCCCCAGGAGTGCTGGGCAGCCGTGGGCAGCATTTGGGGATCCCTGCTCCCCCTGCAGTCTCACCTGGCTGAGCTCAGAGCTCACCTGAGCCACAGCCACACCCACCTGGCTGAGAGTTCCCACAGCTCCAGGGAGGCCAGGTGAGGAAAAAACCTAATTCAACAGTTTCACCCTTTTTTACCCTTTTTCCTACTTTTTACCACTTATTTTCCTATTTTTTCCCACTTATTTCCCTATTTTTCCCATTTATTTTCCTATTTCTTCTCATTTATTTCCCCATTTTTTGGTCATTTTCCTGTTTTTCCCCATTTATTTTCCCATTTATTTTCCCATTTTTTCCCTATTTTTTCCCCATTTCCCCCCAAATTTCCCCATTTTCCCCATTTCTTTCCCCATTTTTCCTTTTTTCCCCTTTCCCCTTTCCTTTTTTTCCCATGTATTTCCCCATTTTTCTCCCTATTTTTCCCCATTTTCCCCCCAAATTTCCCCCATTTTTCCCCATTTATTTCCCTATCTTTCCCCATTTTCCTATTTTTCCCCATTTATTTTCCTATTTTTCCCTATTTTTTCCCCATTTTTCTCCATTTATTTCCCCATTTTTCTCCATTTATTTCCCCATTTTCCTCCCATTTTTCCTCTTTTTTCTATTTCCCCCATTTATTTCCCCATTTCCCCATTTATTTCCCCCATTTTTCCCTATTTTTTCCCATTTTCCCCCCAAATTTCCCCATTTTTCCTCATTTTTCTATTTTTCCCATTTATTTTCCCATTTGTTGTCCTATTTTTTCCCCATTTTTCCCATTTATTTCCCCATTTTTCTCCCACTTTTCCTCATTTTTTCCCCATTTTTCCCCATTTTCCTGTTTTCCCCCATTTATTTCCCAATTTTTGTCTTTTTTTCCCCCATTTCTCTCCTATTTTTCCCATTTATTTCCCCTTTTTTTCCTATTTTCCCCCATTTTTCTCCCATTTTCCCTGATTTTCCTATTTTTCCCTATTTTTCCCATTTATTTTCCTATTTTTTCCCATTTATTTCCCCATTTTTCCCCAATTTCCCCCAATTTTCCCCATTTTCCTCATTTATTTCCCTGTTTTTCCTCTTTTTCCTATTCTTCCCCATTTATTTTCATATTTTCCCATTTATTTCCCTATTTTTCCCTATTTTTTCCCCATTTTACCCCAAATTTCCCCATTTTTCTCTTCTTTTCCCATTTTTCCCCATTTCCCCCATTTTCCCATTTTCCCCATTTATTTCCCCCATTTTTTCCTATTTTTCCCCCATTTTTCTCCCATTTTCCCCCATTTTCCTATTTTCCCTATTTTTCCCATTTATTTTCCTATTTTTTCCCACTTATTTCCCCATTTTTCCCTATTTTTTCCCCATTTTTCCTCTTTTTTCCCCATTTATTTCCCCATTTTCCCCATTTTCCTATTTTTTCCCTATTTTCTCCCCTTTTTCCCCATTTTCCCATATTTTCCCATTTATTTTCCCATTTTTCCTCATTTTCCTCTTTTTCCCCCATTTATTTCCCCATTAATTTCCTATTTTCCCCAATTTTTCTCCCATTTTCCCCCATTTTCCTATTTTTCCCATTCATTTCCCCATTTTTCCCATTTATTTCCCCATCTTTCCTGTTTTCCCTATTTTTCCCCATTTTTTTTCTCATTTTTCCCTATTTTTCCCCTTTTCCCCCATTTATTTCCCCATTTTCCCCATTTATTTTCCCATTTTTCCCAATTTTTTCCCCATTTTTCCCCTAAATTTCCCCAGTTTTCCCCTAAATTTCCCCATTTTTCCTTTTTCCTATTTTTCCCATTTATTTCCCATTTTTCCCCATTTTTTCCCCATTTTTCCCCTTTTATTTCCCCATTTTTCCCTATTTTTCCCCCAAAATTTTCCCATTTTTCGCATTTATTTCCCCATTTTTCCCCATTTTTCCCCATTTCCCCATTTTCCCCCATTTATTTCCCCTTTTTCTCCCATTTTTCCCCATTTTTCCTATTTTTCCCATTTATTTTCCTATTTTTTCCAATTTATTTTCCAATTTTTTCCCATTTGTTTCCCCATTTTTCCCCATTTTTTCCCCATTTATTTCCCCATTTTTCTCCCATTTTCCCCCATTTTCCTATTTTCCCCATTTTTCCCTATTTTTCCCATTTATTTTCCTATTTTCCCCCATTTTCCCCCAAATTTCCCCATTTTCCCCCATTTTTCCTCTTTTTCCTATTTTCCCCCATTTATTTTCCTATTTTTCCCTATTTTCCCCCATTTTCCCCCAATTTTCTCCCCAAAAATCCCCAGTTTTCCCCCATTTTCTCCCAAAAATCCCTTTTCCCCATTTTCCCCCAAAAATCCCCATTTTTCCCCATTTTTTCCCCGTTTTTCCCCATTTTCTCCCCAATTTCTCCCTGAATTTCCCCAATTTCTCCCCAATTTCCCCATTTTTTCCCCCAATTTCCCCAAAATCCCCATTTTTCCCAATTTCACCAATTTCCCCTGTTCTCTCCCCATTCCAGCCTCTCTCTCACCAGAGCAGCTCTGCGAGGATTTTTGGATTCTTTGACCCAAAATCTGCAGCAGCTCGGCGGGAAAAACCCAAAAACCCCAAAGTTTACCCCAAAACACCCAAAACCCCCCAAATCCAACCCAAAAAACCCAAAATCCAACCCCAAAATCCCAAAATTTACCCAAAAACCCCCAAAATCTTCCCCAGAGGACCCAAAATTTACCCCAAAAATCCCCAAATCTTTCCCAGAAATCCCAAAATCTCCCAAATCTTCCCCAGAAATCCCAAAATTTACCCCAGAAATCCCAAAATTTACCCTCCCAAAATCCCCAAAATCTTCCCCAGAAAACCCAAAATCTCCCAAATCTTCCCCAAAATCCCCAAAATCTCCGGAATTTCCCCCAAAATCACCTTCGCTGGGCAAACTCCGCCGGCGGCTCTGCAGGAGGAAAGGCAAAGTGGTGAGAGAGGAATTTGGGAATTTTGGGGAAATTTGGGAATTTTTGGGGAAATTTTGGGGGAAATTTTGGGGATTTTGGGGAGGAAATTGGGGATTTGGGGGGAATTTTGGGGAGAAATTTAGGGTTTTAGGGGATTTTGGGGGGAAAATTAGGATTTTTTGGGATATTTGGGGAGGATTTTGGGGGGAATTTGGGATTTTTTTGGAAATTTGGGAATTTTTGGGAGAGAATTTGGGATTTTGGGGGGAAAATTGGGAATTTGGGGGTATTTTGGGATGATTTGGGGAGGATTTGGGGGGAAATTTGGGATTTTTTGGGGGAAATTTGGGGGATTTTTGGGGGAAAATCGGGAATTTTGGGAGGAAATTGGGGATTTGGGGGAATTTTGGGGAGAAATTTGGGATTTTTATTTTAAATTTGGAATTTTGGAATAATTTGGGGAGGATTTGGGGGGAAATTTGGGGTTTTTTGGGGAAATTTGGAATTTTGGGGGAGTTTTTGGGAGGATTTGGAGAGAAAATTGGGAATTTGGGGGGAAATGTTTTATTTTTTGGGGGAATTTTGGGGAGAAATTGGTAATTTGGGGGGAAATTTGGGGGTTTTAGGAGAATTTGGGGGAAATTTTGGAGGTTTTTGGGGAGAATTTGGGGGATTTTTGGGATGATTTGGGGAGGATTTGGGGGGAAATTTGGGATTTTTGGGGGAAAATTTGGGATTTTTTGGGGAAAATTGGGAATTTTGGGAGGAAATTGGGGATTAGGAGGAATTTTGGGATGATTTGGGAGGATTTTGGGGAGAATTTGGGATTTTTGGGGTAATTTGGGATTTTTTGGGGGGAATTTGGGGTTTTGGGGGAAAATTGGGAATTTGGAGGATTTTGGGATAATTTGGGGAGGATTTGGGGGGGAAATTTGGAGTTTTTGGGGGAAATTTGGGGGATTTTTTGGAGAAAATTGGGAATTTTGGGAGGAAATTGGGGATTTGGAGGATTTTGGATTATTTGGGGAGGATTTTGGGGGAAATTTGGGATTTTTTTGAAATTTGGGGGATTTTTTGGGGGAATTTTGGGATTTTTTGGGGGAATTTTGGGATTTTTTGGGGGAAAATTTGGGATTTTTTGGGGGGAAATTTGGGTTTTTATGGGAAATTTGGGCATTTTTGGGGGAAAATTTGGGGATTTTTTGGGGGAAAATTGGGATTTTTGGGGGAAAGATTTGGGGAATTTTGGGGGGAAAATTGGGAATTTTGGGAGGAAATGGGGGATTTGGAGGATTTTGGATTATTTGGGGGGATTTTGGGGGGAATTTGGGGATTTTTGGGGGGAATTTGGGGGATCTTGGGGGGAAAATTGGGGATTTGGAGGAATTTTGGGATGATTCAGGGAGGATTTTGGGGAAAATTTGGGGTTTTTTGGGGGAAATTTGGAATTTTGGGATGATTTGGGGAGGATTTTGGGGGTAATTTGGGGTTTTTTGGGAAATTTGGGGAATTTTGGGGGAAAAATTGGGATTTTTGGAGAAATTTGGGATTTTTGGGGAGAAAATTTGGGATTTTGGGGAAATTTGGGATTTTAGGGGATTTTGGGAGGATTTTTGGGGAAATTGGGGATTTGGAGGAATTTTGGGATCATTTGGGGAGGAATTTGGGGGAAATTGGGGATTTTTGGGGTGAATTTGGGGGATTTTTGGGGTTATTTTGGGGATTTTGGGGTTTTGGAGGTTCCCAGGCTGATTTTGGGATGATTTTGGCCATTTTGGGGGAATTTTGGGCTCCTGAGTGCATTTTTGGGATTTTTGGGAGCCCTGAAGGTGGTTTTGGGGGAATTTGGGGGATTTTGGGGGTTCTGGGTGGTTTTTGGGGGTTTTTAGGGATTCAGATGTGGTTTTGGGTTATTTTAGGATTTTTTGGGTTTTTTGGGGATGACTTTGGGTCATTTTTTGGGTGATTTTTGGGTTCTGGATGATTTTTTGGTATTTTTGGGGATCCTGGATGTGATTTTGGGTTATTTGGGGATTTTTGGGGTGAATTTGGGGGTTTTTGGGGTGAATTTGGGCCATTTTGGGGTCATTTTGGGTGATTTTTTGGGTCCTGGATACATTTTTGGGGTTTTGAGAGTCCCAGATGTGATTTTGGGTTTTTTGGGGTGAATTTGGGTTATTTTGGGTGATTTTGGGCCACTTTGGGGTCATTTTGGGTCATTTTTTGGGTTCTGGATGATTTTTTGGTATTTTTAGGGATCCCAGATGTGATTTTAGGTTTATTTTGGGATTTTTGGGATTTTGGGATTTTTTGGGATGATTTTGTGCCATTTTGGGATGATTTTGGGTTCTGGATGATTTTTTTGCATTTTTGGGGATCTTGGATGTGATTTTAGGTTATTTGGGATTTTTTGGGGTGAATTTGGGCCATTTTGGGGTCATTTTGGGTGATTTTGGGCCATTTTGTGCCATTTTTGGGTCATTTTTTGGGATATTTTTGGGTTCTGGATCATTTTTAGAGTTTTTGGGGATCCTGGATGTGATTTTGGGTTATTTTGGGATTTTTTGGGGTGAATTTGGGCCATTTTGGGGTCATTTTGGGTGATATTTTGGGTGATTTTGGGCTATTTTGGGGTCATTTTGATGATTCTGGATGATTTTTTGGTATTTTCATGGATCCCAGATATGATTCTCAGGTTCCCAGATATGATTTTAGGTTATTTTGGGGTTTTTTGTGGTTTTTAGGGTGAATTTGAGGCATTTTGGGGTCATTTTGGGTTATTTTGGGGTGATTTTGGGCCATTTTTGTGCATTTTTGGGTCATTTTTTGGGTAATTTTGTGGGTTCTGGATGATTTTTTGGTAATTTTGTGGATCCCAGATATGATTCTGAGGTTCCCGATGTAATTTGGGTTATTTTAGGTTATTTTGGGTGATTTTTGGGGTGAATTTGGCCATTTTGGGGTCATTTTGGGTTATTTTGGGGTGATTTTGGGCCATTTTGGGGTAATTTTGGATCATTTTTTGGGTCATTTTTTGGGTTCTGGATGATTTTTTGGTATTTTCGGGGATCCCAGATGTGATTTTAGGTTATTTTGGGATTTTTGGGGTCATTTGGGGTGAATTTAGGCCTTTTGGGGTCATTTTGGGTGATATTTTGGGTGATTTTGGGCCATTTTGGGGTTATTTTGGTGATTCTGGATGATTTTTTGGGGTTTTTGGGGATCCCAGATATGATTCTGAGGTTCCCAGATATAATTTGGGGGTTTTTTGGGAGTTTTTGGGGTGAATTTGGGCCATTTTGGGGTCATTTTGGGTTATTTGGGGTGATTTTGGGCCATTTTGTGCCATTTTTGGGTCATTTTTTGGGATATTTTTTGGGTTCTGGATCATTTTTTAGAGTTTTTGGGGACCCTGGATGTGATTTTGGGTTATTTTGGGATTTTTTGGGGTGAATTTGGGCCATTTTGGGGTCATTTTGGGTGATATTTTGGGTGATTTTGGGCTATTTTGGGGTCATTTTGATGATTCTGGATGATTTTTTGGTATTTTCATGGATCCCAGATATGATTCTCAGGTTCCCAGATATGATTTTAGGTTATTTTGGGTTTTTTTGTGGTTTTTGGGGTGAATTTGAGCCATTTTGGGGTCATTTTGGGTTATTTTGGGGTGATTTTGGGCCATTTTGTGCCATTTTTGGGTCATTTTTTGGGTAATTTTTTGGGTTCTGGATGATGTTTTGGCATTTTCGGGGATCCCAGATATGATTCTGAGGTTCCCAGATGTGATTTTAGGTTATTTTAGGTTATTTTGGGTCATTTTTTGGGTGAATTTAACCATTTCATGTCTCTGCTCTCCCTCAGCTCCAGCAGCAGCAGCAGCTGCGATTCCTCAGCGCCACCAGCAGAGGGCGCCGGGCGGGGCTGAGAGCGCTGCAGGAGCAGGTGAGACCAGTTAGACACCAGTATAGACCAGTAGGGACCAGTGTAGACACCAGTAGGGACCAGTACAGACTAGTATAGACTAGTATGGACCAGTTAGACACCAGTATGGACCAGTTAGAGACCAGTAGGGACCACTATAGACCAGTTAGAACCAGTACGGACCAGTATGGACCAGTATAGACCAGGGACATCTCTCAGTCCATCCCAGTTCATCCCAGTATATAGTTCAGTCCTTCCCAGTATAACCCAATCCCCTCCCAGTTCACCCCAGTTTCTCCCAGTATAACCCAGTTCCCCCCCAGTCCCTCCCAGTCTCCCCAGTCCTCTCCCAGTTCAATCCCAGTCTCTCCCAGTTTGTCCCAGTATAACCCAATCCCCTCCCAGTACACCCCAGTTCAATCCCAGTTCCCTCCCAGTCTCTCCCAGTCCCTCCCAGTTCAATCCCAATCCCATCCCAGTTCCCTCCCAATCCCTCTCAGTAACCTACCAGTCCCTCCCAGTTCATCCCAGTCCATCCCAGTATCCCTCAGTCTCTCCCAGTTCCCTCCCAGTTCAATCCCAGTCCATTCCAGTTTCTCCCAGTATAACCCAATCCCCTCCCAGTATACCCCAGTTCATCCCAATTCCCTCCCAGTCTCAACCACTTTCCTCCCAGTTCCCTCCTAGTCAATCCCAGTTTCTCCCAGTTTCTCCCAGTATACCCCAGTCCCTCCCAGTTCCCTCCCAGTTCCCTCCCAGTCTCAACCAGTTCATCCCCAGTTCATCTGAGTCCCTCCCAGTCTCTCCCAGTATAACCCAATGCCCTCCCAGTATATCCCAGTTCAATCCCAGTCCCTCCCAGTATATCCCAGTTCAATCCCAGTCCCTCCCAGTATATCCCAGTTCCCTTCCAGTCCCTCCCCCAGCTGACCCTGCCTCTCTCTGATTGGCCCAGGCGGTGGGCGTGGCCCGGGCGGGGGCTCAGCTCGGCCACGCCCCCCTGGCGGGGGAGGGGCAGCGCCGGCGGCTGTTACTGGGAGCACTGGGAGCACTGGGAGAGCCCCTCCCCCCCCGGGCCACGCCCCCCCTGGCGGGGCTGAGCCGAACGCTGGGATTGGCTGGAGAGCAGGTGGGGGCGGGGCTAAAAGGGGTGGGGCCAAGGGGCGGGGCTAAAGGGAGGAGGGACTAAAGGGGGAGGGGCTAAGGGGGAGGGGCTAAGGGGGAGGGGCTAAAGGGGGGAGGGGGCTAAGGGGGAGGGGCTAAAGGGGGGAGGGGGCTAAGGGGGAGGGGGCTAAAGGGAGGGAGGGGCTAAAGGGGGGGAGGGGCTAAAGGGAGGGAGGGGCTAAAGGGAGGGAGGGGCTAAAGGGGAGGGGCTAAGGGGAGGGGCGAAAGGGAGGGGAGGGGCTAAAGGGGAGGGAGGGGCTAAAGGGAGAGGCTAAGGGGGAGGGGCTAAGGGGGAGGGAGGGGCTAAAGGGGAGGGGCTGGGAGGGTGGGGGGAGGGGCTCGAGGAGGGGGAGGGGCTTAAAGAGCAGAATGGGGGGAGGGGCAAGAAGGATGGGGGAGGGGCTGGAAGAGAGGGGGAGGGGCTTGAGGAGCAACAGGGAGGAGCCTACAGTGGGGGAGGGGCTTAACGGAAAAGGCGTGGCCTAGCGCCTGTGGGCGTGTCCATGGATTGTGGGCGTGGCTTGGTATTTGTGGGCGTGTCCATATGGATTGTGGGCGTGGATTAGCGGTTGTGGGCGTGTCCCGGGATTGTGGGCGTGGTTTAGCATTTGTGGGCGTGTCCCAAGCCCCGCCAATCTCCCGCAGGTCCAGCAGGGGGCGCTGTTGCCCCGCCTGGCCTCCCTGCGGCTCCGCCTCCGCCAGGGGGCGCTGTCCGCCCGCAGGAGGGCGTGGCCTCTGCCGGAAGGGGCGTGGTCCGAGCAGGCCACGCCCCCTCCGCCCCCCGAGGGCGTGGCCGAGCTGCTAGCCGAGCTGCGATTGGTGGGCGAGCGCTGCCAGCAGCGAATCCAGGCCTGGCCACGCCTCCAGGGCCTCGTCAGCCAATGGTGAGACAGGGGGCGTGGCCTAACGGGGGGTGGATCCCCTCCCGCCCAGGCCACGCCCCTTTCCTCACCCGGCCCCGCCCCTTTCCCAGGTGGAGCCAACCCGCCCAGTTCGCCTTGGCCACGCCCCCCGGCCACGCCCCCTTCTCCCATTGGCTGCGGCGCTGGCGAGACTCCGCCCGCGCCTTGGGCACGCCCATCCCGGAAGTGGGGCCGCCGGAAGTGGGCGTGGTCAGCCCCTGCCCCGAAGTGGGCGGGGCCATGGCCATCCCGGAAGTGTCGTTGCCAGGAGACTGTGTGGCCACGCCCACCCCGGAAGTGGGCGGGGCAGAGGGTGCTGTGGCCACGCCCATCCCGGAAGTAGTCCCCGGAAGTGGGCGTGGCCCTGCATTTCCTGGGGATTAACGTGGCCACGCCCACTCTGGGCTGGTCCCAGTGAGGCCACGCCCACCCGGCAGTGATTTGGCCACGCCCACCCGGGAGGCGGGGTCTGGCTGGGAGGCCACGCCCCCTGAGGGGTTTGTGAGGTTTTGATTGGTTCGGAATAAAAAGCAGCAGAGCAAAGGGGCGTGGCCTCAGTGTGACCCCAAAATGTCACAAAAATGTCACCAAAGTGACATCAAAGTGTCCCCAAGTCCCAAAATGTCCCCAAAATTTCCCCCAAGTGGCCCAAAACCAGCCCCACAGTGTCTCTCAAGTGTCCCCAAATTGTCCCCTAAGTGTCACCAAAATGGACCCAAAAATGTCACCAAAGTGTCCCCAAAGTGTCCCCAAAATGGCTTTAAAATGTCCCCAAGGTGGCCACAAAGTGTCACCAGAATGGCTCCAAAGTGTCCCCAAATTGTCCCCAAAATGGCTCCAAAGTGTCCCCAAAATGTCCCTAAAATTACCCCAAAGTGTCCCCAAAATTTCCCCCAAGTGGCCCAAAACCAGCCCTGAAGTGTCCCCAAAATTTCCCCAGGATGGCCCCAAAATGTCCCCAAATTGTCCCCAAAATTTCCCCCAAGTGGCCCAAAACCAGCCCCAAAGTGTCTCTCAAGTGTCCCCAAATTGTCCCCAAAATGGTCCCAAAAATGTCACCAAAGTGTCTCTCAAGTGTCCCCAAAGTGACCCAAAATGTCCCCAAAGTGTCCCCAAAATGGCTTTAAAATGTCCCCAAGGTGGCCACAAAGTGTCCCCAGAATGGCTCCAAAATGTCCCCAAAATGTCCCCAAAGTGACCCCAAAATGGCTTTAAAGTGTCCCCAAAATGACCCTCATAGTGTCACCAGAATGTCCCCAAAATTTCCCCAAAATGGCTCCAAAGTGGCTTTAAAGTGTCCCCAAAATGTCCCCAAAATGTCCCCAGTGTCCCCAAAGTGACCCAAAGCCAGCCCCAAAACGTCCCTCAAGTGTCCCCAAGGTGGCTCCAAAATGTCCCCAAAGTGTCTCTCAAGTGTCCCCAAAGTGACCCCAAATGGCTTTAAAGTGTCCCCAAAATGTCCTCAAGGTGGCCACAAAGTGTCACCAGAATGTCCCCAAAAATGTCACCAAAATGTCTCCAAAGTGGCTCCAAGATGGCCCCAAAGTGTCCCCAAAATTTCCCTGAATGGCTCCAAAGTGTCCCCAAAATGTCCCCAAAGTGGCTCCAGAATGGCCCTAAAATTTCCCCAAGTTGTCCCCAAAATGTCCCCAGAATGTCCCCAAAGTGACCCCAAATGTCCCCAAGTGGCCCCAGAGTGTCTCTGAAGTGTCCCCAAGGTGGCCCAAAACCAGCTCTGAAAGTGACCCTAAAATGTCCCCAAATTGGCCCCAAAATTTCCCCTAAGTGGTCCAAAAATGTCCCCAAAAGTGTCCCCAAAATGTCCCCAATTTGGCCCAAAACCAGCTCCAAAATGTCCCCAAAGTGTCCCCGAAGTGTCCCCAAAATGTCCTCAAGGTTTTCCCAAATTGTCCCCAAAATATCCCTGAATTCACTCCAGAGTGTCCCCAAGGTGTCCCCAGGTGTCCCCAGGGTGTCCCCAAGGTGTCCCCAAGGTGTCCCCAAGGTGTCCCCCAGGTGTCCCCAAGGTGTCCCCAAAGTGTCCCCAAGGTGTCCCCAAGGTGTCCCCAAGGTGTCCCCGACTGTCCCCAGAGTGTCCCCAAGGTGTCCCCAAGGTGTCCCCAAGGTGTCCCCAGAGTGTCCCCAGAGTGTCCCCAGGTGTCCCCAAGGTGACCCCATGAGTGTCCCCAAGGTGTCCCCAAGGTGTCCCCAGGTGTCCCCAAGGTCACACTAGTTGAAAACTGGTGACAAATTTGAGGGGAAAAGAGCAGGAAAAGGGAATTCTTTGGATTTCCCAGAAATCATTGCTGCACTTCCGGTCACTTCCTGTCACTCCTGGTCACTCCCGGTCACTCCCAGTCCATCCCAGTCCATCCCAGTCCATCCCAGTCCCTCCCAGTCCATCCCAGTCCATCCCAGTCCATCCCAGTCCATTTCCCTCTCCAATATTTTTTTCTTTCTTTTATTTCCCAAAATCATTCTTCACTCCTAGTCCCTCCTAGTCCATCCCAGTCCATCCCAGTCCATCCCAGTCCACCCCAGTCCATCCCAGTCCCAACCAGTCCACCTCTCCAGATTTTTTTGCCATTTTCTTTTATTTCCCAAAAATCATTCCTTCACTTCCGGTCACTCCTAGTCACTTCCGGTCACTCCTAGTCACTTCCAGTCACATCCTGGTCACTCCTAGTCACTCCTGGTCCACTCCCAGTCCCTCCCAGTCCATCCCAGTTCCATCCCAGTCCATCCCAGTCCATCCCAGTTCCATCCCAGTCCATCCCAGTCCATCCCAGTCCATCCCAGTCCATCCCAGTCCATCCCAGTTCCATCCCAGTCCATCCCAGTCCATCCCAGTTCCATCCCAGTCCATCCCAGTTCCATCCCAGTCCATCCCAGTCCATCCCAGTCCATCCCACTCCCAATAACTCCACATCTCCAATATCTTTTTTCTCCATTTTCTTTTATTTCCCAAAAATCATTCCTTCACTTCCGGTCACTCCTGGTCACTTCCGGTCACTCCTGGTCACTCCCCTCCCAGGGTCACTTCCGGTCCCTCCCGGTCACTCCCTGACCACGCGGCGGATCCAGGCGCTGGCTCGGCACACGTTGGAGTAAACGCCCGGCTGACCCTTCTGGCCGCAGACGGCCATTCCCCAGGACACCACGCCCTGCAGGACGCCCTGGCACACCAGCGGGCCGCCCGAGTCACCCTGCGGGACAGGTGAGACAGGTGGGACAGGTGAGACAGGTGAGATCCCAAAAATTCCCGGGAAAATGGGGAAATTCTAAAAAAAATCCTGTTAAAAATGAGGAAAATGAACCCAAAATGGGAGAAAATCACTGAGAAAGTGCAGAGCGCCCCCTGCTGGACACACCTGGGGTGGGACAGGTGAGACAGGTGAGATCCCGAAAATTCCAGGGAAAAGAGCGAAATCCCGGAAAAAATGGCGTTAAAAATGAGGAAAAAACACCAAAAATGGGAGAAAATCACTGAGAAAGTGCAGAGCGCCCCCTGCTGGACACACCTGGGGTGGGACAGGTGAGGGACAGGTGGGACAGGTGAGGGACAGGTGAGATCCCAAAAATTCTCAGAAAAATAGCGAAATCCAGGGGAAAAAAGCGAAATTCCTGATAAAATCCCATTTAAAATGAGGAAAAACTGACCCAAAATGGGGTCACTGAGAGAGCACACAGCGCCCCCTGCTGGACACACCTGGGGTGGGACAGGTGAGGGACAGGTGGGACAGGTGAGATCCCGAAAATTCCCGGGAAAATAGCAAAATTCCAGGAAAAAAACCCAAAAAAGGCGTTAAAAATGAGGGAAAATGCCAAAAATGGGAGAAAATCACTGAGCAAGCTGCACGAGCGCCCCCTGCTGGACACACCTGGGGTGGGGCAGGTGAGGGATAGGTGGGACAGGTGAGGGACAGGTGAGATCCCGAAAATTCCTGGGAAAATAGCGAAGTCCTGGGAAAAATAGCGAAATTCCTGATAAAATTGTGTTAAAAATGAGGAAAAACTGCCAAAAGTGGTGCTGCGAGAGCACACAGCGCCCCCTGCTGGACACACCTGGGGAGTGACACAGGTGAGGGACAGGTGAGGGACAGGTGGGACACCGGAATTCCCGGGAAAATAGCGAAATCCAGGGAAAAATAGCGAAATTCCCAATAAAATTGCGTTAAAAATGAGCAAAAACCACCAAAAATCCCCCAAAAAATCCCAAAATCCCACAAAAAATGAGGAAAATGGGAGAAAATCACTGAGAAGGTGCAGAGCGCCCCCTGCTGGACACACCTGGGGTGGGACAGGTGAGGGACAGGTGGGACAGGTAAGATCCCAAAAATTCCCGGGAAAATACCCTGAAATTTCCTGGAAAAAACCCAGAAATTTCCCGGAAAAAATTCCTGTTAAAAATGACCAAAATTGGCCCAAAAGGGGGAACAGCGCGCCCCTGCTGGACACACCTGGGGCGGGACAGGTGAGGCACAGGTGAGGCACAGGTGAGATCCCAAAAAAATCCCAATATCCCTTTTAAAAACATCCCAAAATCCCCCAAAAAATCCCATTAAAAATGAGTAAAAACCTCAAAAATTAACAAAAAACACCAAAAATGCGAAAAAATAATGGCGGAGCTGCGGAGCGCCCCCTGCTGGACACACCTGGGCGGGACAGGTGAGACACAGGTGAGAGAAAATCCCAGAATTCCCTGGATTTGCCTCATTCCGAGGCCTCAGGTGGAGCTGGGAGCTGCAGACACCTGCCCAGGTGAGGTTGGAGCTGCCCAGGTGAGTCAGGTGAGCCCAAACCCCCTGCCTACCCCACCTGGGCACAGCTGGGCGTACCTGGGGACACCTGGGGGTACCTGGTACACACCTGGACACACCTGGGACATACCTGGGACACACCTGGGGACACCTGGGACACCTGGGACACACCTGGGCACACCTGGGACACACCTGGGGACACCTGAGATACACCTGGGGACACCTGGGCACACCTGGGACATACCTGGGACACACCTGGGGACACCTGAGATACACCTGGGCACACCTGGGGACACCTGAGCACACCTGGGACACACCTGGGCACACCTGGAGTCATCTGGGACACACCTGGGGACACCTGAGATACACCTGGGGCACACCTGGGACACACCTGGGGACACCTGGGCACACGTGGATCATGTGGGACACACCTGGGGACACCTGAGATACACCTGGGACACACCTGGGACACACCTGAGAGTACACCTGGGGACACCTGGAGACAACTGGGGACACCTGGGGACACACCTGAGACACACCTGGGGCAGGTGAGACACACCTGGGGACACCCGTGATACACCTGAGACATGCCTGGGCACACCTGAACACCTGGGACACACCTGGGCACACCTGAGACACACCTGGGGACATCTGGGACACACCTGGGGACACCTGAGGGGGGCAAAACACACCTGGGGGCATCTGGGACACACCTGGTCCCAGGTAAGCACTCACCTGGCAGGAGTTGACGCGCCCCTGTGGCACAGCTGGGACAGGTGAGACACACCTGGGACACACCTGAGATACACCTGGGCATACCTGAGACACCTGAGACACACCTGGGCAGGCACACCTGGGGACATCTGGGGACACACCTGGGGCTCACCTGAAGGGGACTCACCTGGGGAAACCTGGGCCAGGTGAGATACACCTGGGCACACCTGGGACACATCTGGGCACACCTGAGGCGAGGTAAGCGACTCACCTGGCAGGCATCTGGTGACACACCTGGCAGGCAACATCCCTAGGCACATCTGTGACTACACCTGGGGAACACCATGAGGGGGACTCACCTGGGGTCTCAGCTAGGCGCTCACCTGGGCAGGTAGACTAACCTGACACCCCTGGGGCTCACCGGCGACTCACCTGGGGCACACCTGGGCTAGGGCACACCTGGAGACACACCTGGGGCACGGTACTCACCTGGGAGGACACTCACCCTGGGACACACCTGGGGACACCTGGGGCACACACTTGGGGACACACCTAGGGCACACCTGGGGCACACCTGGGACACACCTGTGACTCACCTGGGCACACCTTGGGGAACACCTGGGGCACAGTAAATCTCACCTGGCAGGAGTCGACGCCCCCTGCGGCACACCTGCACAGAACATGTTGGGCGTGACGGCGTCGCCGTACGCTCGGCGGCACTGCTGCGGACCGAAGGTTTGCACCGAGGCACACTGCAGGTCCCGCGGGAGCTTGGCTGGCAGGTGAGACAGGTGAGACAGGTGAGACAGGTGAGGCTTCCCCCAAAAAATTCGAAATCCCGAAAAAATTCAACAAAAATGAGGAAAAACACCCAAAATGGGAGAAAATCAGTGAGAAAGTGCAGGGCCCCTGCTGGGCAAACCTGGGGTGGGACAGGTGAGACAGGTGAGGTGAAATTCCCAAAAAATCCCAAAATCCCAAAAAATCCCACAAAAAATGAGGAAAATGGGAGAAAATCAGTGAGAAAGTGCAGAGCGCCCCCTCTGGACACACCTGGGGTGGAACAGGTGAGACAGGTGAGGTGAAATTCCCCAAAGAAATCCCAAAATCCCACAAAAATCCCACAAAAAATGAGGAAAATGGGAGAAAATCCCTGAGAGGTCGAGCGCCCCTGCTGGGCAAACCTGGGGTGGAACAGGTGAGACAGGTAATACACAGGTGAGACAGGTGAGGCAGAAATTCCTCCAAAAAATCTCAAAATCCCAAAAAAATTCCACAAAAAATGAGGAAAAAACACCCAAAATGGGAGAAAATCACTCAGAAAGTGCAGAGCGCCCCCTGCTGGGCAAACCTGGGGTGGGACAGGTGAGACAGGTGAGACACAGGTGAGAGAAAATCCCAAAATATTTCCCATTTTTGACTCCTGGGGGCTGAAATTCCATGGGTTTTCCCCATTTTGTGACCATTCCCACCTGGGACAGGTGAGACACACCTGGGGATACCTGAGACACACCTGGTCTCCATAAGGAGCTCCAGGAGCACCTGGGACACACCTGGGGCAGGTGAGACACACCTGGGACACACCTGAACCCCCACTCAGGACACACCTGAGCTCCACCCCCACCTGCCCAGGTACCTCCAGGTGACTTGGTGGTGCCCCAGCCAGGTGAGCCCCGCCCGGGGACACACCTGGGACAGGTGAGACACACCTGGGTACACCTGGGACACACCTGGGACACTTAAAATCCCAACTGAGACACCTGGGAGACACCTGGGACACACCTGAAACCCCACCCAGGACACACCTGAGCCCCCCCCCCACCTGCCCAGCTACCTCCAGGTGACTCAGTGGTGCCCCAGCAAGGTGAGCCCCGTCCAGGAACACACCTGGGACAGGTGGGACACACCTGAGACCTCACCTGGTCTCCGTAAGGAGCTCCAGGTGACACACCTGAGCCCGTTCCACTCCCAGGACACACCTGGGACAGGTGAGACACACCTGGGACACACCTGAAACCCCACTCAGAACACACCTGAGCCCCCCCACCTGCCCAGGTACCTCCAGGTGACTTGGTGGTGCCCCAGCCGGACACGCTGCAGGTGAGCCCCGCCCGGGGACACCTGGTGGCCACGCGGATCTTCTTGACGCGCGGCCCGAAGCGCACAGGTGAGTCGAGCCGCAGCAGCATGAAGTCGTTGTCGTTGCGCCGCGGGTTGTACCTGGGGTGCACCTGGAGCTGCGCCACGCGGCGCACCTGGCCGGTGCCTGAGCGGAGCGTGTTGGTGCCGATCAGCACCTGGAGATCCCTGAAATGGACAGGTGAGATGGGACAGGTGAGACACCTGAGACAGGTGAGATGGACGGGTGAACACACCTGGCCGGTGCCTGAGCGGAGCGTGTTGGTGCTGATCAGCACCTGGAGATCCCTGTGGGGACAGGTGAGATGGGACAGGTGAGACACCTGAGACAGGTGAGATTCTCTAGACAGGTGAAAGGGGACAGGTGAGACAGGTGAGAGGGGAAATGGGACAGGTGAGATGGGACAGGTGAGATACACCTGAGACAGGTGAGCACACCTGGCCGGTGCCTGAGCGGAGCGTGTTGGTGCCGATCAGCACCTGGAGATCCCTGAAATGGACAGGTGAGACAGGTGAGCACACCTGAGCCGGTGCCGGGGTAGGGGGGGGTGGTCTCAAATGAGCAGAGCGTGTTGGTGCCTGACCTCAGCACCTGGAGATCCCTGTGGGGACAGGTGAGAGGACAGGTGAGAACCTGGACAGGTGAGATGGACAGGTGAGATCTGAGACAGGTGAGATTGGAGTAGTGGGACAGGTGAGACAGGTGAGAGTGGGACAGGTGAGATTGATCTCCATGGGACAGGTGAGATAGGACAGGTGAGATGGGACAGGTGAGATGGGACAGGTGAACTGGATTTCCATGGGACAGGTGAGAGGGGACAGGTGAGATCGGATTCAGTGGGACAGGTGAGATAGGTGAGAGGGCTCTCCAGAGGGACAGGTGAGCTCAGAATAATGGGACAGGTGAGGTGGATCATGAAGTAGTCGGGACAGGTGAGACAGGTGAGAGGGGACATGGTGAGACAGGTGAGCTCAGAATAAGGGGACAGGTGAGGAGGGATCATCGGACAGGTGAGACAGGTGAGCACACCTGGCTGGCACCTGAGCTAGTGTGTTGGTGCCAATCAGCACCTGGAGATCCCTGCGGGGACAGGTGAGACAGGCGGGTGAGATAGTACAGGTGAGAAGGGAACAATGGGACAGGTGAGATGGATCTCTGTGGGACAGGTGAGCTAGATGTCCATGAGCCAGGTGAGCACAGGTGAGCACAGGTGAGCACAGGTGAGCACAGGTGAAAGGGGAATCATGTGAGATGGATCTCCGTGGGACAGGTGAGCTAGGACAGGTGAGACAGGTGGGATCAGAACAATGGGACAGGTGAGGGACAGGTGAGACAGGTGAGCTGCGTCTGCATGGGAGAGGGAAGAGGGGAAAGGTGAGCCAGGTGAGCCAGGTGAGAGGGGAATAAGGGGACAGGTGGGACAGGTGAGACAGGTGGGACAGGTGAGACAGGTGAGCCAGGTGAGCCAGGTGAGAGGGGAATAAGGGGACAGGTGAGACAGGTGGGACAGGTGAGTCAGGTGAGCCAGGTGAGCCAGGTGAGAGGGGAATAAGGGGACAGGTGAGTCAGGTGGGACAGGAATAATGGAACAGGTGAGAGGGGACAGGTGGGACAGGTGAGATGGATCTCTGTGGGACAGGTGGGACAGAACAGGTGAGAGGGGAACGGGACAGGTGAGAGAGGACAGGTGGGGGAGGGGTGAGCAGGTAAGATGGGAATAATGGGATGGGGAGACAGGTGAGCACAGGTGAGAGGGGAATGATGTGACAGGTGAGATGGATCTGCGTGGGACAGGTGAGATAGGACAGGTGAGATAGCACAGGTGAGATAGCACAGGTGAGAGGGGACAGCTGAGCACAGGTGAGATGGAACAGGTTAGACAGGACAGGTGAGCTGAGAAGAATGCGACAGGTGAGCAGGTGAGAGGGGAATCATGTGACAGGTAAGCCTGGATCCCCACGGGACAGGTGAGGTGGGACAGGTGAGGTGGCCCAGACAGGTGAGGTGGGACAGGTGGCACTGCCCAGCCAGGTGTGCCCAGGTGTATCCCAGCCTATCCAAGTGTATTCCAGGTGTATCCCAGGTGTGTTTCTATCCCCCCAGGTGTATCCCAGGTGTACCCAGGTGTGCCAGGTTACCAGGTGTATCCCAGGTGTATCCCAGGTGTGTTTCTGTCCCCCAAGGTGTGCCCAGGTGTACTCAGGTGTGTCCAGGTGTACTCAGGTGTCCCCAGGTGTCCTCAGGTGTCTCACCTGGTAGGCTGTCTGCAGTGGGCAGCGGTCAGCACCCACTGCGCCCCCACCAGGTGTATCCCAGGTGTCCCCAGGTGTGTTAACCCCCCCAGGTGCATCCCAGGTGTGCCCAGGTGTAGCCCAGGTGTATCCCAGCCCATCCAGGTGTGCTCAGGTGTGCTCACCTGGTGGGCTGCCTGCAATGAGCAGCGGTCAGCACCCACTGCGCCCCCACCAGGTGTATCCCATCTGTCCCCAGGTGTGCCCAGGTGTCCTTTTCCATGTGCTCAGGTGTGCCCAGGTGTGTCTCACCTGGTCGGCTGTCTGCAATGAGCAGCGGTCAGCACCCACAGCGCCCCCACCAGGTGTATCCCAGGTGTCCCTAGGTGTGCCCAGGTGTATCCCAGCATCCAGGTGTGCTCAGGTGTGTTTTATCACTCCCAGGTGTGCTCAGGTGTGCTCAGGTGTGTCTCACCTGGTCGGCTGCCGGCAGTGGGCGGCGGTCAGCACCCACTGCGCCCCCACCAGGTGTATCCCATCTGTCCCCAGGTGTGCCCAGGTGTGCTCAGGTGTGCCCAGGTGTGTCTCACCTGGTCGGCTGCCGGCAGTGGGCGGCAGTCAGCACCCACTGCGCCCCCACCAGGTGTATCCCATCTGTCCCCAGGTGTATCCCAGGTGTGCCCAGGTATATCCCATCTGTCTCTAGGTGTACCCAGGTGTGCTCAGGTGTACCCAGGTGTGCTCAGGTGTGTCTCACCTGGTCGGCTGCCGGCAGTGGGCGGCGGTCAGCACCCACTGCGCCCCCACCAGGCTGCCCCCGCAGAGGATCTGGCCGCGCTTGGTCAGCGCCACCTGGAACGGACGCTGCGCCATGGAGCACGGCCGGCCGCCGATGATCCGCGACTCGTCCTCCTCGGGAACTGGGGAAAATGGGGAAATGGTGAGAAAACGGGGAAAATGGGGGAAAATGGGGAAAAGTGGTGAAAAAATGAGGAAAAACGGGGAAAAAATGGGGGAGAAATGGGGAAAAATGGTGAGAAATGGGGAAAAAATGGGGAAAAATGGTGAAAAATGGTGGAAAAAATGGTAGAAAAAATGGGGAAAAAATGGGGGAAAAATGGTGAAAAATGGGGGAGAAATGGGGAAAAAATGGGGAAAAAAACAGGGATAAATGTGCTAGATCCTGATGATCCACGACTCGTCCTCCTCAGGAACTGCGGGAAAACGGGGAAATGGTGAGAAAATGGGGAAAATGGGGAAAAAATGGCGGGAAATGGGGAAAAATGGTGAAAAAATGGGGAAAAATGGTGAAAAAACGGCGGAAAACGGTGAAAAAATGGGGGAGAAATGGGGGAAAAAATGGTGAGAAATGGGGAAAAAATGGGGAAAAATGGTGGAAAATGGTGGAAAAAATGGTAGAAAAATGGGGAAAAAATGGGGGGAAAAATGGGGGGAAAATGGGGGAAAAATGGTAGAAAAAATGGGGAAAAAATGGGGGAAAAATGGGGGAAAAATGGGGGGAAAAAATGGGGGAAAAAATGGGGAAAAAAACAGGGATAAATGTGCTAGATCCTGATGATCCACGACTCGTCCTCCTCAGGAACTGCGGGAGAACGGGGAAATGGTGAGAAAATGGGGAAAATGGGGGAAAATGGTGAAAAATGGGGAAAAAATGGGGAAAAACGGTGAAAAAATGGCAGGAAATGGTGAAAAAATGGGGGAGAAATGGTGAAAAAATGGGGGAAAATGGTGAAGAAATGGGGGAGAAATGGGGAAAAACGGTGAAAAAATGGGGGAGAAATGGGGAAAATGGTGAAAAATGGGGAAAAAATGGGGAGCAATGTGCTGGACACTGGTGATCTGTGAGTCGTCCTCCTTGGGAACTGGGAAAAATAGAGAAAATGGTGAAAAACGGGAATAAACAGTGAAAAAACGGAGAAAAACTGTGAAAAAGGGTTAAAAAAAGTGAAAAAACAGCGAGAAACGGTGAAAAATGGGGGAGAAATGGCAAAAAACGGGGAGCAATGTGCTGGACACTGATGATCCACAACTTGTCCTCCTCGGGAACTGCAGAAAATGGGAAATTTGGTGAGGAATGGGGAAAAAATGGTGAAAAACGGGGGAAAACGGTGAAAAAAATGGGGAAAAACAGTGAAAAAATGGTGGAAAACGGTGAAAAAACGGCGGAAAACTGGTGGAAAAACGGCAGAAAAAATGGGGGAGAAATGGTGAGAAATGGGGAAAAATGGGGGAAAAAATGGGGAAAAAAATGGGGAAAAACGGTGAAAAAAATGGGGGAAAACAGTGAAAAAAATGGGGGAAAACGGTGAAAAAATGGGGGAGAAATGGGTAAAAATGGTGAAAAAATGGGGGAGAAATGGTGAAAAAATGGTGAAAAATGGGGGGAAAATGGTGGAAAATGGTGAAAAAAGGGGGAAAAATGGTGGAAAAATGGTGAAAAAAGGGGAAAAAATGGTGGAAAAATGGCGAAAAAATGGGGAAAAAATGGGGAAAAAATCATGGAAAAATGGAGAAAAAATGGGGAAAAATGTGGGAAAAATGGGGAAAAAACTGGCAGAAAATGGTGAAAAAAATGGCGAAAAACAGTGAAGAAACAACAGAAAACGGAGAAAAAACAGTGAAGAAACAACAGAAAACGGAGAAAAAATGGTGAAGAAACAGTGATGAAATGGGAAAAATGGGGGAAATTGGGAAAATGGGAAAAAATGGGGAAAAATGGGGAAAATTGGGGGGGAATGGAGAGGAAATGGGAAAAAATGGGGAAAAATGGGGAAAAATGGGAAGAAAATGGGAAAAAATGGGGGGAAATGGAGAGGAAATGGGAAAAATGGGGGAAAATGGGGAAAAATGGGGGAAAATGGGGGAAAATGGGGGAAAATGTCCTGGAAGGGGCAGAGGTGACCCTGATGGTCCATTTGTCCTCCTGGGGTCACCTGGGGTCATCCAGGGGTCACCTGGGATCACCTGAGGTCACCTGGGGTCACCTGGGGAAAGGAGCTCCTTGACCACCTTGACCCCCATGACCACCTTGACCACTACGGCCTGGACCTTGGTCACCTTGACGATGACCACCTGAATGTGTGACCACCTGGACCCCATGGCCACCTGGACCTGTGACCACCTTGACCACAACAATGTGGACTTTGTGACCACCTGGACCATGACCACCTGGACCACAACAACCTGGAGCTGTGACCACCTTGGGAGTGACCACCTTGTGACCAGCTTGACCTCAAACATCTGCACCTGGGACCACCTTGAGTACCACAAGCTGGACTTTGTGACCACCTGGACCCTGAGCACCTGGTCCTTGTGACCACCCTGTGGGTGCCCACCTGGACCATGACCACCTGGAGAGTGACCACCTGGAGAGTGACCACCTTGACCACAACCTGGATTTTGTGACCACCTTGACCATGACCTCCTTGAGAGTGACCACCTTGACCACAACCTGGAACTTTTGACCACCTGGACCTTGTGACTATCTTGACCAGGAGACCACCTGGACCATGACCACCTTGACCACCACAACCTGGACCTTGTGACCACCCTGAGAGTGACCACCTTGACCCTGAACATCTGCACCTATGGCCATCTTGACCACCTGCACCTTGTGACCACTCTGACCATGACCACCTGGACGTAGTGACCACCTGGACAGTGACCACCCTGACCATGACCACCTGGAGAGTGACCACCTGGACCATGATCACCTGGTCCTTGTGGTCACATTGAGAGTGACCACCTTGACCTTGTGACCACCCTGAGAGTGACCACCTGGACCTGGGACCATGTTGAGAGTGACTACCTTGAGAGTGACCACCTGAGAGTGACCACCTGGGGAGTGACCACCTGGGGGTGACCACCTGGGAGTGACCACCTGGACCACAACAACCTAGACATTGTGACGATCTTGGCCATGACTACCTTGAGCCTGTGACCACCTTGAGTGACCACCTGGACTTTGTGACCACCTGGAGAGTGACCACCTGAACCTCTGACCACCATGACCACAACAACCTGGACATTGTGACCACCTTGACCATGAGACCACCTGGAGAGTGACCACCTGGACATTGTGACCACCTGGACATTGTGACCACCTTGAGAGTGACCACCCTGAGAGAGACCACCTGGACCTGTGACCATTCTGAGAGTGACCACCTGGACCTTGTGACCACCTGAGAGTGACCACCTGGACTTTGTGACCACCTCAAGAGTGAGTGAGCATCTTGACCATGAACACCTTGACCACCTGGACTTTGTGACCACCTGGACCACAACAACCTGGACCTTGTGACCACCTTGTTCCCTCCCTTCCTATTACCTTTCACCTATTTACCACCTATTACCACCTTGAGATACCACCTACATTTACCACCTTAGATGATGATCTTACCATACCACCTTACCACCTATTTTACCACCCTGACCACAACAACCTACCTTTACCACCTTTCTTTACCACCCTGACCCTTACCACCTACATTTACACCTTGAGTGACCACCTGGACATTGTGACCACCTGGACCTGTGACCACCTGTGACCACCCTGGACCTTGTGACCACCTTGAGAGTGAGTGACCATCTTGGCCATGACCACCTTGACCACCTGGACATTGTGACCACCTTGACAGTGACCACCCTGGACCTGGGACCATGTTGACATTGTGACCTTCTTAAGAGTGACCACCTTGTCCTTGTGACCACCCTGACCCTGTGACCGCCCTGAGAGTGACCACCTGGACATTGTGACCACCTGGACCTGGGACCACCTGGACATTGTGACCACCCTGAGAGTGACCACCTGGACCTGTGACCACCCTGAGGTGACCACCTGGACATTGTGACCACCTGGACCTGGGACCACCTGGACATTGTGACCACCCTGAGAGTGACCACCTGGACCTGGGACCACCTGAGAGTGACCACCTGGACATTGTGACCACCTTGAGTGACATACTTTACCTTAAGTCACCTTTCCTTTACACCTTGATACCACCTGGACATTGGACCACCTGGACCTGTGACCACCTGGACCTTGTGACCACCTCAAGAGTGACCACCTGGACCTGGGACCATTCTGAGAGTGACCACCTGGACCTTGTGACCACCTCAAGAGTGACCACCTGGACCTGTGACCACCTGGACCTTGTGACCACCTCAGAGTGACCACCTGGACCTTGTGACCACCTGGACCTTGTGACCACCTCAAGAGTGACCACCTGGACCTGTGACCATTCTGAGAGTGAGCACCTGACCTGTGACCACCTTGAGAGTGACCACCTGGACATTGTGACCACCTGAAGTGTGACCACCTGGAGAGTGACCACCTTGAGAGTGACCACCTGACCTTGTGACCTCCTTGAGAGTGACCACCTGGACTTTGTGATCACCCTGACCCTGTGACCACCTTGACCATGAGACCACCTTGAAAGTGACCACCTAGACCTTGTGACCACCTTGAGTGACCACCTGGACCTTGTGACCACCTGGACATTGTGACCACCATGAGAGTGACCACCTGGACCTGTGACCACCTTGACCATGTGACCACCTTGAAAGTGACCACCTGGACATTGTGACCACCCTGAGGTGACCACCTTGACCACAACCTGGATTTTGTGACCACCTTGACCGTGACCTCCTTGAGAGTGACCACCTTGACCACAACAACCTGGACCTTGTGACCACCTTGTCCTAGTGACCACCCTGACCACGCCCACCCTGAGTGACCACTGCCCCCTCCCCCACCCCACCCCATCAGCACCTCGGGCTTTGGGCCATCGGCCGGCCGGACTGGTTTGGACTGGTTTGAACTGGTTTGCACTGGTTTGCACTGGTTTGCACTGGTGGGTTTGCCCAAGCTCTGGAATCTCCTCCGGCCACCCTGGGGAATCCTTCCCGCTGCCCGAAATCCCGGGATTGGGGATTTTTTGGGAATTTTGGGGATTTTTTTTTTAATTTTTGGGGATTTTGGGGATTCTGGGGGATTTTTTGGGGATTTTTGGGGATTTTTGGCGATTTTTTTTATTTTTGGGGATTTTTGGGGATTTTTGGGGAATTTTTTTTTTTGGGGGGGATTTTGGTGATTTTTTGGGATTTTTGGGGGATTTTTTTTTTATTTTTGGGGATTTTTGGGGGGAATTTTTGGGGATTTTTTTTTTGATTTTTGGGGATTTTGGGGATTTTTTGGGATTTTTTGTGGATTTTTTGGGGACTTTTTTTGGGGGGATTTTTTGGGGATTTTTTAGGGAATTTTTTTTTGATTTTTGGGGATTTTTGGGGGATTTTTTGGGGATTTTTTGGGATTTTTTGGGAATTTTGGGGGATTTTTTGGGGTTTTTAAAAATTTTTTTTGGGGATTTTTGGGGATTTTTGGGGATTTTTGGGGGTTTTTTTGGGGATTTTTTGGGGATTTTTGGGGATTTTTGGGGGATTTTTTGGGATTTTTGTGGATTTTTTGTGGACTTTTTTGGGGGGGATTTTTTGGGGATTTTTTAGAGATTTTTTGGGATTTTTGGGGATTTTTTGGGGATTTTTTGGGGGGATTTTATGGGATTTTTTGGAAATTTTGGGGGATTTTTTTTGGTTTTTTAAAAAAATTTTTGGGGATTTTTGGGGGGATTTTTTGGGATTTTTGGGGATTTTTTGGGGATTTTTGGGGATTTTTTTGGGGATTTTTTGGGAATTTTGGGGGATTTTTTGGGGATTTTTAAAAAAATTTTTGGGGATTTTTTGGGGATTTTGGGGATTTTTTGGGGATTTTTGGGGATTTTTGGGGAGATTTTTGGGGATTTTTGGGGGATTTTTGGGGATTTTTTTTGATTTTTGGAGATTTTGGTGATTTTTTGGGCTTTTTTGGGGTTTTTGGGGGATTTTTTGGGGATTTTTGGGGATTTTTTTTGGATTTTTGGGGATTTTTTGGGGGATTTTTTGGGGATTTTTTTTTTGGGGGGGGATTTTTGGGGATTTTTTGGGATTTTGGGGGGATTTTTTTGGGGATTTTTTGGGATTTTTTTGGGGATTTTTTGGGGGATTTTTTGGGGATTTTTGGGGATTTTTGGGGATTTTTTTGGGATTTTTGTGGACTTTTTTTGGGGGGATTTTTTGGGGATTTTTTAGAGATTTTTTTTGATTTTTGGGGATTTTTTGGGGATTTTTTTTGGGATTTTATGGGATTTTTTGGGAATTTTGGGGGATTTTTTGGGGTTTTTAAAAAATTTTTTTGGGGATTTTTGGGGGATTTTTGGGGGATTTTTGGGGGATTTTTTGGGGGATTTTTTGGGGATTTTTGGGGGATTTTTGGGGATATTTTTGGGGATTTTTGGGGATTTTTGGGGATTTTTGGGGATTTTTTGGGGATTTTTTTTTATCTTTGGGGGATTTTTGGGGGATTTTTTTGGGGATTTTTTTTGGATTTTTTTTTGGGGGGATTTTTGGGGATTTTTTTGGGATTTTTTGGGGGATTTTTGGGGGATTTTTGGGGGATTTTTGGGGATTTTTTTGGGGATTTTTTGGGATTTTTTTTTTTATCTTTGGGGGATTTTTGGGGATTTTTTTTGAATTTTTTTTTTTTTTTTTTTAATTTTTTGGGGGATTTTTGGGGGATTTTTTTGGGGATGTATTTTGGTATTTTGGGATCCTCGGAGGAGTTTCCCTCCTCCCATCTCTCCATCCCGGCATTTTGGGGGTTAAACCCCCTGAATTTGGGGATTTTTGGGGTTTTTTTGGATCCTCCGAGGAGCTTTCCCAGTTCCATCCCAGGATTTTGGGGGTTAAACCCTCAATTTGAGTTTTTTGGGGTTTTGGGGTTTTTTGGGGTGTTTATTGGGGGTTTTTGGGGTTTTTTTGGTTTTTCGGGTTTTTTTTTTGTTTGTTTTTTGGGGTTTTTTGGGGATTTTTGGGTATTTTGGGATCCTCCGAGGAGTTTCCCAGTTCCCATCGCTCCATCCCATTTTGGGGGTTAAACCCCCAAATTTGGGGGTTTTTTCTTTTGTTTTTAGGGGTTTTTAGGGTTTTTCTGGGTATTTTGGGATCCTCCGAGAAGTTTTCTGTTCCATCCGGGATTTTGGGGGTTAAACCCCCAGATTTGTGATATTTTTGGGTTTATTTGGGGTTTTTTGGGTATTTTGGGACTCCGAGGAGTTTCCCAGTTCCATCCGGGATTTTGGGGGTTAAACCCCTGATTTGGGTTTTTTCGGGGTTTTTGGGGGTTTTTGGGATCCTCAAAGGAGCTTTCCCAATTCCATCGAGGGATTTTGGGGGTTAAACCCCTGATTTGGGTTTTTTGGGGTTTATTTGGGGTTTTTCTGGGTTTATTTGGAGGTTTTTCGGGTTTTTCTGGGGGTTTTTTTGTTTGTTTTTTGGGTTTTTTTTATTTTTCTGGGTATTTTGGGATCCTCAGAGGAGTTTCTGAGTTCCATCCGGGATTTTGGGGGTTAAACCCCATGAATTTGGGATTTTTTTTTGGGTTTATTTGGGGTTTTTCTGGGTATTTTGGGATCCTCGGAGGAGCTTTCCCAGTTCCATCCGGGATTTTGGGGGTTAAACCCCATGATTTGGGATTTTTTTTGTTTGTTTTTGGGGTCTTTTTTTTGGTTTTTTGGGGTTTTTTTGGGTTTTTCTTGGTATTTTGGGATCCTCAAAGGAGCTTTCCCAGTTCCATTCCAGGATTTTGGGGGTTAAATCCCCGAATTTGGGATTTTTTTGGGTTTTTCGGGGGGTTTTCGGGGTTTTTGGGGTTTTTTGGGTTTATTTTGGGGGTTTTTTTGTTTTTCTGGGGTTTTTTTTTGTTTTTTGGGGTTTTTTGGGGTTTTTCTGGGTATTTTGGGATCCTCCGAGGAGTTTCCCAGTTCCATCCGGGATTTTGGGGGTTAAACCCCATGATTTGGGTTTTTTGGGTTTTTCCCTGGGTATTTTGGGGTTTATTTGGGGTTTTTGGGGTTTATTCGGGTTTTTTTTTTTTGTTTTTCTGGGGTTTTTTGGGTTTTTCTGGGTATTTTGGGATTCTTTGAGGAGTTTCCCAGTTCCATCCGGGATTTTGGGGGTTAAACCCCTGAATTTGGAATTTTTTTTTTTTTTTTTTTTTTGGGGATTCTCAGAGGAGTTTCTTTGTTCCATCCCGGGATTTTGGGGGTTAAACCCTGAATTTGGGGTTTTTTTTTTGGTTTTTGGGGTTTTTTGGGATTTATTTGGGTTTTTTGGGTTTATTTGGGGTTTTTCTGGGTATTTTGGGATCCTCGGAGGAGCTCTCCCAGTTCCATCTGGGATTTTGGGGGTTAAACCCTCGATTTGAGTTTTTTGGGGGTTTTTTGGGTTTATTTGGGGTTGGTTTTTGGTTTTTTTCTGGGTTTTTTGGGTATTTTGGGATCCTCCAAGGAGTTTCCCAGTTCCATCCGGGATTTTGGGGGTTAAACCCCTGGATTTGGGATTTTTTTTTTTTTTTTTTTTTGGGATTCTCAGAGGAGTTTCTTTGTTCCATCCCGGGATTTTGGGGGTTAAACCCTGAATTTGGGGGTTTTTTTTGGTTTTTGGAGTTTTTTGGGATTTATTTGGGTTTTTTGGGTTTATTTGGGGTTTTTCTGGGTATTTTGGGATCCTCAAAGGAGTTTTCCCAGTTCCATCTGGGATTTTGGGGGTTAAACCCCTGATTTGGGGGGTTTTTTGGGTTTTTTTGGTTGTTTTGGGTTTTTTGGGGTTTATTTTGGGGGTTTCCGGGTTTTTTGGGTTTTTTTTTTGTTTTTTGGGTTTATTTGGGGTATTTCTGGGTATTTTGGGATCCTCCGAGAAGTTTTCCTGTTCTGTCCCGGGATTTTGGGGGTTAAACCCTGAATTTGGGGTTTTTTTGGGTTTTTTGGATCCTCAGAGGAGCTTTCCCAGTTCCATCCTGGGATTTTGGGGGTTAAACCCCTGATTTGGGATTTTTTTGTTTTTTGGTTTTTTTGGGGTTTATTTTGGGGGTTTTTTGGGTTTTTTTTGCTTTATGGGATTTTTCTGGGTATTTTGGGATCCTCCGAGGAGTTTCCCAGTTCCATCCGGGATTTTGGGGGTTAAACCCCTGGATTTGGGGGTTTTTTGGGGTTTTTTGAATTTTTCGGGATCCTCCGCTGCGCTTTCCCACTTCTACCCTCCCCAATCCCAAAAAAACTCCCCAAAAATTCCCCAAAACCTCAAATTCCATCCTCCCGACTCCGAAACTTCTCCCGCCGGTGAGGAAATTCCCGAGATAATCCGAGGAGGAATTTCCTCATCGCCGATTGCGAAATTCCCCCAAATTGCGAAATTCCCGACAGCCCGAAACTCCAGAAAATCCCGAAATTCCAGAAATAATTCCGGCAGGAGGAGGAGGGATTTTCCCACACCCCAAATCCCCCGAAATGACTCCCGGAATTCCCGGAAAAAATCCCGGAATTCCCAAAAATAATTCCGAAATTCCCCAAAATTATTCCCAAATTCCCCAAAAATAATTCCCGAAATTCCCCAAAATAATTCCCGAAATTCCCCAAAAATAATTCCCGGAATTCCCTGAAATGGCTCCCGGAATTCCCGAAAAATAATTCCCGGAATTCCCGAAAAAAATCCCCAAATTCCCGAAAAAAAATCCCGAAATTCCCCAAAAAATAATTCCCGAAATTCCCCGAAAAAAACCCCGAAATTCCAAAAAATAATTCCCGGAATTCCCGAAAAAAACCCCGAAATTCCAAAAAATAATTCCCGAGATAACTCCCGGAATTCCCGAAAAATAATTCCCGGAATTCCCAAAAAAATCCCCAAATTCCCGGAAAAAATCCCGAAATTCCCCAAAAATAATTCCTGAAATTCCCGAAAAAAACCCCGAAATTCCAAAAAATAATTCCCGAAATAACTCCCGGAATTGCCGAAAAAAAACCCCGAAATTCCCCAAAAATAATTCCCGAAAATCCCGAAAAAAGCCCCAGAATTCCCAAAATAGCTCCCAAAATTCCCCCCCAAAAAATCCCGAAATTCCCAAAAATGATTCCCGAAATTCCCAATTCGAGGAGGAGGAATTTCTCCAACCCCGAAATCCCAAAATTCCCGAAATAACGCCGAAAATGACCAAAAAACCTCCCAAAATTCCCCCAAAAAATCCCAGAGTTCCCAAAATAACTCCCAAAATTCCCGAAAAACTTCCCAAAAATCCCGAAATTCCCAGAATTATTCGAGGAGGAGGAGGAAGAGGAATTTCTCCATCCCCGGAATTCTCAAAAACCTCAAAATTCCCGAAACAACTCCCGGAATTCCCGAAAAAAATCCCGAAATTCCCAAAAAAGTTCCCAAAATTCCCGAAATAATTGGAGGAGGAAGAATTTCTCCATCCCGGAAATTCCCAATTCCCCGAATTCTCGAAAACCCCAAAAACTCCCGAAAAAACTCCCAAAATTCCTAAAAAATCTCCCCGAATTCCGAAAATTCCCGGAAAAAATTCCCCAAAATACCAAAATAACTCCCAAAATTTCCAAAAACCCTCCCGAAACTCCCAAAATTCCAAAAATCTCCCAAAATTCCAAAATTCCCGGAAAAATTCCCCAAAATACCAAAATAACTCCCAAAATCCCCATAAAAACTCCCAAAATTCTCAAAATAACCAAAATAACTCCCAAAATTCCCCCGATAACTCCCAAAATTCCCGAAAAAAATCCCAAATTTTCCGAAAATCTCCCAAAATTCCCGAAGTAATTCCAAAACCTCCCAAAATCGCCGAAATAACTCCGAAAATTACCAAAATAAACCCCAAAACTCCCATAAAAACTCTCAAAATTCCCGAAATAATTCCCAAAATTACCAAAACAAACCCCAAAATTCCCCCAAAAACTCCCAAAATTCCCAAAATAATTCCAAACCCTCCCCAAATCCCCGAAATAACTCCCAAAATCACCAAAATAACTCCGAAAATCACCAAAATAATCCCCAGAATTCCCCCCAAAAACTCCGAAAATTCCCGAAAAAATTCCCAAAATTCCCGAAAAAATTCCAAAATTCCTGAAATAATTCCAAAACCTCCCCAAATCCCCGAAATAACTCCCAAAATCACCAAAATAACCCCCAAAATTACCAAAATAACTCCGAAAATCACCAAAATAGCTCCCAAAATTCCCATAAAACCTCCCAAAATTCCCCCAAAAAATCCCAAAATTCCCCCAAAATCCCCGAAATTCCCGGATTTTCGCACTCACGCTCCTGGCTGGCGTTGCCCGCTCCCCGCGCCCGAGCCGAGAGGAGGAGGAGGAGGAGGAGGAGGAGGAGGAGGAGAGGGCCGAAGGCTCCTCGGCCAGCCGGAGCCATTCCTGCCGGGAAAAAAAAACCCCAAAAATTGGGAATTCTGGGAATTCAGGGGTTAAACTCCCCACCTCGGAATTTCGGGAATTGAATCCCAAATTTCGGGAATTAAACTCACTCCCAAATTTAGGGAATTAAATTCCAACAACCTGGGAATTAAATCCCCAAATATCGGGAATTAAATCCTCAAATTTTGGGAATTAAATCCCCAAATCTCGGGAATTAAATCCTCAAATGTTTCGGGAATTAAATCCCCACATTTTGGGAATAAAATCCGCAAAATCCCGGGAATAAAATCCCCAAATGTCAGGTAATTAAAGCCTCAAATCCGGGGAATGGAATCCCCAAATCTGGGGAATTAATTCCCAAAAAACCGGGAATTAAATCCCAAAAATCTGGCAATTAAATCCCCCAAAAAACCAGGAATTAAATCTCAAAAACCAGGGAATTACATCCCAAAAAACCGAATTAAATCCCAAAGATCAGGGAATTAAATCTCAAAAATCTGGGAATTAAATCCCAACAAACCCAGGAATTAAATCCCAAAAAACCCAGGAATTAAATCCCAAAAACCAGGAATTAAATCCCAAAAAAAGGGAATTAAACTCCCAAATGAAGGAAATCATATCCCAAAACCTTGGGAATTAAATCCCCCAAATCCCAGGAATTGAATCCCCAAATTCCGGGAATTAATCCCCCAAATTTCAGGAATTAAATCCCCAAATCCCAGGAATAAAATCCCCAAATTCCAGGAATAAAATCCTCAAAATTTCGGGAATTAAATCCCCAAATTCCCGGGAATAAAATCCCCAAAAATCGGGAATTAAATCCCCAAATCTCGGGAATAAAATCCCCAAAAATCGGGAATTAAACCCGAGAATTAAATCCCCAAAAATCGGGAATAAAATCCCCAAAATCCCGGGAAAAAAATCCCCAAAAATCAGGAATTAAATCCCCAAATCCCGGGAATAAAATCCCCAAAATCCCGGGAATAAAATCCCCAATATCCCGAGAATAAAATCCCCAAAAATCAGGAATTAAATCTCCAAATTTCGGGAATTAAATCCCCAAATTCCCAGGAATAAAATCCCCAAATCCCGGGGAATAAAATTCCCAAAATCCCGAGAATAAAATCCCAAAAATCAGGAATAAAATCCCCAAAATCCCCGAGAAATAAAATCCCCAAAAACCGGGAATAAAATCCCCAAAAACCGGGAATTAAACCCCAAAATCCCGATCATTAAATCCCGGGAATTCGCTCCCCAAATCCCGCGGGAAACCCGAAATTCCCGCGGTTTTCCCGTAAAAAATCCCGGGAAGTCCGGGCGGGGGGGGGTTGAGGAGCCACGCCCAGGGATTTCCCGGGAATTTGGGGAATGGCGGGAATTTGGGGAATCCGGGCGGGACTCACCTGAGCGCAGGTGAGCAGAGAGCGGAGCGAGAGCGAGAGCGAGCGGATTTATAGCGGGGGGAGGGGCGGGGGGAGGGGAGGGGCGGGGCTGGGTGGGGGGAGGGGCGGGGCTGGGCTGAACCTGATAATAAACCGGATCCCAAACCGGATCCCAAACCGGATCCCAAACCGGATCCCAAACCAGATCCCAAACCGGATCCCGAACCAGATCCTAAAGCTGAGCCCAAAAATAATCCCAATGGTGAGGCTAAAGCTGAGCCTAGAGCTGATCCTAAAGCTGATCCTAAAGGTGATCCTAAAGCTGATCCTAAACCAGATCCTAAAATTGATCCCAAAGGTGAGGCTAAAGCTGAACCTAAAACAACCTAAAGCTGATCCTGGTCCTGACCCTGATCGTGATCCCTGATCCCAAAGCTGATCCTGGCCCAACCTGATCCCAAACCTGATCCTAAAGCTGAGCCCTAAATTAATCCCAAAGGTGAGGCTAAAGCTGAGCCTAGAGCTGGTCCTAAAACTGATCCCAAAGCTGATCCTAAATCTGATCCTAAAGCTGAACCTGATCCTAAAGGTGATCCTAAACCTGAACCCTAAATTAATCCCAAAGGTGAGGCTAAAGCTGAGCGTGAAGCTGATCCTAAAGCTGATCCCAAAGCTGATCCTAAAGGTGATCCTAAAGGTGATCCTAAACCAGATCCTAAAATTGATCCCAAAGGTGAGACTAAAGCTGAGCCGAAAGCTGATCCTGGTCCTGACCCCAACTGTGATCCTAAACCTGATCCTGATCCTAAACCTGATCCTGAACCTGATCCTAGAGCTGATCCTAAACCTGAACCCTAAATTGATCCCAAAGGTGAGGCTAAAGCTGATCCTAAATCTGATCCCAAAGCTGATCCTAAAGCTGATCCTGATCCTGAACCTGATCACAAAGCTGATCCTGAACCTGATCCTGAAATTGATCCTAAAGGTGAGGCTAAAGCTGAGCCTAGAGCTGATCCTAAATCTGATCCCAAAACTGATCCTGATCCCAAACCTGATCCTAAACCGGATCCCAAAATTGATCCTAAAGGTGAGGCTAAAGCTGAGCCCAAAGGTGAGGCTAAAGCTGATACTAATCCCAAAACTGATCCCAGTCCTGATCCTAAACCTGATGCTAAACTTGATCCTAAACCTGAGCCTAAACCTGATCCCAAAATTGATCCCAAAGGTGAGGCTAAAGCTGAGCCTAGAGCTGATCCTAAACCTGATCCCAATGCAGATCCTAAAGCTGATCCTGAACCTGATCCTGAAATTGATCCTAGAGCTGATCCTAGAGCTGATCCTAAATCTAATTCCGGAATTGATCCCAAAGGTGAGGCTAAAGCTGATCCTGGTCCTGACCCCGACAGTGATCCCAAGGCTGATCCTAAACCTGATCCTAAACCTGATCCTAAAGCTGATCCTAAAGCTGATCCCAAAACTGATCCTAAAGCTGATCCTAAAGCTGATCCCAAAACTGATCCTAAACCTGATCCTGAAATTGATCCCAAAGGTGAGGCCAAATCTGAACCTAAAGCTGATCCTGGTCCTGACCCCAATTGTGATCCCAAGGCTGATCCTGATCCTAAACCTGATCCTCAAGCTGATCCTAAAGCTGATCCCAAAACTGAACCTGATCCCAAAGCTGAGGCTAAAGCTGATCCTAAAACTGATCCCAAAGCAGATCCTAAATCTGATCCTGAACCTGATCCTGAAGCTGAGCCCAAAATTAATCCCAAAGGTGAGGCTAAAGCTGAGCCTGAAGGTGAGCCTGGTCCTGACCCCGATCTGATCCCAAGGCTGATCCTAAACCTGATAATAAACCTGATCCTAAACCAGATCCCAAACCTGATCCTAAAGCTGACCCCGAAACTGGTTCTGGTCCTAAACCTGATCCCAAAATTGATCCTAAAGGTGAGGCTAAAGCTGAGCCTAAATCTGATCCCAAACCTGATCCTGACCCAAACCTGATCCTAAACCAGATCCTAAACCGGATCCCGAAATTGATCCTAAAGGTGAGGCTAAAGCTGATATTAATCCCAAAACTGATCCCAGTCCTGATCTTGATCCTGACCCTAAACCTGATCCCAAACCTGATCCTGAAATTGATCCTAAACCTGATCCTGAACCTGATCTTAAAACTGATCCTAGAGCTGATCCTAAAGCTGATCCCAAAATTGATCCCAAAGGTGAGGCTAAAGCTGAGCCTAGAGCTGATCCTAAATCTGATCCTGAAATTGATCCTGATCCCAAACCTGATCCTGAACATCATCCTAAACCGGATCCCAAAAGCTGATCCTGGTCCTGGCCCTGGTTGTGATCCCAAACCCAAAACTGATCCTGAGCCTAAACCAGATCCTAAAGCTGATCCTGAAATTGATCCAAATTGATCCAACGGTGAGGCTAAAGCTGAGCCTAGAGCTGAGCCCAATCCCAAATCTGATCCTGATCCTAAAGGTGATCCTAAATCTGATCCTGAAATTGATCCTAAAGGTGAGGCTGGGGGGTCCTGACCCCAATCGTGATCCCAATCCCAAAATTGATCCTGATCCCAAACCTGATCCTAAAGCTGATCCCAAAGCTGAGCCTAGAGCTGATACTAATCTCAAAACTGATCCCGGTCCTGATCTTGATCCTGATCCCAAACCTGATCCTAAACCTGATCCCAAAATTGATCCTATGATCCTAAAGGTGAGGCTAAAGCTGCGTCCTAAATCTGACCCCAAAACTGATCCTAAATCTGACCCCAAAACTGATCCTAAATCTGACCCCAAAACTGATCCTAAATCTGATCCCAAAACTGATCCTGATCCCAAACCTGATCGTGAACCGGACCCCAAAATTGATCCCAAAGGTGAGCCTCAAGCTGAGCCTAAAGCTGATCCCAGAATTGGTCCTGGTCCTGATTCTAAACCTGGTCCTAAACCTGATCCTAAACCTGATCCCAAACTCGATCCTAAACCTGATCCCAAAGCTGATCCTGATCGCAAACCTGATCCTGATCCCAAACCTGATCCTAAACCTGATCCCAAAGCTGATCCTGATGGCAAACCTGACCTAAAAGCTGATCCTAAACCTGATCCCAGTCCTGATCCCAAAGATGATTCCAGTCCTAAACCTGGTCCTGATCCTAAATCTGATCCCAAAGCTGATCCCAAAACTAATCCCGGTTCCAATCCCAATCCCAACCAAAGCTGATCCCAGTCCTAAACCTGATCTGGATCCTAAAGCTGATCCCAAACCTGATCCTGATCCCAATCCAAAGCTGAGCCTGGTCCTGATCCCAAAGCTGATCCCAGTCCTGAACCTGATCCTGAATCTGATCCTAAACCTGATCCTGAATCTGATCCTAAACCTGATCCTGAATCTGATCCTAAACCTGATCCTGATCCCAAAGCTGATCCCAGTCCTAAACCTGATCCTGATTCCAGTCCTGATCCCAATCCTGATCCAGATCCTGATCTTGTCCTACCCCAATCCCAATCTACCCCATTCTTCCTGATCCCAGTCCTGATCCCAATCCCAATCCCAATCCTGATCCCAGTCCTAAACCTGATCCTGATCTTAGTCCTGACCCCAATCCCAATTCTGACCCTGGTTCCTGTCCTGATCCCAGTCCTGATCCCGATCCCAATCCTAAACCTGGTCCTGATCTTAGGCCTGATCCCAATCCCAATTCTGACCCCGGTTCCTGTCCCAATCCTAGTCCTGATTCTGGTCTTGATCCCAATCCTGATCCTGATCCTGATCCTGATCCCAAATCTGATACTGATCTTAAACCTGATCCCAAAGCTGATCCCAGTCCTAACCCTGATCCTGAATCTGATCCTGATCCCAATCCTGATCTTAGTCCTGATCCCAATCCCAATTCTGACCCCGGTTCCTGTCCTGATCCCGATCCTGATCCCAATCCTAAACCTGATCCCAATCCTAAACCTGATCCTGATTCTAGGCCTGATCCCAATCCCAATTCTGACCCCAGTTCCTGTCCCAATCCTGAGTCTGGTCTTGATCCCAATCCTGATCCCAGTCCTAGTCCTGATCCCGATCCCAAATCTGACCCTGACCCTAAACCTGATCTCAGTGCTGATCCCAATCCTCATCCCAATCCTCATCCCGATCCCAATTCTGATCCTGATCACTATACTGATCCTGATCCCGATCCCAATCCTGATCCCAGTCCCAACCCCGATCCCAAATCTGATCCTGATCCCAGTCCTGATCCCAATCCTGATCTTAGTCCTGATCCTGATCCTAAACCTGATCCTAATCCTGATCCCAATTCTGATCCTGATCTTGATACTGATCCCGATCCTCAACCTGATCCTGATCCTGATCCCAGTCCTGATCCCAACCCTGATCCCAATCCTAATCCCCATCTTGACCCCAGTCCTAGTCCTGATCCTGATCCTGATCCTGATCTCGATCCTGATCCTAAACCTGACCCCAGTCCTAATCCCAATCCCAATCCTGATCATGGTCCTAAACCTGACCCCAGTCCTGATCCCAATCCCAATCCTGATCATGGTCCTAAACCTGACCCCAGTCCTAATCCCAATCCCAATCCTGATCATGGTCCTAAACCTGACCCCAGTCCTGATCCCAATCCCAATCCTGATCATGGTCCTAAACCTGACCCCAATCCCAGTCCCAATCCCGATCCTGATTCCAGTCCTGATCCCGATCCTTGTCCTGGTCAGAATCCCAATCCCAGTCCCAATCCCAATCCTGATCCCAATCCCAACCCCAATCCCAGTCCTGATCCTTATCCTGATCCCAATCTGATCCCAATCCTGATCCCAGTTTGATCCCAATCCCAAACTTGATCCTGATCTTGAGTTTGAGCCTGACCGTGATCCCAATCCCAAACCTGGTCCTGATCCCGATCCTGATCCCAATCCTGATCCCAACTTCCAACCTCCCAACCCCCAACCCCAATCCTGATCCAACCCCAATCCTGATCCTAATCCCAGTCCCGATCCTGATTCTAGTCCTGATCTTAATCCCAATTCTTTGTTCCACTCCCGATCCCAGTCCCGATCCCAATCCCGATCCTGATCCCAATCCCGATCCTGATCCTGATCCCAATCTCAAACATGACCTTGGTTCTGGTCTTGATCCCAATCCTGATCCCAGTCCTGATCCCGATCCCAATCCTGATCCTGATCTTGATCCCAATCTCAAACATGATCTTGGTTCTGGTCTTGATCCCAATCCTGATCCCAATCCTGATTTTAGTCCTGATCCCAATCCCAGTCCTGATCCTGATCTCAGTCCTGATCCCAATCCCAGTTCTGACCCCCTTTCCAGTCCTGATCCCAATCCCGATCCCAATCCAGATCCCAATCCCAATCCTGACCCTAATCCCAGTTCCAACCCTGATCCTTGTCTTGGTAAGAATTCCAATCCCGATCCCAATCCTGACCCTAATCCCAGTTCTGTTCCTGATTCTGATCCCCATCCCAATCCCAATCCCGATCCCGATCCTGACCCTAATCCCAGTTCTGTTCCTGTTCCGGATCCTGATCCCAATCCTGATCCTGATCCCGATCCCGATCCTGACCCTAAACCCAATCCCACTCCTGGCCCTCATCCCAGACCTGTTCTGTCCCTGATCCCAATCCCAATCCTAACCCTAATCAGAGTCCCAATCCCAATCTTGATCCCAATCCCAATCCTGACCCTAACCCCAGTCCCATTCCTGTTCCTGTTCCTGATCCTGATCCCAGTCCTGATCCTGACCCTAATCACAGTCCTGTTCTGTTCCTGTTCCTGATCCTGATCCCAATCTTAACCCTAATCGCAGTCCCAATCCCAATCCTGACCCCAGTCCCAATCCTGACCCTAACCCCGTCCTGTTCTGTTCCTAATCCTGTTCCTGATCCCGATCCCAATCTTGATCCCAATCCCGATCCTGACCCTAAACCCAATCCCAGTCCCAACCCAATCCCAATCCTGACCCTAATCCCAGTCCTGTTCTGTTCCTGTTCCTGATCCTGACCCCAATCTTAACCCTAATTGCAGTCCCAATCCCAATCTTGACCCCAGTCCCAATCCTGACCCTAACCCCACCCTGTTCTGTTCCTGATCCCAATCCCAATCCTAACCCTAATCCCAGTCCTGTTCTGTTCCTAATCCTGATCCTGACCCCAATCTTAACCCGAATCCCAATTCCAATCCCGATCCCAATCCCAGTCCCAATCCTGACCCTAACCCCATCCTGTTCTGTTCCTGATCCTAATCCCAATCCCAATCCTAATCCTGACCCTAATCCCAATCTTGACCCTAACCCCGTCCTGTTCTGTTCCTGATCCCAATCCCGATCCCAGTCCCTATCTTGATCCCAATCCTGACCCTAATCCCATTCCCGATCCCAGTCTTGACCCTAATCCCAGTTCTGTTCTGTTCCTAATCCCAATCCTGATCCCAATCCCTATCTTGATGCTGATCCCAGTCCTGATCCTGACCCTAATCCCAGTCCTGTTCTGTTCCTGATCCCAATCCCAATCCTGACCCTAATCCCAGTCCCAATCCCAATCTTGACCCCAATCCCAATCCTGACCCTAACCCCAGTCCTGTTCTGTTCCTGATCCCATTCCCAATTCCAATCCCAATCCTAATCCTGACCCTAATCCCAATCCTGACCCTAACCCCAGTCCTGTTCTGTTCCCGATCCCAATCCCAATCCCGTTCCCAATCCCAATCCCAGTCCATCCTAAACCATCTCAGGTGTGTCCTTGTCCCTCCCAGGTGTGGACAGGTGACACCAGGTGTGTCCCCAACCCCCCAGGGGACACCTGAGGGACATGGGGACACCTGGGCATGGGGACACCTGGGGACACCTGGGGACACCTGAGGGACACCTGAGGGACACCTGAGGGGACATGGGGACACCTGAGGGACACCTGAGGGACACTTGAGGACACCTGAGGGACACCTGAGGGACACCTGAGGGACACTTGAGGGGACATGGGGACACCTGAGGGACACCTGGGGACACCTGAGGGACACCTGAGGGACACCTGAGGACATGAGGGGACACAGGTGACCATGAAAGGACATTTGAGGGACACCTGGGGACACCTGGGGACACCTGGGGGACATGAGGTGACACAGGTGACCATGAAAGGACACTGGGGGGACACAGGGGGGACATGGGAGGGACATGGGGACACCTGAGGTGACACTGGGAACCATGAGGGACACCTGGGGACACTGGGGCATACATAAACTAAACACCTGAGGGACACCTGAGGGACACCTGGGGACACCTGTGGGACACTTGGGGAGACCTGGGGACACCTGGGGACACTTGAGGGACACCTGAGGGGATACTGGGAACCATGAGGGACACCTGGGGACACCTGAGGGACACCTGAGGGGACACCTGGGGACACCTGAGGGACACCTGGGGACACCTGAGGGGACAGAGGATGGTGAGGGGACACAGGGACACCGAGAGGGACACTTGGGGGACACTGGGGACCTTGAGGGGACACGAGGGGACACTGTGGGACAGAGGGGACACCCTGGGGGACACAGAGGGGACATTGGAGGGACACTGGGGACACTGAGGGACACTCTGGGGACAATGAGGGGACACCTGGGGACACCTGAGGGGACACGGAGGGACATTGAGGGGACACGGGGGGGACACAGAGAGGAGCTGGGGACACTGGGGACACTGAGGGTGACATGGGGGGGTGGCACAGGGGACACAGGTGACACAGGGGGACACTGGGGTGACACTGGGGTGACACTGGGGTGACACTGGGGGACAATGAGGGGACATTGGGGACACTGGGTGACACTGGGGAAATTGGGGACACTGGAGGGACACTTGAGGGGACATTGAGGGGACACTGAAGGGACACAGGAGGTGGCAGAGGTGACACTGGGGTGGCACTGTGGACATTGGGGACACATTGGGACATCGAGGGGACACTGGGGGGACACTGAGGGGACATTGAAGGGACACTGGGTGACACTGGGGACATTGAGTGGACACTGGGTGACACTGGGGACATTGGGAACACTGGAGGGACACTTGAGGGGACAATGAGGGGACATTGAAGGGACATTGAGGGGACACGGGAGGTGGCAGAGGTGACACTGGGGTGACACTGGGGACACCGAGGTGACACTGGGGTGACACTGAAGGGACACTGGGGGGATACTGGGGACACAGAGGTGACACTGGGGTGACACTGGGGACACCGAGGGGACACTGGGGGGACACTGGGGTGACATTGAAGGGACACTGGGGGGACACTGGGGACACAGAGGTGACACTGGGGACACTGGGGTGTGGGGACACTTGAGGGGACATTGAAGGGACACAGGAGGTGACGCTGGGGACACTGGGGACACCGAGGGGACACTGGGGACAATGAGGTGACACCGAGGGGACACAGGAGGTGGCACAGGTGACACTGGGGACACAGAGGGGACACCGAGGGGACAATGAGGGGACACTGGGGACCAGCAGGGGACACAAGGGGACCTTGAAGGGACACTGGAATGACACTGAGGGGACATCGAGGGACACTGGGGTGACATTGGGGACACCTGGGGGACACTGGGGTGACATTGAAGGGACACTGGGTGACACTGGGGTGACACTGGGGTGGCATCGTGGACACTGGGGACACATTGGGACATGGAGGGGACACTGAGGTGACACAGAGGGGACACAGGAGGTGGCACAGGTGACATGGGGGGACACTGGGGGGACACTGAGGGGACACTGGGTGACACTGTGTGACAGCGGGGTGACACTGGGGTGACATTGTGGACATTGGGGACACTGGGAACCACCGAGGGACACCGAGGTGACACCGGGGGGACACTGGGGTGACATTGGGGACACTGAGGGGACACTGAGGGGACACTGGGGTGGCACTGAGGGGACACAGAGGGACCTCAAGGGGACACCGAGGTGACACTGGGGACCACCAGGGGACACTGAGGTGACACCGGGGTGACACTGGGGTGGCATTGTGGACACTGGGGACACAGAGGGACACCAGGGGACACCGAGGGGACACTGGGGTGACACTGTGGACATTGGGGTGACATTGAAGGGACACTGGGTGACACTGGGTGACACTGGGGTGGCATCGTGGACATTGGGGACACATTGGGACATGGAGAGGACACTGAGGTGACACAGAGGGGACACAGGAGGTGGCACAGGTGACATGGGGGGACACTGGGGGGGACCCTGCGGTGGCACTGGGTGACCCTGGGGTGGCATCGTGGACACTGGGGACACATTGGGACATCGAGGGGACACTGGGGGGACACAGGAGGTGGCACAGGTGACATGGGGTGACACTGGGGGACACTGAGGGGACACTGGGGTGGCACTGGGTGACCCTGGGGTGGCATCGTGGACACTGGGGACACATTGGGACATCGAGGGGACACCAAGGGGACACTGGGGTGACACTGAGGGGACACAGAGGGACCTCAAGGGGACAACGAAGGGACACTGGGAACCACTGAGGGACACTGAGGGGACACTGGGGTGACATTGTGGACATTGGGGACACATTGGGACACGGAGGGGACACTGAGTGGGACACAGGAGGTGGCGCAGGTGACATGGGGGGACACTGGGGTGACACCGAGGGGACACTGAGGGGACACTGGGGTCGCACTGAGGGGACACTAGGGAACCACCAGGGTGACACCGGGGTGACACTGGGGTGGACATTGTGGACACTGAGGTGACACCTCGGTGACACCGGGGTGGCCCAGAGGAGCCGCCAGGCCCCGGCGGTGACAGTGCCAACGCCTGTGGTGACACCCGGTGACACCCGGTGACACCCGGTGACACGCGGTGACACGCGGTGACACGCGGTGACAGTGCCAGCTCCCAACCGGTCCCGCGGGTGGCGCCGCCCGCCTAATGACCCCTCCCCCACCCAGGAGCCACCCCCGCTGTCACCTCCCTGTCACCTCCCTGTCACCTCCTGTCACCTCCCTGTCACCTCCCTGCCCCCGGGCTGACACGCGGGGGTGGCGCTGGGGACAGCGGGGGTGGCGCTGGGGACATCAGGGTGGCATTGGGGACACTGCGGGGGGTCTGGTGGCGCTGGGGACAGCAAGGTGGCGCTGGGGGCTTGGGGACACCTGGGTGGCATTGGGGACACTGGGGGGTCTGGTGACACTGGGGACAATGGGTGTGGCGCTGGGGACATCAGGGTGGCACTGGGCGACACTGGGGGGTCTGGTGGCGCTGGGGACATCAGGGCGGCGCTGGGGGGTTGGGGACACCTGGGTGGCACTGGGGACACTGGGGGTCTGGTGACACTGGGGACAATGGGGTGGGCTGGGGGGTTGGGGACACCTGGTGACACTGGGGACAATGGGGGTGGCGCTGGGGGGGTTGGGGACACCTGGTGACACTGGGGACACTGGGGGTGGCGCTGGAGGACGCAGGTGGCATTTGGTGACACCGAGGGGTGGCCCAGGGGACACTCAGGGGACACAGCCAGTGCGGGTGGCGCTGGGGGGGTTGGGGACACCTGGTGACACTGGGGGGCACTGGGGACAATGGGGCTGGCACTGGGGACATCAGGGTGGCACTGGGGACAATGGGGGGTCTGGTGACACTGGGGGCAATGGGGACAATGGGGACAATGGGGGTGGCGCTGGGGGGGGGGTGGGGACACCTGGTGACACTGGGGGACGTGGGACGGGGGGTTGGGGACACCAGGGTGGCACTGGTGACAACGGGGGTGGCACTGGGGGGCACTGGGGGAGTTGGGGACACGTGGGTGGCATTTGGCGACACTGGGGACACTGGGGGGGGTTGGGGACAGCTGGTGACACTGGGGGACAATGGGGGTGGCGCTTGGGACATCGGGGTGGCACTGGGGGGGTTGGGGACAGCTGGTGACACTGGGGGACGCGGGACGGGGGGGGTTGGGGACACCAGGGTGGCACTGGGGGACACTGGGGGTTCTGGTGACACTGGGGACACCAAGGTGGCGCTGGGGGGGGTTGGGGACACCTGGTGACACTGGGGACACTGGGGGGGTCTGGGGACACTGGGGGACAATGGGTGTGGCGCTGGGGGACATCAGGGTGGCACTGGGGGACACTGGGGAGGGGGTTGGGGACACCTGGGTGGCATTGGGGACAACGGGGACACTGGGGACAATGGGGACACTGAGGGGGTCTGGTGACACTGGGGACACCAAGGTGGCGCTGGGGGGGTTGGGGACACCTGGGGACACTGGGGACTATGGGGGTGGCACTAGGGGACACTGGGGGGTTGGGGACACTGGGGACACTGGGGGTGGCGCTGGGGGACTCAGGTGGCGTTCGGTGACACGGAGGGGTGGCTCAGGGACAGTGCGGGTGGCGCTGGGTGACAGCCGGGGGTGGCCCAGGTGACCGCAGGGTGGCTCGGGGGACATGGGGACACCGGGGGTGGCGCTGGGGACACCAGGGGACACTGGGTGACCATCAGTGAGTGGCCCAGGTGACCCCAGGGGTGACACTGAGTGACTCCAGGTGACACTAGGTGACTCCAGGGGACACTGGGGGTGACACCGGGTGACTCAGGTGACACTCGGGCTGGCACAGGTGACACCGAGGGTGTCCCAGGTGACCCCAGGGCTGGCACTGGTGACACCTGGCACAGGTGACACCTGGCACTGGTGACACCTGGCACTGGTGACACCTGGCGGTGGCTCAGGTGACCCCAGGGTGGCTCAGGGGACACTGGCGACACCTTGTGGTCACTCGGAGGTCACGCTGGTCACTCTGTGGTCAATTTTGGTCACTCTGTGGTCACTTTGAGGTCTCCTTTTGGTCACTCTGTGGTCACCCTGTGGTCACTCCGAGGTCACTTTTTAGTCACTCTGTGGTCACTCTGAGGTCACCTTGTGGTCACTTTTTGGTCACCTCCTGGTCACTCTAAGGTCACTTTCAGGTCACTTTGTGGCCACCTTGTGGTCATTTTGAGATCACTTTGTCATCACCTTGTGGTCACTTTGAGGTCACTTTTTAGTCACTCTGAGGTCACTCTGTGGTCACCTCGTGGTCACCTTTTGGTCACCTCGTGGTCACTCTAAGGACACTCTGAAGTCACTTTCTGGTCAATCTGTGGTCACTTTGAGGTCACTCAGTGGTCACCTGGTGGTCACTCTGTGGTCACTTTATGGTAATCTTTAGGTTACTTTCAGGTCACTTTTTGGTCACTTTGAGGTCACCTTGTGGTCACTTTATGGTCACCTTGAGGTCACTCTCAGGTCACTTTTTGGTCACTCTGAGGTCACCTTGTGGTCAATCTCAGGTCACTTTGTGGCCACCTTGTGGTCACCCTGTGGTCACTCTCAGGTCACTTTTTAGTCACTCTGTGGTCACTCTGAGGTCACCTCGTGGTCACCTTGTGGTCACCTCCTGGTCACTCTAAGGTCACTTTCTGGTCACTCTGAGGTCACCTTTAGGTCACGTTTTGGTCACTCTGGTCACCTCGTGGTCACTTTATGGTCACCTTGAGGTCACTTTCAGGTCACTCTGAGGTCACTTAGAGGTCACCTTGTGGTCACCTTGAGATCACCTTGTGGTCACCTTGTGGTCACTCTGTGGTCACTTTTTAGTCCCTTTTTGATCACTTTAAGTCACTCTGTGGTCACCTTGTGGTCACTTTGAGGTCACTTTTTGGTCACTCTAAGGTCACTCTGAAGTCACTTTCTGGTCACTCTGGGCTCACCTTGTGGTCACTTTTGGGTCACCTTGAGGCCACTTTGAGGTCACTTTGAAGTCACCCTGTGGTCACTCTTTGGTCACCTTGTGGTCACTCTGTGGTCACTTTGTGGCCACCTTGTGGTCACTTTGAGATCACTTTGTCATCACCTTGTGGTCACTCTGTGGTCACCTTCTGGTCACTTTGAGGTCACTTTGTGCTCCCTTGAAGGTCACCTCGTGGTCACTCTAAGGTCACTCTGGTCACTTTTTCATCACTCTGAGGTCACCTTGTGGTCACCCTTTGGTCACTCTATGGTCACTCTATGGTCACTCTGTGGTCACTCTGTGGTCACTTTGAGGTCACTTTGAGGTCACCTTGAGGTCACTCTTTGGTCACTCTGAGGTCACTTTTTGGTCACTCTGTGCTCACCCTGTGGTCACTGTATGGTCACTCTAAGGTCACTTTAGAGACACTTTGAGGTCACCTTTGGTCACTCTGTGGTCACTCTGAGGTCACCTTGAGGTCACTTTTTAGTCACTCTGTGGTCACTCTCAGGTCACTCTGAGGTCACTTTTTGGTCACTCTGAGGTCACCTTGTGGTCAATCTCAGGTCACTTTGTGGCCACCTTGTGGTCACCCTGTGGTCACCTTGAGGTCACTTTTTAGTCACTCTGTGGTCACTCTGAGGTCACTCTGTGGTCACTTTTTGGTCACCTCCTGGTCACTCTAAGGTCACTCTGAAGTCACTTTCTGGTCAATCTGTGGTCACTTTGTGGCCACCCTTTGGTCACTCTGTGGTCACTTTATGGTCACCTTGAGGTCACTTTCAGGTCACTCTGAGGTCACTTTTTGGTCACCTTGTGGTCACTCTGTGGTCACCTTTTGGTCACTCTGTGCTCACCTTGTGGTCACTCTGTGGTCACTTCGAGATCACCTTCTGGTCACTTTTTGGCCACCTTGAGGTCACTTTTTGGTCACTCTATGGTCACCTTGTGGTCACTCTGAGGTCACTTGGTGGTCACTTTGTGGTCACTTAGAGGTCACCTTGAGGTCTCTTTCTGATCACTCTTTGGTCACTTTCAGGTCACCTTGTGGTCACTCCAAGGTCACTCTGAGGTCACTTTGAGGTCACCCTTTGGTCACTCTGAGGTCACCTTGTGGTCGCTCTGAGGTCACTTTGAGGTCACTCTTTGGTCACTCTCAGGTTACTCTTTGGTCACTGTAAGGTCACTCTGAGGTCACCTCATGGTCACTCTTTGGTCACCCTTTGGTCACTCTGAGGTCACCTTGTGGTCGCTCTGAGGTCACTTTGAGGTCACTCTTTGGTCACTCTTTGGTCACTCTCAGGTTACTCTTTGGTCACTGTAAGGTCACTCTGAGGTCACCTCATGGTCACTCTTTGGTCACCCTTTGGTCACTCTGAGGTCAGTTTGAGGTCACTCTTTGGTCACTTTGGTCACTCTGAGGTCACTTTCAGGTCACTCTCAGGTCACTCTTTGGTCACCCTTTGGTCACTCTGTGGTCACTCTGAGATCACTCTTTGGTCACTCTTTGGTCACTCTTTGGTCACTCTCAGGTCACTCTGTGGTCACTGTAAGGTCACTCTTTGGTCACCTCGTGGTCACTCTTTGGTCACTTTGGTCACTCTGAGGTCACTCTCAGGTCACTCTCTGGTCACTCTGAGGTCACTCTTTGGTCACTTTGGTCACTCTCAGGTCACTCTGAGGTCACTTTGAGGTCACTCTTTGGTCACTTTGGTCACTCTCAGGTCACTCTGAGGTCACTCTTTGGTCACTCTGAGGTCACTCTTTGGTCACTCTCAGGTCACTCTGAGGTCACTCTGTGGTCACTCTGTGGTCACTCTGTGGTCACTCTCAGGTCACTCTGAGATCACTTTGGTCACTCTGTGGTCACTCTCAGGTCAATCTCAGGTCACTTTGAGGTCACTCTTTGGTCACTCTTTGGTCACTCTGTGGTCACTCTGTGGTCACTCTGAGGTCACTCTGAGGTCACTCTGAGGTCACTTTCGTCACTTTTTGGTCACTCTGAGGTCACTCTGTGGTCACTCTCAGGTCACTCTGTGGTCACTCTTTGGTCACTTTATTCAGCCCCTCCCCCTCCAGGACCCCCAACGCCGGCGCTGGGGGAGGGGCTGACGGGGTGGGCGTGGCCATGGATTGGGGGCGTGGCCAGGAATTTGGGGCGTGGTCAGGAATTTGGGGTAGAATTTTTTGGAATTTTGGGGATTTTCGGGTGGATTTTTGTGTATTTTTGAGCAGATTTTGGGGATTTTGGGGGATTTTGGGGGATTTTCCGGTGGATTTTTGGGAATTGAAGTTAAAAATTTTGCAATTTTTTTGGTGGATTTCTGGGGATTTTGGGAGTTTTGGGGTGAAATTTTGGGGGATTTTTGGAGATTTTTGGGGTGAATTTTTGGGGATTTTTGGGGATTTTCAGGTGGATTATTGGAGATTTTGGATTCAATTTTTAGGGATTTTCAGGTGGATTTTTTGGGAATTTTGGGTGGATTTTGGGGGATTTTTGGGTAGATTTTTGGGAATTTTCAGGTGGATTTTTGGGGATTTTGGGGTTTTTGGGGTTTTCAGGTGGATTTTTGGGGATTTTGGGGTGGAGTTTTGGGTGGATTTTCGGGTGGATTTTTGAGGATTTCATGGTGGATTTTTTGGGACTTTGGGGTGGAGATTTGGGAATTTTTGGTTAACATATTTTGATTTTTTTTGGGTGGATTTTTGGGGATTTTGGGAGTTTTGGGGTGAAATTTTGAGGATTTTTGGAGATTTTTGGGGTGAATTTTTGGGGATTTTTGGGGATTTTCAGGTGGATTATTGGAGATTTTGGATTCAATTTTTAGGGATTTTCAGGTGGATTTTTTGGGAATTTTGGGTGGATTTTGGGGGATTTTCAGGTGGAATTTTGGGGATTTTGGGGTGGATTTCTGGAAGTTTCAGGGTGGATTTTTGGGGATTTTGGGGTTGATTTTGGGATTTTCAGGTGGAATTTTGGGGATTTTGGGGTGGAGTTTTTAGGGTTTTCAGGTGGATTTTGGGGTGGATTTTGGGGTGGAGTTTTGGGAATTGAAGTTAAAAAATTTGGATTTTTTTTTTTGGTGGATTTTTGGGGATTTTGAGAGTTTTGGGGTGGAATTTTGCAGTGAATTTTTGGAGATGTTGTGGTGAATTTTTGGGGATTTTTTTTTTTTTTTTTGGGGTGGATTTTTAGGGATTTTTGGGTGGATTTTTGTGGATTTTGGGGTGAATATTTTGGGATATCAGGGCAGAATTTTTGGGATTTCTGGATGGATTTTTGGGATTTATTGGGGTGGGATTTTTTTGGATTTTTGGATGGATTTTTCAGGATTTTTGGGTGGATTTTTTTTGATTTTGGGGTGGATTTTTAAGGATTTTTGGGTGGATTTTTTTTGATTTTTGGGTGGATTTTTAGGGATTTTTGGGTGGATTTTTCGGGATTTTTTGAGATTTTTTGGGAATTTCTTGGGGTGAATTTTTTGGGATATCAGGGCAGATTTTTTGGGATTTCAGGATGGATTTTTTTGGATTTTTCGGGGTGAATTTTTGGGATTTCAGGGTGGATTTTTTGGGTGGATTTTTTGATTTCAGGGTGGATTTTTTGGGTGGATTTTTTTTGATTTCGGGGTGGATTTTTTGGGGGAATTTTTGAGGATTTCGGGCTGTGACAGGATTTTTGGGATTTTTGATGAGTGTTTTTGGTATTTTTGGGTTTTTTTCATTTGGAGTATTTTTTGGATTTTTGGTTTATTGGGGCGATTTTGGGTTTCAATGGGATTTTTCGGTTGACGGATTTTTTGGGGAGAATTTTTTGGGATTTCAGGGTGGATTTTTGGGATTTATTGGAGTGGATTTTTTTTGATTTTGGGGTGAATTTTTGGATTTCAGGGTGGATTTTTTCCGGATTTTTGGGTTGACTCGGATTTTTCAGGGTGAATTTTTTGGGATTTATTGGGGTGAATTTTTGGGATTTTGTGGTGAATTTTTTGGGATTTCAGGGTGGATTTTTGGAGATTTCGGATGGATTTTTGGGATTTTTCAGGTGTATTTTTGGGATTTTGGGGTGAATTTTTGGGATTTATTGGGGCAGATTTTTGGGGGATTTCAGTGGGGATTTTTCAGGTTGACAGGAATTTTTTGGGGAGATTTTTTGGGATTTCAGGATGGATTTTTGGGATTTATTGGAGGTGGATTTTTGGGGATTTTTCGGGGTGGATTCTGTGGATTTCAGGATGGATTTTTGGGATTTATTTGGGCAGATTTTTGGGGATTTCTGGATGGATTTTTTTGGATTTTTTTGAGTGGATTTTTGGGGATTTTGTGTTGGATTTTTGGGATTTATTTGGGCAATTTTTTGGGGATTTTGGGGTGAATTTTTGGGATTTATTGGGACAGATTTTTGGGGATTTTTTGGGTTGACACCAGGATTTTTTGGGGAGATTTTTTTGGGATTTCAGGATGGATTTTTGGGATTTTTTCTGGTGGAATTTTTTGGATTTTGGGATGGATTTTTGGGATTTATTTGGGTAGATTTTTTGGGATTTTGTGTTGGATTTTTGGGATTTATTTGGGCAGGGGTTTTTTTGGGATATCAGTGGGGATTTTTTGGAATTTATTGGGGCAATTTTTGGGTATTTTGGGGAGGATTTTTGGGAATTTTTGGACTCTGGACACCAGGATTTTTTGGGGTGAATTTGGCCATTTTTGGGGTGAATTTTGGGCATTTATTGGGGCAGATTTTCCGGGATTTTTTGGGGTGAATTTGGCCATTTTTGGGGTGAATTTTGGAGATTCTGGCTCAGTTCCCAGCCATGGTCTCCTGTATCCAGCGGCTGTAGCGGCACAGGTTGACATTGGGATTTTGGGGTGAATTTTGGGGATTTTGGGGTGAATTTTGGGTATTTTGGGGTGAATTTTTGGGATTTATTTGGGCAGATTTTTGGGGATTTCGGTGGGGATTTTTCGGGCTGACGCCCGGATTTTTTGGGGTGAATTTTGGGGTGGATTTTGGGGCTCAGTTCCTGGCCATGGTGTCCTGCAGCCAGCGGCTGTAGCGGCACAGGTTGACATTGGGATTTTGGGGTGAATTTTGGGGTGAATTTTGGGGATTTCAGTGGGGATTTTTCGGGCTGACACCGGGATTTTTTGGGATGAATTTTGGGTATTTTGGGGCTCAGTTCCCAGCCATGGTGTCCTGTAGCCAGCGGCTGTAGCAGCACAGGTTGACATTGGGATTTTGGGGTGAATTTTGGGGATTTTGGTGGGGATTTTTCGGGGTGACACCCGGATTTTTTGGGGTGAATTTTTGGGATTCTGGGCTCAGTTCCCGGCCATGGTCTCCTGCCAGCCAGCGGCTGTAGCGGCACAAGTTGACATCAGGATTTTGGGGTGAAGTTTTGGGGATTTCAGTGAGGATTTTTCGGGCTGACACCCGGATTTTTTGGGGTGAATTTTGGGGTGAATTTTTTGGATTTTGGGGCTCAGTTCCCAGCCATGGTGTCCTGTAGCCAGCGGCTGTAGCGGCACAGGTTGACATTGGGATTTTTTGGGGTGAATTTTGGGGTGAATTTTGGGGATTTCAGTGAGGATTTTTCGGGCTGACACTGGGATTTTTGGGGTGAATTTTGGGTATTTTGGGGCTCAGTTCCCAGCCATGGTGTCCTGCAGCCAGCAGCTGTAGCGGCACAGGTTGACATTGGGATTTTGGGGTGAATTTTGGGGTGAATTTTGGGGTGAATTTTGGGTATTTTGGTTGGATTTTTGGGATTTATTTGGGCGGATTTTTGGGGATTTCAGTGAGGATTTTTCGGGCTGACACCGGGATTTTTTGGGGTGAATTTTGGGGTTGGATTTTGGGGCTCAGTTCCCGGCCATGGTGTCCTGTAGCCAGCGGCTGTAGCGGCACAGGTTGACACCGGGATTTTGGGGTGAATTTTGGGGTGAATTTTGGGGTGATTTTGTGTTGGATTTTTGGGATTTATTTGGGCGGATTTTTGGGGATTTCGGTGGGGATTTTTCGGGCTGACACTGGGATTTTTTGGGGTGAATTTTGGGTATTTTGGGGCTCAGTTCCCAGCCATGGTGTCCTGCAGCCAGCAGCTGTAGCGGCACAGGTTGACATTGGGATTTTTTGGGGTGAATTTTGGGGTGAATTTTGGGGATTTCAGTGAGGATTTTTCGGGCTGACACCCGGAGTTTTTGGGGTGAATTTTGGGGATTTTGGGGCTCAGTTCCCGGCCATGGTCTCCTGTATCCAGCGGCTGTAGCGGCACAGATTGACACCGGGATTTTGGGGTGAATTTTGGGGTGAATTTTGGGTATTTGGGGTGGATTTTTGGGATTTATTTGGGCAGATTTTTGGGGATTTCAGTGAGGATTTTTCGGGCTGACACTGGGATTTTTGGGGTGAATTTTTGGATTTTGGCTCAGTTCCCGGCCATGGTGTCCTGCAGCCAGCGGCTGTAGCGGCACAGGTTGACATTGGGATTTTGGGGTGAATTTTGGGGATTTTGGGGTGAATTTTGGGTATTTTGTGTTGGATTTTTGGGATTTATTTGGGCGGATTTTTGGGGATTTCAGTGGGGATTTTTCGGGCTGACACTGGGATTTTTTGGGGTGAATTTTGGGTATTTTGGGGCTCAGTTCCCGGCCATGGTGTCCTGCAGCCAGCAGCTGTAGCGGCACAGGTTGACACTGGGATTTTGGGGTGAATTTTGGGGATTTCAGTGGGGATTTTTCGGGCTGACACCCGGAGTTTTTGGGGTGAATTTTGGGTATTTTGGGGCTCAGTTCCTGGCCATGGTGTCCTGCAGCCAGCGGCTGTAGCGGCACAGATTGACACCAGGATTTTGGGGTGAATTTTGGGGTGAATTTTGGGTATTTTGTGTTGGATTTTTGGGATTTATTTGGGCGGATTTTTGGGGATTTCAGTGAGGATTTTTCGGGCTGACACCGGGATTTTTTGGGGTGAATTTTTTGGATTTTGGCTCAGTTCCCGGCCATGGTGTCCTGCAGCCAGCGGCTGTAGCGGCACAGGTTGACACCGGGATTTTGGGGTGAATTTTGGGGTGAATTTTGGGTATTTTGTGTTGGATTTTTGGGATTTATTTGGGCGGATTTTTGGGGATTTCAGTGGGGATTTTTCGGGCTGACACTGGGATTTTTTGGGGTGAATTTTTTGGATTTTGGCTCAGTTCCCGGCCATGGTGTCCTGTATCCAGCAGCTGTAGCGGCACAGGTTGACACTGGGATTTTGGGGTGAATTTTTGGGATTTCAGTGGGGATTTTTCGGCTGACACCGGATTTTTTGGGATGAATTTTTTGGATTTTGGCTCAGTTCCCCGCCATGGTGTCCTGCAGCCAGCGGCTGTAGCGGCACAGGTTGACATTGGGATTTTGGGGTGAATTTTTGGGGATTTCAGTGAGGATTTTTCGGGCTGACACTGGGATTTTTTGGGGTGAATTTTTTGGATTTTGGCTCAGTTCCCGGCCATGGTGTCCTGCAGCCAGCGGCTGTAGCGGCACAGGTTGACGTACACGCCCGGTTTCCGCGGGTCGCCGCACACTCCCGGCCCCCAGGAGGTGATTCCCTGCAGGCGACCGCCGCACATCAGGGGGCCGCCCGAGTCACCCTGGAAAAACGGGATTGCGGTGAAATTGGGGGGAAATTGGGTGAATTCAGTGAAATTTGGGGGAAACTGGGTGAATTTGGGGGAAAATTGGGTGAAATTTGGTTGAAAATTGGGTGAAAATCGGGTGAAATTTGGTGAAATTTGGGTAAAATTTGGGTGAAATTTGGGTGAAAATTGAGTGAAAATTGGGTGAAATTTGGGATAAATTTGGATGAAAAATGGGATTTTACAGCAAAATTTGGGTAAAATTGGGTGAAAATTGAGTGAAAAATAGGATTTTGGGTGAAATTTGGGTGAAAATTGAATGAAAATTGAGTGAAATTTGGGCTGAAAATTGGGTGAAAAATTGAATGAAAATTGAGTGAAATTTGGGTGAAATCTGGGTTGAAACTGAGTGAAATTTGGGCAAAAAATGGGTGAATTTTAGTGAAAAATGGGATTTTGGGTGAAATTTGGGGGGAAATTGGGGGAAAATTGAGTGAAATTTGGGAGAAATTTCTGTGAAATTTTCATGAAATTTGGGTGAAATTTTAGGTGAAAATTGAGTGAAATTTGGGTGGAATTTGGGTGCAATTTGGGCAAAAAATGGGTGAAAAATGGGATTGTAGGGCAAAATTTGGGGAAAAATTGGGTGAAATTTGGGTGAAATTTGAGGTGAAAAATGAGATTTTACAGCAAAATTTGGGTAAAATTGGGTGAAATTTGGGAGAAATTTGGGGAAAAAATGGTTGAAAAATGGGATTTTACAGCAAAATTTGGGTAAAATTGGGCAAAATTGGGTGAAAAATGGGATTTTGGGTGAAATTTGGGTGAAAATTGAGTGACATTTGGGTGAAATTTGGGCAAAAAATGGGTGAAAATTGAATGAAATTATGTGAAATTTGGGTGAAATTTGGGTGAAAATTGAGTGAAAATTGGGTGAAATTTGGTGAAATTGGGGTGAAATTTGAGCAAAAAATGGGTGGAAAAAGGGATTTTATGGCAAAATTTGGGCAAAAATTGGGAAAAAATTGAGTGAAAATTGGGAGAAATTTAGGTGAAAAATGGGATTTTGGGTGAAATTTGAGTGAAATTTGGGTGAAATTTGGGTGAAAAATGAGATTTTGGGTGAAAATTGGGTGAAATTTGGGTGAAATTTGGGCAAAAAGTGGGTGAAAAATGGGATTTTATGGCAAACTTTGGGGTGAAAATTGGGTAAAAATTGGATGAAATTTGGGTGAAAATTGGGTGAAATTTGGGTGAAATTTGAGCAAAAAATGGGTGAAAAAAGGGATTTTATGGCAAAATTTGGGGGAAAATTGGGTGAAAATTGAGTGAAAATTGGGTGAAATTTAGGTGAAAAATGGGATTTTGGGTGAAATCTGGGTGAAGTTTGAGTGAAATTTGGGTGAAATTTGGGTGAAAATTTGGGTGAAAAATGAGATTTTGGGTGAAAATTGGGTGAAATTTGGGTGAAATTTGGGCAAAAAGTGGGTGAAAAATGGGATTTTATGGCAAAATTTGGGGTGAAAATTGGGTAAAAATTGGATGAAAATTTGGGGGAAAATTGGGTGAAATTTGGGGGAAAATTGGGTGAAATTTGGGTGAAATTTGAGCAAAAATTGAGTTAAATTTGGGTGAAAATTGGGTGAAAATTGGGTGAAATTTGGGTAATATCTGGGCAAAAATTGGGTGAAAAATGGGATTTTATGGCAAAATTTGGGTGAAAATTGGGTGAAAATTGAGTGAAAATTGGGTGAAATTTAGGTGAAAATGGATTTTGGGTGAAATTTGGGTGAAATTTGGGCAAAAAGTGGGTGAAAAATGGGATTTTATGGCAAACTTTGGGAAAAGGGGGAAAATGGGGGAAAATTGGGTGAAATTTAGGTGAAAAATGGGATTTTGGGTGAAAATTGGGTGAAAAATTGAGTGAAAATTGAGTGAAATTTGGGCAAAAAATGGGTGAAATCTGGGTGAAGTTTGAGTGAAATTTGGGTGAAATTTGGGTGAAAATTAAGTGGAATTTAAGTGAAAACTGGGTGAATTTGGGTGAAAATTGGCTGAAATTTGGGTGAAAATTGAGTGAAATTTGGGTGAAATTTGGGCAAAAAATGGGTGATATTTGTGTGAAAAATGGGATTTTGGGTGAAATTTGGGGGAAAATTGGGTGAAATTTCAGTGAAATTTTAATGAAATTTGGGTGAAATTTTCGTGAAATTTGGGTGAAATTTGGGGAAATTGGGGTGAAATTTTAGGTGAAAATTGAGTGAAATTTGGGTAAAATTTGGGCAAAAAATGGGTGAAAACTGGGTGAAAAATGGGATTGTAGGGAAAAATTTGGGGAAAATTGGGTAAAAATTGGGTGAAATTTGGGTGAAAATTGAGTGAAATTTGGTTGAAATTTGGGTGAAATTTGGGAGAAATTTGGGGGAAAAATGGGTGAAAAATGGGATTTTACAGCAAAATTTGGGTAAAATTGGGCGAAAATTGGGTGAAATTAGTGTGAAAATTGGGTGAAATTTGGTGAAATTTGGGTGAAAAATGAGATTTTGGGTGAAATTTGGGTGAAAATTGAATGAAGATTGGGTGAAATCTGTGTGAAATTTGGGTGAAATTTGAGTGAAATTTGGGTGAAATTTGGGTGAAATTTAGGGAAAAAATGGGTGAAAAAAGGGATTTTATGGTAAAATTTGGGTAAAAATTGGGTGAAATTTGGGTGAAAATTGAGCAAAAACTGAGTGAAAATTGACTTAAAATTGCGTGAAAATAGGGTGAAAATTGAGTAAAATTTGGGTAAAAATTGGGTGAAAATTGGGTGAAAATTGAGTGAAATTTGGGTGAAATTATGGTGAAATTTGGGTGAAAATTGAGTGAAAATTGGGCGAAATTTGGGTGAAATTTGGGTGAAATTTGGGTGAAAATTGAGTGAAATTTGTGTGAAATTTGGGTGAAATTTGGGTGAATTTGGGTGAAATTTAAGTGAAATTTAGGTGAAAATTGAGCAAAAATTGGGTGAAATTTGGGGTGGTGAAAGTTGAGTGAAATTTGGGTGAAAATTGGGTGAAAAATGGGCAAAAAATGGGTGAAAAATGGGATTTCATGGCAAAATTTGGGGGAAAATTGGGTGAAATTTGGGTGAAAAATGGGATTTTGGGTGAAATTTGAATGAATTTGGGTGAAAATTGGGTGAAATTTGAGTGAAAATTGAGCAAAAATTGGGTGAAATTTGGGTGAAATTTGGGTGAAATTTGGGTGAAAATTGAGTGAAATTATGTGAAATTTGGGCAACAAATGGGTGAAAAAAGGGATTTTATGGAAAAATTTGGGGAAAAATTGGGGAAAAAATGGGTGAAAATTGTGTCAAAATTGAGCAAAAATTGGGTGAAAATTGGGCTGAAAATTGAGTGAAATTTGGGTGAAATTTGGGTGAAAATTGAATGAAATTTGGGTGAAATTTGGGTGAAATTTGCGCAAAAATTGAGCAAAATGGACCCAAATTGATCGATTTTGACCCAAATCACCCTAAATTCTCCTCAGGTTGACCTAATTCACCCAAATCAGCCAAAATTGATCCCAAATTGCCCAAAATTGCCCCAAAAATTGACCAAAATTGACCCCAAATTACCCCAAATTATCTGAATCCTCCCAGATTGACCAGAATTGACCAAAATTGACCAAAATTGCCCCAAATTTGACCAAAATTGACCCCAAATCACCCAGAATTACCTAAATCCTCCAAAATTGCCCTAAAAATTTACCCAAATTCACCCAAATTGACCCAAATTACCCCAAATCCTCCCAATTCGATCCCAAATTGTCCCAAATTGCCCCAAAATTGACCCCAAATTGCCCAAAATTGCCCCAAATTCACCCAAATTAACCCCAAATTCACCCAGAATCACTCAAATCTTCCCAAATCGACCCAAAATTGCCCAAAATTCTCCCAAATCCTCCCAAACTGACCCCAAAATTGACCCAAAATTGCCCCAAGTTACCTCAAATCACCCAGAATTGCCCAAATTGACCCAAATTTGCCCCAAAATTGTCCAAAGATTGTTTCAAATTGACCCAAATTACCCCAAATCACACAAATTGACTCTAAATCACCCAAAAATTGACCCAAAATTGACCCAAATTGACCCAAATTACCCCAAATCCCCCAAAATTGACCCCAAATTGACCCAAAGTATCCCAAATTGCCCCAAATTCACCCAAATTGCCCCAAATCACCCAAAATTCCTCAAATTACCCCAAATTATCCCAAATTTCCCCAAATTCCCCAAATCTTCCCAAATTACCCTGAATTGCTAAAATTTCCCAAAATTGACCTCAAATCACCCAAAAATGACCTCAAATCACCCAAAAATGACCCAAAATTGACCCAAATTACCCCAAAATTTCCCAAAAATTGACCCCAAATTGACCCAAAGTATCCCAAATTGCCCCAAATTCACCCCAAATCACCCAAAATCACCCAAAATCACCCAAAATTCCTCAAATTGACCCCAAATTATCCCAAATTTGCCCAAATTGGCCCCAAATCTTCCCAAATTGACCCTGAATTGCCCAAAATTGCCCCAAAATTGACCTCAAATCACCCAAAATTGACCTCAAATCACACAAAAATGACCCAAAATTGCCCCAAATTACCCCAAAATTTGCCAAAAATTGACCCCAAATTGCCCCAAATTATCCCAAATTGCCCCAAATCAATTCCTCAAATTACCTAATTTCCCAAATTACCCAAATCTTCCCAAATCACCCTATTCCAAATTACCCCAAACACCCAAAATACCAAATTCCCCAATTCCAATTTCAAATCAAATTGCCCCAAATTTCCCCAAATCACCCAAAGTTTCTCAAATTGACTCCAAAGTACCAAAATGCTCCCAAGTTGATCCCAAACTGCCCCAAAATTGCCCCAAATTCACCCAAATTATCCCAAATTAACCCCAAATCTCCCAAATTGATCCCAAAATTGCCCAAAATTCTCCCAAATCCTCCCAAATTCCCCAAAATTGACCCAAATTACCCCAAATCACCCCAAATCCTCCCAAATCACCCAAAATTGCCCCAAAATTTGCCAAAAATTGACTCCAAATTGCCCCAAATCACCCAAATCGACCCAAATTGACCCCAAAATCACCCGAAATTTGCCCCAAATTGACCCGAATTGCCCGAAAATTCACCTGGAATTGACAGAAATTCCTCAAATCAACTCACCTGGGAGTTCCCAAGGTCGTCTCACCTGTGCTCACCTGGCTCACCTGGGCCTCACCTGTGCCATCCTCACCTGCCTCACCTGGGCCTCACCTGGCTCACCTGTCCATCCCTCACCTGGCTCACCTGTCCATCCCTCACCTGTGCCTCACCTGTCTCACCTGTCCCACCTGTCCCACCTGTCTCACCTGTCTGACTCACCTGGCAGGTGTCAGCTCTGCTCCGCAGCTCCCTCACCTGTCTCACCTGTCCCACCTGTCTCACCTGTCCCACCTTCTCACCTGTCTCACACCTGTCTCACCTGTCTCACCTGTCACACCTGTCTCACCTGTCTCACACCTGTCTCACCTGTCTCACCTGTCCCACATCTGTCTGACTCACCTGGCAGGTGTCGGCTCGGGTCCACGGCTCCCTCACCTGTCTCACCTGTCACCTTCCCTCCTTCTCACCCTCTCTCCCTTCCCATCTCCTCATATCAGCTTTTTGCAGCTCCCTCACCTGTCTCACCTGTCTCACCTGTCCCAGTCTCACCTGTCCTACCTGTCCCTCACCTGTCTCACCTGTCACACACCTGTCACACACCTGTATCACCTGTCTTAGCTGTCCCACACCTATCACACCTGTCACACCTGTCCCTCACCTATCTCACCTGTCTCACCTGTCCCACACCTGTCTCACCTATCTCACACCTCTCTCGCCTGTCTCATCTGTCCCTCACCTGTCCCAGTATCACCTGGCAGGTGTCGGCTCGGCTCTGCAGCTCCCTCACCTGTCACACCTGTCTCACCTGTCTGTTCATTCTCACTTCTCACCTGTCCCAGTCTCACCTGGCAGGTGTCAGCTCTGCTCCGCAGCTCCCTCACCTGTCTCACCTGTCACACCTGTCCCAGTCACACCTGTCCCACACCTGTCTGACTCACCTGGCAGGTGTCGGCTCTGCTCCGCAGCACCCTCACCTGTCACACCTGTCTCACCTGTCCCACACCTGTCTGACTCACCTGGCAGGTGTCGGCGCGGCTCCGCGGCTCCCTCACAGGTCCCACCTGTCTCACCTGTCTCACCTGTCACACACCTGTCTCACCTGTCACACACCTGTCTCACCTGTCACACACCTGTCCCAGTCTCACCTGGCAGGTGTTGGCGCGGCTCCACGGCTCCCTCACAGGTCCCACCTGTCTCACCTGTCTCACCTGTCACACACCTGTCTCACCTGTCACACACCTGTCTCACCTGTCACACACCTGTCCCAGTCTCACCTGGCAGGTGTCGGCGCGGCTCCGCGGCTCCCCGGCGCACACCATGTTGGGGGTGATGGAGTTCGGGTAAACGCGGCGACAGGTGTGCTCAGGTATGATCCTCACCTGGCTGCAGTGCAGGTCCTTCGGGAACGTCACTGGAATAAAACACACCTGGGTTACACCTGGGCAGGTAAAACTTACCTGAGGTCACCTGGCTGCAGTGCAGGTCCTTCGGGAACGTCACTGTGAAATAGACACACCTGAGTCACACCTGAGTCACACCTGAGTCACACCTGAGCTCACCTGGGCAGGTGAAACACTGAGCAATTCACACCTGGGTCACACCTGGGCAGGTAATAACTGACTGGAGTCACACCCGGGCAGGTAAAAACCTGGACAGGTAACACCTGGGTCACACCTGGCTGAGGTCACACCTGGCTGGACTCACCTGGGCAGGTAACCCCTGACCAATTCACACCTGGGTCACACCTGGGCAGGTCACACCTGGCTGGGGTCACCTGGCTGGGGTCACCTGGTTGCAGTGCAGTCCTTGGGAAAGGTAACTGAAATACACCTGAGTCACACCTGAGCTCACCTGGGCAGGAAAAACACTGAGCAATTCACACCTGGGTCACACCTGGGCAGGTAATAACTGACTGGAGTCACATCTGGACAGGTCACACCTGGCTGGGGTCACACCTGGCCGGGTAAAATCCTGGACAGGTAACACCTGGGTCACACCTGGGGTCGGGGACCCCCTTACAGGTAAAATCCTGGACAGGTAACACCTGGGTCACACCTGGGCAGGTAAAATCCTGGACAGGTAACAGCCACACCTGGCTGAGGTCACCTGGCTGCAGTGCAGTCCTTGGGAAAGGTAACTGAAATACACCTGAGTCACACCTGAGCTCACCTGGGCAGGTAAAAACCTATCTGGGGTCACACCTGGACAGGTAATACCTGACCAGGATCACAGCTGGGTCACACCTGGCTGAGGTCACACCTGGCCAGGTAAAAACCTGGACAGGTAACAGCCACACCTGGCTGAGGTCACCTGGCTGAGGTCACACCTGGCTGGACTCACCTGGGCAGGTAAAAAACTGAGCAATTCACACCTGGGTCACACCTGGGCAGGTCACACCTGGCTGGGCTCTCACCTGGGCAGGTAACACCTGGGTCGCACCTGAGTCACACCTGGGCTCACCTGGGCAGGTAATACCTGAGAACTAACACCTGAGCTCTCACCTGTGCCAGGTAACCTCCCCATTTCCCACCCCTCACCTGTGCCCAGGTGAGCTCCCCAACCCCTCACCTCTGCCAGGTAAAGCCTCACCTGTCCCTCAGCTGTCCAGGTGTTCCCTCAGCTGTCTCACCTGTCCAGGTGTTCTCACCTGTCCCAGGTAACTCTCACCTGTCCCATCAGCTGTCTCACCTGTCCCATCACCTGTCCCACGTAAGTTCTCACCTGCCCAGGTGTTCTCTCACCTGTTTCCCACCCGTCTCACCTCCCCAGGTAACTCTCACCTGTCCAGGTGTTATCTCACCTGTCTCACCTGTCTCTCACCTGTCACAGGTAACCCCACACACCTGCCCAGGTAACCCCACACACCTGCCCAGGTAACTCACCTGTCCAGGTCGCCCCGTTCTCTCACCTGTCTCTCACCTACCCAGGTAACTCTCACCTGTCTCATCTGTCTCTCACCTGTCCCAGGTAACTCACCCTCAGGACTGGTGGTGGATCCTCAGGTAACTCTCACCTGCCCAGGTAACCCCACTCACCTGCCCAGGTAACCCCACACACCTGTCCCAGGTAACTCACCTGCACAGGTAACTCACCCTCGGGACTGGTGGTGGATCCCCAGGTAACTCTCACCTGTCCCAGGTAACTCCACTCACCTGCACAGGTAACTCACCTGCACAGGTAACCCCACACGCCTGTCCCAGGTAACTCACCTGCACAGGTAACTCACCCTCGGGACTGGTGGTGGATCCCCAGGTAACTCTCACCTGTCCCAGGTAACTCCACTCACCTGCACAGGTAACTCACCCCCCCCCGGGAACCCCCCCCCCCTGCCCCCACCCGCCTGCCCCAGGTACTCACCTGCACAGGTAACCCACCCTCGGGACTGGTGGTGGATCCCCAGGTAACTCTCACCTGCCCAGGTAACTCACCTGCACAGGTAACTCAGGTAACTCACCCTCGGGACTGGTGGTGGATCCCCAGCCGCTGATCTGGCAGGTGGTCCCAGGTGCGGCACACCTGTGCGCCAGGGGCAGCGGGCTCACCTGGCGGCTCAGGTGTGCAGCTACCTGCAGCCGCAGCAGCATCAGGTCGCCATCTTTGGAGCTCTCGTTGTAGCCGGGGAAGCGGAAGGAGCGCAGCGACAGCAGCCGCTGCTCACCTGGCGCAGGTGAGCCCTCACCTGGCGGGGGGAGGGGCGGCGGGGAGGAGCCCGGAGGAGCTTCGGCCTCACCTGGGCGCACCTGGCGCTGGGAGCGACCGCCGAGGCGCACCGTGATGGGGCTGGGGAGAGATGGACAGGTGAGACACCTGGGACAGGTGAGATTATGGACAGGTGGGACAGGTGAGACACCTGGGACAGGTGAGATGGGAATAATGGGACAGGTGAGATGGACAGGTGAGATTGTGGACAGGTGAGATGGACAGGTGAGGGGGCTGGGGGGGAGATGGACAGGTGAGATTACGGACAGGTGAGATGGACAGGTGAGACAGGTGAGATGGGAATAATGGGACAGGTGAGACAGGTGAGAGAACACCTGGCACAGGTGAGGCACAGGTGAGGCACAGGTGAGGCACAAGCACCACCTGAGCCATTCCCACTTCCTCCCCCTGTCCCCAGGTGTGCCCAGGTGTGTCTCAGGTGTCCCTCAGGTGTGCCCAGGTGTGTCTCAGGTGTCCCCAGGTGTCCCGTTCAGGTGTCCCCAGGTTCCACAGGTGTCCCCAGGTGTGCCCAGGTGTGTCTCAGGTGTGCTCAGCTGTCCCCACGTGTCCCCAGGTATGTCTCAGGTGTCCCCAGGTGTGTCTCAGGTGTGCCCAGGTGTATCCAATCCCGTTACCTGGCCGTACCTGGGGGCGTGGCAGTGGGCAGTGCCCAGGTGTGTTCCCATCTCCCCAGGTGTGTTCCCATCCCCCCCCAGGTGAGTTCCCCCCATGCCCAGGTGTGTCCCAGGTGTGTTCTGTCCATGCCCAGGTGAAGTCCCTCTATCCCCCCCAGTTCCCAGGTGTGTCCAGGTGTGCCCAGGTGTGTCCAGGTGTGCCCAGGTGTATCCCAATGTACCCCAGGTGTGCCCAGGTGTGTCCCAATGTATCCCAGGTGTGTCCCAGGTGTGCCCAGGTGTCCCAGGTGTGTCCAGGTGTGCCCAGGTGTATCCCAATGTACCCCAGGTGTGCCCAGGTGTGTCCCAATGTATCCCAGGTGTGTCCCAGGTGTGTCCAGGTGTGTCCCAGGTGTATCCCAGGTGTGTCCCAGGTGTGTCCAGGTGAGTTTCCCTCCCCCCAGGTGTAGCCAATCCCGTTACCTGGCTGTACCTGGGGGCATGGCGGTGAGCAGTACCCAGGTGAGTTCCCCATGCCCAGGTGTGCCCAGGTGTGTCCAGGTGTGTCCCAGGTGTGTTTTTCTCCCCCCAGGTGTGTCCCAGGTGTCCCCAGGTGTGTTCCTATCTCCCCCAGGTGAGCTCCCCATGCCCAGGTGTATCCCAGGTGTCCCCAGGTGTGTTTTTCTCCCCCCAGGTGTGTCCCAGGTGTATCCCAGGTGTGCCCAGGTGTGTCCCAGGTGTATCCCAGGTGTCCCCAGGTGTGTTTTTCTCCCCCAGGTGTGTCCCAGGTGTATCCCAGGTGTCCCCAGGTGTGTTTTTCTCCCCCCAGGTGTGCCCAGGTGTGTCCCAGGTGTATCCCGGCTGTGCCCAGGTGTGTCCCAGGTGTGTTTTTCTCCCCCCAGGTGTACCCAGGTGAGTCCCAGGTGTGTTCCTATCTCCCCCAGGTGAGTTCCCCATGCCCAGCCAATCCCCTTACCTGTCCGTACCCAGGGGTGTGGCCGTGGGCGGCGGTCAGGTGTGTTCCCATCCCCCCCCAGGTGTGCCCAGGTGTGTCTCAGGTGTCCCCAGGTGTGCCCAGGTGTGCCCAGGTGTGGGGTCCCAGGTGTATCCCAGGTGTGCCCAGGTGTTCCCGTTACCTGTCCGTACCCGGGGGCGTGGCAGTGGGCGGCGGTCAGGTGTGTTTGTATCCCCCCCAGGTGTGTCCCTATCCCCCCCAGGTGTGCCCAGGTGGCCCAGGTGTGCCCAGGTGTATCCAATCCCGTTACCTGTCCGTACCCAGGGGCGTGGCAGTGGGCAGCGGTCAGGTGTGTTCCCATACCCCCCAGGTGTGCCCAGGTGTGTCCCAGGTGTATCCCAGGTGTGCCCAGGTGTGCCCAGGTGTCCCGTTACCTGTCTGTACCCAGGGGCGTGGCAGTGGGCGGCGGTCAGGTGTGTTTGTATCCCCCCCAGGTGTGTCCCTATCCCCCCCCAGGTGTGTCTCAGGTGTGCCCAGGTGTGCCCAGGTGTGTCCCATCCCGTTACCTGTCCGTACCCGGGGGCGTGGCAGTGGGCGGCGGTCAGCACCCACCTGGGCGCCACCAAGGTTCCCCCGCAGACGAACCTGCGGCCGCGGAACAGCGCCGCCTGCCAGGGCGGGGCGCAGGTGTGTCCCTCCAGCACCCACCTGGGCGCCCGCGCACCTGCCGAGGGCACAGGTGAGAGCTGGGGTCCCCCAGGTGAAAATTCGGGGGTCACGGGGAAAAATTCGGGGAAAAACGTGGAATTTGGGGGATTTTGGGGTTCCCAGGTGAGCTTTGGGATCCCTCAGGTGAGTTTCAGGTGATACAGGTGAGATTTGGGGTTCCCAGGTGGGTTTTGGGGTGAATTTTGGGGCATTTTTGGGGTGAATTTTTGGGATTTTGGGGATTCCAGGTGAGATTTAAGGTGAATTTTGGGATCTTTGGGGTTCCCAGGTGAGCTTTGGGATTCTTCAGGTGAGCTTTGGGGTGATTTTTGGGAGTTTTGGGGGATTTTTGAGGTTCCCAGGTGAGGTTTGGGGTGAATTTCGGGGATTTTGGGTTCCCAGGTGAGCTTTGGGATCCTTCAGGTGAGCTTTGGGGTGAATTTTGGGAGTTTTGGGGTTTTTTTGAGGTTCCCAGGTGAGGTTTGGGGTGAATTTTGGGGTTTTTGGGGTTCCCAGGTGAGCTTTGGTGTCTCAGGTGAGTCAGGCCATGGCACAGGTGAGATTTGGGAGCTCCCAGGTGGATTTTGGGTTGAATTTTGGGCACTTTGGGGTTCCCAGGTGAGCTTTGGGGTCTCAGGTGAGATTTGGGAGTTCCCAGGTGAGCTTTGGGATGAATTTTGGGCACTTTGGGGTTCCCAGGTGGATTTTGGGGATTCCAGGTGAGATTTAAGGTGAATTTTGGGGATTTTAGGGTCTCCCAGGTGAGCTTTGGAGGTTCCCAGGTGGGTTTTGGGGTGAATTTTGGGGTTCCCAGGTGAGGTTTGGGATCCCTCAGGTGAGTTTCAGGTGATACAGGTGAGATTTGGGGTCCCTCAGGTGAGGTTTGGGAGCTCCCAGGTGGGTTTTGGGATGAATTTTGGGGAATTTTGGGGATTTTGGGGTTTCCAGGTGAGTTTGGTGTCTCTCAGGTGAGCTTTGGGGTCTCAGGTGAGTCAGGCTGTGGCACAGGTGAGATTTGGGGTCTCCCAGGTGAAAATTCAGGGGCCACGGGGAAAAATTTGGGGAAAAAATGTGGAATTTTGGGTGAAATTTTGGGGATTTTGGGGTTCCCAGGTGATTTTGGTGTCTCAGGTGAGTCAGGGTGTGGCACACAGGTGAGGTTTGGGAGCTCCCAGGTGAGCTTTGGGGTGAATTTTGGGGATCTTTGGGGTTCCCAGGTGGATTTTGGGGATTCCAGGTGAGATTTAAGGTGAATTTTGGGATCTTTGGGGTTCCCAGGTGAGATTTGGGATCCTTCAGGTGAGCTTTGGGGTGAATTTTGGGGATTTTGGGGGATTTTGGGGTTCCCAGGTGAGTTTGGTATCTCTCAGGTGAGATTTGGAATCTCAGGTAAATCAGGGTGTAGCACAGGTGAGATTTGGGATGAATTTTGGGGATTTTGGGGTTCCCAGGTGAGCTTTGGGATCCTTCAGATGAGCTTTGGGGTGAATTTTGGGAGTTTTGGGGTTTTTTTGAGGTTCCCAGGTGAGGTTTGGGGTGAATGTTGGGGATTTTGGGGTTCCCAGGTGATTTTGGTGTCTCAGGTGAGTCAGGCTGTGGCACAGGTGAGGTTTGGGAGTTCCCAGGTGGATTTTGGGGTGAATTTTGAGGATTTTGGGGTTCCCAGGTGAGTTTGGGGTCTCAGGTAAATCAGGGTGTGGCACACAGGTGACAATTGGGAGTTCCCAGGTGGATTTTGGGATGAATTTTGGGTGAATTTTGGGGATTTTGGTGTCTCCCAGGTGGATTTTGGGGTCTCAGGTGAGTCAGGGCGTGGCCAGGGCGGGGCGCAGGTGTGTCCCTCCAGCACCCACCTGGGCGCCCGCGCACCTGCCGAGGGCACAGGTGAGAGCTGGGGTCCCCCAGGTGAAAATTCGGGGGATTTTGGGGTTCTCAGGTGAGCTTTGGGGTGAATTTTGGGGATTTTGGGGTTCCCAGGTAGATTTTAGGGTCTCCCAGGTGAGCATTGGAGGTTCCCAGGTGGATTTTGGGATGAATTTTGGAGATTTTGGGGTTCCCAGGTGAGCTTTGGGATCCCTCAGATGAGCTTTGGGGTGAATGTTGGGAGTTTTGGGGGATTTTTGAGGTTCCCAGGTGAGGTTTGGGGTGAATGTTGGAGATTTTGGGTTCCCAGGTGAGGTTTGGAATCTCAGGTGAGTCAGGCTGTGGCACAGGTGAGGTTTGGGAGTTCCCAGGTGGGTTTTGGGGTGAATTTGGGGAACTTTGGGTGGATTTTGGGGTGAATTTGGGGGATTTTGGGGTTCCCAGGTGAGGTTTGAGGTCTCAGGTGAGTCAGGGTGTGGCACAGGTGAGCTTTGGGATGAATTTTGGGGGATTTTTGGGGCATTTTGGGGTTCCCAGGTGAGCTTTGGGGTCTCAGGTGAGTCAGGCTGTGGCACAGGTGAGAGCTGGGAGTTCCCAGGTGGATTTGGGGTGAATTTTGGGGCATTTTTGGGGTGAATTTGGTCAATTTTGGGGTTTCCAGGTGAAGTTTGGGCAGAATTTTGGACTTCCCATGTGAATTTTGGGGTGAATTTTTGGGATTTTTGGGGTTTCCAGGTGATATTTGGGGTGAATTTAGGGAATTTTTGGGTTTCCAGGTGAATTTGGGGTGAATTTACGGGAATTTTGGGTGGATTTTGGGGATTTTGGGGATTTTGGGGTGAATTTGGGGTGAATTTTTGGGATTTAGGGGTGAATTTATGCGATTTTGGGGTGAATTTCACCATTTTGGGGTGAATTTTGGGATTTAGGGGTTTCCAGGTGAAGTTTGGGGTGAATTTTGGGAATTTTGGGGTGAATTTCACAATTTTGGGGTGGATTTTGGGGATTTTGGGGATTTTGGGGTGAATTTGGGGTGAATTTTTGGGATTTAGGGGTGAATTTATGCGATTTTGGGGTGAATTTCACCATTTTGGGGTGAATTTTGGGATTTAGGGGTTTCCAGGTGAAGTTTGGGGTGAATTTTGGGAATTTTGGGGTGAATTTCACAATTTTGGGGTAAATTTTGGGGATTTTGGGGTTTCCAGGTGGAATTTGGGGTGAATTTTGGGGATTTTGGGGTGAATTTCACAATTTTGGGGTAAATTTTGGGATTTTGGGGTTTTCAGGTGGATTTTGGGGTGAATTTTGGGATTTTGGGGTTTCCAGGTGGAATTTGGGGGATTTTGGGGCGAATTTTTGGGATTTTGTGGTCAATTTCACAATTTTGGGGTGAATTTGGGGGATTTTGGTTTCAGGTGGATTTTGGGGAATTTGGGGTGAATTTTTGGGATTTTGGGGTTTCCAGGTGGAATTTTGGGGTGAATTTGGGGATTTTAGGGTGAATTTTTGGGGTTTCAGTCTCACCTGAGGCCGCAGGCAGCAGCAGCAGCAGCAAGAGGAACTTCATCCTGAGGAGCTGCAGGAAAAATGGGAAAAATGGGAATTTGGGTGAAAAATTGGGAATTTTGGGGGAAAATTTGGGAATTTGGGGTGAAAAATTGGGAATTTTGGGCAAAAAATTGGGAATTTTGGGTGGAAAAATGGAATTTTTTGGGTGGGAAAATGGGAATTTCCAAAGGAAAAATTGAGATTTTGGGCAGAAATTGGGAATTTGGGGGGGAAAATGGGAATTTTGAGGGAGAAAGCAGGAAGTTTTATTTTTAGATGGGAATTTTGGGGGGAAAAATGTGAATTTTGGGTGGAAAATGGGGATTTTGGGTGGAAAAATTGGAATTTTGGGAGGAAAAAATGGAATTTTTTGGGGGAAAATGGGAACTGGGGGGAAAAGGATTTAAGGAAAAAAGGGGAAAAATAGGAAAAAAGGGGGAAATGGGAAAAGAGAGGGAAAAATTGGAAAAAATGGGAAAAAGTTGAAAAAATGGGGAAAAGGGAAAAGAGGGAAAAATGGGAAAAAAGAGGGGAAAGGAGGAAAAATGGGAAAATGGGAGAAAAATGGGGGAAAAGAGGGAAAAATGGGAAAAAATAGGGAAAAAAGGAGGAAAAAAGGAGGAAGAAAGGGTGAGAAAAAGAGGAAAAGTGGGGAAAATTGGGGAAAAATAGGGAAAAATAGGGAAAAGGTGGGGAAGGGGAAAATGGGGAAAAAGGAGGAAAAAAAAGGAAAAAAAGGGAAAAAAGCGGGAAAAGGGGGAGTGGGGGAGGGGCAAAGGAGGGGGAGGGGCGGGAAAGGGAATTGTGGGAATTCTGGGAATTGTGGGAATTCTGGGAATTCTGGGAATTGCGGAAATGGCGGGCGGAGAGGCGGAACCCCAAAATTCCCGAGGAAATCCCAAAATTCCTGATGGAAATCCCAAAATTCTCAATGAAAAAAACCAAAAATTCCATCAGAATTCCCAAAATTTCCTCTGGAACCCCAAAATTCCCAACGGAAATCCCAAATTTCCTAATGGAAATCCCAAAATTCCCAAGGAAAAAACCCAAAAGTTCCCTCAGAATTCCCAAAATTCCCTTGGGAACCCCAAAATTCCCAATGAAAATCCCAAAATTCCCAATTGGAAACCCAAAAATTCCCTCAGAATTCCCGAAATTCCCTCAGAATTCCCAAAATTCCCTCGGGAACCCCAAAATTCCCAATAAAAACCCCAAAATTCCCAAGGAAAAAACCCAAAAATTCCATCAGAATTCCCGAAATTCTCAATGAAAACCCCAAAATTCCTCCAAAAAACCCCAAAAATCGCCTCGGAATTCCCAAAAATCGACTCGGGATCTTCCCAGAACTCCCAAAAATTCCCTCGGGATTCCCAAAATTCCCCCAGAATCCCCAAAATTTCCCCAGAATTCCCAAAATCTCCTCCAGGAATCCCAAAAATTCCCTCAGAATCCCCAAATTTACCCCAAAATTCCATCCAGGAGCCCCAAAATTCCCCAGAATTCCCCAGAATTCCCGAATTTTCCCCAAAAATCTCCTCCGGAAACCCCAGAATTCCCAAAATTCCCCCAAAATCCCCAAATTTCCCCCAATTTCGCCCCAAAATCTCCTCCCGGAACCCCAAAATCCCCCAGAATTCCCAAAATTCCTCTCCAGGAACCCCAAAAATTCCCTCAAAATCCCCAAAATTCCCCAAAATCTCCTCCAGAAACCCCAAAATTCCCAAATTTCCCCCCCAGAATTCCCAAAATTCCTCTCAAAATCCCCTCCGGTTACCCAAAATTCCACCAGATTTCCCTCAAAATCCCCAAAATTCCCGAATTTCTCCCCAAATCACCTCCGGGAACCCCAAAATCCCCCAGAATTCCCAAAATTCCCCTCTGGGAACCCCAAAAATTCCCTCAGAATCCCCAAATTTCCCTCAAAATCTCCTCCAGAACCCCAAAATTCCCCCAAACCCCCCAAAATTCCCGAATTTCGCCCCCCAAAACCTCCTCCACAAACCCCAAAATTCCCGAATTTTCCCTCAGAATTCCCAAAATTCCCCCAAAACCCCCTCCGGTTACCCAGAATTCCCTCAAAATCCCCAGAATTCCCGAATTTCTCCCCAATTCCCCTCCGGGAACCCCAAAATCTCCTCCCGGAACCCCAAAATCCCCCAGAATTCCCAAAATTCCCCCCAAATCCCTTCCGGGAAACCCCAAAATTCCCCCAAACCCCCAAAATCCCCAAATTTCTCCCCAAAATCCCTCCAGGAACCCCAAAAATTCCTTCAGAATTCCCAAATTTCCCCTCAAAATCCCCAAAATTCCACCAAAATCCCCTCCGGGAACCCTAAAATCCTTTTAAACCCCCAAAATTCCCCAATTTCCCCCCAAATCCCCTCCGGTTACCCCAGAATTCCCCAAAATCTCCTCCCAGAACCCCAAAATCCCCCAGAATTCCCAAAATTCCTCTCCAGGAACCCCAAAATTCCCCCAAAATCCCCAAATTTCCCCCCAAAATCCCCCCTGGGAACCCCAAACTTCCCCCAATCCCCCCCAAAATCCCCGAATTTTCCCCCAAAATCCCCAAAATTCCCCCAAAATCTCCTCCCGGAACCCCAAAATCCCCCAGAATTCCCAAAATTCCCCAAAAATCCCTTCCGGGAAAACCCCAAAATTCCCCCAAACCCCCAAAATCCCCAAATTTCCCCCCCAAATCCCCCCCGGGAACCCCAAAATTCCCCCAATCCCCCCATGAACCCCAAAATTCCCGAATTTTGCCCCCAAAATCTCCTCCCGGAACCCCAAAATCCCCCAGAATTCCCCAAATCCTCTCTGAGAACTCCCAAAATTCCCTCCAAATCCCCAAATTTCCCCCAAATCCCCCCCCGGGAACCCCAAAATTCCCCCAAACCCCCCAAAATTCCCCAAATTTCGCCCCAAAATCCCCGAAATTCCCCTCAAAATCCCCGAAATTTCCCCTCAAAATCCCCAAATTTCCCCCAAAATCCCCAAATTTCCCCCCAAAATTCCTTCCAGAAACCCCAAAATCCCTCCCGGATCCCCAAAATTCCCCCAAACCCCCCAAATTTCCCCTCAAAAGCCCCAAATTTCCCCCAAAATCCCCTCCAGGAACCCCAAATTTCCCCTCAAAATCCCCAAATTTCCCCCCAAAATTCCATCCAGAAACCCCAAAATCCCTTCCGGGATCCCCAAAATTCCCCCAAAGCCCCCAAATCCCCCAAATTTCCCCCAAAAGCCCCAAATTTCCCCCAAAATCCTCTCCAGGAACCCCAAAAATTCCCTCAAAATCCCCAAATTTCCCCCCAAAATTCCATCCAGAAACCCCAAAATCCCTTCCGGGATCCCCAAAATTCCCCCAAACCCCCCAAATCCCCCAAATTTCCCCCCAAATCCGGATTTTCGGGAATTCCCACCTGCCCGGCGCTGCCGGTTTTCCCGGGAAGAGGAGGAGGAAGAGAAACTCCAACGCCTTTCGCTCTAATCCCAAAATCCCTTCCGCCTCCTGCCGGGGCGGAGAGAGCCGAGAATCCCAAAAATCCCAAAAATGATCCGCGAGGGGAGGAATCCTGGGAAAGCGGGGAGAAAGGGGGAAATTGGGGAGAAATCCCAAAAAAATGGGAAAAATCCCCAAAAAATGGGAAAAATCCCCAAAAAATGGGGGGAAACCCCAAAAAATGGGGGGGAATGGTAAAAAATCCCAAAAAAATCCCAAAAAATCCCAAAAATAAACCGGGAGGGGAGGAATCCTGGGAAAGCGGGGAGAAAGGGAGGAAATCCCAAAAAAATTGAGTTAAATTCCCAAAAAATAGGGAGAAATGGTGAAAAAATACCTAAAAATGGGGAGGAAATCCCGAAAATCCCCAAAAAATCCAAATAAAAACCGGGAGGAGAGGAATGCTGGGAAATCGGGGAGAAATGATGGAAAATCCCCCAAAAAATTGGGGAGAAATCCCAAAAAATGGGAAAAATCCAAAAAATATGGGGAAAATCCAAAAAAAATGGGGAAAATCCAAAAAAATGGGGAAAATCCAAAAAAAATGGGGAGCGAAATCCCGAAAAATCCCCGAAAAATCACCAAAAATCCAAATAAAATCCGGGAGGAGAGGAATGCTGGAAAATCGGGGAGAAAGGGTGGGAAATCCCAAAAAAATTGAGGAGAAATCCCAAAAAATGGGGAGGAATTGTGAAAAATACCGAAAAATGGAGGAGAAATGGTTAAAAAAGGGGAGAGAAATCCCGAAAAATCCCAAAATATCCCAAAAATAAACCGGGAGGGGAGGAATGCTGGAAAATTGGGGAGAAATTGTGGAGAATTGGGAGAAATACCAAAAAAATGGGAAAAATCCCCAAAAAAAGGGGAAAAATCCCAAAAAAAGGGAAGAAATGGGGAAAAATGGTTAAAAATGGGAGAGAAATCCCCCAAAAATCCCAAAATATCCCCAAAAAATCCTAAAAATAATCCGGGAGGAGAGGAATGCTGGAAAATTGGGGAGAAATTGTGGGAAATTGGGAGAAATCCCCAAAAAAATGGGGGGAAATGGTAAAAAATCCCAAAAACAGGGGAGAAAAATCCCAAAAAAAATCCCAAAAATAATCCGGGAGGAGAGGAATCCTGGAAAGCGGGGAGAAAGGGGGGAAATTGGGGAGAAATCCCTAAAAAATGGGAAAATGGGGGAAAATGGTTAAAAATAGGGGGGGAAATGCTAAAAAAGGGGGAGAGAAATGCTAAAAAATCCCAAAAACTTAAAAAAAAATCCCAAAAATAAACCGGGAGGAGAGGAATCCTGGAAAATTGGGAGAAATGATGGGAAATTGGGAGAAATCCCAAAAAATGGGAAAAATCCCCCAAAAAAATGGGGAAAATCCAAAAAAAATTGGGGAGAAATCCCAAAAAATGGGGAAAATCCCCCAAAAAAGGGAGAGAAATCCCGAAAAATCCAAAAATATCCCAAAAATAAACCGGGAGGGGAGGAATGCTGGGAAATCAGGGAGAAATGATGGGAAATCCCAAAAAAAATTGGGGAGAAATCCCAAAAAATGGGAAAAATCCCCCAAAAAATGGGGAAAATCCAAAAAAAAAGGGAGCGAAATCCCGAAAAATCCCCAAAAAATCCAAATAAAAACCGGGAGGGGAGGAATGCTGGGAAATCAGGGAGAAATGATGGGAAATCCCAAAAAAATTGGGGAGAAATCCCAAAAATGGGGGGAAATGGTAAAAAAATGGTTAAAAATGGGGAGAGAAATGCTAAAAAATCCAAAAAAATCCCCAAAAAATCCCCAAAATCCCAAAAATAAACCGGGAGGGGAGGAATGCTGGAAAATTGGGGAGAAATGATGGAAAATTGGGAGAAATCCCTAAAAAATGGGAGAAATGGGGAAAAATAGCTAAAAACAGGGGAAATTAAAAAAAAAATGGGGAGAGAAATGCTAAAAAATCACGAAAAAAATCCCAAAAAATCCCAAAAATAAACCGGGAGGAGAGGAATGCTGGGAAATTGGGAAGAAATGATAGAAAATTGGGGAGAAGTGATGGAAAATAAAAAAAAAAATTGAGTTAAATCCGAAAAAATGGGGGAGAAATAAAAAAAAAATCCCCAAAAAACTGGGGAGAAATGGTGAAAAATACCTAAAAATGATAGAAAATCCCAAAAAAATGGGGAGAAATATAAAAAATCCCAAAAGTTGGAGGAGAAATCCTGAAAAATGGGGGAGAAATCCCAAAAAATTGGGGAGAAATCCCCAAAAATGTGGGAGAAATAATAAAACATCCCAAAAAATGGGATAAATCCCAAAAAGTTGGGGAGAAATCCCAAAATGTGGGGGAAATCCTAAAAAATGGGGAGAAATCCCAAAATTTAGGAGAGAAATCCCCAAAAATTTGGGATAAATCCCAAAAAATTGGGGAGAAATCCTAAAAAATGGAAGAAATTCTAAAATTTGGGGGAAAAAAATCCTAAAAAATTGGGGAGAAATCCTAAAAATTTGAGGATAAATCCCAAAAAATTAGAGAAATCCTAAAATAATTGGGGAGAAATGGCAAAAAAATGGGGGAAATCCTAAAAAATGGGAGAAATCCTAAAAATTTGGGATAAAATCCTAAAAATTGGGGAGAAATCCCAAAAAATGGGAGAAATCCCAAAATTTGAGGGAAAAGTCCTAAAAAAATGGGGAAAATCACAGAAAATGGGGGAGAAATCCTAAAAAATCCCAAAATTTGGGGAGAAAATCCTAAAAATTGCGGATAAATCCCAAAAAATGGGAGAAATCCCAAAATTTAGGAGAGAAATCCTAAAAAACGGAGGAAAAGCCTAAAAAATTGGGGAGAAATATCAAAATTTGGGGGAGAAATCCTAAAAACTTGAGGATAAATCCCAAAAAATGGGAGAAATCCTAAAAATTAGGGGGGAAATCCTAAAAATTGGGGAGAAATCCTAAAATTTGGGGGAAAAATCCTAAAAAATTAGAGAAATCCTAAAAAAAAGGGAGAAATCCTAAAATATTGGAGAGAAATCCTGAAATTTGGGGGAAAAAATCCTAAAAATTTGGGATAAATCCCCAAAAATGGAAGAAATCCCAAAATTTGGGAGAGAAATCCTAAAAAATTAGAGAAATCCTGAAAATTGGGAGAAATCCTAAAAATTTGGGATAAATCCCAAAAATTGGGGATAAATCCCAAAAAATGGGAGAAATCCCAAAATTCAGGAGAGAAATCCTAAAAAACGGAGGAAAAGCCTAAAAAATTGGGGAGAAATATCAAAATTTGGGGGAGAAATCCTAAAAACTTGAGGATAAATCCCAAAAAATGGGAGAAATCCTAAAAAATTGGGGAGAAATCCTAAAATTTGGGGGAAAAATCCTAAAAAATGGGAGAGAAAACCTAAAAATTTGAGGATAAATCCCAAAAAATGGGAGAAATCCTAAAAAATTGGGGAGAAATCCTAAAATTTGGGGGAAAAATCCTAAAAAATGGGAGAGAAAACCTAAAAATTTGAGGATAAATCCCAAAAAATGGGAGAAATCCTAAAAAATTGGGGAGAAATCCTAAAATTTGGGGGAAAAATCCTAAAAAATGGGAGAGAAAACCTAAAAATTTGAGGATAAATCCCAAAAAATGGGAGAAATCCTAAAAAATTGGGGAGAAATCCTAAAATTTGGGGGAAAAATCCTAAAAAATGGGAGAGAAAACCTAAAAATTTGAGGATAAATCCCAAAAAATGGGAGAAATCCTAAAAAATTTGGGATAAATCCTAAAATTTGGGGGAAAAATCCTAAAAAATGGGAGAGAAAACCTAAAAATTTGAGGATAAATCCCAAAAAATGGGAGAAATCCTAAAAATTGGGGAGAAATCCCCAAATTGGGGAAAAATAAAAAAAAATTGGGGAAGAAATCCTAAAAAATTTGAGAAATCCTAAAAATTGGGGAGAAATCCCAAAAACTTGGGGAAAAATCCTAAAAAATTTGGGGAGAAATCCCAAAAAATGGGAAAAATCCTAAAAAATGGGGAAAATCCTAAAAATTGAGGAAAAATCCTAAAAAATTGGGGAGAAATCCCAAAAATTGGGGAATTTTCCCCCAAAAATTGGGAATTTTGGGGTTTCTGGAGGAGCAGCTGCTGATTGGCTGCAGAGGAACCAGTTAAAACCAGTGCAAACCAGTTTGGCTCCCAGTCCCCACCATCCCAGTTCGGCCCAGTTCAGCTCCCAGTTCATCCCAGTTTTACCAGTTCAGCTCCCAGTTCAGCCCAGTTTGGCTCAGTCCATCCCAGTTCAGCTCCCAGTACCTCCCAGTCCATCCCAGTCCATCCCAGTTCATCCAAGTTCAGCTCCCAGTTCATCCCAGTTTAACCAGTTCAGCTCCCACTTTATCCCAGTTCAGCCCAGTTCAGCTCCCAGTTCATCCCAGTTCATCCCAGTCCATCCCAGTTTATCCCAGTTCAGCCCAGTCCATCCCAGTTCAGCCCAGTTACTCACCAGTGCCTCCCAGTTCAGCCCAGTTCCCCTCCAGTCCAATCCCAGTCCAATCCCAGTTCATCCCAGTTCCCCCCAGTGCCTCCCAGTTCCCCTGCACGGCCCTCCCAGTACATCCCAGTTCATCCCAGTTACCCTCAGTCTCTTCCCAGTTGCTCCCAGTTCCCTCCCAGTGTCTCCCAGTAACCCCTGCTCCCTTCCCAGTTCCCTCCCAGTCCCTTCCCAGTCCAATCCCAGTTCATCCCAGTTCATCCCAGTTCATCCCAGTTACCCTCAGTCTCTTCCCAGTTGCTCCCAGTTCATCCCAGTCCATCCCAGTCCCTCCCAGTTCCCCAGCTCCCCTCCCAGCTCTCGCAATCCCAGTTGGCTCCAGTCCCAAACTGGGAGGAACTGGGAGAGGCTCTGCTGAGTCAGCACCTCGCGGCTCGGCGAACTGGGAGCGTCCCAGTTCAAACCAGTTCAAACCAGTTCAGCTCCCAGTGCAGCCCAGTGACCTTTCCCAGTTCATCCCAGTCCATCCCAGTTCAAACCAGTTCAGCCCAGTTCAGCTCCCACTCCATCCCAGTGCTCCCCAGTCCATCCCAGTTCCTTCCCAGTTCTCCCAGTTTGTTCCTCAGTTCCCTCCCAGTCCATCCCAGTCCATCCCAGTTCAGCCCAGTGACCTCTCCCACCTCCTCCCAGTACATCCCAGTTCCTCCCAGTAACTCCCAATTCCCTCCCAGTTCACTTCCAGTAACTCCCCTCCCAGTCACTCCCAGTACATCCCAGTTCCTCCCAGTAACTCCCAATTCCCTCCCAGTTCATTCCAGTAACCCCTCCAGTCACTCCCAGTACATCCCAGTTCCTCCCAGTAACTCCCAATTCCCTCCCAGTAACTCCCAGTTTGATCCCAGTTGCTCCCAGTTCAGCTCCCAGTCCGTCCCAGTTCATCCCAATTCCCTCCCAGTCACTCCCAGTACATCCCAGTTCATACCAGTAACTCCCAATTCCCTCCCAGTCCATCCCAGTAACCCCCAGTTACCCTCCCAGTCCATCCCAGTTTGATCCCAGTAACTCCCAATGCTATCCCAGTCCCTCCCAGTTGCTCCCAGTCCATCCCAGTTGCTCCCAGTCCATCCCAGTTGCTCCCAGTAACCCTCGATTCCCTCCCAGTAACTCCCAGTCCATCCCAGTTCCCTCCCAGTAACCTGTCCAGTTGTTCCCAGTTCATCCCAGTAACGCCTAATTCCCTCCCAGTAACTCCCAGTTCAGCTCCCAGTTCAGTTCCCAGTCCCTCCCAGTCCATTCCCAGTCCATCCCAGTTGCTCCCAGTAACCCTCAATTCCCTCCCAGTTCATCCCAGTTGCTCCCAGTTTGATCCCAGTCCATCCCTGTCCCTCCCAGTTCAGCTCCCAGTCCATCCCAGTAACCTGTCCAGTTGTTCCCAGTTCATCCCAGTAACTCCCAATTCCCTCCCAGTAACCCCCAGTTACCCTCCCAGTCCATCCCAGTTGCTCCCAGTAACCCTCAATTCCCTCCCAGTTGCTCCCAGTTCAGCTCCCAGTCCATCCCAGTTCCCTCCCAGTTCAGCTCCCAGTCCATCCCAGTAACCCCTCCAGTTGTTCCCAGTTCATCCCAGTAACTCCCAATTCTATCCCAGTCCATCCCAGTCCCTCCCAGTTCATCCCAGTTGCTCCCAGTAACCCTAAATTCCCTCCCAGTTCATCCCAGTCCCTCCCAGTCACCCTCAGTTCCCCCCCCCCTCCCAGTCCATCCCAGTTGCTCCCAGTTCAGTTCCCAGTCCCTCCCAGTTCATCCCAGTCCCTCCCAGTTGCTCCCAGTCACCCTCAGTTCCCTCCCAGTTCATCCCAGTTGCTCCCAGTTCAACTCCCAGTTCAGTTCCCAGTCCCTCCCAGTCCACCCCAGTGCTCCCAGTTGCTCCCAGTTTGATCCCAGTCTCCCATCACTCCCAGTTGCTCCCAGTTTGATCCCAGTCCATCCCAGTTCAGCCCCCTCTCCCATTTATCCCATCCATCCCAGTTGCTCCCAGTTTGATCCCAGTTCCCTCCCAGTACAAACCAGTCCCTCCCCTCCCCTCCCCCAGAGCTCTAATTAGCCCTAATTACTCCTCCCCCTCATTAACCAACCCAACGGGAACTCATTAATTAATTAACTAATTCCACCCACTAATTAAAAACCTCATTAGTTAAACCTAATTAATTAATTAACTAACCCAGCAGCTAATTAGCCACTCCCCTTAATTAATTAACTAATTAACTCCCTGCTAATTAGTGCAGCCAGGAGTTCATGAAGAGATGATTAATTACTCTGAAATTAATTAAATCCTCCGATTAATTAATTAATTAATTAGACTCCATAGTTATTTGGTAATTAATGAGAATTAATTAAACCCAATTAATTAATGAATAATTAGTAATTAATGAATAAAACCCAAATAATTAACTCCTCTGGTAATTAACATGTCTGGGAATTAATTAATCCTTTCCAGTTAATTAATTGTGAAATTATTTAAATCCATTCCAGTTAAGTTAATTAGTGAAAATTGATTCATTAATTAAAGTTTAGCTAATTAACTCCCCACTTAAGTAATTAGCCTTAATTGAACTCCACAGTTATTCAGGAATTAATGAGAACTAATTAAACACAATTAATTAATGACTAATTAGTAATTAATGAACCCCAATAATTAATTATCCCAGCAATTAACATGTCTGGGAATTAGTTAATTCTTTCCAGTTAATTAATTGAAGTTAATTAAGTTTAAATTGATTAATTAATTAATTAATTAGTGAAAATGGATTCATTAAAGTTTAGTTAATTAACTCCTCACTTAATTAATTAATTAACTCCAATCAGACTCCACAGTTGTTCAGTAATTAACGAGCGCCACTAATTAATTAAACCCGATTAATTACTAATTAGTAATTAATAACCTAATTAACATATCTGGGAATTAATTAATTAACCCTTTCCAATAATCAATTAACCCTAATTAACCCTAATTAATTCGAGTTAATGAGCCATGTGAGGCTAAATAATGACAATTAATAATTAATAGATAAACTAATTCTCAACTAATAATTAATAAATAAATTATTAATTAATAATTAATTAATTAACCACCCAATCCCATTCACTCCCCCCACCCAGCCCCTCATTAGCTAATTAACGACACCAATTAACAAATTTCTCTTTATTCCCCAACCTCCCCTCCCCTCCCCCACCCCAAAAACCCCAAATTGCCCCAAATTCGGGCTGGAAGCACTTCCGGGTTCGGCCACGCCCACTTCCGGGTTTGGCCCCGCCCATTCCCGGACCAGCGAGTTCCACTTCCGGATCAGCGAGTTCGACTTCCGGTCTCGGCAGTTGGCGCCCCCTGGCGGGGCGGAGGGGCGATGACGTCATTTCTCCTTGGGAGGAGGCCTGGGGGGGAGGGGAGGAGGGAGGGACCAGTGAGTGACCAGTACGGACCAGTTTGGACCAGATTAGAGACCAGTATGGACCAGTAGGGACCAGTTTGGACCAGTTAGAGACCAGTACGGACCAGTTACAGCCCCAGGGACCTCCCAGTCCCTCCCAGTATGGACCAGTTAAAGCCCCAGTAACCTCCCAGTGCCTCCCAGTACAGACCAGTATGAACCAGTGCCCTCCCAGTTCCGCCCCCAGTATATCCCAGTATATCCCAGTTCCCTCCCAGTTCCGCCCCAGTCCCTCCCAGTATAAACCAGTCCATCCCAGTCGCCTTTTTCACTCCTAAAATTCCCATTTTTTGCCCTAAAACTCCTCAGTTTCTTCCTCCCACTCCCTCCCAGTATAAACCAGTATAACCCAGTTCATCCCAGTTTACTCTTAATCCTCATTTTTCCCCCCAAAATGCTCATTTTCTCCCCCAAAATCCCCATTTTTCACCCCAAATCTCACAGCTTTTTGCTCCCAGCCCCTCCCAGTATAAACCAGTTCATCCCAGTTTCCTCCTAATCCCATTTTTCCCCCTAAAATCCCCATTTTTCCCCCCAAACCCTCGCGGTTTTTTGCCCCCAGTTCCTCCCAGTATAAACCAGTCCCTCCAAATCCCCATTTTTAACCCTAAAATCCCCATTTTTAACCCTAAAACTCCAGGTTTTTGCTCCCAGTCCCTCCCAGTATAACCCAGTACAAACCAGTGCCATTTTTACCCCTAAACCTCTCATTTTTTCCCCACAAAAATCCCCATTTTTCCCCCCAAATCCCCATTTCCCACCCCATTTCCACACGGTTTTTTGCCCCCAGCCCCTCCCAGTCCCTCCCAGTATAAACCAGTATAAACCAGTCCATCCCAATTCCATTTTTACCCCTAAAACTCCCATTTTTCCCCCCAAAATCCCAATTTTTGCTCCAAAATCCCCATTTTTCACCCCAAAACCGCTGGGATTTTTCCTCCCAGTCCCTCCCAGTATAACCCAGTCCCTCCCAGTCCCTCCCAGTATAACCCGTCCCTCCCAGTCCCTCCCAGTATAACCCAGTTCATCCCAGTTTACCCCTCATCCCATTTTTACCCCTAAAACTCCCATTTTCCACCCCAAAATCCCCATTTTCCACCCCATTTCCACATAGTTTTTTTGCCCCTGGCCCCTCCCAGTATATCCCAGTATATCCCAGTATAACCCAGTACATCCCAGTCCCATTTTTACCCCTAAAACTCCCATGTTTCCACCCTAAAACTCCCCATTTTCCCCCCAAAATCCCCATTTCCCACCCCATTTCCGTGCGGTTTTTCACCCCCAGCCCCTCCCAGTACAAACCAGTATAAACCAGTACAAACCAGTCCCCCTTTACCTCAAAATCCCCATTTTCCCCCCAAAACTGCCCATTTTCCACCCCAAAATCCCCATTTCCCACCCCATTTCTGCGCGGTTTTGCGCCCCCAGCCCCTCCCAGTATAAACCAGTATAATCCCAGTATAACCCAAACATCCCAGTCCATCCCATTTTCAACCCAAACCCCCCCCCCCCCCCCCACCCCCCCCTTTTCCCCCCCCAAACCCCCTGGTTTTTTTCCCCCACCCCCTCCCAGTATAACCCAGTATCTCCCAGTATAACCCAGTCCCTCCCAATCCCCATTTTTCCCCCCCCAAATGCTCATTTTTAACCCCAAAATCCCCATTTCCCACCCCATTTCCGTGCGTTTTTTCGCTCCCAGTCCCTCCCAGTATAACCCAGTTCATCCCAGTTTACTCCTAATCCCATTTTCACCCCTAAAACTCCCATTTTCCACCCCAAAATCCCAATTTTTGCTCCAAAATCCCCATTTTTCACCCCAAAACTGCTGGGATTTTTCCTCCCAGCCCCTCCCAGTCCCTCCCAGTATAAACCAGTACAACCAGTTACCGGTAGACGCCCACCACCACGGCGTGGTCTCTCTCGTAGGGCTCCAGGGTGAGCTGCTCCTGCGGCTTCATCCTCTCCGCCGTCATCTTCCTCACCTCCCCGGCGAACACGGCTTCGGCCGGCGCCGTGGAGTCGATGCAGTTGGCCTGGGAACCGGTTAGAACCGGTTAGAACCAGTAAAAACCAGTTAGAGACCGGTTAGAGCCGGTTAGAACCAGTTAGAACCGGTTAGAACTGGTTAGAGACCAGTTTGAGCCGGTTAGAACCAGTTAGAACCAGTTAGAAACCAGTTAGAAACCAGTTTGAGCCGGTAGAAACCAGTTAGAACCGGTTAGAACCAGTAAAAACCAGTTAGAGACCGGTTAGAAACCGGTTTGAGCCGGTTAGAAACCAGTTAGAGACCAGTTAGAAACCAGTTAGAGACCGGTTTGAACTGGTTAGAGACCAGTTTGAACCAGTTAGAGCCAGTTAGAAACCAGTTAGAAACCAGAAAAACCAGTTAGAGACCAGTTAGAAACCAGTTTGAGCCGGTTAGAACCAGTTAGAACCAGTAAAAACCAGTTTAAACCAGTCAGAACCAGTTAGAAACCAGTTTGAGCTGGTTAGAAACCAGAAAAAAACAGTTACAAACCGGTTAGAAACCAGTTTGAACCGGTTAGAAATGAGGAAAACCAGTTAGAACCAGTTAGAACCAGTTAGAAACCAGTTTGAACCGGTTAGAAATGAGGAAAACCAGTTAGAACCAGTTAGAACCAGTTAGAAACCAGTTTGAACCGGTTAGAAAGCAGTTTGAACCAGTTAGAAACGAGGAAAACCAGTTAGAACCTGTTAGAACCCAGTTAGAAACCAGTTAGAACCGGTTAGAATCAGTTAGAAACCAGCTTGAACCGGTTAGAAATGAGGAAAAACCAGTTAGAACCAGTTTGAACCGGATAGAGACCAGTTTGAACCGGATAGAGACCAGTGTGAACCAGTCAGAAAGCAGGAAAAACCAGTTAGAACTGGTTAGAAACCAGTATAGAACCTGTTTGAGCCAGTTACAAACCAGGTAAAACCAGTTAGAAACCAGTTAGAAATGGTTAAACACCAGTTTGAACCGGTTTGAACCAGTTAGAACCCAGGAATACCAGTTAGAAACCAGTTAGAACCAGTTAGAAACCAGTAAAAACCAGTTAGAACCGGTTAGAAACCAGTTAGAAACCGGTTTGAACCAGTTTGAACCGGTTAGAAACCAGTTAGAAACCAAGAAGAACCAGTTAGAACCGGTTAGAAACCGGTTTGAACCAGTTTGAACCGGTTAGAAACCAGGAAAAACCAGTTAGAACCAGTTGGAAACCAGGAAAAACCAGTTTGAGCCAGTTAGAACCAGTTAGAAACCAGGAAAAGACAGTTAGAAACCAGTTAGAAACCAGTTAGAACCAGTTAGAAACCAGTTAGAACTGGTTAGAAGTCAGGAAAAACCAGTTAGAACCAGTTAGAAGTCAGGAAAAACCAGTTAGAAACTGGTTAGAAACCAGTTTGAACCGGTTAGAAACCAGGAAAAACCAGTTAGAACCAGTTAGAAACCAGTTTGAACCGGTTAGAAACCAGGAAATAGTTTGAACCAGTTCAAAACCAGGAAAACCAGTTAGAAACCAGTTTAAAACAGTTTGAACCCAAGTTAGAACCGGTTTGAACTGGGTTAGAAACCAGTTACAACTAGTTAGAAACCAGTTAGAAACCAGTTAGAAATGGTTAGAAACCAGTTAGAACCAGTTAGAAACCAGTAAGAACCAGTTAAAAACCAGGAAAAACCAGTTTGAACCAGTTAGGAACCAGGAAAAACCAGTAAGAAACCGGTTCAGACCAGTTCAAACCAGTTCGAACCAGTTAGAACCAGTTAGGAACCAGTTAGGAACCAGTTAGAACCAGTTCAGACCAGTTCAAACCAGTTAAAAGTGGTTAAAAACCAGTTCGAACTGGTGAGAAAACAGGAAAACCAGTTAGAAGTGAGGAAAAACCAGTTAGGAACCAGTTTGAAATGGCTAAAAACCAGTTAGAACCGGTTGGAAACCAGTTGGAAACCAGTTTGAAACCAGTTTGAAACCAGTTAGAAACCAGGAAAAACCAGTTAGAACCAGTCAGAAACCAGCAAAAACTGGTTAGAGACCAGGAAAAACCAGTTCAGACCAGGAAAAACCAGTAAAAACCAGTTAAAGAACAGTTAAAACTGGTTAGAAACCAGTTAGAACCAGTTTGAAGTGGTTAAAAACCAGTTAGAACCAGTTCAAAACCAGTTCAGACCAGTTCGAACCAGTTCAAAACCAGTCTGAAGCGGTTAAACACCAGTTAAAAACCAATTTAAACCAGTTAAAATTGTTAAAAACCAGTTAGAACCAGTTCAAAACCAGTTCAGACCAGTTCAAACCAGTCAGAAGCCATTAAAAACCAGTTAAAAACCAGTTCAGGCCAGTTCAAACCAGTTACAAGCCATTAAAAACCAGTTCAGACCAGTTCAAACCAGTTAAAAACCAGTTCACCTTCAAACCATCACCTTAAAAACCAGTTCAGACCAGTTCAAACCAGTCAGAACCAGTTAAAAGCCAGTTCAGACCAGTTAAAACCGAATTTAAACCAGTTAGAAGCAGTTAAAAACCAGTTAGGACCAGTTAAAAACCAGTTCAGACCAGTTCAAACCAGACAGAAGCCATTAAAAACCAGTTAAAACCAGTTCAGACCAGTTAAAACCCAATTTAAACCAGTCAGAACCAGTTAAAAACCAGTTAGGACCAGTTAAAAACCAGTTTAAACCAGTTAGAACCAGTTAAAAAGGAGTCAGAAGCAGTTAAAAACCAGTTCAAACCAGTTAAAAACCACTTCAAACCAGTTCAGTCCCAGTTCAAACCAGTTCAACCCAGTTAAAAACCAGTTTAAACCAGTTCAATTCCAGTAAAAACCAGTTCAAACCAGTTCAATCCCAGTAAAAACCACTTCAAACCAGTCCAGTCCCAGTTCAAACCAGTTCAACCCAGTTAAAAACCACTTCAAACCAGTTCAATTCCAGTAAAAACCAGTTCAAACCAGTTCAGTCCCAGTGCCCTGTTACTGGCTTATACCAGTCTGTACTAACCCATACTGGTCTATACTGGTTTATACTGGTCCATACTGGTCTATACTGGTTTCTGACCTTGATGGAGGTGAGGAAGTGCTGAGTGTTCAGAGCCACGATCCTGCTCTGTACTGGTTTGTACTGGTTTGTACTGGTTTGTACTGGTCTGTACTAACCCATACTGGTCTGTACTGGTCTGTACTGGTTTATACTGGTCTATACTGGTCTCTCACCTTGATGGAGATGAGGAAGTGTCCCCCGCAGCGCAGGAAGTGGTGAGCGTTCAGAGCCACAGTCCTGCTCTGTACTGGTCTGTACTGGTCTGTACTGGTCTGTACTGGTCTGTACTAACCCATACTGGTCTGTACTGGTCTATACTGGTTCATACTGGTCTATACTGGTTTCTCACTGAAGTTTTTCTCCTTGATGGAGATGAGGAAGTGTCCCCCGCAGCGCAGGAAGTGGTGAGCGTTCAGAGCCACAGTCCTGCTCTGTACTGGTCTGTACTGGTCTGTACTGGTCTGTACTGGTCTGTACTGGTCTATACTGGTTCATACTGGTTTATACTGGTTTCTGACCTTGATGGAGATGAGGAAGTGTCCCCCGCAGCGCAGGAAGTGGTGAGCGTTCAGAGCCACAGTACTGCTCTGTACTGGTTTGTACTGGTCTGTACTGGTCTGTACTGGTCTATACTGGTCTCATACTGGTTTATACTGGTTTCTGACCTTGATGGAGATGAGGAAGTGTCCCCCGCAGCGCAGGAAGTGGTGAGCGTTCAGAGCCACGATCCTGGTCTGGTCAGGCTGAGCAACGTCGGCGAAGATCACATCCACCATGCCTGCAACCAAAATTCCCCCAAAGTTCCCAAAAATTCCACAAAATTAAAAAAAAATTCCCACAAAATTCCAGCCAGGAACAAAAATTCCCACAAAACTCCCCCAAAATTCCAGCTAGGAACCCAAAATTTTCACAAAATTCCCAAAAATACCACAAAATTCCAGCCAAGAACCAAGAATTCCCATAAAATTCCCACGAAATTCCAGCCTGAATCAAAATTCCCCCAACATTCGCACCCAGGAACCCAAAATTCCCACAAAATTCCCCAAAAAACCCACAAAATTCCAGCCAGGAACCGAAAATTCCCAAAAATTCCAGCCGAACCAAAAATTCCCACAAGATTCCAGCCAGGAACCCAAAATTCCCACAAAATTCCCACAAAATTCCAGCCAGGAAACCAAAATAACCCAAAATACCCAAAATTCCACAAAATTCCAACCAGGAACCCAAAATTCCCACAAAATTTGCCCCAGAACCCAAAATTCCCCCAGAATTCCAGCCAGGAAGCCAAAATTCCCACAAAATTCCCACAAAATTTCCCCAAAATTCCAGCCAGGAACCCAAAATTCCCAAAAATTCCAAAAATTCCAGCCAGGAACCCAAAAGTCCCATAAAATTCCCCAAAATTCCAGCCAGGAACACAAAATTCCCAAAATTCCAAAAATTCCAGCCAGGAACCCAAAATTCCCATAAAATTCCCACAAAATTTGCACCCAGGAACACAAAATTCCCACAAAATAACCAAAAATTCCCACAAAATTCCCTAAAATTCCCACAAAATTCCAGCCTGGAACCCAAAATTCCACAAAATTCCCCAAAATTCCCACCCAGGAACCCAAAATTTTCACAAAATTCCCACAAAATTTCCCTAAATTCCAGCCAGGAATCCAAAATTCCTACAAAATTCCCCAAAATTCCCACAAAATTCTTCAAAATTCCAGCCAGGAAACCAAAATTCCCCAGAATTCCCACCAAATTCCAGCCAGGAACCCAAAATTCCCACAAAATTCCCTAAAATTCCCACAAAATTCCAGCCAGGAACCCAAAATTCCTACAAAATTCCCACAAAATTCCCCAAAATTCCACAAAATTCCCCAAAATTCCAGCCCGGAACCCAAAATTCCCACAAAATTCCAGCCAGAAACCCAAAATTCCCACCAAATTCCAGTCTGGAACCCAAAATTCCCACAAAATTTTCCCAAATTCCAGCCAGGAACCCAAAATTTTCACAAAACTCCCACAAAATTCCAGCCAGGAACCAAAAAATTCCTACAAAATAACCACAAAATTCCCATAAAATTCCAGCCAGGAACCCAAAATTCCCACAAAATTCCAACAAAATTTCACCCAGAACCTGAAATTCCCACCATATTCCAGCCTGGAACCCAAAATTCCCACAAAATAACCCAAAATTCCCACAAAATTCCAACCAGAAACCCAAAATTCCCCAAAATTCCCCAAAATTCCCACCCAGGAACCCAAAATTCAAACAAAAAATCCCACAAAATTCCAGGCAGGAACCCAAAATTCCCACAAAATTCCCACAAAATTCCCAAAAATTCTCACAAAATTCCAGCCTGGAACCCAAAATTCCCCAGAATTCCCACAAAGTTTCAGCCAGGAACCCAAAATTCCCATAAAATTCCACCAAAATTCCAGCCAGGAACCCAAAAATCCCAAAAATTCCCACAAAATTCCAGCCAGGAACCCAAAATTCCCACAAAATTCCAGGCAGGAACCCAAAATTCCTACAAAATTCCCACAAAATTCCCCAAAATTCCACAAAATTCCCCCAAAATTCCCATAAAATTCTTCAAAATTCCAGCCTGGAACCCAAAATTTTCACAAAATTCCCCCAAAATTCCAGTCTGGAACCCAAAATAACCCAAAATTCCACAGAATTCCCACGGATTCCCCAAAATTCCAGCCAGGAACCCAAAATAACCCAAAATTCCAGCTGGGAATCCCCAAAAATTCTCAGTCCCTCCCAGTACAAACCAGTTCCCATTTTCCCCTAAAATCCCCATTTTTCACCCCAAAACCTCCGTGTTTTCTCCCTCAGCCCCTCCCAGCCCCTCCCAGTATAAACCAGTATAAACCAGTTCCCATTTTTAACCCTTAAACTCCCATTTTCACCCCTAAAAATCCCCATTTTTTACCCTAAAATCCCCATTTTTCACCCTAAAATCTCCAGGTTTTTTCCCCCCAGTCCCTCCCAGTATATCCCAGTCCCTCCCAGTATAAACCAATCCCATTTTTAACCCTTAAACTCCCATTTTCACCCCAAAATCCCCATTTTTCACCCCAAAACCGCCGTGTTGTCTCCCCCCCCCCCCAGTCCCTCCCAGTATCCCCCAGTCCCTCCCAGTACAAACCAGTATATCCCAGTTCCCATTTTCCCCCCTAAAACCAGAATTTTCACCCCTGAAATCCCCATTTTTCACCCCAAAACCGCCGCGTTTTCTCCCCCCAGTCCCTCCCAGCCCCTCCCAGTATAAACCAGTCCCATTTTTAACCCTTAAACTCCCATTTTCCCCCCAAAACTCCCATTTTAACCCTTAAACTCCCATTTTCACCCCCAAAATCCCCATTCTTCACCCCAAAACCGCCGCGTTTTCTCCCCCAGCCCCTCCCAGTCCCTCCCAGTATAAACCAGTCCCATTTTTAACCCTTAAACTCCCATTTTCCCCCGAAAACTCCCATTTTAACCCTTAAACTCCCATTTTCACCCCCAAAATCCCCATTTTTCACCCCAAAACCACCGTGTTTTCTCCCCCACCCCTCCCAGTATAACCCAGTATAACCCAGTCCCATTTTTAACCCTTAAAACTCTTGTTTTCACCCAAATCCCCATTCTTCACCCTAAAATCCCCATTTTTCACCCCAAAACCCGCCGTGTTTTCTTCCCCCAGTCCCTCCCACTCCCTCCCAGTCCAGCCCAGTCCCTCCCAGTATAAACCAGTCCCATTTTTAACCCTTAAACTCCCATTTTCCCCAAAACTCCCATTTTAACCCTAAACTCCCATTTTCACCCCCAAAATCCCCATTTTTCACCCCAAAACCGCCGCGTTTTCTCCCCCAGCCCCTCCCAGTCCCTCCCAGTATAAACCAGTCCCATTTTTAACCCTTAAACTCCCATTTTCACCCCCAAAATCCCCATTTTTCACCCCAAAAATCCCCATTTTTTCCCCCCAAAATCCCCATTCTTCACCCCAAAACCGCCGCGTTTTCTCCCCCCAGCCCCTCCCAGTCCCTCCCAGTATAAACCAGTCCCATTTTTAACCCTTAAACTCCCATTTTCACCCCTAAAAATCCCCATTTTCACCCTAAAATCTCCATTTTTCACCCTAAAATCTCCAGGTTTTCTCCCCCCAGCCCCTCCCAGTCCATCCCAGTTCCATCCCAGTCCCTCCCAGTACAAACCAGTATAACCCAGTCCCATTTTTAACCCTTAAACTCCCATTTTCACCCCTAAAAATCCCCATTTTCACCCTAAAATCTCCAGGTTTTTTCCCCCACTCCCCTCCCAGTATAACCCAGTCCCTCCCAGTATAAACCAGTATACCCCAGTCCCATTTTCCCCCTAAAATCCCCATTTTTCACCCTGAAACCAGAATTTTCACCCCCAAAATCCCCATTTTTCACCCCAAAACCACCGTGTTTTCTCCCCCCAGCCCCTCCCAGTCCCTCCCAGTATAAACCAGTCCCATTTTTAACCCTTAAACTCCCATTTTCACCCCAAAAATCCCCATTTTTCCCCCAAAATCCCCATTTTTCACCCCAAAACCGCCGCGTTTTCTCCCCCCCGTCCCTCCCAGCCCCTCCCAGTATAAACCAGTCCGCGCTGACCGATGAGCATGCGGTACTTGTGGGGGTGCCGCGCGTCCTCGATGACCGGCACCACGTTGGTTCTCTTCTTGGCCACGTTCAGCAGGTCGCGGCCCGAGCGGTGCGAGAACTCCACGGCGTACACCACGCCCTCCTGGGGGCGGGGCCACAGCGGGGTCACACGGGGGTCATCAGAGGTCATTAGAAGTCATCAAGGGTCATCAGAGGTCGTTAGTGGTCATTAGCGGTCATCAAAGGTCATTAGAAGTCATCAAAGGTCATTAGAGATCATTAAAGACCATTGGAACTCATCAAGGGTCATCAGAGGTCATTAAAGGTCATCAAAGATCATTACAGGTCATCAAAGATCATTAGAAGTCATTAGAACTCATCAAAGGTCACCAGGGGTCATCAAAGGTCATCAGAAGTCATTAGCGGTCATCAAAGATCATTAGGATTCATCAAAGGTCATCAAAGGTCACCAGGGGTCACCCAGGGTCATCAGAGGTCATTAAAGGTCATTAGAAGTCATCAAAGGTCATTAGCGGTCATCAAAGATCATTAGAGGTCACTAGAAGTCATCAAGGGTCATCAGAGGTCGTTAGCAGTCATTAGCGGTCATCAAAGGTCATTAGAAGTCATCAAAGGTCATTAGAGATCATTAAAGACCATTGGAAGTCATCAAGGGTCATCAGAGGTCATTAAAGGTCATCAAAGATCATTACAGGTCATCAAAGATCATTAGAAGTCATTAGAACTCATCAAAGGTCATCAGAAGTCATTAAAGGTCATCAAAGATCATTAGAACTCATCAAAGGTCATCAAAGGTCACCAGGGGTCACCCAGGGTCATCAGAGGTCATTAAAGGTCATTAGAAGTCATCAAGGGTCATCAGAGGTCGTTAGCGGTCATTAGCGGTCATCAAAGGTCATTAGAAGTCATCAAAGGTCATTAGAGATCATTAAAGACCATTAGAAGTCATCAAGGGTCATCAGAGGTCATTAAAGGTCATCAAAGATCATTAGAAGTCATTAGAACTCATCAAAGGTCACCAGGGGTCATCAAAGGTCATCAGAAGTCATTAGCGGTCATCAAAGATCATTAGAACTCATCAAAGGTCATCAAAGGTCACCAGGGGTCACCCAGGGTCATCAGAGGTCATTAAAGGTCATTAGAAGTCATCAAAGGTCATTAGCGGTCATCAAAGACCATTAGAGGTCACTAGAAGTCATCAAGGGTCATCAGAGGTCGTTAGCGGTCATCAAAAACCATTAAAGGTCATTAGAAGCCATCAAAGGTCATCAAAGGTCACCAGAGGTCACTGGGGGTCATTAAAGGTCATTAGAAGCCACCAAAGGTCATCAGAGGTTGTCAGCGGTCATTAGCGGTCATCAAAGATCATTGGAGGTCATTAAAGACCATTAGAAGTCATCAAGGGTCATCAAAGATCATTAGAGGTCACTAAAGGTCATTAAAGACCATTAGAAGTCATCAAGGGTCATCAGAGGTCATTAGCGGTCATCAAAGATCATTAAAGATCATTAGAACTCATCAAAGGTCACCAGGGTCACCAGGGGTCATCAGGGGTCACTGAGGGTCATTAGAAGTCATCAAAGGTCATCAGAGGTCATTAAAGGTCACCAAAGGTCATTAGAGATCATTAAAGGCCATTAAGAGATCTCCAGAAGTCATCAAAGGTCATTAGAGGTCATTAATAGTTGTTAGAGGTCATTAATGGTTGTTACAGATCATTAAAAGTCATCAGAGATCATTAATGGTCATTAGAGATCATTAAAGGTCATTAATGGTCATTAGAGATCATCAAAGGTCATTAGAAGCCATTAAAGGTCATCAAAGGTCATTAAAGATCATTAGAAGGCATCAAGGGTCATCAGAGGTCATTAAAGGTCACCAAAGGCCATCAAAGGTCATTAGATGTCATCAAAGGTCATCAGAGGTCGTTAGCGGTCATCAAAGACCATTAAAGGTCATCAGAAGTCATCAAGGGTCATCAGAGGTCATTAAAGGTCATCAAAGGTCATTAAGAGATCTCCATGAGTCATCAAATGTCATTAGAGATCATCAAAGGTCATTAGAGGTCATTAATGAGATCATTAAAAGTCATCAGAAGTCATCAAAGGTCATCAGAAGCCATCAAAGATCATTAGAGGACATCAAAGGTCATCAAAGGTCATTAAAGGTCACCAGAGGTCATCAGGAGTCATTAAGAGTCATTAAAGATCATTAAAGGTCATTAAGAGATCTCCAGGAGTCATTAAAGGATATTAGAAATCATTAAAAGCCATCAAAGGTCATCAGAGAGTCACTAAAGGGTCATCAGAAGCCATCAAAGGTCATCAAACCATCCAAGGTCATTAGGAGCCATTAAAGGTCATCCAAGGTCATCAAAGGTCATTAAAGATCATTAGAAGCCATCAAAGGTCATCAAAGGTCACCAGAGGTCATCAGGAGCCATTAAGGGTCACTAAAGGTCATTAGAAGTCATCAAAGGTCATCAGAGGTCATTAAGGGTCATTAAAGATCATTAAGAGATCTTCAAAGGTCATCAAAGGTCATTCAAGGTCACCAGAGGTCATCAGCAGTCATTAAAGGTCATTAGGGGTCATCAAGGGTCACCAGAAGTCAAGGTCATCAGAGGTCATTAAAAGTCATTAGAAGCCATCAAAGGTCATCAAAGGTCACCAGAGGTCACCAGAGGTCATCAGGAGCCATTAAGGGTCACTAAAGGTCATTAGAAGTCATCAAAGGTCATCAGAGGTCACCAGGAGTCATTAAGGGTCATTAAGGATCATTAAAGGTCATTAGAGATCCCCAGGGGTCATCAAAGGTCGTTAGAGGTCATCAAAGATCACCAGAGGTCATCAGGAGTCATTAAAGGTCATTAGAGGTCATCAAGGGTCATTAGAGATCTCCAGAGGTCATCAAAGGTCATTAAAGATCTCCAGGTGCTACCAACGGTCATTAATTATTATCAAAGGTCATCAAGAGTCATCAAAGCTCATTAGAGATCTCCAGGAGTCATCAAAGGTCATCAAAGGTCACCAGGTCATCAAAGGTCATCAAAGGTCACCAGGAATCACCAAAGGTCATTAAAGATCTCCAGTAATGATCAAAGGTCATTAGAGATCATTAAAGGTCATTAAGAGATCTCCAGGGGTCATCAAAGGTCATCAGAGATCATCAAAGGTCATCAGAGTTCATTAAAAGTCATCAAAGGTCATCAGAGGTCATCAAAGGTCATCAGAGGCCATCAGAGGTCATTAGAAGTCATCAGAGGTCATCACAGGTCATTGGAAATCATTAGAGGTCATCAAAGATCTCCAGTAATCATCAAAGGTCGTTAGAGATCATTAAAGGTCAGTAGAGATCTCCAGGGGTCATCAAAGGTCACCAGAGGTCATCAGGAGTCATTAAAGGTCATTAAGGGTCACTAGAGACCTCCAGGGGTCATCAGAGGTCATCAGAGGTCACCAGGAGACACCAAAGGTCATCAAAAGCCACCAGGTGAGCACCAGGTGTGTCTCACCTGCCCAGGTGTGTCTCAGGTGTATCCCATGATCCCCAGGTGTATCTCAGGTGTGTGTCACCTATCCCAGGTGTGTCCCAGGTGTGTCTCACCTGTCCCACAATGTCGGACACGTGGCTCACGGTGGTCCCTGACGCTGCCCCCAGGTAGAGCACCTTGGCTCCAGGTGTGTCTCAGGTGTGTGTTACCTGTCCCAGGTGTGTGTTACCTGTCCCCAGGTGTGTTACCTGTCCCAGGTGTATCCCAGGTGTATCCCATGACCCCAGGTGTATCTCAGGTGTGTCCCAGGTGTGTCTCACCTGTCCCACGATGTCGGACACGTGGCTCACGGTGGTCCCTGACGCAGCCCCCAGGTAGAGCACCTTGGCTCCAGGTCGGATGTGGATCTGGTCGATTCCCCCCAAGATGGCCGCCGCCAGCTTGGAGCGGAACGGGTTCCAGGCGCGGTACTCCACCGAGCCCTCGCCGTCCTGGGACCAGTACAAACCAGTTAGAACCAGTTTGGAACCAGTATAAGCCAGTATGGACCAGTACAAACCCCACAGCCCCATTGGTCTGAACCCCTGAAGGGTTCCAGGCGCGGTACTCCACCGAGCCCTCGCCGTCCTGGGACCAGTACAAACCAGTTAGAACCAGTTTGGAACCAGTATAAACCAGTATGGACCAGTACAAACCAGTTAGAACCAGTAAGAACCAGTATAAACCAGTATGGACCAGTACAGACCAGTATAAACCCCACAGCCCCATTGGTCTGAACCCCTGAAGGGTTCCAGGCGCGGTACTCCACCGAGCCCTCGCCGTCCTGCGCACCAGTATAAACCAGTTAGAACCAGTTTGGAACCAGTATAAACCAGTAAGAACCAGTACAGACCAGTATAAACCAGTATAAACCAGTATGGACCCCACAGCCCCATTTCCCAGTCAGCCCTGAACCCCTGAAGGGTTCCAGGCGCGGTACTCCACCGAGCCCTCGCCGTCCTGGGGACCAGTATAAACCAGTTAGAACCATTACAGACCAGTAAGAACCATTACAGACCAGTAAGAACCATTACAGACCAGTATAAACCAGTACAGACCAGTATAAACCAGTACAGGCCGGTACGGTCACAGTGCTACTTCCCAGTAAAGCCTGAACCTCTGAGATGCTGCTGTCCCAGAAACCAGTAAAAACCAGTTTGGAACCAGTATAAACCAGTTTGGGACCAGTATAAACCAGCAAGAACCAGTACAGACCAGTATAAACCAGTACAGACCAGTATAAACCAGTACAGACCAGTATGGTCACAATGCTACTTCCCAGTAAAGCCTGAACCTCTGAGATGCTGCTGTCCCAGAAACCAGTAAAAACCAGTTTGGAACCAGTTTGGGACCAGTATAAACCAGTATGAACCAGTACAAACCAGTACAAACCAGTAAGAGCACCACTGACCCCATAACGCCCTTCCCAGTGCTCCCAGTATGGGTTTGGGGCCTTACTGGGAGCCTTAGCTTGTTGTTCCCAGTCCATCCCAGTATAAACCAGTGTAAACCAGTATAAACCAGTATAAACCAGTCCATCCCAGTTCCCTTTTTCTCCCTCAAACTCACAATTTCCCCCTAAAATCCTCATTTTTCACCCCAAAACTCCCAATTTTTTCCTCCCAGTCCCTCCCAGTATAAACCAGTATATCCCAGCCCCTCCCAGTATAAACCAGTATATCCCAGTCCCTCCCAGTATAAACCAGTATATCCCAGTTCCCTCCCAGTACAAACCAGTCCATCCCAGTGCCATTTTTACCCCTAAAAATCACATTTTTCACCCCAAAACTCCCGAAATTTTCCTCCCAGTCCCTCCCAGTATAAACCAGTTCCCATCCCAGTATAACCCAGTATATCCCAGTTCCCTCCCAGTACAAACCAGTCCCTCCCAGTACGAACCAGTCCCTCCCAGTACCCTTTGTGTTCTTAAAATCCCAATTTTTACCTCCAAAATCCCAACTTTCCACCCTAAAATCCCCAGTTTTCACCCCAAAACTCCCAAATTTTTCCCTCCCAGTCCCTCCCAGTACAAACCAGTATAAACCAGTATATCCCAGTTCCCTCCCAGTACAAACCAGTCCATCCCAGTGCCATCTTCACCCCTAAAAATCACATTTCCCCCCCCTAAAATCCCCATTTTTCACCCCAAAACTCCCAATTTTTCCTCCCAGTCCCTCCCAGTATAAACCAGTTCCCATCCCAGTATAACCCAGTATATCCCAGTTCCCTCCCAGTACAAACCAGTCCCTCCCAGTGCCATTTTCACCCCTAAAAATCACATTTTCCCCCTAAAATCCCCATTTTTCACCCCAAAACTCCCAATTTTTTCCTCCCAGTCCCTCCCCAGTCCCTCCCCAGTCCCTCCCAGTCCCTCCCAGTCCCCCCAGTCCAAACCAGTATAAACCAGTATATCCCAGTACCTCGACGCTGATGCGTTTCTCGCCGTACACCGACTCTCCCGGCACGAGGTTCCGAGTGACCAGAGCGTCCTCGCGGCCGCGGCAGATGAACACCCCTGACCAGTATGACCAGTTAGGGACCAGTACGGACCAGTATGACCAGTTAGAGACTAGTATGGACCAGTTAGAGACCAGTAGGGACCAGTTAGAGACCAGCATGGAGCAGTTAGAGACCAGTAGGGACCAGTATGGACCAGTTAGATCCCAGTTTGGCCAGTTAGATCCCAGTTAGATCCCAGTTAGATCCCAGTTTGGCCAGTTAGATCCCAGTTAGTGACCAGTTAGCCTCCCAACCCCTTCCCAGTATCCCCAGCTCCCTTCCCAGTCACTCCCAGTTAATCCCAGTATTCCCAGTTACCCTCTCAATCCCCTCCCAGTCCCTCCCAGTATATCCCAGTCCCTCCCAGTATAACCCAGTTCCCCTCCCAGTCTCCCCCAGTTCCCCTCCCAGTCCCTCCCAGTTAATCCCAGTCTCCCCAGTTCCCCTCCCAGTATATCCCAGTCCCTCCCAGTCCCCCCAGTTCCCCTCCCAGTATATCCCAGTCCCCCCAGTTCCCCTCCCAGTCCCTCCCAGTTAATCCCAGTCTCCCCAGTTCCCCTCCCAGTCCCTCCCAGTCCCTCCCAGTTACCCTCATGCCGGTGCGGCTCCACGGTCACTTTTTTCCCGCCTTTGAAGCCTCCTCTGGCTCCGCCCCTAGCTCCGCCCCCGCGGCCTCGGCCACGCCCCCGCGGCGTCCCGCGGGCTCCGCCCCCTCCTCTGGCCCCGCCCCCTCCGCGGGCCCCGCCCCCTCCGCGGGGGGGTGAACCCGGAACCTGCAGCGGGGGGAACTGGTTAGACTGGGAGGGACTGGGAGGGACTGGGAGGGGAACTGGGAGGGACTGGGAGGGACTGGGAGGGGAACTGGGGAGACTGGGAGGGAACTGGGAGGGACTGGGAGGGACTGGGAGGGGAACTGGGGAGACTGGGAGGGAACTGGGAGGGAACTGGGAGGGACTGGGAGGGAACTGGGGAGACTGGGAGGGACTGGGAGGGACTGGGAGGGGAACTGGGGAATACTGGGAGGGACTGGGATGGACTGGGGAATACTGGGAGTGGAACTGGTTAGACTGGGAGGGACTGGGAGGGAAGTGGGAGGGACTGGGTTATACTGGGAGGGACTGCGTTATACTGGGTTATACTGGGAGGGACTAGGAGGTGAACTGGGTTATACTGGGGGATACTGGGAGGGGATTAGCAGGGGACTTAGGGGGGAACTGGGGAGACTGGGACAGACTGGGAGGGGAACTGGGATATACTGGGGGGTACTGGAATGCACTGGGTTATACTGGGAGGGGAACTGAGGAGACTGGGAGAGAACTGGGAGGGGATTGGGTTATACTGGGGGATACTGGGTTATACTGGGAGGGGATTGGGTTATACTGGGGGATACTGGGAGAGACTGGGAGGGGAACTGGGGAGACTGGGAGAGAGTGGGAGAGGAACTGGGGGATACTGGGAGGGACTGGGATATACTGGGAGGGACTGGGGGATAATGGGAGAGACTGGGAAGGGAACTGGGAGAGACTGGGAGGGGGGGGGGGGATTGGGAGGGGAACTGGGATATACTGGGGGATACTGGGAGGGAACTGGGAGGGAGTGGGAGGGGAACTGGGGGATACTGGGAGGGAACTGGGAGGGACTGGGTTATACTGGGAGGGACTGGGAGGCACTGGGAGGAGATTGGGGGGGACTGGGATAGACTGGGTTATACTGGGTTATACTGGGGGATACTGGGAGAGACTGGGAAGGACTGGGTTATACTGGGAGGCACTGGGAGGAGATTGGGGGGGGACTGGGATAGACTGGGTTATACTGGGGGATACTGGGAGGAGATAATGAGGGGCTGAGTTATACTGGGTTATACTGGGAGCAACTGGGAGAGGATTGGGTTATACTGGGAGAAACTGGGAGAGACTGGGAGACGATGAGGGATTGGGTTATACTGGGAGGAGAACTGGGTTATACTGGGAGGAACTGGGAGGTCATAGGGGTGCAACTGGGAGATACTGGGAAGCAACTGGGGCAAACTGGGAGGGGAACTGGGGTGAACTGGGATGATTACTGGGAGCACTGGTTTATACTGGGAGGGCCCTGGGGCTCCCAGTAGGGGCAGAGCTGAGGGTTACTGGTTTATACTGGTTTATACTGGTTTATACTGGTTTATACTGGACTCACCTCGGCCCCGGAAGCCTCCGCGTCCTCCCCGGGGACTGAAACCTGAAACCAGTGCCAAACTGGTCAGACTGGGACATACTGGGACATACTGGGAGCGTCCCAGTGCTCCCAGTTTGGCTGTGACACCTCCCCCAGTCCCTCCCAGTATAGCCCAGTTAGCCCCAGTCCATCCCAGTATAACCCAGTTAGCCCCAGTCCCATCCCAGTATAGCCCAGTCCATCCCAGTATTACCCAGTCCCATCCCAGTATAGCCTAGTCCATCCCAGTGCTCCCAGTTTGGCTGCGACACCTCTCCGCAGTCCCTCCCAGTATAGCCCAGTTAGCCCCAGTCCAATCCCAGTATAACCCAGTCCATCCCAGTTACTCCCAGTCCATCCCAGTATAACCCAGTCCATCCCAGTTACTCCCAGTCCATCCCAGTTACTCCCAGTCCCATCCCAGTATAACCCAGTCCATCCCAGTTACTCCCAGTCCATCCCAGTATAACCCAGTCCCATCCCAGTATAGCCCAGTCCATCCCAGTTACCCCCAAATCCATCCCAGTGCTCCCAGTTTGGCTCCAACTCTTCCCCCAGTCCCTCCCAGTTCCCTCCCAGTCCATCCCAGTATAACCCAGTTACCCCCAAATCCCTCCCAGTCCATCCCAGTTCCCCCCAAGTCCCATCCCAGTACACCCCAGTTCCTCCCAGTTCCCTCCAGTCCATCCCAGTATAACCCAGTTGCCCCCAGTCCCACCCGTCCATCCCAGTTACCCAAATCCCCTCCCAGTACATCCCAGTCCCATCCCAGTACACACCAGTTACCCCACTGTCCCCTCCCAGTACATCCCAGTAGCTCCCAGTGCCCCCCAGTTCTGTCCCAGTACATCCCAGTCCCATACCAGTACACCCCAAATCCTCTCCCAGTCCATCCCAGTTCAATCCCAGTATAACCCAGTCCATCCCAGTCCCCCTCCAGTCCCTCCCAGTTCCATCCCAGTTCATCCCAGTCCCCCTCCAGTCCATCCCAGTAGCTCCCAGTCCATCCCAGTTCCATCCCAATTCCCTCCCAGTAACCCCAGTTACCCTCCCAGTCCATCCCAGTCCCTCCCAGTAACCCTCAATTCCCTCCCAGTCTCTCCCAGTTCAATCCCACTTCCCCCCAGTAACCCCTCCAGTCCCTCCCAGTCCATCCCAGTCTGCTCCCAGTATAACCCAGTCCCTCCCAGTTCCACCCCAGTCCCTCCCAGTAGCTCCCAGTCCATCCCAATTCCCTCCCAGTAACCCTCAATTCCCTCCCAGTAACTCCCAGTTCAATCCCAGTTCATCCCAGTCCCCCTCCAGTCTCTCCCAGTAGCTCCCAGTCCATCCCAATTCCCTCCCAGTAACCCCCAGTTACCCTCCCAGTCCATCCCAGTAACCCCTCCAGTCTCTCCCAGTCCCCCCCAGTCCATCCCAGTCCCCTCCCAGTTCATCCCAGTCCCTCCCAACTCCCATCCCAGTCTCTCCCAGTTCAATCCCAGTCGCTCCCAGTCCCCCTCCAGTCCCCCCCAGTCCCCCCCAGTTCCCACCCCAGTCCATCCCAGTCCATTCCCAGTTCCCACCCCAGTCTATCCCAGTTACCCCCAATCCTCTCCCAGTCCCCCCCAGTTCAATCCCAGTCCATCCCCAGTTCCCTCCCAGTCCCCCCAGTTCCCATCCCAGTTCCCTCCCAGTTCATCCCAGTCCCTCCCAGCTCCCATCCCAGTCTCTCCCAGTTCAATCCCAGTCGCTCCCAGTATAAACCAGTCCCCCCAGTCGCTCCCAGTCCATCCCAGTTCAATCCCAGTCCCTCCTAGTCTCTCCCAGTCTATCCCAGTTCCCATCCCAGTCCATCCCAGTTATCCCCAGTCCAATCCCAGTCCAATCCCAGTCCATTCCCAGTTCCCTCCCAGTCCATCCCAGTTATCTCCAATCCTCTCCCAGTCCCCCCCAGTCGCTCCCAGTCCATCCCAGTTCAATCCCAGTTCTCTCCCAGTCTACCCCAGTTCCCATCCCAGTCCAATCCCAGTCCCCCCCAGTCCCCCCCAGTCGCTCCCAGTCCATCCCAGTTCAATCCCAGTTCCATCCCAGTCCCCCCCAGTCCATTCCCAGTTCCCTCCCAGTCCATCCCAGTTATCTCCAATCCTCTTCCAGTCCCTCCCAGTCCCTCCCAGTTCCCTCCCAGTCTCTCCCTGTCCCCCCCAGTCGCTCCCAGTCCCCCCCAGTCCCCCCCAGTGGCTCCCAGTCGCTCCCAGTATCACCAGTCCCACCCGGTCTCATCTCGCCGTCTCTCCACGCGGAGCTCGCGCGCTTCTGCCGGAACCGGAACTGACGTCACCAAACCCACCCGCCGCTCCCTTCCCGCCCTTTTCCGGGCGGAAGTTCCCCTCACAGCTCCTCCTCCTCCTCCCCCCACCCCCCGGGAGGCATTTTGGGGGGAAAAACGGGGATTTTGGGACTCCTAGAGGCATTTTTATTGTCTCCTCGATGGTTTCGAGCTCATTCCGGCCCGTTTTGGGCTCATTTCGGCCCGTTTTGGCTCATTCCGGCAGACCCCGCCGCACATCCGGGTCTCCCTCGCCGCCATCTTTCCTCCAGCGTGCGGCGCTCCGGCCTGAAAGCAGCGCTCGGTGGTGCTTGTGACGTCACTTCCTGCGACGCTCCGGCGCATCCGCCGTGACTCGTTGGTTCCGGCGAGCGGAGCGTGAGGGTGAAAGTGACTTTGACGACTGGGACGTACTGGGAGCACTGGGAGGGACTGGGAGCGGCGGGAGGGGGCTGGGGGGAACTGGGAGCGACTGGGAGGGGAACTGGTTTGGACTGGGGGCGCTGGGAGGGGACTGGGGGGAACTGGGAGCGACTGGGGGAACTGGGAGGGTCGGAGGGGCGATGGGGGAGGGTAGGCCGCACTGGGAGGGACTGGGATGGACTGGGATGGACTGGGAGGGACTGGGAGGGACTGGGAGGGGATTGGGGGTGAGCTGGGAGCACTGGGAGGGGTTACTGGGATGAACTGGGAGCGGACTGGGAGGGACTGGGAGGGGATTGAGAGGGTAACTGGGAGCACTGGGATGAACTGGGAGAGCACTGAGGGGTTACTGGGATGAACTGGGATGTACTGGGAGAGGTCAGGGATGAACTGGGAGCACTGGGAGGGGACTGGGAGAGGATACTGGGATGAACTGGGAGGGGACTGAGGGGTTACTGGGGTGAACTGGGAGCACTGGGGTGTTAACTGGGATGGACTGGGAGTGGATTGGGATGAACTGGGAGCACTGGGATGGGTTACTTGGATGGACTGGGAGCACTGGGAGGGAACTGGGATGAACTGGGGTGAACTGGGAGCACTGGGAGAGGATACTGGGATGAACTGGGAGAGGTCGGGGGTGAACTGGGATGGACTGGGAGGGCACTGGGGGGATACTGGGATGAACAGGGATGAACTGGGAAAGCACTGAGCGGGTACTGGGATGAACTGGGAGCACTGGGAGGGGACTGAGGGTAACTGGGATGAACTGGGAGGGTGAACTGGGAGAGGTCAGGGGTGAACTGGGATGAGGGTTACTGGGATGAACTGGGAGGGACTGAGAAGTTACTGGGATGAACTGGGATGAACTGGGAGAGGTCAGGGGTGAACTGGGAGCACTGGGAGGGCACTGGGGGTTACTGGGAGGTTACTGGGATGAACTGGGATGAACTGGGAGAAGTCCCTGGGGATGTTAATCAACCTCGGTCTCGATTAGTCTCCCTCATTAATATGCTAATTAGCGATAATTGCCTTTGTTAATGAACAATCCCATCAGTATTTCAGACATTGCTGGGATTGTGATTAACCCAATTAACCCTGCAGCTGTTAATGAGTTAATTAATTAATTAAATGTTAATTTCCCTGATGGGATAACTCCTGTGGGGTGTTAATTAATCAGTTAAGTGCTAATTAATTAATCAATTCAATGCTAATTGGCATTATTAATTAACTCTGGAGCTGTTAATGAGTTAATTAATTAATTAAATGTTAATTTCTCTGATGGGATAACTCCAGTGGGGTGTTAATTAATCAACAAAATACTAATTAATTAATTTGATGCTAATTAGCATGATTAATTAATCCCTGAGGGTGTCATTTCCTCCCAAATTCTCTTTAGTTCTCCTTTTTAATTTCCCATTTCCCAGTGAGATTAATTAATCCCACTCTGGATTAATTAACTTTCAATAATTAGTTAACATTACAGCTACCAATTAACTTCCTAGTAATTAAGCAGCTTAATTAATTATTATTTTGTCTCATTTTCTATTCGTTTGTCAGTCCAGGATGGGGTTAATTAATTATCTGATGGATTAATTAACCCCAGGATCTCTTAATTAGCTCTCCTGGCTGGTAATTAAGCAGTGGGGTCTTAATTAATTTAATTAAATATTGCTGTTAATATCATTGCTCACCCTCAGGGAATCAATTGGTCTAAAATTAATTAATTAATTAATCCCTGGAGATTGTTAATTAATCCTGGGAAGCTCAATTAATTAATAAGATTTAATTAAAATTTAATTATTTTCCATTTTGCCACATTTTTGTTTTTTCTCCGTGTTTTTAATTGTTTTTTCTCATTGCAGGGTGGGATTAATTAACCCAGAGGGGCTTAATTAGGCACAAGGGGGTCTTAATTAGCTGCTAGAGGCATTAATTAATTATGATTGTGTTAATTAACATCATTAATTATGTTTTGATTTCCCTTTCTGTTTCCTTTATTTCCATTTTATTCTCATTTTTCCTTCCAGAGTTCGATTAATTAACTCAGGGTGAGATTAATTAACCCCAAGAGGGTCCTAATTAATCCCTTAGGCTGCTAATTAATTAACGAGGTATTAATTAAGCTAATTAATTACCCTTTGAGTTCTAACAACTTTTTATTCCATTTTTCCTTTCCTTTTCCATTTCAGAGTGGAATTAATTAATCCTCTAATGAATTAATTACTTTTAGGATTTCATTAATTGATACCCCACGTTGGTAGTTAATTAATGAGGTGCTGAAGAGATTGTTAATTCATTAATTAGCTGCTAATTAGACTAATTAGTGGTTTTTTTAGCTTTTAAAAGTCTCACTAGGGTTCTAAAAATCTTCATTTTTTCTCACTTTTTGAGGCATTAACACCCAATAAATGCAATTAATCACCTCAGGGCTGTAATTAGCGCTGCCTGGGGATGGGTTCATCAATCCAGGTGCTAATTAACGCCCCTAATTACCCTAATTAGCCATGGCTGAGGACATGAAGAGCAAGCTGGGCCGGTACAAGACAGCTCCCTTCGACAGCCGCTTCCCCAACCAGAACCAAACCCGCAACTGCTGGCAGAACTACCTCGGTAAAAACCCCAAAATCACCCCAAAACCAGCCCAAAAACACCTGGGGGGGATCAGGGATCACCTGGGGATCCAAAAAACCCCAAAAATCCCGAAATTCCACCCAAAAAACCCCAAAATTCCACCCAAAAAATCCCAAAATTTGGTGTTTTTTCGGCTCGAGATGGGCTGGGTAGAGCTGATGTCCCAAACACAAAATTCTCCCTAAAACCCCAAAAATCACCCAAAAACCACCTGGGGGAGATTAGGAATCATCTGGGGATCCAAAAAAACCCAAAAATCCCAGAATTCAACCCAAAAAACCCCAAAATTCACCCAAAAACCCCCAAAATTTGGTGTTTGTTCACCCCGATATGGGGGGGGTAGACCTGATGTCCCAACACCTGGGGACCCCAAAATTCTCCTCAAAATTCTCCCCAATACCCCAAAAAACACCCCAAAAATCACCTGGGGGAGATCAGGAATCGCCTGGGAATCCAAAAAACCCCAAAAACCCCGAAATTCCACCCAAAAACCCACAAAATTTGGTGTTTTTTCGGCTCGAGATGGGCTGGGTAGAGCTGATGTCCCAACCACAAAATTCTCCCCAAAACCCCACAAAACCCCAAAATCACCCCAAAAACAGCCCAAAAACCACCTGGGGGGTCAGGGATCGCCTGGGGATCCAAAAAAACCCCAAAAATCCCAAAATTCCACCCAAAAAACCCCAAAATTCCACCCAAAAACCCCCAAAATTTGGTGGGTTTTGGGCTCGATATGGGTGAGGTAGACCTGATGTCCCAAACACAAAATTCTCCCTAAAACCCCAAAATCACCCCAAAAAACACCCCAAAACCACCTGGGGGAGCTCAGCACTCACCTGGACACCCCAAAAATCACCTGAGCATCCCAAAAAACCCCAAAAACCCCAAAATTTCCCCCCAAAAAACCCCAAAATTTGGTGTTTGTTCACCCTGATATGGGCGGGGTAGACCTGATGTCCCAACACCTGGGGACCCCAAAATTCTCAAAATTCTCCCCAAAACCCCAAAAACATCCCAAAAACCACCTGGGGGGGGGGTCAGGAATCGCCTGGGGATCCAAAAAACCCCAAAATTCCCAAAATTCCACCCAAAACCCCCAAATTCCACCCAAAAACCCCCAAAATCTGGTGTTTTTTCAGCTCAGTATGGGCAGGGTAGAGCTGATGTCCCAAACACACAATTCTCCCTAAAACCCCAAAAAACCCCAAAATCACCCCAAAACTCACCTGGGGGAGATCAGGAATTGCCTGGGGAACCCGAAAAACCCCAAAATTCCACCGAAAAAACCCCAAAATTTGGTGGCTTTTGGGCTTGATATGGGCGGGGTAGACCTGATGTCCCATTTGTTTGGGGACCCAAAAATTGTCCCCAAAATTCACCTTGGGGACCTCAAAACTCACCTTGGGGACCCCAAAACTCATCTGGGCACCCCAAAAACCATCTGGGCATCCCAGAAAACCCAAAAAACCCCAAAATTCCACCCAAAACACCCGAAATTCCACCCAAAACCCCAAAATTTGGTGGTTTTTCAGCTCAATGTTCGCTGGGTAGACCTGCTGTCCCCTTTGCCCCCTATTGTCCCCAGTGTCCCCAAAGGCTCCCTGGTGTCCCTTGGGTGTCCCCAGTGTCACCTGGGTTCCCCTGGCTGTCCCTAATGTCACCTGGGTGTCCCCAGTGTTCCCCCAATGTCCCCTCAGTGTCCCCTGGGTGTCTCCAATGTCCCCTGGGTGTCCCCTGGCTGTCCTCGATGTCCCCTCAGTGTCCCCTGGGTGTCCCCTGGGTGTCCTCTGGGTGTCCCCAGTGTCCCTAATGTCACCTGGCTGTCCCCTGGGTGTCCTCAATGTCCAATCAGTGTCCCCTGGGTGTCCCCTGGGTGTCCTTAATGTCCAGTCAGTGTCCCCTGGCTGTCCCCTGGCTGTCCCCTGGGTGTCCCCAGTGTCCCCTGGGTGTCCCCTGGGTGTCCCCAATGTCCCCTGGGTGTCCCCAATGTCCAATCAGTGTCCCCTGGGTGTCCCCTGGGTGTCCCTAATGTCCCCTGGGTGTCACCTGGGTGTCACCTGGCTGTCGCCTGGGTGTCTCTAATGTCCAGTCAGTGTCCCCTGGGTGTCCCCTGGGTGTCCTCAGTGTCCCCTGGCTGTCCCCTGGGTGTCCCTAATGTCACCTGGATGTCCCCAGTGTCCCTAGTGTCCCCTGGGTGTTCCCTGGATGTCCCCAATGTCCCCTTGATGTCCCCAGTGTCCCCTGGATGTCCCCTGGGTGTCCTCAGTGTCACCTGGGTGTCACCTGGGTGTCCCTAATGTCCCCTGGGTGTCTCCTGGGTGTTCCCAATGTCCCCTCGATGTCCCCTTGATGTCCCCAGTATCCCCACAATGTCCCCTCATTGTCCCTTGGGTGTCCCCAGTGTCCCCCTAATGTCCCCTGGCTGTCCCCTCAATGTCCCCTGGGTGTCCCCACTGTCCCCTGGCTGACCCCTCAATGTCCCCTCAATGTCCCCCTGGCTGTCCCCTCAATGTCCCCTGGCTGTCCCCTGGATGTCCCCTCAATGTCCCCTGCTGTCCCCTCTGTCCCCAGACTTCCACCGGTGCCAGCGGGCGCTGGCAGCCAAGGGCGCCGATGTCACCCCCTGCCAGTGGTACTTCCGCGTCTACAAGTCCCTGTGCCCCACCTCCTGGGTGAGTGACCTCACCGGTGTCCCCAAAGTGTCCCCAAAGTGTCCCCGAGAGTCCTGACAGTCTCTGAGAGTCCCCGAAGTGTCCCCAAGTGTCCCCAAGTGTCTCCAGAGTGTCCCTGAGAGTCCTGAGTGTCCCCGAGTGTCCCCAAGTGTCCCTGAGTGTCACCGAGTGTCACCGAGTGTCACTGAGAGTCCCCAAGTGTCCCCAAGGTGTTCCCAAGTGTCCCTAAGGCCCTGAGAGTTCCCCAAAGTGTCCCCAAGTATCCCCAAGTGTCCCCAAAGTGTCACTGAGTGTCACTGAGTGTCCCCGAGTGTCACCGAGTGTCCCCAAGTGTCCCCAGAGTGTCCCCAAGTGTCCCTGAGTGTCACCGAGTGTCACCGGGTGTCACTGAGAGTCCCCAAGTGTCCCCAAAGTGTCCCTGAGTGTCACTGAGTGTCCCCAAAGTGTCCCCAAAGTGTCCCCAAAGTGTCCCCTAGGTGTCCCCGAGTGTCCCCAGAGTGTCCCCAAGGTCCTGAGAGTCCCCAGAGTGTCCCCAAGTGTCCCCAAGGTGACCCTAGAGTGGCCTCAAGGTCCTGGCGGTCCCTTCAGGGTCTCCTCAGCGTCCCCAGGGTGTCCCCAAGTCCTTCAGGGTCCCCTCAGTGTCCCCTCGGTGTCCCCAAGTCCTTCAGGGTCCCCAAGGTGTCCCCAAGGCATTCCCAGGACCTTCAGTGCCTCAGTGTCCCCAATGTCCCCAATGTCACCAAATGTCCCCAATGTCCCTGATGTCCCCAATGTCCCCTATGTCCCTGATGTCCCCAAATGCCCTCAATGTCCCCAACACCTCCAATGTCCTCAATGGTTCCCAATGTCCCCAATTCTCTCAATCCCCCCCCAATGTCCCCAAATGTCCCCAATTCCCACAATGTCCCCAAATGACCCCAACATCTCCAATGTCCCCAATATCCCAAGTGACCCCAATATCCCCAATGACCCCAATTCCTGCAATGTCCCCAAATGTCCCCAACTCCCTGATGTCCCCATGTCCCCAACCCCCAACATGCCAAATGTCCCCAATGTCCCCAGATGTCCCCAATGTCCCCAACATCCCCCAATGTCCCCAATCCCCTCAATGTCTTAAATGACCTCGACCTCCCCAATGTCCCCAATGACCCCAATGTCCCCAACATCCTCCAATGTCCCCAGTCCCCTCATTGTCCCCAATGTCCCCAATATCCCCAATATCCCCAATCCCCATTGACCCCTCAATGTCCCCAAATGTCCCCAACACCCCCAACATCCTCCAGTGTCCCCAATCCCCTCAATGTCCCCAACATCCCCAATCCCCATCGTCCCCTCAATGTCCCCAAATGTCCCCAACGTCCCCAATGTCCCCAATATCCCCAATCTCCATCGTCTTCTCAATGTCCCCAAATGTCCCCAACACCCTCACCGTCCCCGATGTCCCCAATATCCCCAATGTCCCCAATCCCCATCGTCCCCTCAATGTCCCCAAATGTCCCCAACACCCTCACCATCCCCAATGTCCCCAAATGTCCCCAACACCCCGATGTCCCCGCAGGTGACCACGTGGGACGAGGCTCGTGACGAGGGGACTTTCCCCGGCAAGATCTGAACGTCCCCAACCCCCCCCGGGGACCCCCGGTGACACCGGCATGGGGACAGGGGGAGGTGACACCGCGGGGGAGGGGTGACACCGGGGTCACCCGCGGGGAGGGGACGTGGTGGCACCGCCAATAAAGGGTTAACAACTGGGCCCGGGACTCGTTTTTGGGGGCGTCGCTGAGGGGGTGGGGACGTTTGGGGACGTTTGGGGACATTTGGTGACATTTAGGGACGTTTGGGGACGTTTGGGGACGTTTGGGGACAGAGGAATTCCTGAAAATTTGGGATGTCCGAGGGTCAGTCAGGACCTCCTGGGGTCACCTGGGACCCCCAAAGTCACCTGGGACCCCAAAACCTCTTGGGACACCCAAGTCACCTGGGACCCCCCAAAGTCACCTGGACCCCAAAACCTCTCAGGACACCCAAAGTCACCTGGGACCCCAAAGTCACCTGGGGACCCCAAAAACCTCTCAGGGACACCCAAAGTCACCTGGGACCCCCCAAAGTCACCTGGGGACCCCAAAATTGCCCCCACAGAACCCTAAGGGTAGACCTGCTGTCCCCCACACCTGGGACACCCACAGGTGTTCCCCAAAATATTTGGGATTCCCTCAGCACCTTTGGGTGATACCAGACCCCCTCAGGGTCACCTGGGAATCCCCAAAACCCCTCAGAGACCCCCCAAAATCAGCCAGGATCCCCCAAAATTGCCCCCATAAGAAATCTAGGGGTAGACCTGGTGTCTGTCCCTTTCCATAGCACCCTATGGGTAGACCTGGTGTTTGTTTCCTCCCATAGAACCCTATGGGTAGACCTGATGTCTGTTCCCTCCCATAGAACCCTGTGGGTAGACCTGGTGTCTGTCCTTCTCCCTTACTTTTTGTTTCCTCCCATAGCACTCTATGGGTAGACCTGATGTCTGTTCCCTCCCATAGAACCCTATGGGTAGACCTGATGTCTGTCCCTTTCCATAGCACCCTATGGGTAGACCTGGTGTCTGTTCCTTCCATAGAACCCTATGGGTGGACCTGATGTCTGTTTCCTCCCATCACTCTTGTACTATCTTCCCTCCCATAGAACCCTGTGGGTAGACCTGGTGCCTGTCCCTTTCCATACACTCTATGGGTAGACCTGGTGTCTGTCCCTTTCCACAGCACTCTATGGGTAGACCTGATGTCTGTTCTGTCCCATAGTACTCTATGGGTAGACCTGATGTCTGTTTCCTTCCATATAACCCTATGGGTAGACCTGGCGTCTGTCCCTTTCCATAGCACTCTATGGGTGGACCTGGTGGCTCTTCCTTCCCATAGCACTTTACGGGTAGACCTGGTGTCCCCTTTCCTCCATAGCACTTTATGGGTAGGCCTGGTGTCCCCTTCCACCATAGTGCTCCATGGGTAGACCTGGTGTCCCCACATAGTTACTACTATGGGTAGACCTGGTGTCCCCTGTCCCCCCAGTGCACTACTATGGGTAGACCTGGTGTCCTTTGTTCCCCCAACAGCATTCTATGGGTAGACCTGGTGTCCCCCACACATGGATCCTCCCAGTCCCTCCCAGTTCCCCCCAGTCCTTTCCAGTAACACCACAGGTGACACCAGCAACCCCCAGGTGACATCGGTGACTTTATTGTCCCGTCCCGACATTCAAGGCCCCACGGGTGGTGGCCCCAGGATGGCCCCGGGGACCAGCGGTGCTCCCAGTGCTCCCAGTGGGCCCCCAACAGCTCCTCCCAGTCCTCCCAGTGGCCCTCCCAGTGCTCCCAGTGGTCCTCCCAGGGGTCCTCCCAGTGCTCCCAGTGGAGCTCCCAGTCCTCCCAGTGGTCCTCCAAGTCCTCCCAGTCCTCCCAGTGGTCCTCCCAGTCCTCCCAGTGGAGCTCCCAGTCGTCCCATGGAGCTCCCAGTGCTCCCAGTGGCGCTCCGAGAGGTCGTCCCAGTGCTCCCAGTGGTCCCAGCAGGCGGCCTGGGGTGGACACGAGGTGGGGGTGGTGAGGGCAGGGGTCACTCGATGGCTGTGGCCACCTTGGTGCCACCGTTGTCATCGCTGTCATCTTTGTCCCATCATCATCATCATCTTCATCTTCATCCCATCCCCACCATTATCATCACCATCCCACGACTGTCATCATCTTCATCCCATCATCTTCATCATCCCATCATCATCATCATAATCATCTTCATCCCACCACCACCATCTTCATCCCTTCATCTTCATCCCATCCCACCATCATCGTCTCCATCCCATCATCGTCTCCATCCCTTCATCATCTCCATCCCACCATCACCATCTTCATCCCACCACCACCATCTCCATCCCACCATCACCTTCATCCCACCATCACCATCTTCATCCCACCGCCCTCATCACCTTCATCCCCCACTGTCATCTTCATCACCATCTCCATTCCACCATCACTGTCATCTTTATCCCAACACCATGGTCTTCATCATCCTCACCCCACCATCATCTTCATTCCACCACCGTCACCATCATCATCCTCACCCCACCATCATCTTCATCCCACCACCATCACCATCATCATCCTCACCCCACCATCATCTTCAACTTCATTACACCCCCACCATCATCTTCATCCCATCATCACCTTCCTCCCGTCACCATCATCACCATCACTATCATCCTCATCCCATTACCACCATCTTCATCCCATCTTCATCCCATCGCCATCATCATCCCCACCCTACCACCACCATCATCTCCATCCCACCATCACCATCATCTTCATCACCTTCATCCCACCATCTCCATCATCTCCCCCCCCCCCCCCCCCACCCACACACACACCCATCCCACCATCACCATCATCTCCATCCCACCATCATCATCTCCACCATCACCATCGTCATCCCATGACAACCGCCGTCCCATCATCACCTTCATCACCATCTCCACGCCATCACCATCATCTTCATCCCATCACCATCACCATCTCCATCCCACCATCATTCCATCCATCCCTCATCTTCATCCCACCATCACCATCATCATCCCATCCCACCATCACCATCCATCCCACCATCTCCATCATCTTCATCCCATCCCCATCATCACCATCATCTTCATCCCATCACCATCATCTTCATCCCACCATCACCATCACCATCTCCATCCCACCATCTCCATCCCACCATCTCCATCATCTCCATCCCGCCATCCCCATCATGGTCATCCCATCCCCACCATCTCCACCATCATCTCCATCCCACCATCACCATCATCTCCATCCCACCATCACCACCATCTCCATCCCACCATCACCATCATCATCTCCATCCCACCATCACCATCATCTCCATCCCACCATCACCATCACCATCTCCATCCTACCATCACCATCATGTTCATCCCATCCCCATCATCACCACCATCATCTCCATCCCACCATCTCCATCATCTCCATCCCACCATCACCATCATCATCCCACCATCACCATCATCTCCATCCCACCATCTCCATCATCTCCATCCCACCATCTTCATCCTATCACCATCTCCATCCCACCATCACCATCATCTCCATCCCACCATCACCACCATCATCATCTCCATCCCACCATCACCACCACCATCATCTCCATCCCACCACCATCATCATCTCCATCCCACCACCATCATCATCTCCATCCCACCATCTCCATCCCATGATATTCATCCCATCACCATCATCTCCATCCCACCACCATCTCCATCCCACCACCATCATCATCACCATCCCACCATCGCCATCATCATCTCCATCCCACCATCTCCATCCCACCATCTCCATCCCATCTCCACCACCATCTCCATCCCACCACCACCTTGCTCTCCTCCCCGCTCACCTGTGTCCAGGTCCCGCGGTGGCCGAGGGGCAGCGCCAGGGGACAGCGGGGGACACCGGGCGGCTGGGGGGGACACCACGAGGTCAGCATGAGGTCACCGTGAGGTCACCGGGGGACACGGGGGGACATGGAGGTTGTGGTGGACACTGGGATGGACACGGGGATGGACACGGGGATGGACATTGGGATGGACACTGGGATGGACACGAGGATGGACACGGGGATGGACACGGGGATGGACACTGGGATGGACACGGGGATGGACATTGGGATGGACACTGGGATGGACACTGGGAGGTCATGGGTGGACACAGGGAGGTCATGGATGGACACAAAGGTCATGGGTGGACACCGGGATGGACACGGGGATGGACACAAAGGCCATGGATGGACATGGGAAGGTCAGAGATGGACACATAGGCCATGGATGGACACATGGATGGACGTGAGGAGGTCATGGGTGGACACAGAGATGGACACTGGGAGGTCAGGGGTGGACATGGGAAGGTCATGGATGGACACAAAGGTCATGGATGGATGCAGGGATGGACACTGGGATGGATATGGAGGTCATGAATGGACACTGAGAGGTCAGGGATGGACACAAAGGCCATGGATGGACATGAGAAGGTCATGGATGGACACAAACATCATGGGTAGACACTGGGATGGACAGAGGGAAGTCAGAGATGGACACTAAGGTCATGGATGGACACACAGATGGACACTAAGGTCAGGGATGGACACTGGGAGGTCAGGGATGGACACCAAGGTCATGGATGGACACACAGATGGACACAAGGAGGTCATGGATGGACACCGGGATGGACACTGGGAGGTCAGGGATGGACACACAGATGGACACACAGATGGACACTGGGAGGTCATGGATGGACACTAAGGTCATGGATGGACACCAAGGTCATGGATGGACACATGGATGGACACTGGGAGGTCAGGGATGGACACCAAGGTCATGGATGGACACACGGATGGACACACGGATGGACACTAAGGTCATGGATGGACACCAGGATGGACACTGGGAGGTCATGGATGGACACACGGATGGACACACGGATGGACACTAAGGTCATGGATGGACACTAAGGTCATGGATGGACACACGGATGGACACACGGATGGACACTGGGAGGTCAGGGATGGACACACAGATGGACACTGGGATGGACACTAAGGTCATGGATGGACACATGGATGGACACAGGGAAGTCAGGGATGGACACTAAGGTCATGGATGGACACTAAGGTCATGGATGGACACACAGATGGACACTGGGAGGTCATGGATGGACACTAAGGTCATGGATGGACACCAGGATGGACACTGGGAGGTCAGGGATGGACACTAAGGTCATGGATGGACACATGGATGGACACAGGGAGGTCAGGGATGGACACACAGATGGACACACAGATGGACACTGGGAGGTCAGTGATGGACACACAGATGGACACACAGATGGACACACAGATGGACACTGGGAGGTCAGCGATGGACCACTCACAGCAGCGTTCCCGGGGACACTTCTTGGTGTCCCTGTGGTCACTCCCAATGTCCCTGTGGTCACTCCCAATGTCCCCGTGGTCACTCCCGCTGTCCCCGCGGTCACTCGCGCTGTCCCCGAGGTCATTTCCGGCGTGGCCATCGAAGTCCCCGCAGAGGCCGCAGGTGCGATTGCGGAGCCGTGGGGACACCGCGATGACCACCAGGGCGCCAGGGCCGACGGCCACGCGCAGGTCAGTGGTCACCAGCAGCAGGGCGTGGCCGGGGGCGTGGCCAACGCAGATGGAGTTGTCCGGCAGGCAGAAGGGCAGCGGGAGAGGGACATCGTCCAGCTGGGGGAGGGGAGGGACAGCGGCATGGTCATCGTGATCATCGTGGTCATCATCATCTCAATCATCATCATCATCATCATCATCATCATTGTCATCATCATCTCAGTCATCATCATCATCATTGTTGTTCATCCAAACTTCTCCATCCATCCTTCATCCATCATCTCCATCATCATCATCATCATTGTCATCATCATCTCATTGTCATCATCATCATCTTCATCATTGTTCTTTATCCAAACTTCATCCATCAACTCCATCATCTCCATCACCATCATCATCTTCATCATCATCATCATCTCATTGTCATCATCATCATCCTTCATCCAACCTTCTCCATCTGTCCTTCATCCATCATCTCCATCATCATCATCATCATCATCTCAATCATCATTATCATCATCATCATGCTTCATCCAAACTTCGTCAACTCCATTATCATCATCATCCCTTCATCATCCTCCACCCAATGTTCTCCATCCATCCTTCATCCATCAACTCCATCATCATCATCATCTTCATCTCCACCATCTCAGTCATGAACTCCATTGACATCGTCCTTCATCATCCTCCATCCAACCATCTCCATCCATCAATTCCACCATCATCATCATCGTCATCTTCATCATCCTCCACCCAACCTTCTCCATCCATCCTTTATCCATCAACTCCACCATCATCATCATCTTCATCTCCATCATCTCAATCATCAACTCCATCATCGTCATCCTTCACCCAACCTTCTCCATCCATCAGTTCCTCCATCATCATCATCACCTTCATCATCCTTCATCCAACCTTCTCCATCCATCAATTCCTCCATCATCATCATCTTCATCATGTTTATCATCCTTTATCCAACCTTCTCCATTCATTCCTCAACTCCATCATCATCATCATCTTCATCATCTCAACCGTCAACTCCATCCTTCATCATCCTCCATCCAGCCTTCTCCATCCATCCTTCATCCAAACCTCATCCATCAACTCCATCATCAGCACCATCATCTCCATCATCTCAGCCATCAACTCCATCATCTTCATCAACTCCATCATCATCATCCTTCATCCAAACCTCATCCATCAACTCCATCATCAGCATCATCATCTCCATCATCTCAACCATCAACTCCATCATCACCTTCATTGTCCTTCATCCAACCTTCTCCATCCATCAATTCCTCCATCATCATCGTCATCTTCATCATCCTCCATCCAGCCTTCATCCATTCATTCATCAACTCCACCATCATCATCATCTTCATCAACTCCATCTTCATCGTTGTCCTTCATCCAAACCTCATCCATCAACTCCATCATCAGCATCATCATCTCCATCATCTCAACCATCAACTCCATCATCTTCATCAACTCCATCATCATCATACTTCATCCAAACCTCATCCATCAACTCCATCATCATCATCCAACCTTCTCCATCCATCAATTCCTCCATCATCATCTTCATCATCTTCATCATCTTCATCCATCAACTCCACCATCATCATCATCTCCATCATCATCATCTTCATCTCCATCATCATCATCCAACCTTCATCTCCATTATCATCATCTCCATCCAACCTTCTCCATCCATCAATTCCACCATCATCATCTTCACCTTCATCCAACCTTCTCCATCCATCCTTCATCCATCAGCTCCATCATCATCATCACCCAACCTTCTCCATCCAGCCTTCATCTCCATCATCATCATCATCTCCATCATCTCAACCATCAACTCCATCATCATCATCATCATCATCTCCAGCATCTCTCCCCTCCCCTCCCCCTCCCAGCCCCGCCCCCTCCCAGCCCCGCCCCCTCCCAGCCCCGCCCCTCACCTGCGCTCGCCCCTCCCCCAGGTGCCACCTGTGTCCTCCCGCTGTCACTGTCACCGCCGCCGCCCCTCCCCCCCGCCGGAACTCCCTCAGCGTCACTTCCGCCGGGGCGGGGGGAGGGGCGGGGCCGGGCGGGGTGGGGGGAGGGGCAGGTCCGCAGCAGGAGGAGGGGGGAGGGGCAGCGCCGCCCCTCCCCCCACCGCGCCGTCCAAGGTGAGGAATCGCCGAGGGAACACCTGGCAGGTAGCGGGGGAGGGGGGGGAGGGGCGGGGGGGGAGGGGCGGGGGAGGGGGAGGGGCTGGGGGAGGGGCGAGAGAGAGGGGGGAGGGGGTGAGGGTGGGGGGAGGGGCGGACGGGAGTGTCCGGGGTTCCCCTCCCCCACACAGGTGAGGGGGACACACCTGGGGAGAGCTGAGACAGGTGAGACACAGCTGGGATACACCTGGGATACACCTGGGACACACCTGAGACACACCTGGGGAGAGCTGGGACAGGTGAGACACACTTGGGGATACCTGAGACACACCTGGGACACACCTGAGACACACCTGGGGAGAGCTGGGACAGGTGAGACACACCTGGGGATACCTGAGACACACCTGGGACACACCTGGGACAGGTGAGACACACCTGGGGATACCTGAGACACACCTGGGACACACCTGGGGGACAGGTGAGACACACCTGGGGATACCTGAGACACACCTGGGACACACCTGGGACAGGTGAAACACACCTGGGGATACCTGAGACACACCTGGGACACACCTGGGACACACCTGAGGGAATACCTGGGACACACCTGGGACACACCTGGGACACACCTGAGCCCCTCAAACACACCTGGGACACAGCTGGGGACACCTCAGACACACCTGGGCACACTTGGGACACACCTGGACACACCTGAGGACACACCTGGGCACACCTGGCTCCCCACTCACCTGTGGCACAGGTGCCCCGCCCCGCGCAGGCCCCGCAGAGCCCCCTGGCGGCCGTGGCTGTCGCTGTCACTGTCACTGCGCCGTCACCTGCCAGGCTCACCTGCAGCCCCGCCCACCTGAGCAGCACCTGGCGCTGGCCACGCCCACTGCGCACCTGGACACGACCGCCGGCCAGGGAGAGAGGGAGGGGCAGGCGGCGGCCGGAGACCTGCGGACAGGTGAGAGGGACAGGTGAGACACCTGAGAGACACCTGGGACAGGTGAGACACCTGGGACAGGTGAGAGGGACAGGTGAGACACCTGAGAGACACCTGGGACAGGTGAGACACCTGGGACAGGTGAGACACCTGAGAGACACCTGGGACAGGTGAGACACCTGGGACAGGTGAGAGGGGACAGGTGAGACACCTGAGAGACACCTGGGACAGGTGAGACACCTGGGACAGGTGAGACACCTGAGAGACACCTGGGACAGGTGAGACACCTGCGGACAGGTGAGAGGGACAGGTGAGACATCTGGGACAGGTGAGACAGGGGACAGGTGAGATGGACAGGTGAGACATCTGGGACAGGTGAGGTTATGGACAGGTGAGAGGGACAGGTGAGAGACCTGGGACAGGTGAGACAGGTGAGACAGGGGACAGGTGAGCTGGACAAGTGAGATAGTTGAGACAGGTGAGACACCTGCGGACAGGTGAGATTGACAGGTGAGACATCTGGGACAGGTGAGATTGACAAGTGAGAGGGACAGGTGAGATAGTTGAGACAGGTGAGAGGGACAGGTGAGAGGGACAGGTGAGATAGTTGAGACAGGTGAGAGGGACAGGTGAGAGGGACAGGTGAGAGGGACAGGTGAGATAGTTGAGACAGGTGAGAGGGACAGGTGAGAGGGACAGGTGAGAGGGACAGGTGAGACACCTGGGACAGGTGAGATGGACAGGTGAGGTGGACAGGTGAGACACCTGTGAACAGGTGAGACAAATGAGTGATACCTGCAGACAAGTGAGATGGACAAGTGAAACACCTGCAGACAGGTGAGACAGGTGAGACACCTGGGGGCAGGTGAGATGGGTGAGATGGGGTTCAGGGGACACCCGGGACAGGTGAGACACCTGGGAAACACCTGGGACAAGGACACACCTGGGAGTGGCACAGCGACACACCTGGGGCACACCTGGGGACAGGTGAGACACCTGGGACAGGTGAGACAGGGGGACACCTGGGACACACCTGGGGACAAATGACACACCTGGGACACACCTGAGACACCTGGGACATACCTGGGGACAAATGACACACATGGGACACACCTGAGACACACCTGGGACTGAGACAGGGACACAGGCCACACCTGAGACAAATTATACACCTGGGCCACACCTGGGCCACACCCGGGCCAAAGGGCACACCTGTCCCACCTGTGCCCAGGTGCGCACTCACCCAGGCCGAGGCTCTCTCGCCGCTCCTCAGCTCCACCTGGACGCCCTCAGCAGCTACGGTGACTCGCGGCAAGGCGGAGCCCACCTGGCCGGACAGGTGAACCCGCAGCTCAGGCGAGGCCACGCCCCCGCAGGTGACAACCAGCGGGCAGGTGAGGGGCAGCGGCCAGGTGAGGCCATCGAAGGCGCGGAAACGGCGGCGGCTGAAAACGTGGCAGACGAGGGGTGGGGCCGGGATACAGGTGAGGTCCTGGCAGGTGGAGCCAGGTGGGCAGGTGAGGTCCTGGCAGCTAGAAGCTTTAGGGACACACCTGGGAGTCATTCTGTCCATCCGACAGGTGGAGCCAGGTGGGCAGGTGAGGTCCTGGCAGCTCACAGGGACACACCTGGGGGTCATTCCGTCCATCCGACAGGTGGATCCAGGTGGGCAGGTGAGGTCCTGGCAGGTTGGAGCCATGGGGACACACCTGGGGGTCATTCTGTCCATCTGACAGGTGGAGCCAGGTGGGCAGGTGAGGTCCTGGCAGCTCACAGGGACACACCTGGGGGTCATTTTCTCCATCCGACAGGTGGATCCAGGTGGGCAGGTGAGGTCCTGGCAGGTAGGAGCTTCAGGGACACACCTTGGCGTGGCTCTGTCCATCTGACAGGTGGATCCAGGTGGACAGGTGAGGTCCAGGCAGCTCACAGGGACACACCTGGGTGTCATTTTCTCCATCCGACAGGTGGATCCAGGTGGGCAGGTGAGGTCCTGGCAGGTAGGAGCTTCAGAGACACACCTGGGTGTGGCTCTGTCCATCTGACAGGTGGAGCCAGGTGGACAGGTGAGGTCCTTGCAGGTGACGGGAACACACCTGGGTGTCATTTTCTCCATCTGACAGGTGGATCCAGGTGGACAGGTGAGGTCCTGGCAGCTCACAGGGACACACCTGGGGGTCATTCTGTCCATCCGACAGGTGGAGCCAGGTGGACAGGTGAGATCCTGGCAGGTTTGAGCCATGGGGACACACCTGGGGGTCATTTTCTCCATCCGACAGGTGGAGCCAGGTGGGCAGGTGAGGTCCTGGCAGCTCACAGGGACACACCTGGGCGTGGCTCTGTCCATCCGACAGGTGGAGCCAGGTGAGCAGGTGAGGTCCTGGCAGGTCAATGGTTTAGGGATACACCTGGGCGTGGCTCGGTCCATCTGACAGGTGGAGCCAGGTGGACAGGTGAGGTCCTGGCAGGTGAGAGCTTTGGGGACACACCTGGGGGTCATTCTGTCCATCTGACAGGTGGATCCAGGTGGGCAGGTGAGGTCCTGGCAGGTCAGTGCTTCAGGGACACACCTGGGTGTCATTTTCTCCATCCGACAGGTGGATCCAGGTGGGCAGGTGAGGTCCTGGCAGGTAGGAGCTTCAGGGACACACCTGGGTGTGGCTCTGTCCATCCGACAGGTGGAGCCAGGTGGACAGGTGAGGTCCTGGCAGCTCACAGGGACACACCTGGGGGTCATTCCGTCCATCCGACAGGTGGAGCCAGGTGGGCAGGTGAGGTCCTGGCAGGTTGGAGCTTTGGGGACACACCTGGGGGTCATTTTCTCCATCTGACAGGTGGAGCCAGGTGGACAGGTGAGGTCCTGGCAGGTGATGGGGACACACCTGGGCGTGGCTCTGTCCATCCGACAGGTGGATCCAGGTGGACACTGCACTCTGTCACACGAAGCCGCCCTGGGGACACACCTGGGCCACCCCTGCAGCACCTGGCAGGTGTCTCCAGGCTCGCAGGTGACATCGGAGCAGGACAGGGTGGGGACATCCCTGACCTTCCGTGGGGGAGGATGGACACACTGCGGCCACCCGTCGGTCATCTGACACCTGGTGTCCCGGGGACAGTGGAGATCACTGCAGGACAGTGGCCTTGGGGACATCTTGCTCTGGACACACTGTGGCCACCCATTGACCATCTGGCATGTGGTGTCCTTGGGACAGTGGACATCACTACAGGATGGTTGTTGATGGACACACTGAGGCCACCCATCGGTCATCTGGCAGGAGGTTCCTTGTGGACACTGGAGGTCACTGCAGGAAGGTCTCCTGACGGATGTCTTGCCCTGGACACACTGAGGGTGACCATTGACCATGTTGCAGGTGGTGTCCTTGGGACAGTGGAGGTCACTGCAGGAAGGTCTCCTTGGGGACACCTTGGTCTGGACACACTGCGGCCACCCATTGATCATGTGACATGTGGAGCCCTTGAAGCAGTGGATGTCATCACACGATGGAGGCTGATGGACACACTGCGGCCACCCATTGGTCATCTGGCATTGGGATCCTTGGGGACAGTGCAGGTCACTGCAGGAAGGTCTCCTGGTGGACATTTTGGTCTGGACACACTGTGGCCACCCATTGACCATGTGACACGTGGTGTCCTTGGAACAGTGGAGATCCTTACAGGATGGTCGCTGATGGACACACTGTGGCCACCCATTGGTCATCTGACATGTGGTGTCCTGGGGACAATGGAGGTCACTGCAGGAAGGTCTCCTGATGGACGTCTTGGTCTGGACACACCTGGGTTGACCACTGACCATGTGACACATGGTGCCCTGGGGACAGTGGAGGTCACTGCAGGAAGGTCTCCTGATGGACGTCTTGGTCTGGACACACTGTGGCCACCCACTGACCATCTGGCATATTGTCCCCTTGTGACACTGGATGTCCTGGCAGGATGGTTGCTGATGGACACACTGAGGCCACCCATTGGTCATCTTGCATTGGGTGCCTTGGGGACAGTGGAGGTCACTGCAGGAAGGTCTCCTGGTGGACGTCTTGCTCTGGACACACTGTGGCCACCCATTGACCATGTGACACGTGGTGTCCTTGGGACAGTGGACATCCTTACAGGATGGTGAATGATGGACACACTGCGGCCACCCGTTGGTCATCTTGCATTGGGATCCTTGGGGACAGTGCAGGTCACTGCAGGAAGGTCTCTGATGGACATCTTGGTCTGGACACACTGTGGCCACCCATTGACCATGTGACACATGGAGCCCTTGGAGCAGTGAACATCCTTGCAGGACGGTTGCTGATGGACACACTGCGGCACCCGTTGGTCATCTGACATGTGGTGTCCTGGGGACAATGGAGGTCACTGCAGGAAGGTCTCCTGATGGACGTCTTGGTCTGGACACACCTTGGTTGACCACTGACCATGTGACACATGGTGCCCTGGGGCAGTGGAGGTCCTGCAGGAAGGTCTCCTTGGGGACACCTTGGTCTGGACCCTGCGGCCCCCACTGACCATCTGGCACATTGTCCCCTTCTGCACTGGATGTCCTGGCGGTGGTTGCTGATGGACACACTGCGGCTCCTTGGTCATCTTGCATTGGGTTCCTTGGGGCGTGGGGTCCTGCAGGAAGGTCTCCTGATGGACATCTTGCTCTGGAAACACCTTGGTTGACCACTGACCATGCGACACATGGATCCCTGGTGACACTGGATGTCCTGGCAGGACAGTGGGTGGTGGACACAGTGAGGTTGACCATTGGTCATCTTACACCTGGTTCCTTGGGGACAGTGAAGGTCACTGCAAGAAAGCCTCCTGATGGACATCTTGGTCTGGACACACTGCGGCCACCCATTGACCATGTGACAGGTGGTGTCCTTGGAGCACTGGACATCACCGCAGGAAGGTCTCCTGGTGGACATCTTGTTCTGGACACACTGCGGCCACCCATTGACCATCTGGCACATGGAACCCTTAGAACACTGGACATCCTTGCAGGACGGTTGCTGATGGACACACTGCGGCCACCCATCGGTCATCTTGCATTGGGTGCCTTGGGGACAGTGGAGGTCACTGCAGGAAGGTCTCCTTGAGGTCACCTTAGTCTGGACACACTGTGGCCACCCATTGACCATCTGGCACATGGAACCCTTCTGGCACTGGATGTCCTTGCAGGACGGTTGCCGATGGACACACTGCGGCCACCCATTGGTCATCTTGCATTGTGTTCCTTGGGGACAGTGGAGGTCACTGCAGGAAGGTCTCCTGATGGACGTCTTGCTCTGGACACACTGTGGCCACCGATTGACCATCTGGCACATTGTCCCCTTCTGGCACTGGACATCCTTACATGATGGTTGGTGATGGACACACTGTGGCCACTCATTGGTCATCTTACACATCATGCCCTGGGGACAGTGGACATCATGGCAAGATGGTGTCCTGATGGACATCTTGGTCTCCACACACCTTGGCTGACCATTGATCATGTGGCATGAGGTGTCCTTGGGACACTGGAGGTCACTGCAGGATGGTGGCCTTGGGGACATCTTCATCTGGATACACTGTGGCCACCCATTGGTCATCCTGCATTGGGAGCCTTGGGGACAGTGGAGGTCACTGCAGGAAGGTCTCCTGATGGACATCTTGGGCTGGACACACCTTGGCTGACCACTGACCATGTGACACATTGTCCCTTTCCCACACTGGATGTTGTCACACGATGGTTGCTGGTGGACACACTGTGGCCACCCAGTGGTCATCTTGCATTGGGTCCCTTGGGGACAGTGGAGGTCACTGCAGGAAGGTCTCCTGATGGACGTCTTGGTCTGGACACACCGAGGCCACCCATTGACCATCTGGCACATTGTCCCCTTCTGGCACTGGACATCCTTACATGATGGTTGGTGATGGACACACTGTGGCCACCCATTGGTCATCTCACATGTCATGCCCTGGGGACAGTGGACAGCGTGGCAAGATGGTGTCCTGATGGACATCTTGGCCTGGACACACTGCGGCCACCCACTGACCATGTGACACATGGTGTCCTTGGGACACTGGAGGTCACTGCAGGAAGGTCTACTGATGGACGTCTTGCTCTGGACACACTGTGGCCACCCATTGACCATCTGGCATGTGGTGTCCTTGGGACAGTGGACATCACTACAGGATGGTTGTTGATGGACACACTGCGGCCACCCATCGGTCATCTGGCAGGAGGTTCCTTGTGGACACTGGAGGTCACTGCAGGAAGGTCTCCTGATGGACGTCTTGCTCTGGACACACTGAGGGTGACCATTGACCATGTTGCAGGTGGTGTCCTTGGGACAGTGGAGATCACTGCAGGAAGGTCTCCTTGGGGACATCTTGGTCTGGACACACTGGGGCCACCCACTGACCATGTGACACGTGGTGTCCTTGGAGCACTGGATGTCCTGGCAGGATGGTCGCTGATGGACACACTGAGGTTGACCATTGGTCATCTGGCATTGGGTCCCTTGGGGACAGTGGAGGTCACTGCAGGAAGGTCTCCTGATGGACGTCTTGGTCTGGACACACCTTGGTTGACCACTGACCATGTGACACATGGTGTCCTTGGGACAGTGGACATCATGGCAGGACAGTGGCCTTGGGGACACCTTGGTCTGGACACACTGTGGCCACCCATTGACCATGTGACATGTGGTGTCCTTGGAGCAGTGGACATCCTGACACGATGGCTGCTGATGGACACACTGCGGCCACCCATTGACCATCTGACATGTGGTGTCCTTGGAGCACTGGACATCACGGCAGGAAGGTCTCCTGGTGGATGTCTTGCCCTGGACACACTGAGGGTGACCATTGACCATGTTGCAGATGGTGTCCTCGGGACAGTGGAGATCACTGCAGGATGGTGGCCTTGGGGACACCTTGGTCTGGACACACTGTGGCCACCCATTGACCATGTGGCACATTGTCCCCTTGAAGCACTGGACATCCTTGCAGGATGGTGGCTGATGGACACACTGTGGCCACCCAGTGGTCATCTGGCACGAGGTTCCTTGGGGACAGTGGAGGTCACTGCAGGAAGGTCTCCTGATGGACGTCTTGGTCTGGACACACCTGGGTTGACCACTGACCATGTGACACATGGTGCCCTGGGGACAGAGGACATCATGGCAGGAAAGTCTCCTGATGGACATCTTGGTCTGGACACACTGTGGCCACCCATTGACCATGTGACATGTGGTGTCCTTGGGACATTGGATGTCCTGGCAGAACAGTGGCTGATGGACACACAGTGGTTGGCCATTGGTCATCTGGCAGGAGGTTCCTTGGGGACAGTGGAGGTCACTGCAGGAAGGTCTCTTTAGGGTCACCTTGGTCTGGACACACTGTGGCCACCCATTGGTCATCTGGCACATTGTCCCCTTCTGGCACTGGATGTTGTCACACGATGGCCGCTTGTGGACACACTGCGGCTGACCATTGGTCATCTGGCATGAGGCTCCATGGGGACAGTGGCGGTCACTGCAGGATGGTGGCCTTGGGGACACCTTGTTCTGGACACACCTTGGCCACCCATCAATCACGTGACATGTGGTGTCCTTGGGGCACCGGACATCCTTGCAGGATGGCGGGTGGTGGACACAGCGGGGCTGCCCATTGGTCATCCGACACCTGGAGCCTTGGGGACAGTGGAGGTCACTGCAGGAAGGTCTCGTGATGGAAGTCTTGGTCTGGACACACCGAGGCCACCCACTGACCATCTGGCACATTGTCCCCTTCTGGCACTGGACATCCCGACATGATGGTTTCTGATGGACACACTGCGGCCATCCATTGGTCATCGTACAAGTGGTGTCCTGGGGACAGTGGACATCATGGCAGGAAGGTCTCCTGATGGACGTCTTGGTCTGGACACATCTTGGTTGACCATTGACCATGTTGCAGGTGGTGTCCTTGGGACAGTGGAGGTCACTGCAGGACAGTGGCCTTGGGGACATCTTCATCTGGACACACTGTGGCCACCCATTGACCATGTGACACGTGGTGTCCTTGGCGCACTGGACATCATTGCAGGATGGTGAATGATGGACACACTGAGGCCACCCAGTGGTCATCTTACATGTGGTCCCTTGGGGACAGTGGAGGTCACTGCAGGAAGGTCTTCTGATGGATGTCTTGGTCTGGACACACTGCGGCCACCCATTGACCATGTGACACATTGTCCCCTTCTGGCACTGGACATCATCACATGATGGTGGCTGATGGACACACTGAGGTTGACCATTGGTCATCTGGCATGAGGTTCCTTGGGGACACTGGAGGTCACTGCAGGAAGGTCTCCTGATGGACGTCTTACTCTGGACACACTGAGGGTGACCATTGACCATGTTGCAGGTGGTGTCCTTGGGACAGTGGATGTTGTCACATGATGGTGAGTGATGGACACAGTGGGGTTGACCATTGGTCATCTTGCATTGGGTCCCTTGGGGACAGTGGAGGTCACTGCAGGAAGGTCTCTTCACGGACATCTTGGTCTGGACACACTGAAGGTGACCACTGACCATGTGACATGTAGTGTCCTTGGGACAGTGGACATCTTGGCAGGAAGGTCTCCTTGTGGTCACCTTGGTCTGGACACACTGTGGCCACCCATTGACCATCTGGCAGGAGGTTCCTTGGGGACAGTGGAGGTCACTGCAGGAAGGTCTCCTGATGGATGTCTTGGTCTGAATGCACCTTGGTTGACCACTGACCATGTGACACGTGGTGTCCTTGGGACAGTGGAGGTCACTGCAGGACGGTCTCTTTAGGGTCACCTTGGTCTGGACACACTGCGGCCACCCATTGACCATGTGACACGTGGAGCCCTTGAAGCACTGGACATTGTCACAGGATGGTGGGTGATGGACACACTGAGGTTGACCATTGGTCATCTGGCAGGAGGTTCCCTGGGGACACTGGAGGTCACTGCAGGAAGGTCTCCTGATGGACGTCTTGCTCTGGACACACTGAGGGTGACCATTGACCATGTTGCAAGTGGTGTCCTTGGGACAGTGGAGATCACTGCAGGACAGTGGCCTTGGGGACATCTTGGTCTGGACACACTGGGGCCACCCACTGACCATCTGACACATGGAGCCCTTGGAGCACTGGACATCCTTGCAGGATGGTGGGTGATGGACACACTGTGGCCACCCATTGGTCATCTGGCATGAGGTTCCTTGTGGACACTGGAGGTCACTGCAGGAAGGTCTCCTGATAGACATTTTGATCTGGACACAGCGTGGTTGACCACTGACCATGTGACATGTAGTGTCCTTGGGACAGTGGAGGTCACTGCAGGAAGGCCTCTTTAGGGTCACCTTGGTCTGGACACACTGTGGCCACCCATTGGTCATCTGGCACATTGTCCCCTTCTGGCACTGGATGTTGTCACACGATGGCCGCTTGTGGACACACTGAGGTTGACCATTGGTCATCTGGCAGGAGGCTCCATGGGGACAGTGGAGGTCACTGCAGGAAGGTCTCCTGATGGACACCTTGGTGTGGACACACCTTGGCCACCCATTGACCATGTGACACATTGTCCCCTTGAAGCACTGGATGTCCTTGCAGGATGGTGGCTGATGGACACACTGAGGCCACCCATCGGTCATTTGGCATGAGGTTCCTTGGGGACAGTGGCGGTCACTGCAGGAAGGTCTGATGGACGTCTTGCTCTGGACACACTGAGGGTGACCATTGACCATGTTGCAGGTGGTGTCCTTGGGACAGTGGAGATCACTGCAGGATGGTGGCCTTGGGGACACCTTGGCCTGGACACACTGCGGCCACCCATTGACCATGTGACACGTGGAGCCCTTGAAGCACTGGACATCATCACAGGATGGCAGGTGATGGACACATTGTGGTTGACCATTGGTCATCTGGCAGGAGGTTCCTTGGGGACACTGGAGGTCACGGCAGGAAGGTCTCCTGATGGACGTCTTGGTCTGGACACACTGCGGCCACCCATTGACCATGTGACACATGGAGCCCTTGGGACAGTGGACATCCTTGCAGGATGGTGGCTGATGGACACAGCGGGGCTGACCATTGGTCATCTTACATTGGGATCCTTGGGGACAGTGGAGGTCACTGCAGGAAGGTCTTCTGATGGATGTCTTTGGCTGGACACACTGAGGGTGACCATTGACCATGTGACACGTGGTGTCCTTGGGACAGTGGATGTCCTGACACGATGCTGGGTGATGGACACACTGCGGCCACCCATTGGTCATCTTACATGTGGTGTCCTGGGGACAGTGGACATCATGGCAGGAAGGTCTCCTGATGGACATCTTGCTCTGGACACACTGAGGGTGACCATTGACCATGTTGCAGGTGGTGTCCTTGGGACAGTGGAGGTCACTGCAGGATGGTGGCCTTGTGGTCACCTTGGTCTGGACACACTGTGGCCACCCATTGACCATGTGACACGTGGAGTCCTTAGGACAGTGGACATCCTTACAGGATGGTGAATGATGGACACACTGCGGCCACCCGTTGGTCATCTGACAGGTTGTGTCCTTGGGACAGTGGAGGTCACTGCAGGAAGGTCTCCTGATGGATGTCTTGGTCTGGACACACTGGGGTTGACCACTGACCATGTGACACATCAAACCCTGGTGACACTGGACATCATGGCAGGAAGGTCTCTTTGTGGACACTTTGGTCTGGACACACTGCGGCCACCCACTGACCATGTGACACGTGGAGCCCTTGAAGCACTGGACATTGTCACATGATGGCGGATGATGGACACATTGCGGTTGACCATTGGTCATCTGGCATGAGGTTCCTTGGGGACAGTGGAGGTCAGTGCAGGAAGGTCTTCTGATGGACGTCTTTGGCTGGACACATTGAGGGTGACCATTGACCATGTTGCAGGTGGTGTCCTTGGGACAGTGGATGTCCTGACACGATGCTGGGTGATGGACACACTGAGGCCACCCATTGGTCATCTTACATGTGGTGTCCTGGGGACAGTGGACATCATGGCAGGAAGGTCTCCTGATGGACATCTTGGTCTGGACACACTGAGGGTGACCACTGACCATGTGACACGTGGTGTCCTTGGGACAGTGGAGGTCACCGCAGGAAGGTCTCTTTAGGGTCACCTTGGTCTGGACACACTGAGGCCACCCACTGACCATGTGACACGTGGAGCCCTTGAAGCACTGGACATCGTCACATGATGGCGGATGATGGACACATTGCGGTTGACCATTGGTCATCTTGCATTGGGTTCCTTGGGGACACTGGAGGTCACTGCAGGAAGGTCTCCTGATGGACGTCTTGCTCTGGACACACTGAGGGTGACCATTGACCATGTGACATGCGGTGTCCTTGGGACAGTGGATGTTGTCACATGATGGTGAGTGATGGACACAGTGCGGCTGACCATTGGTCATCTTGCATTGGGTTCCCTGGGGACACTGGAGGTCACTGCAGGAAGGTCTCTTCATGGATGTCTTGCTCTGGACACACCTTGGTTGACCACTGACCATGTGACACGCGGTGTCCTTGGGACAATGCAGGTCACTGCAGGATGGTTGCCTTGTGGTCACCTTGCTCTGGACACACTGTGGCCACCCATTGACCATCTGGCACATTGTCCCCTTCTGGCACTGGATGTTGTCACACGATGGCCGCTTGTGGACACACTGAGGTTGACCATTGGTCATCTGGCATTGGGTTCCTTGTGGACACTGCAGGTCACTGCAGGAAGGTGACCTTGCTGCCACCTCGCTGGGGACACACCTCGGCCACCCCTGGCTGACGTCACACGCCATGCCTTGGGGACATCGGGGACACACAACTGTCCGGCGGCGCCGCCAGACACAGCGCGGCCACCCGGCGGCCATCTTGCACCGTGTCCCCTGACCACACCGGACATTGTCACACGAGTGGACACTGGGGACACATTTCGGCCACCCGGCGGCCATCTTGCACCGTGTCCCCTGACCACACCGGACATTGTCACACGATGGACTGGGGACACATTTTGGCCACCCGTTGGCCATCTTGCACTGTGTCCCTTGGCCACACCGGACATTGTCACACGATGGACTGGGGACACAGCGCGGCCACCCGTCGGCCATCTTGCACCGTGTCCCCTGGCCACACCGGACATTGTCACATGAGTGGACACTGGGGACACATTTCGGCCACCCGGCGGCCATCCTGCACCGTGTCCCCTCCCTGCACTGGACATTGTCACACGAGTGGACACTGGGGACACATCTCGGCCACCCATTGGCCATCCTGCACCGTGTCCCCTCCCTGCACTGGACATTGTCACAGGAGGCCTTGGGGACACATTTGGGTCCCACGTCGGTCACCTGGCAGGTGTCACCTGAGCCGCAGGTGACATCGGAGCAGCTGTGCCAGGAGGGGGGGGCAGCGCCTGGAAAAAACGGGGAAATGGGGAAAAATGGGGATTTTGGGGAAAAATGGGGAAAAAATGGGGAAATGGGGAAAATGGGAAAAATTGGGATTTTGGGAAAAATGGGGGAAATGGGTGAACATGGGGAAAATGGGGAAAAAATGAGGGAAAATGGGGAAAAAATGGGGAAAATGGGGGATTTTGGGGAAAATGGGGGATTTGGGGAAAAATGGAGAAAAATGGAGAAAATGGAGGAAATGGAGGAAATGGGGATTTGGGGGGGAAATGGGGAAAAAATGGGGAAAAATGGGAAAAATGGGGGAAGTGGGGGGAAATGGGGATTTTTGAGAAAACATGGGGGAAATGGGGAAAAATGGGGGATTTGGGGAAAAATGGGGGGAAAGTGGGGAAATGGAGAAAAAGAGGGGATTTGGGGAAAAATGGGGAAAATGGGAGGAAAATGGTAAAACTTGGGGACTTTGGGGAAAAAATGGGGAAAGGGGGAAAATCGGGAAAAAGAAGGTATTTGGGGAAAATGGGGAAAAAATGGTAAAAACTGGGGATTTTGGGAAAAGATGGGGAAATGGGGAAAAGTGGGTTAATGGAGAAAGAGAGGGGATTTGGGGAAAAATGGGGGAAATGGGGGAAATGGGAAAAATGGGGAAAAAAGAGGGAAAATGGGGAAAATGGTAAAACTTGGGGATTTTGGGGAAAAAATGGGGGAAATGGGGGAAAATGGGGGATTTGGGGAAAAATGGGGAAATGGGAGAAAATATGGGGAAAATGGGGGAAATGGGGGAAAGCGGGAAAAATGGGAAAATGGAGAAAAAGAGGGGATTTGGGGGAAAATGGGAAAAATGGGGGAAATGGGGGAAAAATGGGGGAAATGGGGGAAAAATGGGGGAAAAATGGGGGAAAAATGGGGGAAAAATGAGGAAATGGGGGAAAATATGGGGAAAATGGGGAAAATGGGGAAAAATGGGAAAATGGAGAAAAAGGGGGGATTTGGGGAAAAATGGGGGAAATGGGGAAAATGGAGGGAAATGGGGGATTTGGGAAAAAAGGAAAAAATGGGAGAAAAATGAGGGAAAAATGGGAAAAAATGGGGAAATGGTGGGATTTGGGGAAAAATGAGAGAAGAAAATGGGGGAAATGGGAGATTTTGGGGAAAATGGGGAAATTGGGATTGGGGTGGGAAAAGTGGGATTTGGGTGAAAAAATTGGGATTTAGGTGAGAAGATTGGGATTGGGTGGGAAATTTTGGGATTTGGGTGGGAAAATGGGGATTTTGGGTGGGGAAATTGGGATTTGGGTGAAAAAAAATGGATTTGAGTGGGAAATGTGGATTTGGGGTGAAAAATTTGGGATTTGGGAGGGAAATTTGGGATTTAGTTGGGAAAATTCAGGATTTGGGTGGAAAAGTTGGGATTGAGGTGAGAAAATGGGGATTTGGGTGAGAAATTCAGGATTTGGGTCGGAAAATCAGGATTTGGGAGGGAAATTTGGGATTTGGGTGGGCAAATTGGGATTTGAGTGGGAAATTTGGATTTGGGTGAAAAAATTGGGATTTGGGTGAAAAAAATTGGGATTTGAGGTGCAAAAATGGGGATTTGGATGGGAAAATGGAGATTTGGGTGGGAAATCTGGAATTTGGGTTGGAAAATTGGGATTTGGGGTGAAAAATTTGGGATTTAGTTTCAAAAACTCAGGATTTGTGGGGAAATTCAGGATTGGGGTGGGAAAATCAGGATTTGGGTGAAAAATTCGATATTTGGGAGGGAAAAGTGGGATTTGGGTGGGAAATTTAGGATTTGGCTGGAAAATCAGGATTTGGGGCTGGAAAAGTGGGATTTGGGTGGAAAATTTGAGATTTGGGTTGGAAATTTGGGAGGGAAAAATGGGGATTTGGGGGGAAAATCAGGATTTGGGTGGGAAATTCGATATTTGAGTGGGAAAGTGGGATTTGGGTGGGAAATTTGGGATTTGGGGTGAAAAATTTGGATTTGAGGTGGGAAAAGTGGGATTTGGATGGGGAAATCAGGACTTGGGTGAAAAAATTGGGGATTTGGGTGTGAAAATTGGGATTTGGGTTATAAATTTGGGATTGGGATGGGAAAAATTGGGATTTGGGTTATAAATTTGGGATTGGGATGGGAAAAATTGGGATTTGGGGTGGAAATTTGGGGTTTTGGGACTCACGGCAGGTGAGCAGCAGCAGCGAATGGAAGAGCAGCAAAGGCCAAGGAGATCCCATCTGTCCGGGGGGGAGTGAGAAATCCTGATCCCAAAAACCCCAAAAAAATCCCCCAAATCCCCAAAAACCCCAAAACCCCCAAAAATCCCAAAAACCCCCAAAACCCCCAAAACCAAAAAAAATCCCCAAAATCCCCAAAAACCCCAAAAACCCCCAAAAATCCCCAAAACCCCAAAAAATCCCCAAAATCCCCAAAAATCCCAAAAACCCCAAAAAATCCCCAAAAACCCAAAACCCCAAAAACCAAAAAAATCCCCAAAATCCCCAAAAACCCCAAAAACCCCAAAAACACCAAAACCTGCCCCAAAACAGAGGGAAATCCCAAAATCCCAACCCTGAATTCAAGGGAGATCCCATCTGTCCAGGAGGAATGAGAAATTGCTGATCCCAAAAACCCCAAAATCCCCAAAACCCCAAAACCCCCAAAAACCCCAAAAACCCCAAAAAATTCCAAAAAAATCCCCAAAACCCCAAAAAACCCCAAAACCCCAAAACCCCCCAAAACCCCCCAAAACCCAAAAACCCCAAAAAATCCAAAAAAAATCCCCAAAACCCCCAAAAAATCCCCAAAAACCCCAAAAACCCCAAAACCCCCCAAAACCCCCAAATCCCAAAATCTGCCCCAAAGCAGAGGGAAATCCCAAAATCCCAACCCTGAATTCAAGGGAGATCCCAAAAATCACCCCAAATTAGAGAGAAACCCCAAAATTCCTCCCCAAATCCAAAGGAAACCCTAAAAATTCCCCCAAAATTCAAGAGAAACCCCAAAATCCACCCGAATTAAAGAAAAACCCCAAAATTTTCCCCCAAAATTCAAGAGAAACCCCAAAATTCCTCCCCAAATTCAAGGGATGGATCCCAAAAAATCCACCCCAAATTCAGGAGTGATCCCAAAAATCCCCCAAATTCAGGGGTGACCCCAAAATCCACCCCAAAATTCAGAATTCCTCCCCAAAAATTCCACCCGAATAAAAGAAAAACCCCAAAATTTCCCCAAAATTCGAGAAAAACCCCAAAATTTTCCCCAAATTAAAGAAAAACCCCAAAATTTCCCCCAAAATTCAAAGGAGATCCCAAAAATCCACCCCAAATTCAGGAGTGACCCCAAAAATTCCCCTAAATTCAGGGGTGACCCCAAAATTCCTCCCCAAAATTCAGAATTCCTCTGCAAGAATTCCACCCGAATTCAAGAAAAACCCCAAAATTTCCCCAAAATTCGAGAGAAACCCCAAAATTCCTCCCCAAATCCAACGGAGATCCCAAAAATTCCCCCAAGTTCAGGGGTGACCCCAAAATCCACCCCAAAATTCAAAAGGAGATCCCAAAAATTGCACCCCAAATTAAAGAGAGAATCCAAAATTCACCCCAAATAAAAGAGATCCCAAAAAATCCACCCCAAATTTAAGGAGGGACCCCAAAATTTGCCCCAAATTCAAGAGAAACCCCAAAATTCCTCCCCAAATCCAAAGGAAACCCTAAAATTTCCCCCCAAATTCCAAAGGTGACCCCAAAATCCATCCCAAAATTCAAAAGGAAATCCCAAAAATTCCCCAAATTCGAGAGAAACCCCAAAAATTCCCCCAAATTCAAAGGAGATCCCAAAAATCCACCCCAAATTCAGGAGTGATCCCAAAATTTCCATCCCCAAAATTCAAAATTCCTCCCCAAAAATTCCACCCGAATACAAGAAAAACCCCAAAATTTCCCCCAAAATTCGAGAGAAACCCCAAAATTCCTCCCCAAATCCAACGGAGATCCCAAAAATTCCCCCAAATTCAGGGGTGACCCCAAAATCCATCCCAAAATTCAAAAGGAGATGCCAAAAATTCCCCAAATTAGAGAGAAACCCCAAAAATTCCCCCAAATTCAAGGGAGATCCCAAAAAATCCACTCCAGATTCAAAAGGAACCCCAAAAATTCCACTAATTCAAGGGAGATCCCAAAAATCACCCCAAATTAAAGAGAAACCCCAAAATTCCTCCCCAAATCCAAAGAAGATCCCAAAATTTCCCCAAATTCAGGAGTGACCCCAAAATCCATCCCAAAATTCAAAAGGAAATCCCAAAAATTCCACCCCAAATGTGAGAGAAACCCCAAAATTTCCCCCAAATTCAAAGGAGATCCCAAAAATTCCCCCAAATTCAGGGGTGACCCCAAAATTCCTCCCCCAAATTCAAAATTCCTCCCCAAAAATTCCACCCAAATTAAAGAAAAACCCCAAAATTTCCCCAAAATTCGACAGAAATCCCAAAATTTCCCCCCCAAGTTCAAAGGAGATCCAAAAATTCCCCCAAATTCAGGGGTGACCCCAAAATTCCACCCCAAACTCAAGGAAGATCCCCAAAATCACCCCAAATTAAAACGAAACCCCAAATTTCCTCCCAAATCAAAATTCCTCCCCGAAAATTTCCCCAAAAATTCAAGAGAAACCCCAAAATTCCACCCCGAATTCCAAAGGGAACCCAAAAATCCCCCAAATTCAGGGGTGACCCCAAAATTTCCACCCGAAATTCAAAATTCCTCCCCAAAAATTCCACCCAATTAAAGGAAAACCCCAAAATTTTTCCCAAATTAAAGAAAAACCCCAAAATTCCTCCCCAAATTCAAGGGATGGATCCCAAAAATCCACCCCAAATTCAGGAGTGATCCCAAAATTTCCATCCCAAAATTCAGAATTCCTCCCCAAAAATTCCACCCGAATTAAAGAAAAACCCCAAAATTTTCCCCAAAATTCGAGAGAAACCCCAAAATTTCCCCCCAAATCCAAAGGAGATCCCAAAAATTCCCCCAAATTCAGGGGTGACCCCAAAATCCATCCCAAAATTCAGAAGGAGATCCCAAAAATTGCACCCCAAATTAAAGAGAGAATCCAAAATTCACCCCAAATAAAAGAGATCCCAAAAAATCCACCCCAAATTTAAGGAGGGACCCCAAAATTTGCCCCAAATTCAAGAGAAACCCCAAAATTCCTCCCCAAATCCAAAGGAAACCCTAAAATTTCCCCCCCAAATTCCAAAGGTGACCCCAAAATCCATCCCAAAATTCAAAAGGAAATCCCAAAAATTCCACCCCAAATGTGAGAGAAACCCCAAAAATTCCCCCAAATTCAAAGGAGATCCCAAAAATCCACCCCAAATTCAGGAGTGATCCCAAAATTTCCATCCCAAAATTCAGAATTCCTCCCCAAAAATTCCACCTGAATAAAAGAAAAACCCCAAAATTTCCCCAAAATTCAAGAAAAAACCCAAAATTCCCCCAAATTCAAGAAAAACCCCAAAATTTCCCCCCCCAAATCCAAAGGTGACCCCAAAATCCAAAAGGAGATCCCAAAAATTTCCCCCAAAACTCGAGAGAAACCCCAAAACTCCTCCCCAGAGTTCGGGATTTCCCCTCAGCCTCACCTTGCTGGGATCACCTGCTGCTCCCGGGATTTCCCGCCATTTATGGGGCTCAGGCCACGCCCACCGCGGGGCCACGCCCACCCGGCCACGCCCACCCGGCCACGCCCACCCGGAGATCAGAGATAAGATCTGGGAGGGGGGAGGGAAAAAATGGGAATTTTGGGGGAAAATTTGGGAATTTTAGGGGAAAATTTGGGAATTTTGGGTGGAAAAATGGGAATTTTAGGGGAAAAAATGGGGATTTTGGGGTAAAATGGGAATTTTGGGGTAAAATTTGGGAATTTTGGGGGAAAATTTGGGAATTTTGGGTGGAAAAATGGGAATTTTAGGGGACAAAACTGGGGATTTTGGGGGGAAATGGGAATTTTGGGGTAAAATTTGGGAATTTTGGGGGAAAAAATGGGAATTTTGGGTGGAAAAATGGTACTGGGACTGAACTGGGATGGACTGGGATTGAACTGGGATGGACTGGGAGCTGAACTGGGATGGACTGGGATTGAACTGGGATTGACTGGGATGGACTGGGATGGACTGGTTTGAACTGGGATGAACTGGTTTGAACTGGGATTGAACTGGGATGGACTGGGATTGAACTGGGATGGACTGGGATTGAACTGGGATGGACTGGGATTGAACTGGGATGGACTGGGATTGAACTGGTTTGAACTGGGATTGAACTGGGATGGACTGGGATGGACTGGGGATGGACTGGTTTGAACTGGGGCGGTTTGAACTGGAACTCTTCCCACAAGGAGTTCCTCTGCTGATCTCTCTGCCTTCAGTCATCTCCATCCAGCCTTTATCTTCATCTTCCTCATCCTCATCATCCTCATCTTCATCATCTTCATCATCTTCATCCTCATCTTCATCCCACATCTTCATCTTCATCCTCATCTTCATCTTCCATCCATCTTCATCCTCATCTTCATCATCTTCATCCTCATCCTCATCTTCATCCAAATCCAAATTCATCCATTCCTTCATCTTCATCCTCATCCTCATCTTCATCCTCATCATCCTCATCATCCTCATCATCCTCATCCTCATCCAAACCCCAATCCAAATTCATCCTCATCCTCATCTTCATCCTCATCTTCATCTTCTTCATCCAAATCCAAATTCATCCTCATCCATTCCTTCATCTTCATCCTCATCTTCATCATCTCCATCATCACCTTCTTCATCTTCTTCATCCTCATCTTCTTCATCCTCATCTTCATCCAAATCCAAATTCATCCTCATCTTCATCCTCATCTTCATCCTCATCCTCATCCTCATCCAAATCCCAATCCAAATTCATCCTTTCCTTCATCTTCATCCTTTCCTCATCTTCATCATCCTCATCCTCATCCTCATCTTCATCCAAATCCAAATTCATCCTCATCCTCATCTTCATCCTCATCTTCTTCATCCTCATCTTCATCCAAATCCAAATCCAAATCCAAATCCATCTTCATCTTCATCATCTCCATCTTCATCTCCATTTTCCCATTTCCCGAAATTTTCCCCATTTCCCTCCAGTTTTTCCCATTTTTCCCGACTTTTCCCCCAATTTTCCCTTTTCCTTCCCCATTTCCCACTTTTTCCCAATTCTCCCAATTTCCCATTTCCCTCTTTTCCTCATTTCCCCCAATTTTCCCATTTCCCCGTTTTTCCCCCCAATTTCTCCCCAATTTTCCCCATTTTTCCCCCAAATTTTCCCATTTTCTCCCATTTCCCCCCAATTTTCCCATTTTCTCCCATTTCCCCCCAATTTTCCCATTTCTCCCCTACTTTTCCCCAATTTTTCTCCCCAATTTTTCTGCTTTTTCCCCCATTTTTTCCCAATTTTCCCCGTTTTTCCCATTTTCCACCCAAATTTTCCCCCCAAATTTTCTCATTTCCCTCCCAATTTTCCCCCCCAATTTTCCCCCCAATTTTTCCCATTTTCCCATTTTCTCCCCCTGATTTTTCCCCCAAATTTTCCCCATTTTCTCCCAATTTTCCCCCAATTTTACCCATTTTCCCCCCAAATTTTCCCCCCAATTTTACCCTTTTTTCCCCCAATTTTTCCCAATTCCCCCCAATTTTCCCTCAATTTTTATCATTTTCCCATTTTCTCCCCCTGATTTCCCCCCAAATTTTCCCTGAATTTTCCCATTTCCCCCCACTTTTTCCCAATTTCCCCCAATTTTCCCTCCAATTTTTCCCATTTCCCCCAATTTTCCCCATTTTTCCCCCAAATTTCCCCCAATTTTCCCCCAGATTTCCCCCACACTTTTTCCAATTTTCTCCCAATTTTCTCCCAATTTTCTCCTCAAATTTTCCCAATTTTTCCCATTTTCTCCCCACTTTTTCCCAATTTTTTTCCCCAATTTCTCCCCTCAATTTTTCCCATTTTCCTATTTTCTTCCCCTGATTTTTCCCCCAAATTTTCCTGGTTTTTCCTGATTTTTCCCCCAAATTTTCCCCCCCAGTTTTCCCCATTTTCTCCCCCAAATTTTCCCCCCAATTTTACCCATTTTTTCCCATTTCCCCCCAATTTTTCCCATCTTTCCTCCAAATTTCCCCCATTTTTCCCCCAAATTTCCCCCAATTTTCCCCCAGATTTCCCCCACACTTTTTCCAATTTTCTCCCAATTTCTCCCAATTTTCTCCCAATTTCTCCCAATTTTCTGCCAATTTTTCCCCCAAATTTTTCCCAAATTTTTCCCCAATTTTTCCCATTTCTCCCCCAAATTTCCCCCCAATTTTTCCCCAATTTTCCCCCCAATTTTCCCCATTTTCCCATTTTCTCCCCCTGATTTTTTCCCCAATTTTTCCCATTTCTCCCCCAAATTTCCCCCCCAATTTTCCCATTTTCTCCCCACTTTTTCCCAATTTTTTCCCCAATTTCTCCCCTCAATTTTTCCCATTTTCCCATTTTCTGCCCCCGATTTTTCCCCCAAATTTTCCCCCCAATTTTACCCATTTTTTCCCATTTTCCCCCAATTTTTCCCCATTTTCTCCCCAAATTTTCCCCCATTTCTCCCCAATTTCTCCCAATTTTTCCCCCAAATTTTTCCCAATTTTTCCCATTTCTCCCCCAAATTTCCCCCCAAATTTTCCCCCAATTTCCCCCATTTTTCCCATTTTCTCCCCCGATTTTCCCCCCCAAATTTCCCATTTTCCCCGATTTCTCCCCCCCTTTCTCCTCCCATTTTCCCATTTTTCTCCATTATTTCCCTCCAGGTCCCCTCGCTCTCTGCTCGGGATAATTGGGATCTTTGTTCTGGGAACAATGGGATCGGGGCGGGAACCCCAAATCGGGAAATCCCAAAAAACGGGGGGGAACCCAAAACCGGGGGAAAAACAAAAAAATGGGGGGAAAACCCCAAAAATTGGGAGAAAAAACCCCAAAAAATGGGGGAAAAACAAAAAAATGGGGGAAAAAACCAAAAATTGGGAGAAAAACCCCCAAAAATTGGGGGAGAAACAAAAAATTTGGGGGAAAAGAACCCAAAAAATGGGGGAAACCCCAAAAAATTGGGGGAAAAGAACCCAAAATTGGGGGAAATCCCCAAAAAATGGAGGAATAACCAAAAAAATTGGGAGGAAAAACCCAAAAATTGGGGTGAAGAACCCAAAAATCCGAGGGGGAAACCCAAAAATTGGGGGAAATCCCAAAAAAAAAAAAAAAAAAACAAAACCGGGGGGAAAACTAAAAAATGGGGGGAAATCCCAAAAAACGGGGGGAACCCAAAAATTAGGGGAGAAACACCAAAAATTGGGGAAATCCCCCAAAAATGGAGGAATATAAAAAAATTGGGAGGAAAAACCCAAAAATTGAGGGAAAAACCCAAAAATTGGGGAAAACCCAAAAATTGGGGGGGAAACCCAAAAAATGGGGGAAAACCCAAAAATTGGGGAAAACCCCAAAACGTTGGGAGGAAACCCCAAAAATTGGGGGGAAAAACCCAAAAAACTTGGGGGAAAAACCCAAAAATTTGGGGAGGGGAACCCAAAAATTGGGGAAAGAAACCCAAAAATTGGGGGAAAACCCCAAAAATTGGGGGAAAACCCCAAAAATCTGGGGGAGAAACCCAAAAATTGGGGGAAAAACCCAAAAATCCGGGGGAGAAATGAAAAATTGGGGGGAAAAAGCCAAAAATTGGGGGAAACCCAAAAAAAACTCAGGGGGAAAACTCAAAAATTAGGGGAAAACCCCAAAAATTTGGGGAGAACTGAAAAATTAGGGGAAAAACACCAAAAATTGGGGGAGAAACCCCAAAAATTGGGGGAAATCTCCCAAAAACAGAGGAATAACCAAAAAAATAGGGGGAAACCCAAAAATTGGAGGAAAAGAACTCAAAAATTGGGGGAAAACCACAAAAATTGGGGGAAATCCCAAAAAATAGGGGAAAACCCAAAAACTGGGGGGAAGAACCCAAAAATCCGGAGGGAAAACCCAAAAATCCGGAGGGAAAACCCAAAAATTAGGGGAAATCCCAAAAAAAAAAGGGGGAAAGAACCCAAAATTGGCGGGAAATCCCCCAAAAATGGAGGAATAACCAAAAAAAATTGGGAGGAAAAACCCTAAAATTGGGGGGGAAATCCCAAAAAATGGGGAAAACCCAAAAATTGGGGGAAAAACCAAAAAAAACTTGGGGGAAAAACCAAAAATTTGGGGAGGGGAACCCAAAAATTTGGGCAAAACCCCCAAAAATTGGGGGAAAGAATCCAAAATTGGGGAGGGTGGAACCCAAAATTTGGGGAGGGGAACCTAGAGACCCCAAAAATTTGGGTGGGACAACCAAAAACCCCCAAAAATTGGGAGAGAGGAACCTAAAAACCCCAAAAATTGGGATTTGGGAACCCAAAAACCCCAAAAATCAGGAGTGAGGAACCCAAAACCCCCAAAATTTGGGATTTGGGAAAACAAAAACCCCAAAAATTGGGAGTGGGAAACCTAAAACACCCCAAAAATTGGGATTTGGGAACCAAAAACTCCAAAAATTGGGATTTGGGAACCAAAAACCCCAAAAATTGGGATTTTGGAACCAAAAACTCCAAAAATTGGGATTTGGGAACCCAAAAACCCCCAAAAATGGGAGTTGGGAACCAAAAAACAACCCAAAAATTGGGATTTGGGAACCAAAAAACCCCAAAAAATGGGATTTGGGAACCAAAAACTCCAAAAATTGGGATTTGGGAACCAAAAAACACCAAAAATTGGGATTTGGGAACCCAAAAACCCCAAAAATTGGGATTTGGGAACCCAAAAACCCCCAAGATTTGGGATTTGGGAACCCAAAACCCCCAAAATTGGAAGTGGAAAACCCAAAAACCCCAAAAATTGGGATTTGGGAAGCAAAAACCCCAAAAATTGGATTTGGGAACCAAAAAACCCCAAAAATTGGGCTTTGGGAACCCAAAAAGCCCCAAAAATGCAAGTGAGGGACCCAAAAATTGGGGGAAAGGAACCCAAAACCACCAAAAATTGGGGAGGGGAACCCAAAAAAACCCAAAAACCCCCAAAAATTGGGATTTGGGAACCAAAAAACCCCAAAAATTGGGATTTTGGAACCTAAAAACCCCAAAAATTGGGATTTGGGAACCTAAAAACCCCAAAAATTTGGGATTTGGGAACCTGAAAAACCCCCAAATTAGGATTTGGGAAAACAAAAACCCCGAAAATTGGGAAAGGGAACCCAAAAACCCCAAAAATTGGGATTTGGGAACCAAAAAACCCCAAAAATTGGGATTTTGGAACCTAAAAACCCCCAAAAAATTGGGATTTGGGAAAACAAAAACCCCAAAAATTGGGAAAGGGAACCCAAAACCACCAAAATTGGGAGTGGAAAACCCAAAAAACCCCAAAATTTGGGGGACCACCCCCGGACGCCCCTCCCCCCCCTCCCCAAAATTCCCGAAAATTCCCCAAACCCCCCGGGAATTTGGGGTTTCCCTCCCCCACCCCATATCCGGTTCCGGTTCCTGCCCCTCCCCCACCGCCCAGGTAATTGCTGAGCAAAGAACAGGTAGGGCTGGGGCACGGCGGCCCGGAGCTCACCTGGGCTCACCTGGGCATTTGGGAATTTCCCCAAAAATTTGGGAATTTCCCCAAAAAATTTGGGATCCCAAAATCCCTGAAATCCCCAAAAATCCCATTGAAATAATGGGGTAGACCTGCTGGCCCAAACACCTGAGACTCACCTGAGACCCCCCAGGTCACCTGGGACTCACCTGAGACTCACCTGGGAGCTCACCTGGGCATTTGGCAACTTCCCCAAAAATTTGGGATCCCAAAATCCCTGAAATTCCAAAAAAATCCCATTGAAATAATGGGGTAGACCTGATGGCCCAAAGACATGGGACTCACCTGAGACCCCCCAGGACACCTGGGACTTACCTGGGGTTCACCTGGAACTCACCTGAGACTCACCTGGGCTCACCTGGGCATTTGGGAACTTCCCCCAAAAATTTGGGATCCCAAAATCCCTGAAATCCCAAAAAATCCCATTGGAATAATGGGGTAGACCTGATGGCCCAAACACCTGGGACTCACCTGGGACCCCTGAAGTCACCTGAGACTCACCTGAGACCCCCCAGCACACCTGGGAGCTCACCTGGGAATTTGGGAACTTCCCAAAAAAATTTGGGATCCCAAAATCCCTGAACTTCCAAAAAAATCCCATTGGAATAATGGGGTAGACCTGATGGCCCAAACACCTGGGACTCACCTGAGACCCCCCCAGGACACCTGGGACTCACCTGAGACTCACCTGAGACTCACCTGGGACTCACCTGGGGATTTGGGAACTTCCCCAAAAATTTGGGATCCCAAAATCCCTGAAATCCCCAAAAATCCTATTGGAATAATGGGGTAGACCTGATGGCCCAAACACCTGGGACTCACCTGAGACCCCCCAGGTCACCTGGAATTCACCTGGGACTCACCTGGACTCACCTGGGGATTTGGGAATTTCCCCAAAAATTTGGGATCCCCCCAGAAAAATTTGGGATCCCAAAATCCCTGAAATCCCAAAAAATCCCATTGAAATAATGGGGTAGACCTGATGGCCCAAACACCTGGGACTCACCTGAGACCCCCCAGGACACCTGGGACTCACCTGGGACTCACCTGAGACTCACCTGGGACGCACCTGGGCTCACCTGGACTCACGTGGAGATTTGGGAACTTCCCCAAAAAATTTGGGATCCCCCCAAAAACATTTGGGATCCCAAAATCCCTGAAATCCCCCAAAATCCCATTGAAATAATGGGGTAGACCTGATGTCCCAAAGACATGGGACTCACCTGAGACCCCCCAGGACACCTGAGACTCACCTGGGACTCACCTGGAACTCACCTGGGAATTTGGGAACTTCCCCACAAAAATTTGGGATCCCAAAATCCCTAAAATCCCCCAAAATTCTGCTCCAAAATCCCATTGGAATACTGGGGTAGACCTGATGTCCAAAACACCTGGGACTCATACTGGGAGCACTGGGAGGTACTGGGAGGGACTGGGATGGACTGGGACGGACTGGGATGGACTGAGGAGCACTGGGAATGAACTGGCTGAACTGGGAAGAGCACTGGGGAGCACTGGGGTTAACTGGGAAGAGGTGGGAAGGGCACTGGGGGCACTGGGCTGAACTGGGAGTGCACTGGGCTGAACTGGGCGGCACTGGGAAGTGCACTGGGCTGAACTGGGAGTGCACTGGGCTGAACTGGGAGGCACTGGGCTGAACTGGGAGGGACTGGGTTGAACTGGAAGGCACTGGGCTGAACTGGGAGGCACTGGGCTGAACTGGGATGAGCATTTGAGTGCACTGGGCTGAACTGGGAGGGACTGGAAAAGCCACTTAAGAGCACTGGGGTGAACTGGGATGAACTGGGAGGCCCTGGGGAGGCACTGGGCTGAACTGGGAGGCACTGGGCTGGACTGGGAGGCACTGGGCTGGACTGGGCGGGACTGGAAAAGCCACTTAAGGGCACTGGGCTGAACTGGGAGGCAGTGTTGAGGGGAACTGGGCTGAACTGGGAGGGACTAGGATTAACTGGAAAAGGCACTTAAGTGCACTGGGCTGAACTGGGATGTACTGGGAGGCACTGTTGAGGGAAACTGGGCTGAACTGGGAGGCACTGGGCTGAACTGGAAAAGCCACTTAAGATCACTGGGCTGAACTGGGAGGCACTGGGCTGAACTGGGCGGCACTGGGATTAACTGGAAAAGGCACTTAAGTGCACTGGGCTGAACTGGGAGGCACTGTTGAGGGAAACTGGGATGAACTGGGCTGAACTGGGCGGCACTGGGTTGAACGGGAAAAGCCACTTAAGAGCACTGGGCTGAACTGGGAGGCCCTGGGGAGGCACTGGGCTGAACTGGGAGGCACTGTTGGGGGGAACTGGGATGAACTGGGCAGCACTGGGCTGAACTGGGAGGGACTGAGATGAACTGGGATGGGCATTTGAGTGCACTGGGTTGAACTGGGAGGCACTGGGAAGGGCACTGGGCTGAACTGGGCTGAACTGGGAGGCACTGAAAAGCACTGGGCTGAACTGGGCTGAACTAGGAAGGGCACTGTGCTGAACTGGGCTGAACTGGGAGGCACTGGGAGGCACTGGGAAGGGCACCAGGCTGAACTGAGCTGAACTGGGAAGCACTGGGCTGAACTAGGAGGCACTGGGCTGAACTGGGAAGCACTGGGAAGGGCACTGGGCTGAAGTGGGCTGAACTGGGAGGCACTGGGAGGCACTGGGAAGGGCACTGTGCTGAACTGAGCTGAACTGGGAAGCACTGGGCTGAACTAGGAGGCACTGGGCTGAACTGGGAAGCACTGGGAAGGGCACTGGGCTGAACTGGGCTGAACTGGGAAGGGCACTGGGAAGCACTGGGAAGGGCACTGGGCTGAACTGGGCTGAACTGGGAGGCACTGGGCTGAACTGGGAGGCACTGGGAGGCACTGGGAAGGGCACCGGGCTGAACCGAGCTGAACTGGGAGGCACTGGGCTGAACTGGGAGGCACTGGGAAAGGCACCGGGCTGAACTGGGAGGCACTGGGAGGAAGGGCACTGGGCTGAACTGGGCTGAACTGGGAGGCACTGGGAAGGGCACCGGGCTGAACCGAGCTGAACTGGGAAGGGCACTGGGCTGAACTGGGCTGAACTGGGCTGAACTGGGAGGCACTGGGAGGCACTGGGAAGGGCACCGGGCTGAACCGAGCTGAACTGGGAAGGGCACTGGGCTGAACTGGGCTGAACTGGGCTGAACTGGGCTGAACTGGGCTGAACTGGGCGGGGCTGCCCGGACCGGCCGGGCCGCTCTGGCATTTAAAGGGCCAGCAGCACCTTCAGCCTCCTCCTCCTCCTCCCATGGAGTGGCTGCTGCCGCTGCTGCTGCTGGCCACTGGTCTGTACTGGGAGCCACTGGGAGCGACTGGGAGGGGGCTGGGGGGCGCTGGGGGGGATTGGGGGGCACTGGGAGGGACTGGGATGGGATTGGGGAGCACTGGTGTTGAACTGGGAAGCACTGGGAAGGGATTGGAAGGGGGCTGGGGGAGACTGGTGTGAACTGGGAGTGAACTGGGGGGCACTGGTGTTGAGCTGGGATCACTGGTATTGAACTGGGAGGCACTGGTGTTGAACTGGGAGGGACTGGGAGGCACTGGGATCAATGGGAACGAACTGGGAGGCACTGGGATTGAACTGGGAGGCACTGGGACTGAACTGGGGGACACTGGGATTGAACTGGGGGACACTGGGATTGAACTGGGAGGCACTGGGAGTGAACTGGGACTGAACTGGGGGGCACTGGTAGAGGTTTAGGAGTGAACTGGGATCACTGGTGTTGAACTGGGAGGCACTGGTGTTGAACTGGGAGGCACTGGGATCAATGGGAACGAACTGGGGGGCACTGGGATTGAACTGGGATTGAACTGGGACTGAACTGGGGAGCAGTGGGAATGAACTGGGAGGCACTGGGATTGAACTGGGAGGCACTGGGATTGAACTGGGAGGTACTGGGACAGTGCTGGCACTGCTGCTGCTGGCCACTGGTGTGACTGGTTTGTACTGGGAGGGGGCTGGGGGGAAGTGGAAAGGAACTGGGATTGAACTGGGAGGCACTGGGAAAGGACTGGGGAGCACTGGTATTGAACTGGGAGCACTGGGATTGAACTGGGGGGCACTGGGAGGTAACTGGGATTGAACTGGGAGGCACTGGGATTGAACTGGGAGGTACTGGGACAGTGCTGGCACTGCTGCTGCTGGCCACTGGTGTGACTGGTTTGTACTGGGAGGGACTGGGAGGGGGCTGGGGGGAAGTGGAAAGGAACTGGGATTGAACTGGGAGGCACTGGGAAAGGACTGGGGAGCACTGGTATTGAACTGGGATCACTGGGAGACACTGGGAGAGAACTGGGAGGGACTGGGGAGCACTGGGAAGGACACTGGGAATGAACTGGGAGGGACTGGGATTGAACTGGGATCACTGAGAACTAACTGGGGGCACTGGGAAGGACCTGAGAGCACTGGGATTGAACTGGGAGGCACTGGGATTGAACTGGGATCACTGTGAATGAACTGGGGGGCACTGGGATTGAACTGGGGGGCACTGGGATTGAACTGGGATCACTGTGAATGAACTGGGAGGCACTGGGATTGAACTGGGGGGCACTGGGAGGTAACTGGGATTGAACTGGGAGGCACTGGGATTGAACTGGGGGGCACTGGGATTGAACTGGGAGCACTGGGATTGAACTGGGATTGAACTGGGATCACTGGGATTGAACTGGGGGGCACTGGGATTGAACTGGGAGCACTGGGATTGAACTGGGGGGCACTGGGAGGTAACTGGGATTGAACTGGGAGTCACTGGGATTGAACTGGGAGGCACTGGGACAGTGCTGGCACTGCTGCTGCTGGCTACTGGTGTGACTGGTTTGTACTGGGGGGGACTGGGAGGGGGCTGGGGGGAAGTGGAAAGGAACTGGGAGTGAACTGGGAGCACTGGGATTGAACTGGGATTGCACTGGGATTGCACTGGGATCGAACTGGGATTGAACTGGGGAGCACTGGGATTGAACTGGGAGGCACTGGGATTGAACTGGGGGGCACTGGGAGGTAACTGGGATTGAACTGGGAGGCACTGGGATTGAACTGGGATCGAACTGGGATCACTGGGATCGAACTGGGATCACTGGGATCGAACTGGGAGGCACTGGGAGGGACTGGGAGGCACTGGGATTGAACTGGGAGGCACTGGGATTGAACTGGGATCGAACTGGGATCACTGGGATCGAACTGGGATCACTGGGATCGAACTGGGAGGCACTGGGAGGGACTGGGAGGCACTGGCCCTGCCGCTGCTGGCTACTGGTGAGACTGGTTTGTACTGGGAGGGACTGGGAGGGCGCTGAGGGCCACTGGTGTGAACTGGGAGCACTGGGAGAGACTGGGAAGGCAGTGAGAAAGAACTGGGAGTGAACTGGGATTGAACTGGGAGCACTGGGAGGCACTGGGAAAGGATTGGGATGAACTGGGATGAACTGGGATGAACTGGGAAGGACACTGGGAGTACTGAGAGTGAACTGGGATGGAACTGGGTGGCACTGGGATTAACTGGGATGAACTGGGAAGGGCACTGGGAGCACTGGGAGGTAACTGGAGGGGAACTGGGAGCCACTGGGATGAACTGGGAGGGAACTGGGAGGGAACTGGGATGAACTGGGAGCCACTGGAGAGCACTGGGGGGAAGTGGGAGGCACTGGGGAGGAACTGGGATGAACTGGGAAGGACACTGGGAGTGAACTGGGAGCACTGGGAACTAACTGGGAGGGACTGGAAGGGGACTGGGGGGCACTGGGATTAACTGGGCTCAACTGGGAGGGAACTGGGAAGTAACTGGGAGGAACTGGGATGAACTGGGAGGCACTGGGCCATACTGGGAGGGAGCTGGAGGTGAACTGGGGACACTGGGAGGAACTGGGCTGAGTGGGAGGCAATTGATGAGGTGGAACTGGTTTGTACTGGGAGGGTGAACTGGGGGCACTGGGAGGGACTGGGAGGAACTGGGAGCAACTGGGAGGAACTGGGATGAACTGGGAGGAACTGGGATGAACTGGGGAGACACTTTGGGGTCACTGGTGTGAACTGGTTTGAACTGGTGTGAACTGGGAATTCACTTTGGGCTCACTGGGGTGAACTGGTGTGAACTGGGGTGAACTGGGAATTCACTTTGGGAGCACTGGGATGAACTGGGCTGAACTGGTTTGAACTGGGAATTCATTTTGGGAGCACTGGGATGAACTGGGCTGAACTGGTTTGAACTGGGATGAACTGGGAATGCACCTTAGGAGCACTGGGATGTACTGGTTTGAACTGGGATGAACTGGGAATGCACCTTAGGAGCACTGGTGTGAACTGGTTTGAACTGGTGTGAACTGGGGAGGCTCTATGTGGCCTCTGAGAAGTCACTGGTCTGTACTGGTCCATACTGGTTCAACTGGTCCATATTGGTCTATACTGGTTCTAACTGGTCCATACTGGTTCTAACTGGTCCATATTGGTCTATACTGGTTCTAACTGGTCCATACTGGTCCAGAATGATCCATATTGCTCCGAACTGGTCCACACTGGTTTTAGCTGGTCCATACTGGTCCAAAATGACCCAAACTGGTCTGTACTGGTTCTAACTGGTCCGTACTGGCCCAAATGGGTCCATTCTGGTTTTAACTGGTCTGTACTGGTTCGTACCGGTTCTAACTGGTCCGTACTGGCCCAAACTGGTCCGTACTGGTTCTAACTGGTCCAAATCGGTCCAAAATGACCCAAACTGGTCCGCACTGGTCCTAACTGGTCCATACTGGTCCAGATGGGTCCATTCTGGTTTTAACTGGTCCATACTGGTCCAAAATGACCCAAATTGGCCTGTGCTGGTTTTAACTGGTCCATACTGGTTCTAACTGGTCCAAATAGGTCCAAAATGACCTGAACTGGTCCATACTGGTCCAAATGGGCCCATGCTGGTTTTAACTGGTCCAAATTGGTCCACACTGACCCAGACTGGTCCTAACTGGTTCTAACTGGTCCGTACTGGTTCTAACTGGTCTTGGTTCTAACTGGTCCATACTGGTCTCTAACTGGTCCATATGGTTCTAACTGGTCCGTACTGGTTCTAACTGGTTCTAACTGGTCCGCACTGGTCTCTAACTGGTCCAAAGTGGTTCTAACTGGTCCAAAGTGGTTCTAACTGGTCCATACTGGTCCAAACTTCTCACTGTTCGTACTGGTTCTAACTGGTCCATACTGGTTCTAACTAGTCCATACTGGTCCATACTGGTCTCTAACTGGTCCATACTGGTCCATACTGGTTCTAACTGGTCCATACTGGTTCTATACTGGTCCATACTGGTTCTAACTGGTCCATACTGGTCCATACTGGTTCTAACTGGTCCAAACTGGTCCATACTGGTTCTAACTGGTCCGCACTGGTTCTAACTGGTCCATACTGGTCCGCACTGGTTCTAACTGGTCTCACTCCATACTGGTCCATACTGGTTCTAACTGGTCCGTACTGGTCCCAGCGGCCGCAGGTGAGGACGAGAACCGCATCGTGGGCGGGGAGAAGTGCGAGCAGAAGCTCCACCCCCACCAGGTGCTGCTGCTGCGGCCGGGGGCGGAGTCCACTGCGGGGGAGTGCTGATTGGCCGGAGCTGGGTGCTGACCGCCGCCCACTGCCAGACCGACAGGTGAGACACACCTGGGCTACACCTGGGGGGGATGGAAACACACCTGGGGGGAGAAAAACACACCTGGGATACACCTGGGGTACACCTGGGGGGGATCAAAACACACCTGGGATACACCTGGGACACACCTGGGACACACCTGGGTACACCTGGGGGGATGGAAACACACCTGGGACACACCTGGGACACACCTGGGACACACCTGGGTACACCTGGGGGGATGGAAACACACCTGGGCACACCTGGGGGAGAAAAACACACCTGGGATACACCTGGGGGAGGAGTCCACTTGGGAGTTATTGGACTGCACCCCACTCCAGACTACAGGTGAGACACACCTGGGCTACAGCTGGGGTACACCTGGGGTACACCTGGGGTACCCCGGGGAGAAAAACACACCTGGGATACACCTGGGGGGATGGAAACACACCTGGGGAGAAAGACACACCTGGGATACACCTGGGGGGATGGAAACACACCTGGGGAGAAAGACACACCTGGGCACACCTGGGGGGAGAAAAACACACCTGGGATACACCTGGGGGGTGGAACACCTGGGGGGGAGAAAGACACACCTGGGATACACCTGGGGGGATGGAAACACACCTGGGGGAGAAAGACACACCTGGGCACACCTGGGGGAGAAAGACACACCTGGGATACACCTGGGGACATCTGGGGACACCTGGGATACACCTGAGCACACCTGGGGGAGAAAAACACACCTGGGATACACCTGGGGTACACCTGAGCACACCTGGGCACACCTGGGGGGAGAAAAACACACCTGGGATACACTGGGGACACCTGGGATACACCTGGGGATTGGAAACACACCTGGGATACATCTGGGATACACCTGGGGACACCTAGGCACACCTGGGTATACCTGAGCACACCTGGGACACACCTGGGCACACCTGGGATACGCTGGGGACACCTGGGGGGATGGAAACACACCTGGGGGGAGAAAACACACCTGGGGTGACACCTGAGCACACCTGGGATACACTGGGGACACCTGGGATACACCTGGGGGGGTGGAAACACACCTGGGATAATCTGGGCACACCTGGGCACACCTGGACACACCTGGGTATACCAACCACACCTGGACACACCTGGGATACACCTGGGATACACGGGGGACACCTGGGATACGCCTGGGGGAGTGGAAACACACCTGGGCACACCTGGGCAGCACCATCCAAGCCTCACCTTTTCCCCCCCCTTTCCAAAGCCCCCTTCACCTGTCCCAGGTGAGCTCACCTGAGCCCACCTGTGCTCACCTGAGCTCACCTGGCTCACCTGGCTCACCTGCTCTCCCCTCTCCCCGCGCAGCCCGCTGCGGGTCCTGCTGGGCGAGCACAGCCTGCGCGAGCGCGAGGGGGCGGAGCAATGCCTCACCTGGGCGCGCGCCTTCCCCCACCCGCGCTACCGCCCCGGCGGCGGCCATGACAGTGACGTCATGCTGCTGCGCCTGCGCCGCCCCGCCCGGCTGAGCGCGCGGGTTCGCCCCGCCCCCCTGCCGCGCAGGTGTCCCCAGGTGGGGGACAGGTGTGTGGTGTCGGGCTGGGGCAGCACCCGCGGGGCGCAAGGTGAGTTACCTGAGAGTACCTGCGGGACAGGTGAGGGTGGGAATGAATGGGAATGGATGGGAATGGATGGGACAGGTGAGGGGTGGGACAGGTGAGGGATGGATGGGAATGAATGGGACAGGTGAGACAGGTGAGGGGTTGGAATGAATGGGACAGGTGGGGCTGGATGGGACAGGTGAGGGGTGGGATGGCACAGGTGAGGGGTGGGACAGGTGAAGGAGGATGGGAATGGATGGGAATGAATGGCACAGGTGAGGGAGAGACAGGTGAGGGATGGGAATGAATGAGACAGGTGAGGATGAATGGGAATGAATGGCACAGGTGAGACAGGTGAGGATGAATGGGAATGAATGGGACAGGTGGGACAGGTGAGGAAGGACAGGTGTGTGGTGTCCGGCTGGGGCAGCACCCGCGGGGCGCAAGGTGAGTTACCTGCGGGACAGGTGAGGGTGGGAATGAATGGGAATGGATGGGACAGGTGAGGGGTGGGACAGGTGGGAATGAATGGGACAGGTGAGGGAGGGGGGGACAGGTGAGGGGGGATGGGACAGGTGAGGGAGGGACAGGTGGGGGGTGGGGGGCAGGAAAAGGGGGACAGGTGACACCTGGAGGGGTCAGGGGACACCTGGGGGGAACAGGTGAGGGGGGAGGGGAGGGCCAAAGGGGGAAAAGGGGAGGTGACACCTGGGGACACCTGGGACACCTGGGACATCCATCCCTACCTGTCCCTCACCTGTCTCACCTGTCCCACACCTGTCCCATCCATTCCCATCCGTTTCACCTGTTCTTACCTGTCCCTCACCTGCCCCATCCATTCCCATCCGTCTCACCTGTTCTTACCTGTCCCTCACCTGTCCCATCCATTCCCATCCGTCTCACCTGTCCCTACCCATCCCTCACCTGTCCCATCCATTCCCATCCGTCTCACCTGTCCCACCCATCCCTACCTGTCCCTACCTGTCCCACACCTGTCCCACCTGTCCCTCACCTGCCCCACACCTGTCCCATCAATCCTCACCTCTCCCATCCATCCCCACCCATCTCACCTGTCCCCATGTCCCACACCTGTCCTTACCTGTCCCTCACCTCTCCCATCCATCTCACCTGTCCCACACCTGTGCCATCAATCCTCACCTGTCCCACCTGTCCCCATTTTCCACACCTGTCCCACACCTGTCCCACCATCCCCATCCATCTCACCTTCCCACACCTGTCCCATCCATCCCCATCCATCTCACCTGTCCCACACCTGTCCCTACCTGTCCCTCACCTGTCCCATTCATCTCACCTGTCCCCACACCTGTCCCATTCATTCCCATCCATTCCCATCCATTCCCATCCATCTCACCTGTCCCACACCTGGCCAATCCATTCACACCTTCCCACCTTCCCCATTCCCACACCTTCCCTCACCTTCCCTCACCTCTCCCATCCATCTCACCTTCCCACACCTCCAATCCATCCACACCTTCCAATCCATCCCCATCCATCTCACCTGTCCCACCTGTCCCCATGTCCCACACCTGTCCCACCTGTCCCTTACCTGTCCAATCCATCCACACCTGTCTCACCTGTCCCACCCATCTGACCTGTCCCTCACCTGTCCCATCTCACCTGGCCAGGTGCGTTCCCCGGACGTGCTGCAGTGCGGCGTGGTGTACACCTGGTCCAACGCGGCCTGCGCTCACCTGTACCCAGGTGCCATCACTCCCAACATGCTTTGCGCCGGCGGCCGCGCCGGGGACGACACCGACTCCTGCCAGGTGCGCCCGGGGGGGAGGGGTGGGGTGTGTCACCTGGGTGGGGGATGGGCGGGAAACACACCTGGGGAGACTCACCTGTATTGGGTGGGACTCACCTGTATGGGGGGGAATGGGAATGGAGACACCTGGGGGACACCTGGAGGGACTCACCTGTGTGGGACTGAATGGGTGGGACTTACCTGTAAGGGTTGGACTCACCTGGATGGGGGGAATGGGTGAGAAACACCTGGGGAACATCTGGAGGGACTCACTTGGATGGGACTAAATGGGAATAGAAACACCTGGGGACACCTGGGGGGACTCACCTGTATTGGGTGGGACTCACCTGTATGGGGGGGAATGGGTGGGGAACACCTGGGGAGACTCACCTGTGGGAGACTGAATGGGAATAGAAACACCTGGGGAACACCTGGAGGGACTCACCTGGATGGGACTGAATGGGTGGGACTCACCTGTAAGGGTTGGACTCACCTGTGTGGGACTGAATGGGTTAGACTCACCTGGGGAACACCTGGAGGGACTCACCTGTGTGGGACTGAATGGGTGGGAAACACCTGGATGGGTTGGACTCACCTGGATGGGACTGAATGTGTGGGGGACACCTGGGGAACACCTGGGGGGACTCACCTGTATGGGATGGAATCATCTGTATGGGACTGACTGGGAGGGACTCACCTGTATGGGGGGAAAGGGCAAAACACACCTGGGGAACACCTGCGGGGACTCACCTGGATGGGACTGAATGGGCTGGATTCACCTGTATGGGAAGGAAAGGGTGGGACTCACCTGGAGAACACCTGGGGGGACTCACCTGTATTGGGGAGGGACTCACCTGGATGGGATGGACTCACCTGTATGGGGGTGAATGGGTGGGAAACACCTGTATGGGGGGAAAGGGCAAAACACACCTGGGGAACACCTGGGGGGACTCACCTGTATGGGAGTGAATGGGAATGGAAACACACCTGGGGAGACTCACCTGTATGGGATTGAATGGGTTGGATTCACCTGGATGGGTTGGACACACCTGGATGGGTTGGACACACCTGGAAGGCCTCACCTGCCCAGGTGACTCACCTGTCCTCACCTGTCCCATTCCCAGGGTGACTCTGGCAGCTGTGCCAGGGTTACCTGCAGGGGCTGGGACTCACCTGGATGGGAGGGAATGGGAGGGACTCACCTGGATGGGGGAGAAAGGGATACCTGGGGAACACCTGGGACACTCACCTGTATGGGAGTGGATAGGAGGGACTCACCTGGATGGAGGGGAATGGGAATGGAAACACACCTGGGGAACACCTGGAATGCCTCACCTGTTCTCACCTGTCCTCACCTGTTCTCACCTGTGCTCACCTATCCTCACCTGTCTCACCTGTCTCATCTTTCTCACCTTCTCACCTGTCCCTCACCTGTCCTCACCTATCCTCACCTGTTCTCACCTGTCCTCACCTGTCTCACCTGTTCTCACCTGTCTCACCTGTTCTCACCTGTTCTCACCTTCCTCACCTGTCTCACCTATCCTCACCTGTCTCACCTTTCTCACCTTCTCACCTGTGCTCACCTATACTCACCTGTCCCTCACCTGATCTCACCTGTGCTCACCTGTCTCACCTGTCCTCACCTGTCCCTCATCTGTGCTCATCTGTTCTCACCTGTTCTCACCTGTGCTCACCTGTTCTCACCTTCCTCACCTGTTCTCACCTGTGCTCACCTGTTCTCACCTATCCTCACCTGTTCTCACCTGTTCTCACCTGTGCTCATCTGTTCTCACCTGTGCTCACCTGTTCTCACCTATCCTCACCTGTTCTCACCTGTGCTCATCTGTTCTCACCTGTGCTCACCTGTGCTCACCTGTGCTCACCTGTGCTCACCTATACTCACCTGTCCCTCACCTGTGCTCACCTATCCTCACCTGTGCTCACCTGATCTCACCTGTGCTCACCTATCCTCACCTGTCCCTCACCTGTGCTCATCTGTTCTCACCTGTTCTCACCTATCCTCACCTGTTCTCAACTGTTCTCACCTGTGCTCATCTGTTCTCACCTGTTCTCACCTGGCTCATCTGTTCTCACCTGTTCTCACCTGTGCTCACCTGTGCTCACCTGTCCCTCACCTGTTCTCACCTGTTCCTCACCTGATCTCACCTGTCCCTCACCTGTCTCCCTGTCCTCACCTGTTGTCACCTGTGCTCCCTGTTCTCACCTGTCCCTCACCTGTTCTCACCTATCCTCACCTGTGCTCCTGTGCTCACCTGTGCTCCCTGTCCTCACCTGATCTCACCTGTCTCACCTGTTCTCACCTGTGCTCACCGTGCTCACCTGTGTCCCTGTGTCCCTGTCCTCACCTGATCTCACCTGTCTCACCTGTTCTCCCTGTGCTCCCTGATCTCACCTATCCTCACCTGTGCTCACCTGTGCTCCCTGTGCTCCCTGTCCTCCCTATCCTCACCTGTCCTCACCTGTCCTCACCTGTCTCACCTGTTCTCACCTGTGCTCACCTGTTCTCACCTATCCTCCCTTCCTCCCTGTAACTCACCTGTACCACCTGACTCACCTGACTCACCTGTGCTCACCTGTCTCACCTGTGCTCACCTGTGCTCACCTGATCTCACCTGTTCTCACCTGTGCTCACCTGTGCTCACCTGTCTCACCTGTGCTCACCTGTGCTCACCTGATCTCACCTGTTCTCACCTGTTCTCACCTGTGCTCACCTGTCTCACCTGTTCTCACCTGTCTCACCTGTCTCACCTGTCTCACCTGTCCCGTTCCCAGGGTGACTCCGGCGGCCCCCTGCTCTGCGGGGGTTACCTGCAGGGCATCGTCTCCTGGGGGCTGCAGGTGTGCGGCCAGGAGGGCAAGCCAGGTGTGTACAGCAAGGTGTGCGCCTTCACTGCCTGGATCCGCCGCACCATCAGCCAGAACGGCGGAGACTGACACACCTGGGCTCACCTGGGCACACCTGGGGACACCTGGGCTCACCTGGGCACACCTGGGCACACCTGGATGTCATCTGAGGTCACCCGGGACTCACCTGTAACACCTGAGAAACTCCTTGTTCTCACCTGGATGTCACCTGAGAGGCTTCTTGGGACACCTGGGCACACCTGGGAGTCATCTGAGGTCACCTGGGACTCACCTGTAACACGTGAGAAACTCCTTGGCCTCACCTGTGACACCCGAGTGGATTCTTGTGACACCTGGGGGTCACCTGGATGTCACCTGAGAGGTTTCTTGTATCACCTGGGGACACCTGGGCACACCTGGAGCACACCTGAGAACACCTGGGGACACCTGGGCACACCTGGAGCACACCTGGGGGTCACCGGTAACACCTGAGAAACACCTTGACCCCATCAATCTCACCTGAGTGGCTCCTTGTGACACCTGGGACTCACCTGAGCTCACCTGGGCTCACCTGTGACACCTGAGTGGATCCTCGTGACACCTGGGAAGCTCCCGGATGTCACCTGAGGCACCTGGAGGAGTTCCGGATGTCACCTGGAGCACCTGAGGCTCACCTGGGGACACCTGGATGTCACCTGCGAGGCTTCCTGGGGCACCTGGGGGGTAGCTGGGCACACCTGTAACACCTGAGAAACTCCTTGTGACACCTGAGTGGCTCTTTGGTCTCACCTGAGTGGATTCTTGTGACACCTGGGGGCACCTGGGGCACCTGGGCACACCTGGGCACACCTGGGACACACTTGGGACACACCTGGGCACACCTGGACTCACTTGGGACACACCTGGGCACACCTGGGCACACCCGGGCACATGTGGGACTCACCTGGACACACCTGGGACACACCTGGGGCACCTGGGCACACCTGGGACTCACCTGGGCACACCTGGGACTCACCTGGGCACACCTGGGGCTCACCTGAGTCACACCTGGGCACACCTGGGACACACCTGGGCTCACCTGGAGCTCACCTGGACACACTTGGGACACACCTGGGCTCACCGGGACTCACCTGGGCTCACCTGGAGCTCACCTGGGCACACCTGGGCATACCTGGGACTCACCTGGGACACACTTGGGACACACCTGGGCTCACCTGGGCACACCTGGGCTCACCTGGGATACACCTGGGCACATCTGGGATACATCTGGGCACACCTGGACACACCTGGGCTCACCTGGGATACACCTGGGCACACCTGGACACACCTGGGACTCACCTGGGCTCACCTGGGCACACCTGGAGGAGTTTCCGGATGTCACATCAGGAACCCCAAAAATTCCCCCTAAGCCCCTCCTCCTCCCTAAGCCCCTCCCCCAAAATCCTCCTCAGCCAATCAGGAATCCCCAAAACCTCCCCAAAAATCCTCCCAAAAAATCCCCAAAATCTCCCCAAAAATCCTCCCAAAAACCCCCAAAAAACCCCCAAAAATCCCCAAAAATCTTCCCCAAAAATCCTCCCCAAAAATCCCCCAAAAATTCCCCCAAAAATCCCTCCCCCAAAATCCCCCCAAAATAAAAAAAAAAATCCCAAAAAACCACCAAAAAAAAATCTCCCCCAAAAAATCCCCACAAAGTTCAAAAAAATATATCCAAAATATTTTAAAAACCCAAAAACCCCCCAAACCCCCCTAAAAAAAATCCCCAAAAATCCGAACAAAACCCCCAAAATTAAAAAAAACCCCAAACCCCCCCCAAAAAATCCCCCAAAATTCCCAAAATTCTCCCAAAACCCAAAAAAATTCCCTCAAAAATCTCCCAGAAAATCTCCCCAAAAATCCCCCAGAGAAAAATCTCCCAAAATCACCCAAAAAATCCCCAAAATCCCCCAAAATTCCCCAAAATCCCTAAAAAAAAATCCCCCAAAAGCCCCTCAAATATCCCCCAAAAATAACAAGAAAAAAATTTAAAAATTCCCAAAATTCCCCAAAAAAATCCCCCAAAATCCCTCCAACCTCCCCAAAAATCCCCTTCAAAAAACCCCAAAATCGAAAAATAAATCCCCCCAAAATCCAAAAAAACCCTAAAAATCCCCAAAAATCCCAAACCCCCCCAGAAAAAAATCCCCAAAAATCCCCTCAAATATCCCCCAATAATAATAATTTTAAAATTTTTTAAAAACCCAAAAATCCCCAAAAATCCCTCAAAAAATCCCCCAAAGTCGCCATAAACCCCAAAAATCCCCCAAAACCCCAAATCCCCCCAAAGAAACCCCTCCAAAAAATCCCCAAAAATCCCCCCCAAAACCCCCAAAATCCCCCAAAAAATCCTCCAAAAAATCCCCCAAAATAAAAAAATCCCTGAAAAATCCCCAAAACACAAAAAATTCTCCAAAAAATCCCCCAAATCCCCCAAAATCCCAAGAAAATCCCCAAAAATCCCAAAAAATGCCTCCAAAAATCCACCCAAAGTCCCCCAAAATCACAAAAAAATCTCCAAAAAATCCCCCTCAAAACCCCCAAAAATCCCCCAAATCCCTCAAAGAAATCCCCCAAAATAAAAGAAATCCCTCCCAAAAATCGCCCAAAAAAAATCACCAAAAAATTCCCCCAAAAAATCCCCCCAAAACCCCCCAAATCCCCAGAAAATCCCCCCAAAAATGCCCCCAAAAATGCCTCCCAAAGTCCACTCCAAAAAGTGCCCCAAAATCACCAAAAAAATCCCCCAAAAAATCCCCCAAAAGTCCCCCAAAAAATCCCCCAAAATTCCCTCCCAAAATCCCCCAAAGAAATCCCCCAAAATAGCCCAAGAAATCCCTCCCAAAATCCCCCAAAACACAAAAAATCCCCCCAAAATCCCCAAAAATCCCCCAAAAAGCCCAAAAAATGCCCCAAAAAATCCTCAAAATAAATCCCCAAAAATGCCCCTACAAATCCCCCCAAAATCCTCCCAAAAAATCCCCCAAAATAAAAAAATCCCCAAAATCCCCCAAAATCCCCCAAAATAAGAAAAAAAATCTCAAAAAAAATCCCCATAAATCGCCCCAAAATTCCCTCCCAAAATCCCCCAAAAAATCCTCAAAAAAAGCCCAAAAAATCCCCAAAATCCCCCAAAACACAAAAAATTCCCCCAAAATCCCCCAAAAATCCCAAAAAATCCCCCAAAAATCCCAAAAAATGCCCCAAAAATCCGCCCAAAGTCCCCCAAAATCACAAAAAACCTCAAAAAAATCTCCAAAAAATCCCCAAAAAATCCCCCAAAAATCCCCAAAAAATCCCCCAAAATCCCCCCAAAAATCCCTAAAAATCCCATCTCCCCCAGAAAAAATCCCCCAAAATCCCCCCAAAAATCCCTAAAAATCCCATCTCCCCCAGAAAAATCCCCCAAAATCCCCCCAAAAAATTTTTAAAATCCCCCAAAAGATCCTAAAAAATCCCCAAAAATCCCAAAAAATCCTTAAAAAATCCCCAAAAATCCCAAAAAATCCTAATAAATTCCCCAAAATCCCAACCCCCCCGAAAAAATCCCCAAAAATCCCCCAAAATCCCCCAAAAATCCCATTCCCCCCCGAAAAAATTCCCCAAAATCCCCTCCCCAAAAATTTTAAAAATCCCCCAAAAAATCCTAAAAAAATCCCCAAAAATCCCCAAAAAATCCTTTAAAATCCCCAAAAATCCCCCAAAACACAAAAAATTCCCCAAAAATCCCCAAAAATCCCATCCCCCCCAGAAAAAAATCCCCCAAAATCCCCCCCCAAAAAAAATTTTAAAAATCCCCCAAAATTCCTAAAAAATCCCTAAAAATCCCCCAAAAAATCCTAAAAATCCCTAAAAATCCCAAAAAAACCCCACAAAAAATCCCCCAAAAATCCCCAAAAATCCCCCAAAAATCCCAAACCCCCCAGAAAAAAATCCCCCAAATCCCCCCAAAATTAAAAAAATCCCCAAAAAATCCTAAAAAAATCCCCAAAAATAAAAAAAAATCCCCCAAAATCCTCAAAAAATCCCAAAAAATCCCCAAAAATCCCCAAAAAACCCCCCCAAAATCCCCAAAAATCCCAAACCCCTCCAGAAAAAATCCCCCAAAAATTTAAAAAAAAAAAACCAAAAAAATACTAAAAAAATCCCCAAAAATAATTTAAAAAATCCCCCAAAAATCCTAAAAAATCCCCTAAAATCCTAAAAAAATCCCAAAAAATCCCCAAAAAACCCCCCAAAATCCCCAAGCCCCTCCCCCTCTCCCAAGCCCCTCCCCCTCCCCCAAGCCCCTCCCCCTCCCCTCCCCCCTCCCCTCCCCCCGCCCCGCCCTGCTCTAATCCGCGTCCCCCACGCCCCAATTAACAACCCCAAAAAAAATTAATGAACCGAGAAATAAATCCCCACTCCGGCTGGGGGAGGGGCGGGGGGAGGGGCGTGGCTCAGGCGACACCTCGGGGACACCTCGGGGACACCTCGGCGACACCGCGCCGGGAAGTTTTCCCGGGAAAAAGGGAAGGCAAATCCTCCGGGAATTCCGGGAATTAACTGCCGCGGGAATCCGGAGGAGCTGAGCCCGGCTGCTGCCCCTCCCCCCGCCGGGGCGGCGGACAGGTGAGGGGGAGGGGCGGGGGACCAGTCCGGACCAGTCCGGACCAGTTCGGACCAGTTCGGACCAGTTAGCAGCAGTGCCGGGGTCTCCCCACCTTGTCCCAGTTTGGCCCAGTTTGGCCCAGTTTTCCCAGTTTGACCATGTCCCAGTTCGGACCAGTTTGTCCCAGTTTGACCCTGTCCCAGTTTATCCCAGTTTGTCCCAGTTTGACCTTGTCCCAGTTTGGACCAGTTTGTCCCAGTTTGACCCTATCCCAGTCCGGACCAGTTCGGACCAGTTAGGAGCAGTTAGCAGCAGTGCCGGGGTCTCCCCGCCTTGTCCCAGTTTATCCCAGTTTATCCCAGTTTGTCCCAGTTTGACCCTGTCCCAGTTTGGACCAGTTTGTCCCAGTTTCCCAGGTTTGACCCTGTCCCAGTTCGGACCAGTCCGGACCAGTTCAGACCAGTTAGCAGCAGTGCCGGGGTCCCAGTTTGTCCCAGTTTGTCCCAGTTTGACCCTGTCCCAGTTCGGACCAGTTTGGACCAGTTTGACCCTGTCCCAGTTTGGCCCAGTTTGGACCACTTCGGACCAGTTTGGCTCAGTCCCAGGGTCCCAGTCTGGCCCAGTTCCTCGTGTCACCTTGTCCCAGTTTGTCCCAGTTTGACCCTGTCCCAGTTTGGACCAGTTCCCAGGTTTGACCCTGTCCCAGTTTGGACCAGTTCAGACCAGTTCAGACCAGTTCGGACCAGTCAGCAGCAGTGCCGGGGTCTCCCCGCCTTGGCCCAGTTTGGCCCAGTTTGGCCCAGTTTGACCCTGTCCCAGTTCGGACCAGTTTGGACCAGTTCCCAGGTTCTCCTGTCCCAGTTTGGACCAGTTCAGACCAGTTAGGAGCAGTGCTGGGGTCCCAGTTCCTGGTGTCACCCTGTCCCAGTTTGGCCCAGTTTGTCCCAGTTTGACCCTGTTCCAGTTTGGCCCCAGTCCGGACCAGTTCGGACCAGTTAGCAGCAGTGCCGTCTCAGTTTAGCCCAGCTCCTCGTGTCACCTTGTCCCAGTTTATCCCAGTTTGGCCCAGTTCCCAGCTTCTCCCTGTCCCAGTTGGGACCAGTTGGGACCAGTTTGGCCCAGTGCCGGGGTCCCAGTTCAGCCCAGTTCCTGGTGTCACCTTGTCCCAGTTTGGCCCCAGTTCCTAGATACTTCCTTTCCCAGTTTGTCCCAGTTTATCCCAGTTTGACCCTATCCCAGTCCGGACCAGTTCGGACCAGTTCGGACCAGTTAGCAGCAGTGCCGGGGTCTCCCCCCTTGTCCCAGTTTATCCCAGTTTGTCCCAGTTTGACCCTGTCCCAGTTTAGCCCAGTTCCTAGATTCTTCCTTTCCGAGTTTGGACCAGTTGGGACCAGTTCAGACCAGTTGGGACCAGTTAGGAGCAGTGCCGGGGTCCCAGTTTGGCCCAGTTCCTGGTGTCACCTTGTCCCAGTTTGGCCCAGTCCCGGTTTGACCCTGTCCCAGTTTGGCCCAGTTCAGACCAGTTCCCAGTGTCACCTCTCCCAGTTTTCCCAGTCCCAGTCTGGCCCAGTTCCCAGATTCTTCCTTTCCCAGTTTATCCCAGTTTGGCCCAGTTCCAAGTGTCACCCTGTCCCAGTTTGGCCCAGTTAGGACCAGTCCAGGTGTCCCTCTCTCCCAGTTTGGCCCAGTTTGGACCAGTTCCCATTTGTTCCTGTACCAGTTCAGACCAGTTTGGCCCAGTTTTGGTCCAGGGTCCCAGTCTGGCCCAGTTCCCAGATTCTTCCTGTCCCAGTTTGGACCGTCCAGGTTCCCTCTCTCCCAGTTTGTCCCAGTTTATCCCAGTTTGACCCTGTCCCAGTTTGGCCCAGTCCCAGTTTGACCCTATCCCAGTTAGGACCAGTTTGGCCCAGTTTGGCTCAGTCCCACGGTCCCAGTCTGGCCCAGTTCCCAGATTCTTCCTGTCCCAGTTTGTCCCAGTTCAGACCAGTTCCCAGTGTCACCTCTCCCGGTTTGACCCTGTCCCAGTTTGGCCCCAGTTCGGACCAGTTCAGACCAGTTTGGACCAGTTCCTAGATTCTTCCTTTCCCAGTTTGGACCAGTTTGTCCCAGTTTGACCCAGTCCCGGTTTGACCCTGTCCCAGTTTGGCCCCAGTTTAGCCCAGTTAGGACCAGTTCCCCACTGTCACCCTGTCCCAGTTGGGCCCAGTTTAGCCCAGTTTGGCCCAGTTTGGCCCTGTCCCAGCTTGGCCCCAGTTCCTGGTCTGACTCTGTCCCAGTTTGGCCCAGTTCCACGGTGTCACCCTGTCCCAGTTTGAACCAGTTTGGCCCAGTCTCGGAGTCCCAGTTTGGCCCAGTTCCCAGGTTCTTCCTTTCCCAGTTTGGCCCAGTTTGGCCCAGTTCCAGGTGTGACCCTGTCCCAGTTTGAACCAGTTTGGCCCAGTCTCGGAGTCCCAGTTTGGCCCAGTTCCCCAGTGTGACCCTGTCCCAGTTTGGCCCAGTCCAGGTGTCCCTCTCTCCCAGTTTGTCCCAGTTTGACCCGGTCTGGATGTCCGTCTCTCCCAGTATGTCCCAGTTTGTCCCAGTTTGTCCCAGTTTGACCCAGTTTGACCCAGTCCCAGGTTCCCAGTCCAGGTGTCACCCTGTCCCAGTTTGATCCGGTCTGGATGTCCATCTCTCCCAGTTTGTCCCAGTCCAGGTGTCACCCTGTCCCAGTTTGGCCCAGTTCCTGGTTTCCTCCAATCCCAGTTTGTCCCAGTATGTCCCAGTTGGTCCCAGTTTGACCCAGTCCCAATGTCACCCTCTCCCAGTTTGGCCCAGTTCCCACTGTCGCCCTGTCCCAGTTTGTCCCAGTCCCGATTTCCCTCTCTCCCAGTTTGTCCCAGTTTGTCCCAGTTCCCAGTGTCACCCTGTCCCAGTTTGGCCCCAATCCCTCCTCACCCAGTTAGTCCCAGTTGATCCCAGTTCATCCCAGTCTGTCCCAGTTCATCCCAGTTTGCTCCAGTCCCAGTTTTTCCCTCTCCCAGTTCATCCCAGTTTGTCCCAGTTGGTCCCAGTCTGTCCCAGTCCCACTGTCCCCCTGGTCCCAGTCTGTCCCAGTTCATCCCAGTCTGTCCCAGTCCCACTGTCCCTCCTCTCCCAGTCTGTCCCAGTTGGTCCCAACTTGACCCAGTCCTGCTCTCCCAGTTCATCCCAGTCTGTCCCAGTTCATCCCAGTCTGTCCCAGTCCCAGTTTTTCCCTCTCCCAGTTTGTCCCAGTTGGTCCCAGTTTGACCCAGTCCTGCTCTCCCAGTTTGATCCCAGTTCATCCCAGTTGGTCCCAGTCTGTCCCAGTCCCACTGTCCCTCCTCTCCCAGTCTGTCCCAGTCCCTCCCAGTTTGATCCCAGTCTGTCCCAGTTGGTCCCAATTTGCTCCAGTCCTGCTCTCCCAGTTCATCCCAGTCTGTCCCAGTTCATCCCAGTCTGTCCCAGTCCCAGTCCTCCCTCTCCCAGTTCATCCCAGTCTGTCCCAGTTGGTTCCAATTTGACCCACTCCTGCTCTCCCAGTTCATCCCAGTCTGTCCCAGTCCCACTGTCCCTCCTCTCCCAGTCCCAGTCCCCCCAGTTCATCCCAGTTCATCCCAGTCCCTCCCAGTTCCGGTTCCCACGGGGAGTGGGCGGGGACAACTTCCGGTGGGCGGAGCCAACTGCCGGTGGGCGTGGCTTAGCCAAACTGGGAAACCAGTACCGAACTGGGAATTCAAACTGGGAATTCAAACTGGGAATTCAAACTGGGAACCAAAACCCAAACTGGGAACTCAAACTGGGAACTCAAACCAAACTGGGAACTCAAACTGGGAACTCAAACTGGGAACTCAAACCAAACTGGGAACTCAAACTGGGAACTCAAACCAAACTGGGAACTCAAACTGGGAACTCAAACTGGGAACTCAAACCAAACTGGGAACTCAAACTGGGAACTCAAACCAAACTGGGAACTCAAACTGGGAATCAAAACTCAAACTGGGAATTCAAACTGGGAACCAAACTGGGAACTCAAACCAAACTGGGAACTCAAACTGGGATTTTCCCCTTTTCCCAGGCCCCGCCCCCTCCCCAGGCCCCGCCCCCTCCCCAGGCCCCGCCCCCTCCCCAGGCCCCGCCCCCTCCCCCGGCCCCGCCCCCTCCCCAGGCCCCGCCCCCTCCCCAGGCCCCGCCCCCTCCCCAGGCCCCGCCCCCTCCCCAGGCCCCGCCCCCTCCCCAGGCCCCGCCCCTCCCCAGGCCCCGCCCCTCCCCAGGCCCCGCCCCCTCCCCCGCCCTCCCCGCCCCCTCCCCCCGAGGTCTCGGCAGGTCGCGAAGCCCCGGGGCGGGTGGGGGAGGGGCGGGGCGGAGCCGCCAATTGAGGCTAATTAGGGCCAATTAACGCCCTCGTTAATGAGGGCTGGGCGCGGTGACGTCATCGTTGCGAAAGGGAAGCCGGTGGGGTGAGGGGTGGGGAGGGGAACCCGAAATGACCCCAAAATCCCCAAAAGTGATCCCAAAATTCCCGAAAAATGATCCAAAAATGATCCCAAAATCCCCAAAAAACGATCCCAAAAATGATCCCAAAATCCCCAAAAAACGATCCCAAAAAGTGATCCCAAAATTCCCGAAAATCCAAAAATGATCCCAAAATCCCAAAAATGATCCCAAAATTCCCGAAAAATGATCCCAAAAATGATCCCAAAATCCCAAAAATGATCCCAAAATCAAAAAAAAGATCCCAAAAATGATCCCAAAATCCCAAAAAACGATCCCAAAATCCCAAAAATTATCCCAAAAATGACCCCAAAATCCCCAAAAATTATCCCAAAATCCCCAAAAAATGATCCCAAAAATGAACCCAAAATCCCCAAAAATGACCCCAAAAAAAAATCCCAAAATCCCCCAAAATGATCCCAAAATCCCCCAAATGATCCCAAAGTGACCCCAAACTCCCCCAGAATGACCCAAAAAAAGTCCCCAAAATCCCAAAAAATGATCCGAAAATGACCCGAAAATCCCAAAAATGATCCCAAAATCCCCAAAAATTGATCCCAAAATCCCCCAAAATGATCCCAAAATCACTCGAATTGACCCCAAAATTCCCAAAAAATGACCCCAAAATCCCCAAAAATGATCCCAAAATCCCCAAAAATGATCCCAAAATCCCCAAAAAATGATCCCAAAGTGACCCCAAACTCCCCCAGAGTGACCCAAAAAAATGATCCCAAAATCCCCCCTCCAAAAAATGATCCCAAAATAAAAAAAGAAAATCCTAAAAATCCCCACAAAATGATCCCAAAATCCCCAAAAACGATCCCAAAAATGATCCCAAAATCCCCAAAAAAGGAACCCAAAATCCCAAAAAATTATCCCAAAATCCCAGTGATCCCAAAATAAAAAAAAATCCCAAAAAATGATCCCAAAATCCCCAAAAATGATCCCAAAATCCCAAACAAAAGACCCCAAAATCCCCAAAAATGACCCTAAAATCCCCCAAAATTTCCCCAAAATCCCCCAAAATGATCCCAAAGTGACCCCAAACTCCCCCAGAATGACCCAAAAAAAGTCCCCAAAATCCCAAAAAATGATCCGAAAATGACCCGAAAATCCCAAAAATGATCCCAAAATCCCCAAAAATTGATCCCAAAATCCCCCAAAATGATCCCAAAATCACTCGAATTGACCCCAAAATTCCCAAAAAATGACCCCAAAATCCCCAAAAATGATCCCAAAATCCCCAAAAATGATCCCAAAATCCCCAAAAAATGATCCCAAAGTGACCCCAAACTCCCCCAGAGTGACCCAAAAAAATGATCCCAAAATCCAAAAAATGATCCCAAAATAAAAAAAGAAAATCCTAAAAATCCCCACAAAATGATCCCAAAATCCCCAAAAACGATCCCAAAAATGATCCCAAAATCCCCAAAAAGGAACTCAAAATCCCAAAAAATTATCCCAAAATCCCAGTGATCCCAAAATACAAAAAAAAATCCCAAAAAATGATCCCAAAATCCCCAAAAATGATCCCAAAATCCCAAACAAAAGACCCCAAAATCCCCAAAAATGACCCTAAAATCCCCCAAAATTTCCCCAAAATCCCCAAAATGATCCCAAAGTGACCCCAAACTCCCCCAGAATGACCCAAAAAAAGTCCCCAAAATCCCAAAAATATCCCAAAATCCCAAAAATGATCCCAAAATCCCCAAAAATGATCCCAAAATCCCCAAAATGATCCCAAATCCCTCAAATTGACCCCAAAATTCCCAAAAAATGATCCCAAAATCCAAAAAATGACCCAAAAATGACCCAAAAATGATCCCAAAATCCCAAAAAATTATCCCAAAGTGACCCCAAACTCCCCCAGAATGACCGAAAAAAATGATCCCAAAATCCCCCGAAATGACCCCAAAATGAGCCCAGAATCCCCCAAATTAACGTAAAACCCCAAAAAATGACTCCAAACCACCCCAGAATGACCCAAAAAACCCCAAAATGACCCCAAACTACCCCAAAATCCAGAAAAATGACCCCAGAATGACCCAAATAACCTCAAATCCCAAAATATTCCGAAATTACCCCAAAGTGATCCCAAAATGAGCCCAAAATCCAAATAATGACCCCGAAATGACCCCAAACTCCCAAAATGACCAAAAAACCCCAAATTACCCCAAATATCCCCAGAAAAACCCCAAAAAACCCCCAAATGACACCAAAATATCCCGAAATGACCCTCAAATCCCAAAAAGTGATCCTAAATGACCCCAAATGAGCCCAAAATCATCCCGAAATGACCCCGAAATCCCAAAAAGTGCTCCAAATGAGCCCAAAATCCCCAAAATTACCCCAAAATACCCCAAAATGAACCCCAAAATTCCCCCAAAATGATCCCAAATCAATCCAAACCCAACCCAAATCTGAAGAAATTACCCCAAATCTTCCCCAAAGTGACCCCAAACCACCCCAGAAATGACCCCAAATGAGCCCAAATGACCCCAAACTCCCCAAAAATGATCCCAAATCCATCCCAAACCTGGGAAATGACCCCAAATCTTCCCCCACAATGACCCCAAACCACCCAAAAATGATCCAAAATGACCCAAAATTATCCAGAAATCACTCCAAAACTTGGGAAATGACCCCAAATCTTCCCCAAAATGATCCCAAAATCCCAAAAAATGACCCCAAAATCCCCCAAAACGATCCCAAATCCATCCAAACCCACCCCAAAACCTGGGAAATGACCCCAAAATGACCCCAAATGACCCAGAAATTACCCCAAGCCACCCAAAAATGACCCCAAATGACCCAGAAATGACCCCAAATCTTCCCCCAAAATGACCCCAAAATCCCCAAACCCCAATGATCCAAAACTCACCAAAAATGATCCCAAATCAATCCAAAACCTGGGAAATTACCCGAAAATGACCCCAAAAATGACCCCAAAGTTACCCCAAATAACCCCAAAAATTATCCAAAACAAACCCAAATTCTGAGAAATGACCCCAAAATGACCCCAAATGATCCCAAAATGATCCCAAATCCATCCAAAACCTGGGAAATTACCCCAAATCGTCCCCAAAATCACCCCAAATGACCCCAAAAATGACCCCAAATGACCCCAAAATGATCCCAAATCACCCCAAATCCAAAATTACCCCAAACCCTGGGAAATCACCCCAAATCTTCCCCAAAATTACCCCAAAATCACCCCAAAATTGACCCCAAAATGATCCAAAATTCCCCCAAAATGATCCCAAACCACCCTAAAATACCCCAAATCACCCCAAACTCACCCCAAAATGATCCCAAATCACCCCAAAACCTGGGAAATGACCCCAAATCTTCCCCAAAATCCCCAAAACGATCCAAAACCACCCCAAAACCTGAGAAATTACCCCAAAATGACCTCACAATGACCCAAAATTCCCTCAAAATGATCCCAAATCGACCCAAAATGACCCCAAAACCTGGGAAATTACCCCAAAATGACCCCAAAAATGACCCCAAATGACACCAAACCACCCAGAAATGACCCAAAATGACCCAAATCACCCCAAAATGACCCCAAATTGACCCCAAAATCACCCCAAATTGACCCAAAATCCCCCAAAATCCCCCTAAAATCCCCCAATTTCTCCGCCAGCGGCGATGATTTGGCGCCCCCTGGCGGCGGCCGTGGCTCTGCTGCTGCTGACAGGTGAGGCGACATGGGGGGAGGGGAGGGACTGTCGCGACATGTCGCGACATGGCCTGGGGACACGGCTTGGCGCCATTTCGGGGTAATTTTGGGGTCATTTGGGTCATTCTGGGGTGGTTTGGGGCGATTTTGGGGTCATTTGGGGCGATTTTGGTTATTTGGGATTTTGGGGTCATTTTGGGATCGTTTCGGGATTTTGGGGTAATTTTGGGGGATTTTGGGGTCGTTTTGGGATCGTTTTGGGGATTTTGGGGTAATTTTGGGGCGATTTTGGAGATTCCAGGGTGATTTTTGGGGTCATTCTGGGGTAATCTGGGGTTATTTTGGGGCCGTTTTGGGGGTTTTGGGGCAATTTGGGGGATTTTGGAGTCATTTTGGAGCAGTGTGAGGATTTTGGGGTCATTTTGGGGGATTTTGGGGTAATTTTGGGTCACTTTGGGGTCACTTTGGGGTAATTTTGGGGTAATTTGGGGTATTTTGGAGATTCCAGGGTGATTTTTGGGGTAATTTGGGGTTATTTTGGGGCCGTTTTGGGGGTTTTGGGGTCATTTTCAGGTCACTTTGGGGGATTTTGGGGTAATTTGGGGGATTTGGGGTAATTTTGGGTCAGTTTGGTTATTTTGGGGTAATTTGGGGATTTTTGGGTCATTTTTGGATCATTTTTTGGGATAATTTGGATCATTTTTGGGGTAATTTGGGGGATTTTGGGTTGTCCTGGGGACATGGGGACACCTCTGTCGTGACATGTCGCGACACAGCCCAGGGTTTGGGGACACAGCCTGGGGTCAGGTGACACGCAGGCGTCACGATATGTCGCGACATGGCCTTGGGACAAGGGACAGGGGACAGGTCTGTCGTGACATGTCGCGACATGGCCTGGGGGTGTGACGACATGGGACATATCGTGACATGTCGTGACATGCCAAGGGTTTGGGGACATGGCCCGGGGTCAGGGGACAGCCAGGTGTCACAATATGTCGCGACATGGCCCAGGGCTCAGGGATATGGGACACCTCTGTCGCGACATGGCCTGGGGACAAGGGACAGGGGACATGTCGTGACGTGTCGTGACATGGCTCAGAGTTTGGGGACACGGCCTGGGGTCAGGTGACACAGGATATGTCGTGACATGTCGCGACAGGGGGGGGGGGGGGGTTTTTTCCACACGGCGCAGGGCTCGGGGACAGGGGACGTGGGACGTGTCGTGACATGTCGTGACATGGCCTGGGGACACGTCTGGGGTGACGGGAGGTGACAGGGAGGTGTCACCTGTCACTGACCGATGTCCCCAGGTGTGACAGCTGTGACAGGTGTGACACACAGGGAGGTGACAGGAGGTGACAGAGGTGTCACTGATGGATGTCCCCAAGTGTCCCCAGGTGTGACAGGTGTGACACACAGGGAGGTGACAGGGAGGTGACACTGACCGATGTCCCCAGGTGTCACAGGTGTACAGGTGTGACAGGTGTGACAGGTGTGACACACAGGAGGTGACAGGAGGTGACAGAGGTGTCACTGATCGATGTCCCCAATGTCCCCAGGTGTGACAGGTGGACAAGACAGTGACTCTGATCAATATCCCCAGTGTCCCCCCAGGTGTGACAGGTGACACCTGTGTGGTCAGTGACACACAGGGAGGTGACAGGAGGTGACAGGCAGGTGTCACATGTCACTGACCGATGTCCCCAGGTGTGACAGGTGACACGCGGGTGGTCGGCGGCAGGGCGTGTGTCCCTCACTCACAGCCCTGGCAGGTGGCAGGTGTCACACAGGTGTCACTCAGGTGTCACACAGTGTCACTCAGTGTCACACAGGTGTCACTCAGGTGTCACTCAGTGTCACACAGGTGTCACACAGTGTCACTCAGGTGTCACACAGGTGTCACTCAGTGTCACACAGTGTCACTCAGGTGTCACTCAGGTGTCACTCAGTGTCACACAGGTGTCACACAGTGTCACTCAGGTGTCACACAGGTGTCACTCAGTGTCACACAGGTGTCACTCAGGTGTCACTCAGTGTCACACAGGTGTCACACAGTGTCACTCAGGTGTCACACAGGTGTCACTCAGTGTCACACAGTGTCACTCAGGTGTCACTCAGGTGTCACTCAGTGTCACACAGGTGTCACACAGTGTCACTCAGGTGTCACACAGGTGTCACTCAGTGTCACACAGTGTCACTCAGGTGTCACTCAGTGTCACTCAGTGTCACTCAGGTGTCACACAGTGTCACACAGGTGTCACTCAGGTGTCACTCAGGTGTCACTCAGGTGTCACTCAGTGTCACTCAGGTGTCACTCAGGTGTCACACAGTGTCACTCAGGTGTCACTCAGGTGTCACTCAGGTGTCACACAGTGTCACACAGTGTCACTCAGGTGTCACACAGTGTCACACAGTGTCACAAAGTGTCACTCAGGTGTCACTCAGGTGTCACTCAGTGTCACTCAGGTGTCACTCAGGTGTCACACAGGTGTCACTCAGGTGTCACACAGTGTCACTCAGGTGTCACACAGTGTCACACAGTGTCACACAGTGTCACTCAGGTGTCACTCAGGTGTCACTCAGTGTCACACAGTGAGTCTCAGGTGTCACTCAGGTGTCACACAGTGTCACTCAGGTGTCACTCAGGTGTCACTCAGGTGTCACTCAGGTGTCACACAGTGTCACTCAGGTGTCACTCAGTGTCACACAGTGTCACTCAGGTGTCACTCAGGTGTCACTCAGGTGTCACACAGTGTCACACAGTGTCACTCAGTGTCACTCAGTGTCACACAGTGTCACACAGGTGTCACTCAGGTGTCACTCAGTGTCACTCAGGTGTCACTCAGGTGTCACTCAGGTGTCACACAGTGTCACTCAGGTGTCACTCAGTGTCACACAGTGTCACTCAGTGCCACACAGTGTCACTCAGGTGTCACACAGTGTCACTGAGGTGTCACACAGTGTCACTCAGGTGTCACTCAGTGTCACTGAGGTGTCACACAGTGTCACTCAGGTGTCACACAGTGTCACTCAGGTGTCACTCAGGTGTCACACAGTGTCACTCAGTGTCACACAGGTGTCACTCAGTGCCACACAGTGTCACTCAGGTGTCACTCAGTGTCACTCAGTGTCACACAGGTGTCACACAGTGTCACACAGTGTCACTCAGGTGTCACTCAGTGTCACACAGTGTCACTCAGGTGTCACTCAGGTGTCACAGAGTGTCACTCAGGTGTCACTCAGGTGTCACTCAGGTGTCACACAGTGTCACACAGGTGTCACACAGTGTCACTCAGGTGTCACTCAGTGTCACTCAGGTGTCACTCAGGTGTCACACAGTGTCACTCAGTGTCACTCAGGTGTCACACAGTGTCACTCAGGTGTCACTCAGTGTCACTCAGGTGTCACTCAGGTGTCACTCAGTTGTCACACAGTGTCACTCAGGTGTCACTCAGGTGTCACTCAGTGTCACACAGGTGTCTCTCAGGTGTCACTCAGGTGTCACACAGGTGTCACACAGTGTCACTCAGGTGTCACTCAGGTGTCACTCAGGTGTCACACAGTGTCACTCAGGTGTCACACAGTGTCACACAGGTGTCACACAGTGTCACTCAGGTGTCACTCAGTGTCACTCAGGTGTCACTCAGGTGTCACTCAGGTGTCACTCAGTGTCACTCAGGTGTCACACAGTGTCACTCAGGTGTCACTCAGGTGTCACACAGTGTCACTCAGGTGTCACTCAGTGTCACACAGTGTCACTCAGGTGTCACACAGTGTCACACAGTGTCACACAGTGTCACTCAGGTGTCACTCAGTGTCACTCAGGTGTCACTCAGGTGTCACACAGTGTCACTCAGGTGTCACTCAGTGTCACTCAGGTGTCACTCAGGTGTCACTCAGTGTCACTCAGGTGTCACTCAGGTGTCACACAGTGTCACTCAGGTGTCACTCAGTGCCACACAGTGTCACTCAGGTGTCACACAGTGTCACACAGGTGTCACACAGGTGTCACTCAGGTGTCACTCAGTGCCACACAGTGTCACTCAGGTGTCACTCAGTGTCACTCAGGTGTCACACAGTGTCACTCAGTGTCACTCAGGTGTCACACAGTGTCACTCAGGTGTCACACAGTGTCACACAGTGTCACTCAGGTGTCACTCAGTGTCACTCAGGTGTCACACAGTGTCACTCAGTGTCACTCAGTGTCACACAGTGTCACTCAGGTGTCACACAGTGTCACACAGGTGTCACACAGTGTCACTCAGGTGTCACACAGTGTCACTCAGGTGTCACTCAGGTGTCACACAGTGTCACACAGGTGTCACACAGTGTCACACAGTGTCACACAGTGTCACTCAGGTGTCACACAGTGTCACTCAGGTGTCACTCAGTGTCACACAGTGTCACTCAGGTGTCACTCAGGTGTCACTCAGGTGTCACACAGTGTCACACAGTGTCACTCAGTGTCACTCAGTGTCACACAGTGTCACACAGGTGTCACTCAGGTGTCACTCAGTGTCACTCAGGTGTCACTCAGGTGTCACTCAGGTGTCACACAGTGTCACTCAGGTGTCACTCAGTGTCACACAGTGTCACTCAGTGCCACACAGTGTCACTCAGGTGTCACACAGTGTCACTGAGGTGTCACACAGTGTCACTCAGGTGTCACTCAGTGTCACTCAGGTGTCACACAGTGTCACTCAGGTGTCACACAGTGTCACTCAGGTGTCACTCAGGTGTCACACAGTGTCACTCAGTGTCACACAGGTGTCACTCAGTGCCACACAGTGTCACTCAGGTGTCACTCAGTGTCACTCAGTGTCACACAGGTGTCACACAGTGTCACACAGTGTCACTCAGGTGTCACTCAGTGCCACACAGTGTCACTCAGGTGTCACTCAGGTGTCACAGAGTGTCACTCAGGTGTCACTCAGGTGTCACTCAGGTGTCACACAGTGTCACACAGGTGTCACACAGTGTCACTCAGGTGTCACTCAGTGTCACTCAGGTGTCACTCAGGTGTCACACAGTGTCACTCAGTGTCACTCAGGTGTCACACAGTGTCACTCAGGTGTCACTCAGTGTCACTCAGGTGTCACTCAGGTGTCACTCAGTTGTCACACAGTGTCACTCAGGTGTCACTCAGGTGTCACTCAGTGTCACACAGGTGTCTCTCAGGTGTCACTCAGGTGTCACACAGGTGTCACACAGTGTCACTCAGGTGTCACTCAGGTGTCACTCAGGTGTCACACAGTGTCACTCAGGTGTCACACAGTGTCACACAGGTGTCACACAGTGTCACTCAGGTGTCACTCAGTGTCACTCAGGTGTCACTCAGGTGTCACTCAGGTGTCACTCAGTGTCACTCAGGTGTCACACAGTGTCACTCAGGTGTCACTCAGGTGTCACACAGTGTCACTCAGGTGTCACTCAGTGTCACACAGTGTCACTCAGGTGTCACACAGTGTCACACAGTGTCACACAGTGTCACTCAGGTGTCACTCAGTGTCACTCAGGTGTCACTCAGGTGTCACACAGTGTCACTCAGGTGTCACTCAGTGTCACTCAGGTGTCACTCAGGTGTCACTCTGTGTCACTCAGGTGTCACTCAGGTGTCACACAGTGTCACTCAGGTGTCACTCAGTGCCACACAGTGTCACTCAGGTGTCACACAGTGTCACACAGGTGTCACACAGGTGTCACTCAGGTGTCACTCAGTGCCACACAGTGTCACTCAGGTGTCACTCAGTGTCACTCAGGTGTCACACAGTGTCACTCAGTGTCACTCAGGTGTCACACAGTGTCACTCAGGTGTCACACAGTGTCACACAGTGTCACTCAGGTGTCACTCAGTGTCACTCAGGTGTCACACAGTGTCACTCAGTGTCACTCAGTGTCACACAGTGTCACTCAGGTGTCACACAGTGTCACACAGGTGTCACACAGTGTCACTCAGGTGTCACACAGTGTCACTCAGGTGTCACTCAGGTGTCACACAGTGTCACACAGGTGTCACACAGTGTCACACAGTGTCACACAGTGTCACTCAGGTGTCACACAGTGTCACTCTGTGTCACTCAGGTGTCACTCAGTGTCATTTAGGTGTCACTCAGGTGTCACACAGTGTCACACAGTGTCACACAGTGTCACTCAGGTGTCACTCAGTGTCACTCAGGTGTCACTCAGGTGTCACTCAGGTGTCACACAGTGTCACTCAGTGTCACTCAGGTGTCACACAGTGTCACTCAGGTGTCACACAGGTGTCACTCAGGTGTCACTCAGTGTCACACAGTGTCACTCAGGTGTCACTCAGTGTCACTCAGGTGTCACTCAGGTGTCACACAGTGTCACTCAGGTGTCACTCAGTGTCACTCAGGTGTCACTCAGTGTCACACAGTGTCACTCAGGTGTCACACAGGTGTCACTCAGGTGTCACTCAGTGTCACACAGGTGTCACACAGGTGTCACACAGTGTCACTCAGGTGTCACACAGGTGTCACTCAGGTGTCACACAGTGTCACTCAGGTGTCACACAGGTGTCACTCAGGTGTCACTCAGGTGTCACTCAGGTGTCACAGAGTGTCACTCAGGTGTCACTCAGGTGTCACTCAGGTGTCACACAGTGTCACACAGGTGTCACACAGTGTCACTCAGGTGTCACTCAGTGTCACTCAGGTGTCACTCAGGTGTCACACAGTGTCACTCAGGTGTCACTCAGTGTCACTCAGTGTCACTCAGTGTCACTCAGTGTCACACAGTGTCACTCAGGTGTCACTCAGGTGTCACACAGTGTCACTCAGGTGTCACTCAGGTGTCACACAGTGTCACTCAGTGTCACTCAGTGTCACACAGTGTAACTCAGGTGTCACACAGGTGTCACTCAGGTGTCACTCAGTGTCACACAGGTGTCACACAGGTGTCACACAGTGTCACTCAGGTGTCACACAGGTGTCACTCAGGTGTCACTCAGTGTCACACAGGTGTCACACAGGTGTCACACAGTGTCACACAGGTGTCACATAGTGTCACTCAGGTGTCACTCAGTGTCACTCAGTGTCACTCAGTGTCACTCAGGTGTCACTCAGGTGTCACAGAGTGTCACTCAGGTGTCACTCAGGTGTCACTCAGGTGTCACACAGTGTCACACAGGTGTCACACAGTGTCACTCAGGTGTCACTCAGTGTCACTCAGGTGTCACTCAGGTGTCACACAGTGTCACTCAGGTGTCACTCAGGTGTCACTCAGGTGTCACACAGTGTCACACAGGTGTCACACAGTGTCACTCAGGTGTCACACAGTGTCACTCAGGTGTCACTCAGGTGTCACTCAGGTGTCACACAGTGTCACACAGGTGTCACACAGTGTCACACAGTGTCACACAGTGTCACTCAGGTGTCACACAGTGTCACTCAGTGTCACTCAGTGTCACACAGTGTCACTCAGGTGTCACTCAGGTGTCACTCAGGTGTCACTCAGTGTCACACAGTGTCACTCAGTGTCACTCAGTTGTCACACAGTGTCACTCAGGTGTCACTCAGGTGTCACTCAGTGTCACACAGGTGTCTCTCAGGTGTCACTCAGGTGTCACACAGGTGTCACACAGTGTCACTCAGGTGTCACTCAGGTGTCACTCAGGTGTCACACAGTGTCACTCAGGTGTCACACAGTGTCACACAGGTGTCACACAGTGTCACTCAGGTGTCACTCAGGTGTCACTCAGGTGTCACTCAGTGTCACTCAGGTGTCACACAGTGTCACTCAGGTGTCACTCAGGTGTCACACAGTGTCACTCAGGTGTCACTCAGTGTCACACAGTGTCACTCAGGTGTCACACAGTGTCACACAGTGTCACTCAGGTGTCACTCTGTGTCACTCAGGTGTCACTCAGGTGTCACACAGTGTCACTCAGGTGTCACTCAGTGTCACTCAGGTGTCACTCAGGTGTCACTCTGTGTCACTCAGGTGTCACTCAGGTGTCACACAGTGTCACTCAGGTGTCACTCAGTGCCACACAGTGTCACTCAGGTGTCACACAGTGTCACACAGGTGTCACACAGGTGTCACTCAGGTGTCACTCAGTGCCACACAGTGTCACTCAGGTGTCACTCAGTGTCACTCAGGTGTCACACAGTGTCACTCAGTGTCACTCAGGTGTCACACAGTGTCACTCAGGTGTCACACAGTGTCACACAGTGTCACTCAGGTGTCACTCAGTGTCACTCAGGTGTCACACAGTGTCACTCAGTGTCACTCAGTGTCACACAGTGTCACTCAGGTGTCACACAGTGTCACACAGGTGTCACACAGTGTCACTCAGGTGTCACACAGTGTCACTCAGGTGTCACTCAGGTGTCACACAGTGTCACACAGGTGTCACACAGTGTCACACAGTGTCACACAGTGTCACTCAGGTGTCACACAGTGTCACTCTGTGTCACTCAGGTGTCACTCAGTGTCATTTAGGTGTCACTCAGGTGTCACACAGTGTCACACAGTGTCACACAGTGTCACTCAGGTGTCACTCAGTGTCACTCAGGTGTCACTCAGGTGTCACTCAGGTGTCACACAGTGTCACTCAGTGTCACTCAGGTGTCACACAGTGTCACTCAGGTGTCACACAGGTGTCACTCAGGTGTCACTCAGTGTCACTCATGTGTCACACAGTGTCACACAGTGTCACTCAGGTGTCACTCAGTGTCACTCAGGTGTCACTCAGGTGTCACACAGTGTCACTCAGGTGTCACTCAGTGTCACTCAGGTGTCACTCAGTGTCACACAGTGTCACTCAGGTGTCACACAGGTGTCACTCAGGTGTCACTCAGTGTCACACAGGTGTCACACAGGTGTCACACAGTGTCACTCAGGTGTCACACAGGTGTCACTCAGGTGTCACTCAGTGTCACACAGGTGTCACACAGGTGTCACACAGTGTCACACAGGTGTCACACAGGTGTCACACAGTGTCACTCAGGTGTCACACAGGTGTCACTCAGGTGTCACTCAGTGTCACACAGGTGTCACACAGGTGTCACACAGTGTCACACAGGTGTCACATAGTGTCACTCAGGTGTCACACAGTGTCACTCAGTGTCACTCAGTGTCACTCAGGTGTCACTCAGGTGTCACAGAGTGTCACTCAGGTGTCACTCAGGTGTCACTCAGGTGTCACACAGTGTCACACAGGTGTCACACAGTGTCACTCAGGTGTCACTCAGTGTCACTCAGGTGTCACTCAGGTGTCACACAGTGTCACTCAGGTGTCACTCAGTGTCACTCAGTGTCACTCAGTGTCACTCAGTGTCACACAGTGTCACTCAGGTGTCACTCAGGTGTCACACAGTGTCACTCAGGTGTCACTCAGGTGTCACACAGTGTCACTCAGTGTCACTCAGTGTCACACAGTGTCACTCAGGTGTCACACAGGTGTCACTCAGGTGTCACTCAGTGTCACACAGGTGTCACACAGGTGTCACACAGTGTCACTCAGGTGTCACACAGGTGTCACTCAGGTGTCACTCAGTGTCACACAGGTGTCACACAGGTGTCACACAGTGTCACACAGGTGTCACACAGGTGTCACACAGTGTCACTCAGGTGTCACACAGGTGTCACTCAGGTGTCACTCAGTGTCACACAGGTGTCACACAGGTGTCACACAGTGTCACACAGGTGTCACATAGTGTCACTCAGGTGTCACTCAGTGTCACTCAGTGTCACTCAGTGTCACTCAGGTGTCACTCAGGTGTCACACAGTGTCACTCAGGTGTCACTCAGGTGTCACTCAGGTGTCACACAGTGTCACACAGGTGTCACACAGTGTCACTCAGGTGTCACTCAGTGTCACTCAGGTGTCACTCAGGTGTCACACAGTGTCACTCAGGTGTCACTCAGGTGTCACTCAGGTGTCACACAGTGTCACACAGGTGTCACACAGTGTCACTCAGGTGTCACACAGTGTCACTCAGGTGTCACTCAGGTGTCACTCAGGTGTCACACAGTGTCACACAGGTGTCACACAGTGTCACACAGTGTCACACAGTGTCACTCAGGTGTCACACAGTGTCACTCAGTGTCACTCAGTGTCACACAGTGTCACTCAGGTGTCACTCAGGTGTCACTCAGGTGTCACACAGTGTCACTCAGGTGTCACTCAGTGTCACACAGGTGTCACACAGTGTCACACAGTGTCACACAGTGTCACTCAGGTGTCACACAGGTGTCACTCAGGTGTCACTCAGGTGTCACTCAGGTGTCACAGAGTGTCACTCAGGTGTCACTCAGGTGTCACTCAGGTGTCACACAGTGTCACACAGGTGTCACACAGTGTCACTCAGGTGTCACTCAGTGTCACACAGGTGTCACACAGTGTCACACAGTGTCACACAGTGTCACTCAGGTGTCACACAGGTGTCACTCAGGTGTCACTCAGGTGTCACTCAGGTGTCACAGAGTGTCACTCAGGTGTCACTCAGGTGTCACTCAGGTGTCACACAGTGTCACACAGGTGTCACACAGTGTCACTCAGGTGTCACTCAGTGTCACTCAGGTGTCACTCAGGTGTCACACAGTGTCACTCAGGTGTCACTCAGTGTCACTCAGTGTCACTCAGTGTCACTCAGTGTCACACAGTGTCACTCAGGTGTCACTCAGGTGTCACACAGTGTCACTCAGGTGTCACTCAGGTGTCACACAGTGTCACTCAGTGTCACTCAGTGTCACACAGTGTCACTCAGGTGTCACACAGGTGTCACTCAGGTGTCACTCAGTGTCACACAGGTGTCACACAGGTGTCACACAGTGTCACTCAGGTGTCACACAGGTGTCACTCAGGTGTCACTCAGTGTCACACAGGTGTCACACAGGTGTCACACAGTGTCACACAGGTGTCACACAGGTGTCACACAGTGTCACTCAGGTGTCACACAGGTGTCACTCAGGTGTCACTCAGTGTCACACAGGTGTCACACAGGTGTCACACAGTGTCACACAGGTGTCACATAGTGTCACTCAGGTGTCACTCAGTGTCACTCAGTGTCACTCAGTGTCACTCAGGTGTCACTCAGGTGTCACAGAGTGTCACTCAGGTGTCACTCAGGTGTCACTCAGGTGTCACACAGTGTCACACAGGTGTCACACAGTGTCACTCAGGTGTCACTCAGTGTCACTCAGGTGTCACTCAGGTGTCACACAGTGTCACTCAGGTGTCACTCAGGTGTCACTCAGGTGTCACACAGTGTCACACAGGTGTCACACAGTGTCACTCAGGTGTCACACAGTGTCACTCAGGTGTCACTCAGGTGTCACTCAGGTGTCACACAGTGTCACACAGGTGTCACACAGTGTCACACAGTGTCACACAGTGTCACTCAGGTGTCACACAGTGTCACTCAGTGTCACTCAGTGTCACACAGTGTCACTCAGGTGTCACTCAGGTGTCACTCAGGTGTCACTCAGTGTCACACAGTGTCACTCAGTGTCACTCAGTTGTCACACAGTGTCACTCAGGTGTCACTCAGGTGTCACTCAGTGTCACACAGGTGTCTCTCAGGTGTCACTCAGGTGTCACACAGGTGTCACACAGTGTCACTCAGGTGTCACTCAGGTGTCACACAGGTGTCACACAGTGTCACTCAGGTGTCACTCAGGTGTCACTCAGGTGTCACTCAGTGTCACTCAGGTGTCACACAGTGTCACTCAGGTGTCACTCAGGTGTCACACAGTGTCACTCAGGTGTCACTCAGTGTCACACAGTGTCACTCAGGTGTCACACAGTGTCACACAGTGTCACACAGTGTCACTCAGGTGTCACTCTGTGTCACTCAGGTGTCACTCAGGTGTCACACAGTGTCACTCAGGTGTCACTCAGTGTCACTCAGGTGTCACTCAGGTGTCACTCTGTGTCACTCAGGTGTCACTCAGGTGTCACACAGTGTCACTCAGGTGTCACTCAGTGCCACACAGTGTCACTCAGGTGTCACACAGTGTCACACAGGTGTCACACAGGTGTCACTCAGGTGTCACTCAGTGCCACACAGTGTCACTCAGGTGTCACTCAGTGTCACTCAGGTGTCACTCAGTGTCACTCAGTGTCACTCAGGTGTCACACAGTGTCACTCAGGTGTCACACAGTGTCACACAGTGTCACTCAGGTGTCACTCAGTGTCACTCAGGTGTCACACAGTGTCACTCAGTGTCACTCAGTGTCACACAGTGTCACTCAGGTGTCACACAGTGTCACACAGGTGTCACACAGTGTCACTCAGGTGTCACACAGTGTCACTCAGGTGTCACTCAGGTGTCACACAGTGTCACACAGGTGTCACACAGTGTCACACAGTGTCACACAGTGTCACTCAGGTGTCACACAGTGTCACTCTGTGTCACTCAGGTGTCACTCAGTGTCATTTAGGTGTCACTCAGGTGTCACACAGTGTCACACAGTGTCACACAGTGTCACTCAGGTGTCACTCAGTGTCACTCAGGTGTCACTCAGGTGTCACTCAGGTGTCACACAGTGTCACTCAGTGTCACTCAGGTGTCACACAGTGTCACTCAGGTGTCACACAGGTGTCACTCAGGTGTCACTCAGTGTCACTCATGTGTCACACAGTGTCACACAGTGTCACTCAGGTGTCACTCAGTGTCACTCAGGTGTCACTCAGGTGTCACACAGTGTCACTCAGGTGTCACTCAGTGTCACTCAGGTGTCACTCAGTGTCACACAGTGTCACTCAGGTGTCACACAGGTGTCACTCAGGTGTCACTCAGTGTCACACAGGTGTCACACAGGTGTCACACAGTGTCACTCAGGTGTCACACAGGTGTCACTCAGGTGTCACTCAGTGTCACACAGGTGTCACACAGGTGTCACACAGTGTCACACAGGTGTCACACAGGTGTCACACAGTGTCACTCAGGTGTCACACAGGTGTCACTCAGGTGTCACTCAGTGTCACACAGGTGTCACACAGGTGTCACACAGTGTCACACAGGTGTCACATAGTGTCACTCAGGTGTCACACAGTGTCACTCAGTGTCACTCAGTGTCACTCAGGTGTCACTCAGGTGTCACAGAGTGTCACTCAGGTGTCACTCAGGTGTCACTCAGGTGTCACACAGTGTCACACAGGTGTCACACAGTGTCACTCAGGTGTCACTCAGTGTCACTCAGGTGTCACTCAGGTGTCACACAGTGTCACTCAGGTGTCACTCAGTGTCACTCAGTGTCACTCAGTGTCACTCAGTGTCACACAGTGTCACTCAGGTGTCACTCAGGTGTCACACAGTGTCACTCAGGTGTCACTCAGGTGTCACACAGTGTCACTCAGTGTCACTCAGTGTCACACAGTGTCACTCAGGTGTCACACAGGTGTCACTCAGGTGTCACTCAGTGTCACACAGGTGTCACACAGGTGTCACACAGTGTCACTCAGGTGTCACACAGGTGTCACTCAGGTGTCACTCAGTGTCACACAGGTGTCACACAGGTGTCACACAGTGTCACACAGGTGTCACACAGGTGTCACACAGTGTCACTCAGGTGTCACACAGGTGTCACTCAGGTGTCACTCAGTGTCACACAGGTGTCACACAGGTGTCACACAGTGTCACACAGGTGTCACATAGTGTCACTCAGGTGTCACTCAGTGTCACTCAGTGTCACTCAGTGTCACTCAGGTGTCACTCAGGTGTCACAGAGTGTCACTCAGGTGTCACTCAGGTGTCACTCAGGTGTCACACAGTGTCACACAGGTGTCACACAGTGTCACTCAGGTGTCACTCAGTGTCACTCAGGTGTCACTCAGGTGTCACACAGTGTCACTCAGGTGTCACTCAGGTGTCACTCAGGTGTCACACAGTGTCACACAGGTGTCACACAGTGTCACTCAGGTGTCACACAGTGTCACTCAGGTGTCACTCAGGTGTCACTCAGGTGTCACACAGTGTCACACAGGTGTCACACAGTGTCACACAGTGTCACACAGTGTCACTCAGGTGTCACACAGTGTCACTCAGTGTCACTCAGTGTCACACAGTGTCACTCAGGTGTCACTCAGGTGTCACTCAGGTGTCACACAGTGTCACTCAGGTGTCACTCAGTGTCACACAGGTGTCACACAGTGTCACACAGTGTCACACAGTGTCACTCAGGTGTCACACAGGTGTCACTCAGGTGTCACTCAGGTGTCACACAGTGTCACACAGTGTCACTCTGTGTCACTCAGGTGTCACTCAGTGTCACTCAGGTGTCACTCAGGTGTCACACAGTGTCACACAGTGTCACACAGTGTCACTCAGGTGTCACTCAGTGTCACTCAGGTGTCACACAGTGTCACTCAGGTGTCACAGTGTCACTCAGTGTCACTCAGGTGTCACTCAGGTGTCACTCAGTGTCACTCAGGTGTCACTCAGGTGTCACTCAGGTGTCACTCAGTGTCACTCAGTGTCACTCAGGTGTCACACAGTGTCACTCAGGTGTCACTCAGGTGTCACACAGTGTCACACAGGTGTCACTCAGGTGTCACACAGTGTCACACAGTGTCACACAGTGTCACTCAGGTGTCACTCAGGTGTCACACAGTGTCACTCAGGTGTCACTCAGTGTCACTCAGTGTCACACAGTGTCACTCAGGTGTCACTCAGGTGTCACTCAGTGTCACTCAGGTGTCACTCAGGTGTCACACAGTGTCACTCAGGTGTCACTCAGGTGTCACACAGTGTCACTCAGTGTCACTCAGGTGTCACACAGTGTCACACAGTGTCACTCAGGTGTCACTCAGGTGTCACACAGTGTCACTCAGTGTCACTCAGTGTCACACAGTGTCACACAGGTGTCACTCAGTGTCACTCAGGTGTCACACAGTGTCACACAGGTGTCACTCAGGTGTCACTCAGTGTCACACAGGTGTCACACAGGTGTCACACAGTGTCACTCAGGTGTCACACAGGTGTCACTCAGGTGTCACTCAGTGTCACTCAGGTGTCACTCAGGTGTCACACAGTGTCACTCAGTGTCACTCAGTGTCACACAGTGTCACACAGGTGTCACACAGTGTCACTCAGGTGTCACACAGGTGTCACACAGTGTCACACAGGTGTCACACAGTGTCACTCAGGTGTCACACAGGTGTCACACAGTGTCACACAGTGTCACACAGTGTCACTCAGGTGTCACACAGTGTCACTCAGTGTCACTCAGTGTCACTCAGGTGTCACTCAGGTGTCACACAGTGTCACTCAGTGTCACTCAGTGTCACACAGTGTCACTCAGGTGTCACTCAGTGTCACTCAGTGTCACACAGTGTCACTCAGTGTCACTCAGTGTCACACAGTGTCACTCAGGTGTCACTCAGGTGTCACACAGGTGTCACTCAGGTGTCACTCAGTGTCACACAGGTGTCACACAGGTGTCACACAGTGTCACACAGGTGTCACATAGTGTCACTCAGGTGTCACACAGTGTCACACAGTGTCACTCAGTGTCACTCAGGTGTCACACAGTGTCACTCAGGTGTCACACAGTGTCACTCAGGTGTCACACAGGTGTCACACAGTGTCACTTATGTGTCACTCAGTGTCACACAGTGTCACTCAGGTGTCACTCAGGTGTCACACAGTGTCACTCAGGTGTCACACAGTGTCACTCAGGTGTCACTCAGGTGTCACACAGTGTCACTCAGTGTCACACAGTGTCACACAGTGTCACTCAGTGTCACTCAGGTGTCACACAGTGTCACACAGTGTCACTCAGGTGTCACACAGTGTCACTCAGGTGTCACTCAGGTGTCACACAGTGTCACTCAGTGTCACTCAGGTGTCACACAGTGTCACTCAGTGTCACACAGTGTCACACAGTGTCACTCAGTGTCACTCAGGTGTCACACAGTGTCACACAGGTGTCACTCAGGTGTCACACAGTGTCACTCAGGTGTCACACAGTGTCACACAGGTGTCACTCAGGTGTCACTCAGTGTCACTCAGGTGTCACACAGTGTCACTCAGTGTCACACAGTGTCACTCAGGTGTCACACAGGTGTCACACAGTGTCACACAGGTGTCACACAGTGTCACTCAGGTGTCACACAGTGTCACTCAGTGTCACTCAGTGTCACTCAGGTGTCACTCAGTGTCACTCAGGTGTCACACAGGTGTCACTCAGGTGTCACACAGTGTCACTCAGTTTCAGTCAGTGTCACTCAGGTGTCACTCAGGTGTCACTCAGTGTCACACAGGTGTCACTCAGGTGTCACTCAGTGTCACTCAGGTGTCACACAGTGTCACTCAGTGTCACACAGTGTCACTCAGGTGTCACACAGTGTCACTCAGGTGTCACTCAGTGTCACACAGGTGTCACTCAGGTGTCACACAGTGTCACTCAGTGTCACTCAGGTGTCACTCAGGTGTCACTCAGGTGTCACTCAGGTGTCACACAGTGTCACTCAGTGTCACTCAGTGTCACTCAGTGTCACACAGTGTCACTCAGGTGTCACTCAGGTGTCACACAGTGTCACTCAGGTGTCACTCAGGTGTCACTCAGGTGTCACACAGTGTCACTCAGGTGTCACACAGTGTCACTCAGTGTCACTCAGGTGTCACACAGTGTCACTCAGGTGTCACACAGTGTCACTCAGGTGTCACTCAGTGTCACTCAGTGTCACTCAGTGTCACTCAGTGTCACACAGTGTCACTCAGGTGTCACACAGTGTCACTCAGTGTCACTCAGGTGTCACTCAGGTGTCACTCAGGTGTCACACAGTGTCACTCAGGTGTCACTCAGGTGTCACACAGGTGTCACTCAGTGCCACACAGTGTCACTCAGGTGTCACTCAGTGTCACACAGGTGTCACACAGTGTCACTCAGTGTCACACAGTGTCACACAGGTGTCACTCAGGTGTCACACAGTGTCACTCAGGTGTCACTCAGGTGTCACTCAGGTGTCACACAGTGTCACACAGGTGTCACACAGTGTCACACAGGTGTCACTCAGTGTCACTCAGGTGTCACTCAGGTGTCACACAGTGTCACTCAGGTGTCACTCAGTGTCACACAGGTGTCACACAGTGTCACACAGTGTCACACAGTGTCACTCAGGTGTCACACAGGTGTCACTCAGGTGTCACTCAGGTGTCACACAGTGTCACACAGTGTCACTCAGGTGTCACTCAGGTGTCACACAGGTGTCACACAGTGTCACTCAGTGTCACTCAGGTGTCACTCAGTGTCACTCAGGTGTCACTCAGGTGTCACTCAGGTGTCACACAGTGTCACACAGTGTCACTCAGGTGTCACTCAGTGTCACTCAGGTGTCACACAGTGTCACTCAGGTGTCACAGTGTCACTCAGGTGTCACTCAGTGTCACTCAGGTGTCACTCAGGTGTCACTCAGGTGTCACACAGTGTCACTCAGTGTCACTCAGGTGTCACACAGTGTCACTCAGGTGTCACTCAGGTGTCACTCAGGTGTCACACAGGTGTCACTCAGGTGTCACTCAGTGTCACACAGTGTCACACAGTGTCACTCAGGTGTCACTCAGGTGTCACACAGTGTCACTCAGGTGTCACTCAGTGTCACTCAGTGTCACTCAGTGTCACTCAGTGTCACACAGTGTCACTCAGGTGTCACTCAGGTGTCACTCAGGTGTCACTCAGGTGTCACACAGTGTCACACAGGTGTCACACAGTGTCACTCAGTGTCACACAGTGTCACTCAGGTGTCACTCAGTGTCACTCAGGTGTCACTCAGGTGTCACACAGTGTCACTCAGGTGTCACTCAGGTGTCACACAGTGTCACTCAGTGTCACTCAGGTGTCACACAGTGTCACACAGTGTCACTCAGGTGTCACTCAGGTGTCACACAGTGTCACTCAGTGTCACTCAGTGTCACACAGTGTCACTCAGGTGTCACACAGGTGTCACTCAGGTGTCACTCAGTGTCACACAGGTGTCACTCAGGTGTCACACAGTGTCACTCAGGTGTCACACAGGTGTCACTCAGGTGTCACTCAGTGTCACACAGGTGTCACTCAGGTGTCACACAGTGTCACTCAGTGTCACTCAGTGTCACACAGTGTCACACAGGTGTCACACAGTGTCACTCAGGTGTCACACAGGTGTCACACAGTGTCACACAGGTGTCACATAGTGTCACTCAGGTGTCACACAGTGTCACTCAGTGTCACTCAGTGTCACTCAGGTGTCACTCAGGTGTCACACAGTGTCACTCAGTGTCACACAGTGTCACTCAGGTGTCACACAGGTGTCACTCAGGTGTCACTCAGTGTCACACAGGTGTCACACAGGTGTCACACAGTGTCACACAGGTGTCACACAGTGTCACTCAGGTGTCACACAGTGTCACTCAGTGTCACTCAGGTGTCACACAGTGTCACTCAGGTGTCACACAGTGTCACTCAGGTGTCACACAGGTGTCACACAGTGTCACTTAGGTGTCACTCAGTGTCACACAGTGTCACTCAGGTGTCACTCAGGTGTCACACAGTGTCACTCAGGTGTCACACAGTGTCACTCAGGTGTCACTCAGGTGTCACACAGTGTCACTCAGTGTCACACAGTGTCACACAGTGTCACTCAGTGTCACTCAGGTGTCACACAGGTGTCACTCAGGTGTCACACAGTGTCACTCAGGTGTCACACAGTGTCACACAGGTGTCACTCAGGTGTCACTCAGTGTCACACAGTGTCACACAGTGTCACACAGTGTCACACAGTGTCACTCAGGTGTCACACAGGTGTCACACAGTGTCACACAGTGTCACTCAGGTGTCACTCAGTGTCACTCAGGTGTCACTCAGGTGTCACTCAGGTGTCACTCAGGTGTCACACAGTGTCACTCAGGTGTCACTCAGGTGTCACACAGTGTCACACAGTGTCACTCAGTGTCACACAGTGTCACTCAGTGTCACTCAGGTGTCACACAGTGTCACACAGGTGTCACTCAGGTGTCACTCAGGTGTCACACAGTGTCACTCAGGTGTCACTCAGGTGTCACTCAGTGTCACTCAGGTGTCACTCAGGTGTCACTCAGGTGTCACACAGTGTCACTCAGGTGTCACTCAGTGTCACACAGTGTCACTCAGGTGTCACACAGTGTCACACAGTGTCACACAGTGTCACTCAGGTGTCACTCAGTGTCACTCAGGTGTCACTCAGGTGTCACACAGTGTCACTCAGGTGTCACTCAGGTGTCACTCAGGTGTCACTCAGGTGTCACACAGTGTCACTCAGGTGTCACTCAGTGTCACTCAGGTGTCACTCAGGTGTCACTCAGGTGTCACTCAGTGTCACTCAGGTGTCACACAGTGTCACTCAGGTGTCACTCAGGTGTCACACAGTGTCACTCAGGTGTCACTCAGGTGTCACTCAGTGTCACTCAGGTGTCACTCAGGTGTCACTCAGTGTCACTCAGGTGTCACACAGTGTCACTCAGGTGTCACACAGTGTCACTCAGGTGTCACTCAGGTGTCACACATCTCTCACTCTCTCCCCAGGTGTGACAGGTGACACTCTTGTGTCGGCGGCAGGCGGTGTCCTCACTCCAGTCCTGCAGGTGGCAGGTGGCACACAGTGTCACTCAGGTGTCACTCAGGTGTCACACAGTGTCACTCAGTGTCACTCAGGTGTCACACAGGTGTCACTCAGTGTCACACAGTGTCACTCAGTGTCACTCAGGTGTCACTCAGTGTCACACAGGTGTCACTCAGGTGTCACTCAGTGTCACACAGTGTCACACAGTGTCACTCAGTGTCACACAGTGTCACTCAGTGTCACACAGTGTCACTCAGGTGTCACTCAGGTGTCACCAGTGTCACTCAGTGTCACTCAGGTGTCACTCAGGTGTCACTCAGTGTCACTCAGGTGTCACTCAGGTGTCACACAGTGTCACTCAGGTGTCACTCAGGTGTCACACAGTGTCACTCAGTGTCACTCAGTGTCACTCAGGTGTCACTCAGGTGTCACTCAGTGTCACTCAGGTGTCACACAGTGTCACTCAGTGTCACTCAGGTGTCACTCAGGTGTCACTCAGTGTCACACAGTGTCACACAGTGTCACTCAGGTGTCACTCAGGTGTCACTCAGGTGTCACTCAGTGTCACTCAGTGTCACACAGTGTCACTCAGGTGTCACTCAGGTGTCACTCAGTGTCACTCAGGTGTCACTCAGGTGTCACTCAGGTGTCACACGTGTCACACAGTGTCACTCAGGTGTCACTCAGGTGTCACTCAGGTGTCACTCAGTGTCACTCAGGTGTCTCTAATCGATGTCCCCGATGTCCCCAGGTGTGACAGGTGACACGCGGGTGGTCGGCGGCAGGGCGTGTGTCCCTCACTCACAGCCCTGGCAGGTGGCAGGTGTCACTCAGGTGTCACTCAGGTGTCACTCAGGTGTCACTCAGTGTCACTCAGGTGTCACACATCTCTCACTGCTCTCCCCAGGTGTGACAGGTGACACGCGGGTGGTCGGCGGCAGGGCGTGTGTCCCTCACTCGCAGCCCTGGCAGGTCGCTGTGCTCGACATGTACAAACTCTACTGCGGAGGAGTGCTGGTGGCGCCGAGATGGGTGGTGACAGCCGCGCACTGCACCACACCTGGGTAAGGACACACTGGGCACACCTGGGCAGCCTGGACAGGTAACACACACCTGGGCACACCTGGGACAGGTAACACACACCTGGGCACACTGGGCACACTCAGGGAGTGCTGGTGGCGGAGATGGGTGGTGACAGCGCACACTGCACCACACCTGGGTAAGGACACACCTGGGCACACCTGGGCACGCCTGGGCACGCCTGGGACAGGTAACACACACCTGGGCACACCTGGGCACACTCAGGGAGTGCTGGTAGCACTGAGATGGGTGGTGACAGCCGCGCACTCACCACACCTGGGTAAGGACAGGTAACACACACCTGGGCAGGTGAGACACACCTGGGCACACCTGGGCACACTCAGGCAGTGCTGGTGGGCTGAGATGGGTGGTGACAGCCGCGCACTGCACCACACCTGGGTAAGGACAGGTAACACACACCTGGACAGGTAACACACACCTGGGACAGGTAACACACACCTGGGCACACTTGGACACACCTGGGCACACTCAGGCAGTGCTGGTGGCACTGAGATGGGTGGTGACAGCAGCACATTGTACCACACCTGGGTAAGGACACACCTGGGCACACCTGGGACAGGTAACACACACCTGGGCACACCTGGGCAGGTAACACACCTACACCTCACAGTCTGGTAGTACTGAGATGGGTGGTGACAGCCCACACTCACCACACCTGGGTAAGGACAGGTGAGACACACCTGGGCACACCTGGGTCTCACCTGTCCCTCACCTGTCTCACCTGACCGTGTCCCTCAAGGTGACCAGTGTCCCCTCCATGTGTCCCTCACCTGTCCCATGTCCTCTCCATTTGTCACTCATGTCCCAAACGTGTCCCAGGTGTGTCCTACACACCCCACACCTGTCTTCTCAGGTGTCCCTCAGGTGTCCCTCACCTGTCCCACACCTGCCCCATGTCCTCTCCATGTGTCACTCATGTCCCAAACCTGTCCCAGGTGTGTCCTACCCACCCCACACCTGTCCCTCACCTGTCTCACCTGTCCCTCAGGTGTCCCTCACCTGTCCCAGGTGTATCTCACCTTCTGTGTCCCCCAGGGTACCACATGCCCTACAACATTTTACGCCAGGATGGTTCCTTTCCCCATGTCCCTCAGGTGTCCCAGGTGTATCTCACCTGTCCCTCACTGTCTCACCTGTCCCTCAGGGTGACCACGGTGGCCCTGGGCAAGCACCGGCTCTACGGCCGCGAGGCCGGCGAGGAGCGCCGCATGGTAGCCCTGTGTCCCCATGTCCCTCGGGTGTCCCTCACCTGTCCCAGGTGTCTCTCACCTGTCCCTCACCTTCTTTCCCCCAGTACACTGCTACACCATTACCAGGGCCACATGTTCTTTCCCATTCCCTCAGGTGTCCCTCAGGTGTCCCTCACCTGTCCCTCACCTATCTCACCTGTCCCCCAGGGTGACCAAGGTGGCCCTGGGCAAGCATCGGCTGTACGGCCACAAGGCCGGCGAGGAGCGCCGCATGGTTGCCCTGTGTCCCCATGTCCCTCACCTGTCCCTCAGGTGTATCTCACCTGTCTGTGTCCCTCAGGGTGACCAGTGCTGCAAATCTTATGGCCACAAGGCCGCAGGACATGGTTCCCTCATGTCCCTCACCTGTCCCTCACCTGTCCCAGGTGTATCTCACCTGTCTCACCTGTCCCTCAGGGTGACCACGGTGGCCCTGGGCAAGCACCGGCTCTACAGCCGCGAGGCCGGCGAGGAGCGCCGCATGGCAGCCCTGTGTCCCCATGTCCCTCAGGTGTCCCTCAGGTGTCCCTCAGGTGTCCCTCAGGTGTCCCTCACCTGTCTCACCTGTCCCCCAGGGTGACCACGGTGGCCCTGGGCAAGCACCGGCTGTACGGCCGCGAGGCCGGCGAGGAGCGCCGCATGGTTGCCCGCAGGGTCGCCCACCCCGGCTATGACCCGACCACCAAGGACAATGACATCATGCTGCTGCAGCTGCTGGTCCCTGCGGCCATCTCGGAGCGCGTCCGGCCGATCGCCGTGGCCTCCTGCCTGCCCCAGCCCGGCACCGCCTGCGTCACCTCGGGCTGGGGGGCCACCACCTCGCCAGAAGGTAGGTGGTCATCTCGTGGTCACTTTGGGCACCTCATGGTCACCCCATGGTCACTTTGGACCTCTCGTGGTCACTTTGGAGCTCCCATGGTCACCTGGATGCTCTCATGGTCACCTGGATGCTCTCCTGGTCACTTGGATTATCTCATGGTCACTTAAGACCTCTGATGGTCACCCCATGGTCGCCTGGATCCTCTCATGTTCACTTGGGTCACCTCATGGTCACTTTGGACCTCTCATGGTCACCTTGGATCCTGTCATGGTCACTTGGATCCTCTCATGGTCACTTGGGTCACCCCATGGTCACTTGGGCCTCGCATAGTCACCTGGCTCACCCCATGGTCACTTTGGACCTCGCATAGTCACCTGGATCCTCTGATGGTCACTTGGATCACCTCCTGGTCACTTTAGACCTCTGATGGTCACTTGGGTCACCCCATGGTCACTTTGGATCTCTCAAAGTCACCTGGGTCACCTCCTGGTCATCTGGGAATCTCATGGTCACTTGGATCCTGTCATGGTCACTTGGGTCACCCCATGGTCACTTGGATCCTCTTGTGGTCACCTGGATCCTGTCATGGTCACTTGGATCGCCCCATGGTCACTTTGGACCTTGCATAGTCACCTGGGTCACCTCATGGTCACTTGGATCACCCCATGGTCACTTGGGTCACCCCATGGTCATTTTTGACCTCTTGTGGTCACTTGGATCACCTCATGGTCACTTGGGTCACCCCATGGTCACTTTGGACCTCTGATGGTCACTTGGGTCACCCCATGGTCACTTTGGACCTCTGATGGTTACTTGGGTCACCCCATGGTCGCTTTGGATCTCGCATAGTCACCTGGGTCACCCCATGGTCATCTAGGCATCTCATGGTCACCTGGATCATCTCATGGTCACTTGGATCCTCTCATGGTCACTTTGGAGCTCCCATGGTCACTTGGATCCTCTCATGGTCACTTGGGTCACCCCATGGTCACTTTGGACCTCTTGTGGTCACCTGGATCCTCTGATGGTCACTTGGGTCACCCCATGGTCAGTTTGGATCTCGCATAGTCACCTGGGTCACCTCCATGGTCATCTGGGCATCTCATGGTCACTTGGATCCTCTCATGGTCACTTGGGTCACCTCACGGTCACTTTGGAGCTCCCATGGTCACTTTGATCCTCTCATGGTCACTTGGGTCACCCCATGGCTCACTTGGATCATCTCATGGTCACTTTGGAGCTCCCATGGTCACTTGGATCATCTCATGGTCACTTTGGAGCTCTGATGGTCACTTGGATCTTCTCACGGTCACTTTGGACCTCTCATGGTCACTTGGGGCACCTCATAGGCATCTGGATCGACTTCTGTCCACCTGGGTCACCTCCTGGTCACTCGGATCCTCTCATGGTCACTTGGGACATCTCGTGGTCACTCTGGATCCTCTTTTGTCCACCTGGATCCTCTCATGGTCACCTGGGTCCTCTCCTGGTACTTTGGGTCACCTCCTGGTCACCTAGGCCACCTCATGGTCATCTCATGGTCACTTGGACCACCTCATGGCCACCCTGGTCTCCTCATGGTCACCTCATGGTAACTTTGGACCTCTCCTGGTCACCTAGGCCAACTTATGGTCATCTCCTGGTCATCGCTGGTCACCTCAAGCTCGCCTTGGCCTCCAAATCCTCCACGTTTTCCCCCAAAAACTTGGAATTTCGGGGCGTTTCCGGGTGGAATTTTTGGGTGGAATTCTGGCCATTCTGGTGTCCATCCCAGCCATTCCAGGGTCCATCCTGACCATTCCAATGTCCATCCGTGTCCATCCCGTGTCCCTCCGTGTCCATCCTGTGTCCATCCTGGGTTTACCCCGTGTCCGTCTGTGTCCATCCCAGTGGTCCCAGGTCCATCCTGACCATTCCTAGGTCCATCCAGCCACTCCAGGGTCCATCCTGGTGGTCTCAGGTCCATTCTGGTGTCCATCCTGGTGGTCTCAGGTCCATCTCTGGGTCCATCCTGGCCATTCCAGAGTCCATCCTGGTCATTCCAGGGTCCATTCTGGTGTCCATTCTGGTGTCCATCCTGGCAGTCTCAGGTCCATTCTGGGTCCATCCTGGCCATTCCAAGGTCCATCCCAGCCATTCCAGTGTCCATCCCGGTGGTCCCAGCTCCATCCCGGGGTCCATCCTGGCAGTCTGAGGTCCATCCTGGTCATTCCGGTGTCCATCCCGGTGGTCTTAGGTCCTTCCTGGGTCCATTCAGTGGTCCCAAGTCCATCCTGTGTCCCTCCTGGCCATTCCAAGGTCCATCCTGGTGGTCCCAGGTCCATCCCAGGTCCATCCCGGCCATTCTGGTGTCCATCCCATTGGTCTGAGGTCCATCCTGGGGTCCATCCCGGTGGTCTGAGGTCCACCCTGGTGGTCTCAGGTCCATTCTGGGGTTCATTCTGGTGTCCATCCCATGTCCATCCCAGTGGTCTGAGGTCCACCCTGTGTCCACCCCCATGTCCATCCCGTGTCCCTCCCAACGCTGCTCCCGTGTCCAACCTGTGACCATCCCATGTCCATCCATGCCCACCCTGTGTCCATCCCATGTCCCTCCTGATGCTGTCCCTGTGTCCATCCCGTGTCCACCTGCGTCCACCCTGTGTCCATCCCAGGTCCATCCTGGGTCCATCCTGACCATTCCAAGGTCCATCCTAGCCATTCTGAAGTCCATCCTGACCATTCCAGGGTCCATTCCTATGGTTCCGAGATCCATCCTGGTGGTCCTGATGTCCATCCTGGTGGTCACAGGTCCATCCTGGGTCCACCCTGGCCATTCTGGTGTCCACCCCATGTCCACCCCATGTCCATCCCGTGTCCATCCTGTGTCCATCCATGGTCCATCCCGTGTCCATCCATGTCCACCCATGTCCCCCCCTGGTCCCCCCGTCCCCTCGGTGTCCCCCAGTGACGTACCCGAGGTGCTGCAGTGCGTCAACGTCACTCTGTTCTCGGTGGCCAGTGTCCATCCCATGTCCATCCTGTGTCCATCCCAATGGTTACAATGTCCATCCATGTCCATCCATGTCCACCCATGTCCATCCATGTCCACCCATGTCCATCCATCCCCCCTGTCCCCATGTCCCCGCAGTGACGTACCCCGAGGTGCTGCAGTGTGTCAACGTCACTCTGTTCTCGGCGGCCGAGTGTCCATCCCGTGTCCATCCCGTGTCCATCCCGTGTCCATCCCAAGTGTCCATCCCAATGGTTCCAATGTCCATCCTGTGTCCACCCATGTCCCCCCGTCCCCTGGTGTCCCCGCAGTACGTACCCCGAGTGCTGCAGTGCGTCAATGTCACTCTGTTCTCGGCGGCCGAGTGTCGCCGGTTCTACCCCATGTCCATCCCATGTCCATCCTTGTCCATCCCAATGGTTCCAATGTCCATCCTGTGTCCATCCATGTCCACCCATGTCCACCCCTGTCCCCATGTCCCCGCAGTGACGTACCCCGAGGTGCTGCAGTGCGTCAACGTCACTCTGTTCTCGGCGGCCGAGTGTCGCCGGTTCTACCCCGTGTCCATCCCATGTCCATCCTGTGTCCATCCCAATGGTTCCAATGTCCATCCAATGTCCATCCATGTCCATCCATTCCACCCCTGTCCCCATGGTGTCCCCGCAGTGACGTACCCCGAGGTGCTGCAGTGCGTCAACGTCACTCTGTTCTCGGCGGCCGAGTGTCGCCGGTTCTACCCCATGTCCATCCCGTGTCCATCCCAAGTGTCCATCCCAATGGTTCCAATGTCCATCCTGTGTCCACCCATGTCCATCCATGTCCACCCCTGTCCCCATGGTGTCCCCGCAGTGACGTACCCCGAGGTGCTGCAGTGCGTCAACGTCACTCTGTTCTCCGGCCGAGTGTCGCCGGTTCTACCCCATGTCCATCCCGTGTCCATCCCAAGTGTCCATCCCAATGGTTCCAATGTCCATCCTGTGTCCACCCATGTCCCCCCGTCCCCTCGGTGTCCCCGCAGTGACGTACCCCGAGGTGCTGCAGTGCGTCAACGTCACTCTGTTCTCCGGCCGAGTGTCGCCGGTTCTACCCCATGTCCATCCCGTGTCCATCCCAAGTGTCCATCCCAATGGTTCCAATGTCCATCCTGTGTCCACCCATGTCCCCCCTGTCCCCATGTCCCCGCAGTGACGTACCCCGAGGTGCTGCAGTGCGTCAACGTCACTCTGTTCTCGGCGGCCGAGTGTCGCCGGTTCTACCCCCGGCTCCATCACCGACAACATGATCTGCGCCGGCAACGTCCAGGGAGGGATGGACTCCTGCCAGGTAGGGCCTGAAAACCCCAAAATTCCTGAAATTAACTCAAAATCCCGAAAATTTTATCAAAATCCCCGAAATTGTATCAAAATCCTGAAAATTCCTGCAAAATCCTGACTGAAAGATCCCCAAATCCCACTGAAATGCTGCGAAAATACCCCAAAATTCCCTAAAATCCCTCAGAATGTCCCATAAAATTCCTCCCAAAATCCACCCTGAAATCCCCCAAAATCCACCCTGGAATCCCCCAAAATCTCCCCAAAAATTCCCCCAAAATCCACCCTGGAATCCCCCAAAATCCACCCCAAAATCCACCCTGAAATACCCCAAAATCCACCCTGGAATTCCCCAAAATCCCTCAAAAATTGACCCTAAAATCTCGACTCAAATCCCCCTCGAAATCTACCCTGAAATCCCCCAAAATCTCCCCAAAAATTCCCCCAAATCCGCCCAGAAATCCCCCCTGAAATCTCTCTAAAATCCTCCCAAAATCCCCCAAAATCCACCCCAAAATCCCAAAAATTCCCACAAAATCCCCACAAAGATCCACCCTGAAATCCCCCAGAATCTTCCCCCTAAAATCCCCTAAAATTGCCAAAATCCGACTCTAAAATCCCCCAAAATCCCCCAAATCCTCCCCAAAATCCACCCTGAAATCCCCCAAAAATTCCACCCTAAATTCCCCCAAATCCTCAAAAATACACTCGAAATACCCCAAAATCTTCCCCAAAATCTCCCCTAAATTCCACCCTAAAATCTCCAAAATCCCCCCAAATCTCCCCAAATCTCCCCAAATCCCCCAAAATCTCCCCAAATCCCCCAAATTCTCCCCGAAAATCCACCCTGAAATCCTCCAAATCCCCCAAAATCTCCCCAAATCCCCCAAATTCTCCCCGAAAATCCACCCTGAAATCCTCCAAATCCACCCAAAATCTCCCCAAATCCTCCAAAATCTCCCCAAATCTCCCCAAAATCTCCCCAAATCCTCCCAAAATGTCCCCAAATCCCCCAAAATCCCTTTAAATCCCCCAAAATTTCCCCCGAAATGTCCCCAAATCCTGCTAAAATCTCCCCAAATCTCCCCAAATCCTCCAAAATCTCCCCAAATCCTCCAAAATCTCCCCAAATCTCCCCAAAATCCCCCAGAATCTCCCCAAATCCCCCAAAACCCCCCAAATCTCCCCCAAATCCTCCAAAATCTCCCCAAATCTCCCCAAAATGTCCCAAAATCTCTCCAAATCCTCCAAAATCTTCCCAAAATTCTCCCCAAAATTCCCAAAAGTTCCCCCAACCCAACGAGGTCACCCGAGCCAAGGATGTCCACCAAGGGTTTGACCAACCCGAGGATGTCCACCAAGGGCTTGACCAATCTAACAAGGTCCACCAAGGCTTTGACCAAATCCAATGAGGTCTTGGTTGACCCAACCCATGGATGTCCACCAAGAGTTTGGCCAATCCGAGGTCTTGGTTGACCCAACAAGGTCACCCAACCCAACGAGGTCCACCAAGGGTTTGACCAAACCCAACGAGGTCTTGGTTGACCCAACCCATGGATGTCCACCAAGGGTTTGACCAAACCCAACGAGGTCTTGGTTGACCCAACCCATGGATGTCCACCAAGAGTTTGGCCAATCCGAGGTCTTGGTTGACCCAACGAGGTCACCCAACCCAACGAGGTCTTGGTTGACCTCAAAAGGTCACCCAACCCAATGAGGTCCACCAAGGGTTTGACCAAATCCAATGAGGTCTTGGTTGACCCAACCCATGGATGTCCACCAAGGGCTTGACCGACCTAACAAGGTCCACCAAGAGTTTGGCCAACCCAGCTAGGCCTTGGTTGACCCAACCAGGTCACCAAACTCAACCAAGCCTTGGTTGACCCAAGGAGGTCTCAGTTGACCCAAACGAGGTCACCCAACCCTCAGAGGTCACCCAAGCCCTTGATGTCCCCAGGGTGACTCTGGAGGTCCCTGGAGTGCACCTTCAGCCTGTAGGGCTTGGTTGACCCCAAAAGGTCATCCAACCCAACTATGTCCACCATCCACCAAAGAGGTCTTGGTTGACCTCAAAAGGTCACCTAACCCAGCAAGGTCCACCAAGGCTTTGACCAAATCCAACGAGGCCTTGGTTGACCCAACCCAAGGATGTCCACCAAGGCTTTGACCAAACCCAACAAGGTCTTGGTTGACCCAACCCAAGGATGTCCACCAAGGGTTTGACCAACCCAACAAGGTCTTGGTTGACCCCAAAAGGTCACCCAACCCAGCAAGACCTTGCTTGACCTTGTGTCCACCAATGTCCACCAAGACTTTGGCCAACCCAAGGAGTTCCCCCAAGGGGTCACCAACCCAACGAGGTCTTGGTTGACCCAACAAGGTCTTGGTTGACCCAATGAGGTCACCTAACCCAGCAAGGTCCACCAAGGGTTTGGCCAAATCCAATGAGGTCTTGGTTGACCAAACCCATGGATGTCCACCAAGGGTTTGGCCAACCCAACAAGGTCTGGATTGACCAACTGAGGTTTTGGTTGACCCAACGAGGTCTCGGTTGACCCAACAAGGTCACCAAACTCAACCAACTCTTGGTTGACTCAACGAGATCACCCAACCCAAGGATGTCCACCAAGGCTTTGACCAACCCAACGAGGTCTTGGTTGACCCAACGAGGGTTTGGATGACCCAATGAGGTCACCCAACCCTCAGAGGTCACCTGGTTGTCCCCAGGGTGACTCTGGAGGTCCCCTGGTGTCGCTGCAGCCTGCAGGGTTGGTACCCAACGAGGTCATCCAACCCAATGATGTCCACCAAGGGTTTGTCAACTCAACGAGGTCTTGGTTGACCCAACGAGGTCACCTAACCCAGCAAGGTCCACCAAGGGTTTGGCCAAATCCAATGAGGTCTTGGTTGACCCAACCCATGGATGACCACCAAGGGCTTGACCAACCCAACAAGGTCTTGGTTGACCCCAAAAGGTCACCCAACCCAGCAAGGCCTTGCTTGACCTTGTGTCCACCAATGTCCACCAAGACTTTGGCCAACCCAAGGAGTTCCCCCAAGGGGTCACCAACCCAACGAGGTCTTGGTTGACCCAAAGAGGTCACCCAACCCAACGAGGTCTTGGTTGACCCAACGAGGTCACCTAACCCAGCAAGGTCCACCAAGGGTTTGGCCAAATCCAATGAGGTCTTGGTTGACCAAACCCATGGATGTCCACCAAGGGTTTGGCCAACCCAACGAGGTCTTGGTTGACCAACTGAGGTTTTGGTTGACCCAACGAGGTCTCGGTTGACCCAACAAGGTCACCAAACTCAACCAACTCTTGGTTGACTCAACGAGATCACCCAACCCAAGGATGTCCACCAAGGCTTTGACCAACCCATCGAGGGTTTGGTTGACCCAACGAGGGTTTGGATGACCCAATGAGGTCACCCAACCCTCAGAGGTCACCTGGTTGTCCCCAGGGTGACTCCGGCGGTCCCCTGGTGTGCGCTGGCAGCCTGCAGGGCTTGGTTGACCAACGAGGCATCCAACCCAAAGAGTCCACCAGAGGTCACCAAACCCAGAGGCTTGGTTGACCCCATAAGGTCACCCAACCCAATGAGGCTCAGTTGACCACTGGGCTCAGTTGACCAACGAGGTCAGCCAACCCTCAGAGGTCACCTGGTTGTCCCCAGGGTGACTCCGGCGGTCCCCTGGTGTGCGCCGGCAGCCTGCAGGGCATCGTCTCGTGGGGCATGGAGCGCTGCGGGCAGCCCAAGCGCCCGGCGTGTACACCAAGGTGTGCCGCTACGCCCAGTGGATCCGCGACACCATGGAGGAGAAGTGAGCAGAACCGCGGGGAGATCCTGGAGATCCTGGAGAAGGTGGAGGAGAACATGGGGATCCGTGGAGGAGACATTAAAGGTGTTCGGTGGAAGTTTGGGGTCTCTGTGTTCTCATTTTGGGGAATTTTGGGGATTTTGGATCTGGAAGATCCTGGAGGAGAACCTGGAGAACATGGAGGAGAACCTGGAGATCCTGGAGAAGGTGGAGGAGAACCATGGAGAAGACATTAAAGGTGTTCGGTGGAAGTTTGGTGTCTCCGTGTGTTCATTTTGGGGGATTTTGGGGGATTTTGGATCCATTGAGGAGATCCTGGAGGAGATCCTGGAGATCCTGGAGGAGAACCTGGAGACCATGGAGGAGATCCTGGAGGAGATCCTGGAGATCGTGGAGAAGGTGGAGGAGAACATGGGGATCTGTGGAGGAGACATTAAAGGTGTTCGGTGGAAGTTTGGGGTCTCTGTGTTTTCATTTGGGGGAATTTTGGGGATTTTGGATTCATTGAGGAGATCCTGGAGGAGATCCTGGAGAACCTGGAGGAGATCATGGAGAACCTGGAGGACAACCTGGAGATCATGGAGAAGGTGGAGGAGAACCATGGAGGAGACGTTAAAGGTGTTCGGTGGAAGTTTGGTGTCTCTGTGTTTTCATTTGGGGGAATTTTGGGGGATTTTTGGGAATTTTGGATTCATTGAGGAGACCCTGGAGAAGATCATGAGGTCCTGGAGGAGATCCTGGAGATCCTGGAGAAGGTAGAGGAGAACCATGGAGGAGACATCAAAGGCGTTTGGTGGAAGTTTGGGGTCTCTGTGTGTTCATTTTGGGGACTTTCGGGGGATTTTGGATCTTGGAGATCCTGGAGGAGAACCTGGAGATCCTGGAGGAGATCCTGGAGACCATGGAGGAGACATCAAAGGTGTTCGGTGGAAGTTTGGGGTCTCCATGTGTTCATTTGGGGGAATTTTGGGAATTTTGGATCTGGAAGATCCATTGAGGAGATCCTGGAGAACCTGGTGGAGATCCTGGAGATCCTGGAGGAGATCCTGGAGGAGATCCTGGAGAACCTGGTGGAGATCCTGGAGAACCTGGAGAAGGTGGAGGAGATCCTGGAGGAGATCCTGGAGATCCTGGAGAACCTGGAGGAGATCCTGGAGAACCTGAAGGAGAACCTGAAGAACCTGGAGATCCTGGAGAACGTGGAGAAGGTGGAGGAGAACCTGGAGATCCCGGAGGAGACATTAAAGGTGTTCGGTGGAAATTTGGGGTCTCTGTGTTCATTTTGGGGAATTTTGGATCTGGAGGAGATCCTGGAGGAGAACCTGGAGGAGAACCTGGAGGAGAACCTGGAGGAGAACCTGGAGATCCTGGAGAAGGTGGAGGAGATCCTGGAGAAGGTGGAGGAGATCCTGGAGACCATGGAGGAGAACCTGGAGACCCTGGAGGAGAACCTGGAGAACCTGGAGGAGATCCTGGAGAACCTGAAGGAGAACCTGAAGAACCTGGAGATCCTGGAGAACCTGGAGAAGGTGGAGGAGAACCTGGAGATCCCGGAGGAGACACTAAAGGTGTTCCGTGGAAATTTGGGGTCCTGAGTGTTCATTTTGGGGAATTTGGACTGGAGGAGATCCTGGAGGAGATCCTGGAGGAGAACCTGGAGGAGAACCTGGAGGAGAACCTGGAGATCCTGGAGGAGAACCTGGAGATCCTGGAGAAGGTGGAGGAGATCCTGGAGAACCTGGAGGAGAACCTGGAGAACCTGGAGGAGAACCTGGAGAACCTGGAGATCCTGGAGAACCTGGAGAAGATCCTGGAGGAGATCCTGGAGAAGGTGGAGGAGATCCTGGAGAAGGTGGAGGAGATCCTGGAGGAGACATCCAAGGTGTTCGGTGGAACTTTGGTGTCTCCATGTGTTCATTTCCGGAATTACAGGGAGTGGAGTGAAAAATGCAAAAAATTCCCCCAAAATCCCCTAAAATTCCCCAATTTTCCCCAAATCCCCACAAAATCCCCATAAATTCCCCATTTTTCCCAAAATCCCAAATTTTCCCTAAATTCCTCTGAACTTCCCCCAAATCTCCATAAAATCTCCATGAAATTTCCCCATAAAATCCACCAAAATCCCCTAAAATTCCCGTAAAATCCCTAAATCTACCCAAAATCTCCAATTTTCCCCCAAATTCCCCCAATTTTCCCCCAAAATCCCCTAAAATCCCCATAAAATCCCCCAAATTCCCCTAAATTTCCCCCAATTTTCCCCATAAAATCCTCTAAAATCCCTCAGATTTCCCCAAATTCCCCAAAATCCCCATAAAATCCCAAATTTCCCCAAATTTTCCCCAAATTTTCCCCAAAATTTTCCCAAATTCCCCCAAAATCTCAATAAAATCCCAAATTTCCTCAAAATTTCCCCAAAATTTTTCCCAAAATCTCCATAAAATCCCCAAAATTCCCCCAAATATCCCCCAAAAATTCCCAAATTTTCCCAAATTTTCCCCAAAATCCCCATAAAATCGCCATAAAATCCCATTTTCCCCCCCAATTTTCCCCAGATTTCCCCCAAAATCTCCATAAAATTCCCCTAAATTCTCCCAAATTTCCCCAAATTCCCCCAAAATCCCCCAAATTTCCCCAAAAATTCCCCAAATTCCCCCCAAATCGCCATAAAAATCCCCAAAATTTCCCCCAAATTTCCCCCTAATATCCCAAATTTTCCCCAAATTTTCCCCAAAATTTCCCAAATTTCCCCCAAATTTCCCCCAAATTCCCCCAAAAATTCCCCAAATTCTCCCAAAATCTCCATAAAATCCCCAAATTTCCCCCAAATTCCCCCAAAATTCCCCTAAAATCCCAATTTTCCCCCAAATTCCCCCCCTGGCCGCGGTGGGGGAGGGGTGGGAAAGCCTCACCTGGCGGCTAATTGCCTGATAATTAATTAATAATTAACGCGGCGCGGCGATAATTGGGAGCGCGCGGGACTGCCAGCCCCTCCCCCACCATGGAGCTCTTCGGCCTCTTCAGCCTCCTCTTCCTCCTGGCGAGCCCCGGTGGGATTTGGGGGAAATTTGGGGGATTTGGGGGAAATTTGGGAATTTTGGGGGAAATTTTGGGGAAATTTGGGAGAAATTTCGGGGGATTTGGGGGAAGTTTGGGGGATTTTATGGCGATTTTTGGGGATTTTTTGGGATTTTTTGGGATTTTTTTTGGATTTTTTGGGGATTTTTTGGGACTTTTGGGGAATTTGGGGGATTTAGGGGATTTTATGGACATTTAGGGGAAATTTGGGGAAAATTTGGGGGAATTTCGGGGAATTTGGGGGAAATTTGGGGATTTTATGGCGATTTTGGGGGATTTTTTTGGGGTTTTTTTAATTTTTGGGGATTTTTTTGATTTTTGGGGATTTTATGGAGATTTAGGGGATTTTGGAGAGGAATTTGGGGGATCTTGGGGAAAATTTGGGAGAATTTGGGGAAAATTTAGAGGAAATTTCGGAGAAGTTTGGGGGATTTCATGGGATTTTTTGGGATTTTTTTTGATTTTAGGGGAATTTTTAAATCGTTTTATGGGGATTTTAGGGGAATTAGGAAAACTTGGGGAATTTGGGGGAAATTTGGGAGATTTCTTGGGAAAAATTTGGGGAAATTTGGGAGAAATTTTGGGGGGAATTTGGGGAAAATTTGGGGGATTTCGAATTTGGGAGGATTTTGGGGGATTTTTGGGGAAATTTTGGGGAATTTGAAAATTTGGGGCTTTTAGGGGAATTTTGGGGATTTTTTGGGATTTTTTGGACATTTTAGGGGAACTTTAGAGAATTATTTTTGGGGATTTTAGGGGAATTTGGGGAAAATTGGGGAATTTGGGGAATTTGGGGATTTTTGGGGATTTTTTGAGGATTTTTGGGGAAAATTTTTTGGGGAATTTAGGGGAAATTTGGGAGAATTTTGGGGATTTTATGGGATTTTTTGGGGATTTTTATGGGGATTTTGGGGAGAAATTTGGGGGAATTTAGGGGAAATTTGAGGGATTTGGGGAAAAATTGAGAGAATTTCGGGAAATTTGGGGAATTTTATGGGGATTATTTTTTGTTTGGGCTTTTTTTGGATTTTAGGGGATTTTTGGGGATTCTATGGAGATTTAGGGGATTTTGGAGAGGAATTTGGGGAAATTTGGGGAAATTTGGGGAACTTTGGGGGACTTTATGGCGAATTTTTGGGGATTTTTTTGCATTTTATGGGGATTTTTGGGGATTTTTTGGGGATTTTATGAGGACTTTTGGGGGAAATTTGGGGGATTTTGGGCATTTTGGGGGGAATTTGGGGAAAATTTGGGGGAATTTCGGGGAAATTTGGGAGAATTTTGTGGGATTTTTGGGGGATTTGGGGGAATTTCGGGGATTTTATGAGGATTTTTGGGGATTCTTTGGGATTTCTTTGGGATTTTAGGGGAATTTAAAAATATTTTATGGGGATTTTAGGGGAATTAGGAAAAATTGGGGAATTTGGGGGAATTTGGGGATTTTTGGGGATTTTTGGGGATTTTATGAGGATTTTAGGGGAAAATTGGGGAAAAATTTGGGGAATTTAGGGGAAATTTGGGAGAATTTTGGGGATTTTATGGGATTTTTGGGGTATTTTATGGGGATTTTGGGGAGAAATTTTGGGGAATTTAGGGGAAATTTGAGGGATTTGGGGAAAATTGAGAATTTCGGGAAATTTGGGGAACTTTATGGCGATTTTTGGGGATTTTTTTTGATTTTAGAGGATTTTTGGGGATTTTATGGAGATTTTGAGGATTTTTGGGGAATTTGGGGAAAATTTGGGAGAAATTTCGGGGAATTTGGGGGAAATTTGGGGGATTTCATGGTGATTTTTTAGGGATTTTTGGTGTATTTTATAGAAATTTGGGGAAATTTGGGGAATTTAGGGAAAATTTCGGGGATTTTTGGGGATTTTTTTATTTTATGGGGGTTTTGGGAGGATTTTTGGGGGATTTGGGGAAAATTTGGGAGAAATTTGTGAGAATTTGGGGAAAATTTGGAGGAAATTTTGGGGGCAAATTTCGGGGATTTTAATGGGATTTTTTTGGATTTCTTTGGGATTTTAGGGGAATTTAAAAATTATTTTATGGGGATTTTAGGGGAATTGGGAAAAATTGGGGAATTTGGGGGAAATTTCTGGGATTTTATGGTGATTTATGGCGATTTTTGGGGATTTTTTTTTGATTTTAGGGGATTTTATGGAGATTTAGGGATTTTGGAGAGGAATTTGGGGAAATTTGGGGGAAATTTGGGGATTTTATGGCGATTTTTGGGGTATTTTATAGAAACTTGGGGGCATTTTGGGGAATTTAGGGAAAATTTTGGGGATTTTATGGGATTTTTGGGGAATTTTTTTTTGATTTTTGGGGTTTTATGGGATTTTGGGGGATTTTATGGGATTTTATGGGGGTTTTGGGAGGATTTTTGGGGAATTTGGGGAAAATTTGGGAGAAATTTGGAAGAATTTGGGAGAAATTTTGGGGAAATTTGGGGATTTTTTTTGGTTTTTGGGGATTTTTTGGGGATTTTTCTGGATTTTAGGGGAATTTTTAAATTGTTTTATGGGGATTTTAGGGGAATTAGGAAAAACTGGGGAATTTGGGGAAATTTGGGAGGTTTTGGGGAAAAATGGAGAGAATTTGGGGGAAATTTGGGGATTTTATGGCGATTTTTGGGGGATTTTTGGGGCATTTTATGGGAATTTGGGGGTTTTAGGGGAATTTGGGGATTTGGGGAAATTGGAATAAATTTCGGGGAATTTAGGGGAAATTTTGGGGATTTTTGGGGATTTTTTGGGGTTTTATGGGGATTTAGGGAAAATCTGAGAGATTTTGGGGGAAATTTGGGGGAAATTTTGGAGATTTTTTGGGATTTTGGGGGAATATGGGGAAAATTTGGGAAAAATTTGGGGGAATTTGGGGAAAATTTCGGGGATTTTAATGGGATTTTTTGGGGGATTTTTTTTTAAATTTTAGGGGAATTTTAAAATTATTTTTTGTGGATTTTAGGGGAATTAGGAAAAATTGGGGAATTTGGGGGAAATTTTTGGGATTTATATGGGATTTTTGGGGAATTTTGGTTTGGGGAAATTTGGGAGAAATTTTGGGGAATTTAGGGGAAATTTTGGGATTTCTTGGGATTTTCGGTTTTGGGAATTTTGGGAATTTCGGATTTTATGGGAATTTTGGGGAAATTTAGGGAATATTTGGGGAATTGAGGAGAAATTTGGGGAATTTTATGGAGTTTTTTTGGGAATTCCGGATGGATTTTTGGGTTTATTTTGGGGGGAATTCCGGGATTTGGGGAAATTCCAGGATTTTTTGGGAATTCCGAGATTTTTGGGAATCCTCACTGAGATTTTTCCCGAAATTTCGGAGATTTTGGTCAATTTCTGAACTTTCCGGGTGGATTTTTGGGGAATTTCCGACTTTTTTCGGGAATTTCAGGGGAGGATTTTGGGGAATTTTGGGAATTCTGGAGTTTTTAGGGAATTCCGGGAGGATTTTTTTTGAATTGTGTGAATTCCCAGAATTCCGGGTGTACTGAGAGGGAATTTTCGGGAATTTCATGGAATTTCGGGTGATTTTTCAGCCATTTTCGCTAATTTCGCTGAATTTTCGGGTGGATTTTCGGGAATTTCGGGATGGATTTTTTTTGAATTTCGGGATTTTTCGGGAATTCCGGATGATTTAGCTGATTTCCGGTTGAATTCTGGGAATTCCGGAGATCCCAAGTAGGAATTTCATGGAATTTCGGGTGATTTTTGCAGCGATTTCCAAGATTTTTCGCTAATTCCGGGTGGATTTTTTCGGGAAATTTTGGGATTTTTTTTTTAAATTCCGGGATTTTTGGGGAATTTTTTAGGAATTCCGGATTTTTGGGAATTCTCCTCTCCCCCCCAGCCCAGGCTCGTCCCGCGCGGATTTTGAGGATTCCCGAGTGGGAATTTCAGGGAATTTTGGGTGATTTTTGCAGCATTTTTCCGCGAATTTTGCTGAATTTCAGGATGGATTTTTTTTGAATTTTGGGATTTTTTGGGAATTTTTTTTTTAATTCGGGATTTTTGGAGGATTTTTTTTTTTTTTGGGAATTCCAGGGAAGGTTCCAGGAATTCCGGGTGTCCTGAGTGGGAATTTCAGGGAATTTCGGGTGATTTTTCCAGCAATTTCAGCGATTTTTCGCTAACTCCGGGTGGATTTTTTTGGGGGAAATTCCGGGATTTTCGGGAATTTTTCGGGATTTTTTGGGAATTCTCTCTCGCCCCAGCCCAGGCTCGTCCCGCGCGGATTTTGGGGATTCCCGAGTGGGAATTTCAGGGAATTTTGGGTGATTTTTTCAGCATTTTTTCGCTAATTTCGCTGATTTTCGGGCGGATTTTCCGGGAATTATTTTGGGATTTTTCGGGAATTTTTGGGGAATTCGGGATTTTTCGGGAATTCTCTCCCCCCAGGCCAGGCTGGTCCCGCGCGGATCCTGGGAGGCTCCGAGTGTCCCCAAGGGTCACACCCCTGGCTCGTGTCGCTCTACCAGTTTGACCAGTTTGTCTGCGCGGGAACTCTGCTGAGCTCCCAGTGGGTGCTGAGCGCCGCGCACTGCCGAGCCAGGTGAGACGGGGTTAGACTGGGAGAGACTGGGTTATACTGGGAGGGACTGGGAGGGACTGGGTTATACTGGGAGTGACTGGGATATGATTGGGAAGGACTGGGAAATGATTGGGAAGGACTGGGAAAGACTGGGAGGAACTGGGAGGGTATTGGGAGGGACTGGGAGAGACTGGGAGACTGGTTTATACTGGGAGAGGATTGGGAAAGACTGGGAGGGACTGGGAGATACTGGTTTGTACTGGGAGGGACTGGGGGGGAGACTGGGAGGCGATTGGGATATACTGGTTTATACTGGGAGGGAACTGGGAGAGGATTGGGAAAGACTGGGAGATACTGGTTTGTACTGGGAGAGGATTGGGAGAGGACTGGGTTATACTGGGAGGGAACTGGGAGTGACTGGGAGAGAATTGGGAAGGACTGGGAGGGACTGGGAGAGAACTGGGAGGGACTGGGTTATACTGGGAGGGACTGGGTTATACTGGGAGGGACTGGGAGGGACAAAATGGGAATTTTGGGGTTAAAAAACATTAGGAAGGAGTGGGAGCTACTGGTTTATACTGGGAGGGACTGGGTTAGACTGGGAGGGAACTGGGAGGGGATTGGGACAAACTGGGAGGGACTGGGTTGTACTGGGATGGACTGGGAGGACGCTGGGAGATGATTGAATGCAGCTGGATTATACTGGTTTGTACTGGGAGGGAACTGGGAGGGGAAAATTGGGAATTTGGGCACAAAAGTGGGAATTTCAGGGGTTAAAATGGCACTGGGAGGGACTGGGAGATACTGGTTTATACTGGGAGGGACTGGGAGTGATACTGGGAAGGGACTGGGAGGGACTGGGATATACTGGGAGGGAACTGGGAGCAACTGGGAGGGGAAAAATGGGAATTTGGGCAAAAAAAGGAGAATTTTAGGGGTAAAAGTGGAACTGGGAGATACTGGTTTATACTGGGAGGGAACTGGGAGGGACTGGGAGGGAACTGGGTGCAACTGGTTTATACTGGGAGGGACTGGGTTATACTGGGAGGGGATTGGGTTGCACTGGGTTATACTGGGAGCGACTGGGAGGGGATTGAGTGCAACTGGGTTATACTGGTTTGTACTGGGAGGGAACTGGGGGGGCGACTGGGAGGCGATTGGGATATACTGGGAGGGACTGGGAGGGGATTGGGGGAGATTGGAGCAAACTGGGGGACACTGGTTTATACTGGGAGGGACTGGGATGGACTGGGGTATACTGGTTTATACTGGGAGAGACTGGGAGGGGACTGGCTGTGACTGCGTTATACTGGTTTGTACTGGGAGTGGATTTGGAAATGATTTGGGGTCACTGGGAGGGACTGGTTTATACTGGGAGGGACTGGGAGAGGATTGAGTGCAACTGGGTTATACTGGTTTGTACTGGGAGGGAACTGGGAGGTACTGGGGGGGAATGGCAGCGACTGGGGTATACTGGTTTGTACTGGGAGGGACTGGGAAGGGACTGGGAGGGAACTGGGGGGACTGGGAGGGACTGGTTTGTACTGGGAGGGTACTGGGAGAGAATTGAGTGCAACTGGGTTATACTGGTTTGAACTGGGAGGCGACTGGGAGGGAAAAAATGGGAATTTAGTCACAAAAAAGAGAATCTTAGGGATAAAAATGGCACTGGGAGGAACTGGTTTATACTGGGAGGGACTGGGAGTGATACTGGGAGGGAACTGGGAGGGGATTGGGAAGGAATTGAGTACAACTGGTTTATACTGGGAGGGGATTGAGGGGCACTGGGTGAGACTGGGATAGACTGGGAAGGGATTGGGGTAAACTGGGAGGGACTGGGAGCAACTGGGAGGGAACTGGGTTATACTGGTTTGTACTGGGAGGGAACTGGGAGGGAGTGGTTGATATTGGGAGGGGACAGGTCTGAACTGGGATGAACTGGTTTAACTGGTCTGAACTGGGATTCCTCTCCAGCCACCTGCAGGTGAGCTCAGGTGAGCACAGGTGAGTTCAGGTGAGCTCAGGTGAGCACAGGTGAGCACAGGTGAGTTCAGGTGAGAGGATAACTGGGATTAATGGAGTTTTATGGTTACTGGTTTAACTGGTCTGAACTGAATGAACTGGATGGACTGGTTTACCTGGACTCCTCTCCAGCCACCTGCAGTGCAGGTGAGCACAGCCTGGCGCAGGTGAGTACAGGTGAGGGCATTACTGGGATTAAGGAATTTTATGGTTAGTGGTCAAGCTGGTTTGAACTGGTTGAACTGGTCTGAACTGGGACAAACTGGTCTGAACTGGGATTCCTCTCCAGCCACCTGCAGGTGAGCTCAGGTGAGCACAGGTGAGCTCAGGTGAGCACAGGTGAGGGGATTACTGGGATTTTTATGGTTACTGGTTTAACTGGTTTGAACTGGGATGGACTGGAATGAACTGGTTTGAACTGGGATGGACTGGGATAAACTGGTCTGAACTGGTTTAACTGGTCTGAACTGGGAATCGTTTCCAGCCACCTGCAGGTGAGCTCAGGTGAGCACAGGTGAGGAGATTACTGGGATTACTGGGAATTTTATGGTTACTGGTTAAACTGGGATGGACTGGTCTGAACTGGGTTGAACTGGTCTGACCTGGGACTCCTCTCCAGCCACCTGCAGGTGCGCGCAGGTGAGCTCAGGTGAGTTCAGGTGAGAGGATAACTGGGATTAATGGAGTTTTATGGTTACTGGTTTAACTGGTCTGAACTGGGACAAACTGGTCTGAACTGGGACTCCTCTCCAGCGCCACCTGCAGGTGAGTTCAGGTGTGCACAGGTGAGCTCAGGTGAGGGGATAACCGGGATTACTGGGATTTTTATGGTTACTGGTTAAACTGGTCTGAACTGGTTTAACTGGTCTGAACTGGTTTGACCTGGGCCTCCTCTCCAGCCACCTGCAGGTGCGCGCAGGTGAGCACAGGTGAGGGGATTACTGGGATTACTGGAGTTTTATGGGTACTGGTTTAACTGGTTAAACTGGTTTGGACTGGGATGAATTGGTCTCAACTGGGACAAACTGGTCTGAACTGGGACTCCTCTCCAGCGCCACCTGCAGGTGAGCTCAGGTGAGCACAGGTGAGTTCAGGTGAACACAGGTGAGTTCAGGTGAGAGGATAACTGGGATTAATGGAGTTTGAAGGTTAACGGTTTGACTGGTTTGAACTGGGATGGACTGGGATGGACTGGTCTGAACTGGTTTAACTGGTCTGAACTGGTTTGAACTGGTCTGACCCGGGATTCCTCTCCAGCCACCTGCAGGTGAGCAGACACAGGTGAGCACAGGTGAGGGGATAACTGGGATTACTGGGATTAATGTGAATTTTATGGTTACTGGTTTAACTGGTCTGAACTGGTTTGAACTGGTCGGACCTGGGATTCCTCTCCAGCCACCTGCAGGTGAGCTCAGGTGAGCACAGGTGAGGGGATAACTGGGATTAATGGGATTTTATGGTTACTGGTTTGAACTGGGATGAGCTGGGATGAACTGGTCTGAACTGGTCTGAACTGGTCTGACCCGGGCCTCCTCTCCAGCCACCTGCAGGTGCGCGCAGGTGAGCACAGCCTGGCGCAGGTGAGCGGCCAGGAGCAGTTCGCCGTCGCCGTGGAGCTCGTGGCGCACCCTGGCTTTGGGGCAGAATCCCGGGAATTTGGGAATTCCGGGAAACCTCCCGGGAATTTTTCCCGCCATCCCGGCGATTTTTCCCGCGGTTTCGGGGATTTCCCGCGAGATTTCGGGGATTTCCCGCCAGATCCCGAGGGTTCTCCCCGCGATTTTTCGCGGAATTCTGGAAATTTCGGGGTTTCTTCCCGGGAATTTTTTGGGAATTCCGGTCGCTCCCATGACCTGATGCTGCTGAGGGTGGAGCCTCCGTTCACCTGCGGGCCGCAGGTGAGGCCCCTCCCCCTGCCCGAGGCCCCGCCCACCGCCGGCTCCACCTGCACCGTCATGGGCTGGGGGAGCACCAGCAGCCCTGAAGGTGAGGACTGGGTTATACTGGGTTATACTGGTTTGGACTGGGTTATACTGGTTTATACTGGTTTAGACTGGTTTAGACTGGGTTATACTGGCTTGGATTGGGAGGGACTGGTTTAGACTGGGTTATACTGGTTTGGACTGGTTTGGACTGGGTTATACTGGGAGGGACTGGTTTGCACTGGGTTATACTGGTTTGCACTGGGCTATACTGGTTTGCACTGGATTGACTGGGAGGGACTGGTATATACTGGGTTAGACTGGTTTGGACTGGGTTATACTGGGTTATACTGGGAGGGACTGGTTTATACTGGTTTGGATTGGGACGAACTGGGTTATACTGGGAGGCACCGGGTTATACTGGTTTATACTGGTTTGGACTGGTTTATACTGGTTTGGACTGGGAGGGACTGGTTTAGACTGGGTTATACTGGGAGGGACTGGTTTAGACTGGGTTATACTGGTTTGGACTGGTTTGCACTGGGTTATTCTAGTTTGGACTGGGTTGGACTGGGTTATACTGGGTTATACTGGTTTGGACTGGTTATACTGGGAGGGACCAGATTATACTGGTTTGGACTGGGTTAGACTGGTTTGGATTGGTTTGGACTGGGAGGGACTGGGTTATACTGGGTTATACTGGTTTGCACTGGGTTAGACTGGGAGGGACTGGTTTGTACTGGTTTGGACTGGGAGGGACTGGTTTAGATTGGGTTATACTGGGTTATACTGGTTTGGACTGGTTTATAGTGGAAGGGACTGGTTTGGACTGGGTTATACTGGGAGGGACTGGTTTGGATTGGTTTGGACTGGGTTATACTGGTTTGGACTGGTTATACTGGGAGGGACTGGGTTATACTGGTTTGGATTGGTTTGGACTGGGAGGGACTGGGTTATACTGGTTTGCACTGGGTTATACTGGGAGGGACTGCTTTATACTGGTTTGGACTGGGAGGCACTGGGTTAGACTGATTTATACCGGTTTGGATTGGTTTGGACTGAGTTATACTGGTTTGGACTGGTTTATACTGGGAGGGACTGGTTTGGACTGGGTTAGACTGGGTTTGACTGGTTTGGACTGGGTTAGACTGGTTTGGACTGATTTATACTGGTTTGACTGGGAGGGACTGGGTTATAGTGGGAGGGACTGGTTTAGACTGGGTTATACTGGGCTGTACTGGTTTGGACTGGGAGGGACTGGGTTATACTGGTTTGGACTGGTTTATAGTGGGAGGGACTGGTTTGGACTGGTTTATACTGGTTTGACTGGGAGGAACTGGGAGGGAAAAGAAAGGAGGTTTTAGGGTGAAAAATGGGGATTTTAGGGGGAAAATGGGAACTGGTTTGTACTGGTTTGTACTGGGATGGACTGGGAGAGTCCCAGGTGTCCCCAGGTGTCTCAGGTATCCCCAGGTGTGTCTCACCTGTCCCAGGTGTATCTCAGGTATGCCCAGGTGTCCCTCAGGTGTCCCAGGTGTCCCCAGGTGTTTCCCAGGTGTGTCTCACCTGTCCCCAGGTGTCCCCAGGTGTTTCCCAGGTGTCCCCAGGTGTCCCCCAGGTGTCTCTCAGGTGTCCCCAGGTGTCTTTCAGGTGTCCCCAGGTGTATCTCAGATGTCCCCAGGTGTGTCTCACCTGTCCCCAGGTGTCCCCAGGTGTGTCCCAGGTGTCCCCAGGTGTCCCTCACCTGTCCCCTGTCCTGCAGAGTCGTTCCCGGATGTCCCCCAGTGTCTCAATGTCACCGTGCTCAGGGACAGCGCCTGTCACAGGTGTCCCCAGGTGTGTCTCAGGTGTGTCTCACCTGTCCCCAGGTGTCTGTCACCTGTCCCAGGTGTGTCCCAGGTGTCTCTCAGGTAACCCCAGGTGTATTTCATGTGTCCCAGGTGTGTCTCTCAGCTGTCCCAGGTGTCTCTCACCTGTCCCAGGTGTATCTCAGGTGTCCCCACATGCCCCCAGGTGTCTCTCACCTGTCCCATGTGTCCCCAGGTGTGTCTCAGGTGTCTCTCACCTGTCCCAGGTGTATCTCAGGTGTCCCCAGGTGTATCTCAGGTGTCCCCAGGTGTGTCTCACCTGTCCCAGGTGTCCCTCACCTGTCCCCTGTCCCGCAGAGTCGTTCCCGGATGTCCCGCAGTGCCTCAATGTCACCGTGCTCCCGGACAGCACCTGCAGTGACACCTACGGTGAACAGGTGACACCTGACATGCTCTGCGCTGGCGGCGCCGGCGGCCAGGACTCCTGCCAGGTGGGTCACTGTCACCTGGGTCACCTGGGTGTGTCACCTGTGTCACCTGTCAGTGTCACCTGTGTCACCTGGGTCACCTGGGTCAGCTGTCATTGTCACCTCAGTGCCACCTGTGTCACCTGTCGGTGTCACCTGTCATTGTTACCTGTGTCATTTTCACCTGTCATCGTCACCTCAATGCCGCCTGTATGTGTCACCTGTGTGACCTGTGTCACCTGTCACTGTCACCTCAGTGTCACCTGTGTCACCTGTCTGTGTCACCTGTGTCACCTGTCAGTGTCACCTCAGTGCCACCTGTGTGGGTCACCTGTGTCACCTGTGTGACCTGTCATTGTTACCTGTGTCATTGTCACCTGTCATTGTCACCTGTCAGTGTCACCTGTGTCACCTGTCAGTGTCACCTGTCAGTGTCACCTGTGTCACCTGTCAGTGTCACCTGTGTCACCTGTCATTGTCACCTGTGTCATTGTCACCTGTCAGTGTCACCTGTCAGTGTCACCTGTGTCACCTGTCAGTGTCACCTGTGTCACCTTGGTGTCACCTGTGTCACCTGTCAGTGTCACCTCGGTGTCACCTGTGTCACCTGTCATTGTCACCTCAGTGTCACCTGTGTGTCACCTGTGTCACCTGTCATTGTTACCTGTGTCATTGTCACCTCGGTGTCACCTGTGTCACCTCAGTGACACAGACTGTGTGTCACCTGTGATTGTCACTTGTCATTGTCACCTGTGTCACCTGTGTCACCTGTGTCACCTGTGTCACCTGTGATTGTCACCTGTGTGTCACCTGTTACTGTTACCTGTGTCACCTCACCTGTGTGGCCTGTCAGTATCACCTGTCAGTGTCACCCGTGTTGTCACCTGTGTCACCTCACCTGTGTCACCTTTGTCAGCTGCCATTGTCACCTGCATCACCTTGTCATTTGTCACCAGTGTGTCACCTTATTGTCACCTGTGTCACCTCACCTGGGTGGGTCACCTGTCATTGTCACCTGTGTGTCACCTGTGTGTGTCACCTCTGTCACCTGTCCCTGTGTCACCTGGGTCACCTCACCTGTTCCTCCTGTGTCACCTGTGTCACCTGTGACCTCACCTGTCATTGTGAGCTCTGTGTGTCACCTGTCACTGTCACCTGCTGGTGTCACCTGTGTGTCACCTTTCATTGTCACCTGTCTCTAACATCACCTGCTGGTGTCACCTGTGTCACCTGTGTCATTGTCACCTGTCATTGCCACCTATCTCAGTCACCTGTCACCTGTCATTGTCACCTGTGTCACCTGTCCTGGTGTCACCTGACCTGTGTCACCGATCACCTGTGTCCTCTCGCCTGTCACCTGTCAGTGTCACCTGTCATTGTCACGTGTGTCACATGTGTGTCACCTCAGTCACCTCACCTGTGTGTCACCTCACCTGTGTGTCACCTGTCATTGTCACCTGTGTTACCTGTCATTGTCACATGTGTGTCACCTGTGTCACCTGTGATTGTCACCTGTGTCACATGTGTGTCACCTGTGTGTCACCTTACCTGTGTCACATCTGTGTCACATCTGTGTCACCTGTGTGTCACCTGTGTGTCACCTTACCTGTGTCACATCTGTGTCACCTGTGTCACCTGTCATTGTCACCTGTGTCACCTGTCATTGCCACCTGTGTCACCTGTGATTGTCACATGTGTGTCACCTGTGTGTCACCTCACCTGTGTCACCTGTGATTGTCACCTGTGTCACATGTGTGTCACCTGTGTGTCACCTCACCTGTGTCACCTGTGATTGTCACCTGTGTCACATGTGTGTCACCTGTGTGTCACCTCACCTGTGTCACCTGTCATTGTCACCTGTGTCACATCTGTGTCACCTCCCTGTGTCCCCAGTGTCCCCAAATCCCTCAGTGTCTCTGACATCCCCAATGTCCCCAATGTCCCCTCGATGTCCCCTCTGTCCCCACATCCCCTCAATGTCCCGACATCCCAATGTCCCCAAATCCCCACTGATGTCCCCAATCCTCAATGTCCCCACTGTCCCCAATATCCTCTGACATCCACAATGTCCTTAATGTCCCCAGTGTCCCCTCAATGTCCCTATTAATGTCCCCAAATCCCCATTAATGTCCCCAAATCCTCAATGTCCCCATTAATGTCCCCAACATCCCAATGTCCCCAAATCCCCATTAATGTCCCCAAATCCCCGTTAGTGTCCCCAAATCCCCATTACTGTCCCCTCTGTCCCCAATGTCCCCAAATCCCCATTAATGTCCCCAAATCCTCAATGTCCCCATTAATGTCCCCAAATCCCCATTAATGTCCCCAACATCCCAATGTCCCCAAATCCCTGTTAATGTCCCCAAATCCTCAATGTCCCCATTAATGTCCCCAACATCCCAATGTCCCCAAATCCCCATTAATGTCCCCAAATCCCCGTTAATGTCCCCAAATCCCCGTTAGTGTCCCCAAATCCCCGTTAGTGTCCCCAAATCCCCAATGTCCCCAAATCCCCATTAATGTCCCCAACATCCCAATGTCCCCAATTCCCCGTTAATGTCCCCAAATCACCGTTAGTGTCCCCAAATCCCCGTTAATGTCCCCAAATCCCCATTAATGTCCCCAAATCCCCGTTAGTGTCCCCAGCTCCCCGTTAATGTCCCCAAATCCCCGTTAGTGTCCCCAAATCCCCATTAATGTCCCCAAATCCTCAATGTCCCCATTAATGTCCCCAAATCCACATTAATGTCCCCAAATCCCCGTTAGTGTCCCCAAATCCCCATTAATGTCCCCAAATCCCCAATGTCCCCAAATCCCCATTAATGTCCCCAAATCCCCATTAATGTCCCCAAATCCCCGTTAATGTCCCCAAATCCCCATTAATGTCCCCAAATCCCCATTAATGTCCCCAAATCCCCATTAATGTCCCCAAATCCCCGTTAATGTCCCCAAATCCCCGTTAATGTCCCCAAATCCCCATTAATGTCCCCAATGTCCCCAGTGTCCCCAGCTCCCCGCTGAGGTCCCCGCTGTCCCTGTGTCCCCAGGGTGACTCGGGCGGTCCCCTGGTGTGTGACGGTCACCTGCAGGCCGTGGTGTCCTGGGGGGAACATCCCTGCGGTCAGCCCGGCCGGCCGGGAGTGTACAGCCGCGTGCAGCCCGAGCTGGCCTGGATCCGAGCGGTCAGCGGGGTCACCGGTGACACCCAGTGTGACACCCAGTGACACCGAGTGACCTGAGTGACCTGAGTGACCACTGACCCCCCAAATCCTCACAAACCCCTTTGGTCACTTTGGGGTTGTCAGGGTCACTCCTGTGTCCACCCCGAGCTGGCCTGGATCTGAGTGGTCAGCGGGGTGACCGGTGACACCAGCTGTGACACCCAGTGACACTGAGTGACATTGACCTCTCCAAATCCCTCAAACCCCTGTGGTCACTCCTGGTCACTTTGGGGTCATCAGGGTCACTCCTGTGTTCACCCCGAGCTGGCCTGGATCCGAGCGGTCAGCGGGGTCACCGGTGACACCCAGTGTGACACTGAGTGACCTGAGTGACCACTGACCCCCCAAATCCTCACAAACCCCTTTGGTCACTTTGGGGTCCAGAGGTCACTCCTGTGTCCACCCTGAGCTGGCCTGGATCTGAGTGGTCAGCGGGGTCACCGGTGACAGCCGGTGTGACACCCAGTGACACTGACCTCTCCAAATCCCTCAAATCCTTGTGGTCACTCATGGTCACCTTGGGGTCATCAGGGTCACTCCTGTGGTCACCCCGAGCTGGCCTGGATCCAAGCGGTCAGCGGGGTCACCGGTGACACCAACTGTGACACCGAGTGACACCCAGTGACCCTGAGTGACCCTGAGTGTGACCCTGAGTGACCACTGAGTGACCCTGAGTGACCAATGACCACCCTGAGTGACCAGTGACCCCGAGTGACCCTGAGTGACCAATGAGTGACCCCAAGTGACCCTGAGTGACCCTGAGTGACCCTAAGTGACCACTGACCCCAAGTGACCCTGAGTGACCCCGAGTGACCAATGACCACCCTGAGTGACCCTGAGTGACCCTGAGTGACCCTGTGTGACCAATGAGTGACCCTGAGTGACCCTGTGTGACCAATGAGTGACCACTGTGACCCCGAGTGACCCTGAGTGACCCTGAGTGACCCTGAGTGACCCTAAGTGACCACTGACCCCAAGTGACCCTGAGTGACCCCGAGTGACCCAATGACCACCCTGAGTGACCCTGAGTGACCACTGAGTGACCACTGTGACCCTGAGTGACCACTGAGTGACCCTGACTGCCCTGAGTGACCACTGAGTGACCACTGAGTGACCCTGACTGACCCTGAGTGACCACTGAGTGACCACTGTGACCCCGAGTGACCCCAATAAACTCCTCCCTCTGCACTTTCGCAGTTTTCGAAGCTCCTGGGGCAGAAAAATGGGGAAAAATCAGGGAAAATTGGGAAAAATGGGGGAAAATTGGGGAAATGGGGAAAATGGGAAAAATGGGGAAAAATTGGGAGAAATTGGGGAAAATTGGGAGAAATTGGGAGAAATTGGGAAATAATGGGGGAAATTGGGGAATAATGGGAAAAATGGGGAAAAAATGGGGGAAATTGGGGAAAAATGGGGAAAAATGGGGGAAAATTGGGAGAAATTGGGGGAAATCGGGGAAAATTGGGGAAAATTAGCAAAATGTGGGAAAATTTGGGAGAAAAAAAGGGAAAAACTCAGCAAAAATGTGGAAAATCCGGAAGAAAATGGGGCAAAAGCTGGGAAAATGAGGCAAAAATGGAGAAAATTCAGGAAAAAGATCCAAAAAAGGGAAAAATCCGGGAAAAAGGGGAAAAACCTGGAAAAATGATCCAAGAAAAGGGAAAATCAGGGGAAAAGGGGCAAAAGGTGGGAAAAATGAGGAAAAATTGTGGAAAATCTGAGAGAAAAGTGGGAAAACCTGGAAAAAAGGGAAAAATGGAGAAAATTAGGGAAAAAAGGGGGAAAATGATCCATAAAATGGGAAAATCTGGGAAAAATTAGGCAAAACCTGGGAAAAATGAGGTAGAAAGGGAGAAAATCCGGGAGAAAAGAGGCAAATTATCCCAAAAAGGGAAAAACCTGAGAAAAATCAGGGAAAAATGGCGAGAAAATGGGGAAAATGATCCCAAAAAACGGAAAATCAGGGGAAAACTGGGGAAAAATGAGGCAAAAGTGTGGAAAATCCGGGAGAAAATGATCCAAAATCAAAGGAAAAAAGGAGGAAAACTGGGGAAAAGGAGGGAAAATTATGGAAAATCAGGGGAAAAAGGGGAAAAATGATCCATAAAAAGGGAAAATCCGGGAAAAATGAGGGAAAATTGTGGAAAATCCGGGAAAAGAGAGGGGAAAATGATCGAAAAAAGGGGAAAAAGTGGGGCAAAATGAGGCAAAAGTGGAAAAACTGGGAGAAAAGGGGGAAATTATCAAAAATAAAAGGAAAAAAGGAGGAAAACTGGGAAAATGAGGGAAAATTGTGGAAAATCCGAGAAAAAAGAGGGGAAAATGATCAAAAAAAGGGAGGAAAACTGGGGAAAATGAGGCAAAAATGGAGCAAATTCGGGGAAAAGGGGAAAAACGATCCACAAAAAGGGAAAATTCGGGAAAAAGGGGGAAAACCGGGAAAAAAGAGGGGAAAATGGAGAAAATTTGGGAGAAAAAGGGGGAAATGATCCAAAATCAAAGGAAAAAAGGGGGAAAACTGGGGAAAAATGAGGGAAAATTATGGAAAATCAGGAGAAAAGGGGAAAAATGATCCATAAAAAGGGAAAATCCGGGAAAAATGAGGGAAAAATGATCGAAAAAAGGGGAAAAACTGGGCAAAATGAGATAAAAATGTGGAAAAACTGGGGAAAATGAGATAAAAATGTGGAAAAACTGGGAGAAAAGGGGGAAAAGGGGCAAATCGGGGCCAGGCTGGAGGCAAACTGGGCCGAACTGGGCCGAACTGGGCCGAACTGGGCGGAGCGGCTGAGTCAGAGCGTCCCGGATTAGGGAGAGCTGGGGAAACTGAGGCAGGAGCGGCGCCGCCCCTCCCCCAGCCCGAGCGGCCCCTCCCCCCCGGAGGTGACAAAAGGGACCTTGGGGACAAGGGGGGACAGAGTGACAGCGGCGGGGACAGCATGGGAGAGGGGTGAGGAAATCAGGGGGAAATGGGGGGAAATGGGGGAAAAAGGGAAATTGGGAATAATGGGGGAAATGGGAAATTGGGAATAATGGGGGAAATGGGAAATGGGGAAAAAAGGGGAAAAAACTGGGAAAAAGGGGGAAATGGGGAAATTGGGAATAATGGGGGAAATGAGGAAATTGGGAATAATGGGGGAAATGGGAAATTGGGAATAATGGGGGAAATGGCAAATGGGGGAAAAACAGGAAATGGGGGAAATGAGGAATTGGGAATAATGAGGGAAATGGGGGAAATATGAAAACGGGAAAAAAGGGGGAAAAACTGGAAAAAAGGGGAAATGGGGAGGAAATTGGGAAAAATGGGGGAAATGGGGAAATGGGAAATGGGGAAAAAGGGGGAAAAACTGGAAAAAGGGGGAAAATGGGGGAAATGGGAAAAATGGGGAAATTGGAAATGGGAAATGAGGAATAATGGGGAAAAAAAGGGGGAAATGGGGAGGAAATTGGGGAAAATGGGGGGAAATTGGGAAATGGGGAATAATGGGAGAAAAATAGGAAAAAAAGGGAAAAGGGAAAAACTAGAAAAAAGGGGGAAAGGGGGAGGGAATTGGGAATAATGGGGGAAATGGGAAATAATGGGGGAAAAGGGGGAAATGGGGAAATGGGGTGAATGGGGAAAAAGGGGGAAATGGGGGAAAATGGGTGGAAAACGGCAGGAAATGGGGAGGAAATTGGGGAGGAAATGGGAAAAGGGAAATGGGGGAAATGGGAAATGGGGAGGAAATTGGGGGAAAATGGAGGAAATGGGGGAAATAGGGGGAAGGGAAAAAAGGGAGAAAAGGAGGGGAAATGGGAAATGGGGGGAAATGGGAAAAATGGGGGGAAATGGGGAGGAAATGGGGAAAAGGGGAAAAATGGAAATGGGAAAGGGGGGAGGAAAAGGGGGGGAAAATGGGGAAATTGAGAGGAAAGGGGGAAATGGGGAAGAAATGGAGGAAATGGGGAAATGGGGAAAATGGGGAAAATGGGGAAGAAATTGGGAGAAAGAGGAGAAATGGGGCAGGAAGAGGGGGAGGGGCCAGGCGGGGGGGGAGGGGCAGTTGGGTCACCTTTGTCACCTGCTGTGTCCCCTCAGGGCTGTGGAGTCGTTGCTGCTGCTGCTGCTGCTGGCAGGTAGTGGGGACAGCTGGGGACACCTGGGACACACCTGGGGACAGCTGGGGACAGCTGGGGACACTTTGGGGACACTTTGGGGACAGCTGGGGACACCTGGGGACACTTTGGGGACAGCTGGGGACACCTGGGACACACCTGGGGACAGCTGGGGGACACTTTGGGGACACTTTGGGGACAGCTGGGGACAGCTGGGGACACTTTGGGGACACTTTGGGGACAGCTGGGGACACCTGGGACACACCTGGGGACAGCTGGGGGACACTTTGGGGACACTTTGGGGACAGCTGGGGACAGCTGGGGACACTTTGGGGACACTTTGGGGACAGCTGGGGACAGCTGGGGACACTTTGGGGACAGCTGGGGACAGCTGGGGACAGCTGGGGACACTTTGGGGACAGCTGGGGACAGCCGGGGGACACTTTGGGGACAGCTGGGGACACCTTGGGGACAGCTGGGGACACCTTGGGGACACTTTGGGGACAGCTGGGGACACTTTGGGGACAGCTGGGGACACCTCGGGGACACTTTGGGGACAGCTGGGGACACCTTGGGGACACTTTGGGGACAGCTGGGGACAGCTGGGGACACTTTGGGGACAGCTGGGGACACCTGGGACACACCTGGGGACAGCTGGGGGACACTTTGGGGACACTTTGGGGACACTTTGGGGACAGCTGGGGACAGCTGGGGACACTTTGGGGACACCTGGGGACACCTCGGGGACACTTTGGGGACAGCTGGGGGATACCTGGGGGGGGATAGAAACACATCTGGGGACACTTGGGGACACCTGGGGACAACCCTGGGGGGGTCTGGGGACACCTTGGGGACAGCTGGGGACAGCTGGGGACACTTTGGGGACAGCTGGGGGACACTTGGGGATACCTGGGGACAGCTGGGGACACTTTGGGGACACCTGGGACACACCTGGGGACATCTGGAGCACCTGGGGGACACCTGGTGACACCCCTGGGGACACAGGGACACAACCGGTGGCACTGTCCCCATCGAGGTGCCACCCTTGTTGTCCCCGCGGAGGTGACACACCTGTCCCCAAGTCCCCGTGATTGTGCCACACCTGGTGGCCCAGGGGACATTCCTGGTGGCCCCACGGAGATGCCACACCTGGTGGCCCAGGGAGGTGCCACCCTTGTCCCCAAATCCCCGTGAACGTGCCACACCTGGTGGCCCCGGGGAGGTGACACACCCGATGCCGCTGTCCCCACGGAAGGGACACGCGTTCCTGGTGGCATTGTCCCCGTGGAGGTGCCACACCTGCTGTCCCCAAGTCCATGTGAAGGTGACACACCTGGTGGCACAGGGACACACCTGGTGGCATTGTCTCCACACGGTGCCACCCCTTGTGCCTTTGTCCCTCTGTCCCTTTTGTCCCCACAGGTGCCACCCTCTGTCCCTTTGTCCCTCTGTCCTTCTGTCCCTCTGTCCCCTTGTCCCTGCAGGTGCCACACCTTTGTCCCTTTGTCCATTTGTCCCTTGTCCCCTTTGTCCTCACAGGTGCCACCCTCTGTCCCTTTGTCCCTCTGTCCACTTGTCCATTTGTCCCTCTGTCCTTCTGTCCCTCTGTCCCTTTGTCCCCACAGGTGCCACCCCCTTGTCCCTCTGTCCCTTAGTCCATTTGTCCATTTGTCCCTCTGTCCCTTCATCCCCACAGCTGCCACCCCCTTGTCCCTTTGTCCTTCTGTCCTTCTGTCCCTTTTGTCCACGCATGTGCCACACCTTTGTCCATTTGTCCCTTTGTCCCCACAGTGCCACCCTTGTCCCTTTATCCCTTTGTCCATTTGTCCATGTGTCCATCTGTCCCTTTGTCCCTTTGTCCATTTGTCCCTTTGTCCATTTGTCCCTTTGTCCCTTTGTCCATTTGTCCCCACAGGTGCCACCCTGTCGCAGCCACCGCCATGTCCCTTTGTCCATTTGTCCCTCTGTCCCCACAGGTGCCACCCCCTTGTCCCTTTGTCCCTTTGTCCCTTGTCCCTTTATCCCTTTGTCCATTTGTCCCCTGTCCCTCTGTCCCCACAGGTGCCACCCTGTCACAGCCACCACCGTGTCCCTTTGTCCATTTGTCCATTTGTCCCTTGTCCCTCTGTCCCCACAGGTGCCACCCTGTCGCAGCCACCGCCGTGTCCCTTTGTCCATTTGTCCATTTGTCCCTTGTCCCTCTGTCCCCACAGGTGCCACCCTGTCACAGCCACCGCCGTGTCCCCCGGGCCATCAGGCCGTGCTGGATGGCTCCGGTGCCACCTGCGTGGCGCTGCCACCCTCGGGTGACGGGGACAGGATCATCGGCGGCTACCCGTGTGTCCCCATGTCACAGCCCTGGCAGGCGCTGCTCTACGGCCCTCTGCGCTGCGGGGGTGCTGCTGCGGCCGCAGTGGGTGCTGACCGCTGCCCACTGCAACCAGAGGTGACAGTGACACCTTGGGGACACCTTGGGGACATGCTGCGGGAATGGGGACATCCCATTGTAACACCTCATAGTGACAGGGACACCTCACAGGGACAGGGACAGGGACAGGGTGCTGCTGCGGCCGCAGTGGGTGCTGACCGCTGCCCACTGCAACCAGAGGTGACAGTGACACCTTGGGGACACCTTGGGGACACCCTGCGGGAATGGGGACATCCCATTGTAACACCTCATAGTGACAGGGACACCTCACAGGGACAGGGACAGGGACAGGGGTGCTGCTGCGGCCGCAGTGGGTGCTGACCGCTGCCCACTGCAACCAGAGGTGACAGTGACAACTTGGGGACATCCTGCGAGAATGGGGACATCCCATTGTAACACCTCATAGTGACAGGGACACCCCCTAGGGACACCTGACAGGGACAGGGACAGGGTGCTGCTGCGGCCGCAGTGGGTGCTGACCGCTGCCCACTGCAACCAGAGGTGACATCATGGGGACAACTGGGGACATTGCCTGGGGACAGGAGAGAAGGGCAGGGTCAGGGGAGAGCACACAGGGGACACTCCGAGGGCAGGGGACACTCCATGGGGACACCCCGTGCCCAATGTCCCAAATGTCCCCAATGTCCCCAATGTCCCCAATGTCCTCAATGTCCCCAGTGTCCCCAATGCCCTCAACACCCACAATGTCCCCAATGTCCATCATGTCCCAAACGCCTGCAATGTCCCCAACATCCCCAATGTCCCCAACATCCCCAATGTCCCCAATCCCCCCAATATCCCAAACACCTGCAATCTCCCCAATGTCCCAAATTCTCCCCAATGTCCCAAATACCTCCAATGTCCCCAATGCCCTCAATGTCCCCAACATCCCCAATCCCCCCAATGTTCCCAACTGCCCTCAATGTCCCCAATATCCCCAGTGTCCCCAACAGCCCCAATGCCCTCAATGTCCCCAGAGCCCCCAAATTCCTCCCAATGTCCCCAATCCCCCAATGTCCCCAACATCCCAAATGTCCCCAAATCCCCAATGTCCCAAATGTCCCCAATGTCCCAATATCCTCAATGTCCCCAATCCCCCCAATGTCCCCAACACCCTCAACATCCCCGTCCCCCAATGTCCCAAATGTCCCCATGTTCCCAACATCCCAGATGTCCCCAATGCCCCAAATCCCCTGAATGTCCCCAATGTCCCAAACATCCCAAATGTCCCCAAATCCCCAACATCCCAAATGTCCCCAATGCCCCAAATCCCCTCAACATCCCCAATGTCCCCAATGTCCCAATATCCTCAATGTCCCCAATCCCCCAATGCCCCAAATCCCCTCAACATCCCCAATGTCCCCAATGTCCCCAATGTCCCCAATGCCCCAAATCCTCTCAATGTCCCCAACGTCCCAAATGTCCCCAACATCCCCTCTATCCCCCAATGTCCCCAACATCCCAAATGTCCCCAATGCCCCAAATCCCCTCAATTCCCCAGTGTCCCCAATGCCCCCAATGCCCCAAATCCTCTCAATGTCCCCAACGTCCCAAATGTCCCCAACATCCCCTCTATCCCCCAACGTCCCAAATGTCCCCAATGCCCCAAATCCCCTCAACGTCCCCAGCGTCCCCTCTGTCCCCAGAGGTGTCCGCGTCCGGCTGGGCGAGGACGACCTGCGCCGGCGGGAGGGGACAGAGCAGGAGCGGCGGGTGACGCTGGCCTTGTCACACCCGCGCTTCAACCCCACCACGCTGGACAATGACCTGGCCTTGCTGAAGCTGGACCGGCCGGCCAACATCAACCGCAGCGTCCGGCCATTGCCGCTGCCCAGAGCCTGCGCGCCGGCCGGCTCATCCTGCCTGCTGTCCGGCTGGGGGACGGTGACAACGCCCCAGGGTGAGGGGACATGGGGACATGGGGACATGGGGGACGGTGACAACGCCCCAGGGTGAGGGGACATGGGGACATGGGGGGACGGTGACAATGCTGCAGGGTGAGGGGACAGCGGGGACACCGGGAACTGGGGGATGGTGACAACGCCCCAGGGTGAGGGGACATGGGGACAGTGGGGACATGGGGGGACGGTGACAATACCGCAGGGTGAGGGGGCATGGGGGATTGGGGGACAGTGACAATGCCCCAGGGTGAGGGGACATGGGGACATGGGGACAGGGGGGATTGGGGGATGTTGGGGACATTGGGGGTGTTGGGGGACATGAGGGACATGGAGGACATTTGGGACATTGGGGATGTTGGGGATATTGTGGGCATCGAGGGACATTGAGGGGACAGTGACAACACCGCAGGGTGAGGGGACAGTGGGGACAGCTGGGGACATGGGGGACAAGGGGGGATTGGGGGATATTGGGGATATTGGGGACATTGGGGGTGTTGGGGACATTGAGGATATTGGGGACATTGGGGCATTGGGAACACTGCGGGCATTGAGGGACATTGATGGGATGGTGACAACGCCATAGGGTGAGGGGACAGAGGGGACATGGGGGGATTTGGGGACAGAGGGGATATTGAGGGTATTTGGGACATTGGGGATATTGGGGATATTGGGGACCTTGGGGACATTGTGGACATTGAGGGGACAGTGACAACACTGCAGGGTGAGGGGACAGTGGGGACATGGAAGATTGGGGGATGGTGACAACGCCCCAGAGTGAGGGGACAGTGGGGACATGGGGGGATTGGGGGATATTGGGGACATTGGGGGGGGAATGGGGATGTTGGGGATTGGGGTTGGGGACATTGGGGACATTTGGGATATTGGGGGATATTTGGCTCATTGAGGACACTGGGGACGTTGGGGATATTGGGGGGACACTGGGGACATTGGAGATGACACTGAGGACATTCTGGGGACACTGGGGATGCTGAGGACATTCTGGGGACACTGGGGATGACACTGAGGGGACATTGGGGACACTGGGGACACTGAGGACATTGTGGGGACACTGGGGATGACACTGAGGGGACATTGGGGACACTGGGGACGCTGAGGACGTTCTGGGGACACTGGGGATGACACTGAGGACATTCTGGGGACACTGGGGATGACACTGAGGGGACACTGGGGACACTGGGGATGACACTGAGGACATTGTGGGGACACTGGGGATGACACTGAGGACATTGTGGGGACACTGGGGATGACACTGAGGGGACATTGCGGACACTGGGGACGCTGAGGACATTGTGGGGACACTGGGGATGACACTGAGGGGACATTGGGGACACTGGGGATGACACTGAGGACATTGTGGGGACACTGGAGATGACGCTGAGGACATTGTGGGGACACTGGGGATGACGCTGAGGACATTGTGGGGACACTGGGGACGCTGAGGACATTCTGGGGATGCTGAGGACATTCTGGGGACACTGGGGACGCTGAGGACATTCTGGGGACACTGGGGATGACACTGAGGACATTCTGGGGACACTGGGGTGACATGAGGGGACATTGGGGAACTGGGGTGAGGACATTCTGGGGACGCTGAGGACATTGTGGGGACACGCCCGCAGTGACGCTGCCCAGCCGGCTGATCTGCGCCTACGTCCAGCTGCTGTCGGAGGCCGAGTGCCGCCGAGCTTACCCGCAGCGCATCACGGCCAGCATGCTCTGCGCCGGCGTCAGCAACCGCCGCGTCGACTCCTGCCAGGTCAGACCCCAAATCTGACCAATCTCACCCAAATCTGACCAAATCTGACCCAAATCGGTGAAAAATTCACCCAAAAAATTCACCCAAAATCTGACCCCATCGGCAAAAAATTCACCCCAAATCTGACCCAAATCTGCCCAAATCTGACCCAAATCGGTGAAAAATTCACCCAAAAAATTCACCCAAAATCTGACCCCATCGGCAAAAAATTCACCCCAAATCTGACCCAAATCTGCCCCAAATCTGCCCAAAAATTCACACAAAATATGACCCAAATCTGCCCCAAATGTGCCCAAATCTGACCCAAATCGGTGAAAAATTCACCCAAAAATTCACACAAAATCTGACCCCATCGGCAAAAAATTCACCCCAAATCTGACCCAAATCTGCCCAAAAATTCACCCCAAATCTGACCAAATCTGACCCAAATCTGCCCAAAAATTCATCCCAAATCTGACCAAATCTGCCCAAATTGGCAAAAAATTCACCCGAAATATGACCCGAAATCAGCAAAAAATTCACCCAAATCCGACCCTAAATTGGTAAAAAATTCACACAAAATATGACCCAAATCTGCGAAAGATTCACCCAAAATTTGACCTCAATCGGCAAAAAATTCACCCAAAATATGACCCAAATCTGACCCAAATCTGCCCAAATCTGACCAAAAATTCACACGAAATCTGACCCAAATCTGACCCCAATCGGCAAAAAATTCACCCGAAATATGACCAAAATCGGCAAAAAATTCACCCCAAATCTGACCCAAATATGCCCAAATCTGACCCAAAGCTGACCAAAAATTCACACAAAATATCACCCCAACCGGCAAAAAATTCACACAAAATCTGACCCAAATCTGACTCAAATCGGCAAAAAATTCACCCAAAATCTGACCCAAATCTGACCAAAAATTCACCCGAAATCTGACCCAAATCTGACCAAAATCTGCAAAAAATTCACCCAAAATCTGACCCAAATCTGACAAAAAATTCACCCAAAATCTGACCAAATCGGCAAAAAATTCACACAAAATCTGACTGAAATTGGTAAAAAATTCACACAAAATATGACCCAATCTGCCCAAAAATTCACACAAAATCTGACTGAAATCTGACCAAAAAGTCACCTGAAATCTGACCCAAATCTGACCAAATCTGACTGAAATCTGACCCAAAACAGCAAAAAATTCACCCAAATCTGACCCCAACCGGCAAAAAATTCACCCAAAATATGACCCAAATGGCAAAAAATTCACCCGAAATCTGACCCAAATCTGCCCAAAAATTCACACAAAATATGACCCAAATCTGACTGAAATCTGACCCAATCAGCGAAAAATTCACCCAAAATCTGACTGAAATCGGTAAAAAATTCACACAAAATCTGACCAAATCTGCAAAAGATTCACCCAAAGTCTGACCTCAATCGGCAAAAAATTCACCCAAAATATGACCCAAATCTGACCCAAATCTGCCCAAATCTGACCAAAAATTCACGCAAAATATGACCCAAATCTGACCCCAGTCGGCAAAAAATTCACCCGAAATATGACCAAAATCAGCAAAAAATTCACCCCAAATCTGACCCAAATATGCCCAAATCTGACCCAAATCTGACCAAAAATTCACACAAAATATCACCCCAACCGGCAAAAAATTCACACAAAATCTGACCCAAATCTGACCAAAATCTGCAAAAAATTCACCCAAAATCTGACCCAAATCTGACCAAAAATTCACCCAAAATCTGACCCAAATCTGACCAAAAATTCACCCAAAATCTGCCCAAATTCACCCAAAAATTCACCCAAAAATTCGCCTGAAATCTGCCCAAAATCCACCCCAAATCCCCCAAATTCTCCCCAAAATCCACTCAAAATGCCCCTGAAATGTGGCTTTTGCAGTGTCCCCTCTGACCCCAAACTGACCCTCTGGCCCCAAATTGACCCCAGGCTGTCCCTCTGACCCCAAAGTGACCCCTAGACCCCAGAGTGACCCCAAAGTGACCCCAAGCTGTCCCTCTGACCCCAAGCTGACCCCAGACTGTCCCTCTGACCCCAAACTGTCCCTCTGACCCCAAACTGACCCCATGCTGTCCCTCTGACCCCAAACTGCCCCTTTGACCCCAAACTGTCCTTCTGCCCCTTTGACCCCAAGCTGTCCCCTTGTCCCCGAGCTGACCCCGGTGTGTCCCTCTGTCCCCAGGGTGACTCCGGCGGTCCCTCTGTCCCCAAGCTGACCCCAAACTGTACCTCTGTCCCCAAACTGACCCCGAGCTGTCCCTCTGACCCCGATGTGACCCCGGTGTGTCCCTCTGTCCCCAGGGTGACTCCGGCGGTCCCTCTGACCCCAACCTGACCCCAAGCTGTCCCTTTGACACCAAGCTGCCACTCTGACCCCAAAGTGACCCCAGACTGTCCCTCTGACCCCAAAGTGACCCCGATGTGACCCCAGGCTGTCCCTCTGTCCCCAGGGTGACTCCGGTGTGTCCCTCTGTCCCCAAGCTGACCCCGGTGTGTCCCTCTGACCCCGAGCTGACCCCAAGCTGTCCCCCTGTGCCCAATGTGACCCTGGTGTGTCCCTCTGTCCCCAGGGTGACTCTGGCGGTCCCTCTGACCCCGAAGTGACCCCAAACTGTCCCCCCTGACCCCAAGCTGTCCCCCTGACCCTGAACTGACCCCGAGCTGTCCCCCTGACCCCGGTGTGACCCCAGGCTGTCCCTCTGTCCCCAGGGTGACTCCGGCGGTCCCCTGTCCTGCAATGGCACCCTGCAGGGCATCGTGTCCTGGGGGCTGCAGACCTGCGCGCTGCCCGGTCACCCCGGCGTGTACGCCAGGGTGTGCCGCTTCGTGGGCTGGCTGCAGGACACCATGGACAGCAACTAGGGACATTGGGGACATCGTGGGGACATTGGGGACACCTTGGGGACATCATGGGAATACATGGATATCATAGGGACAATGTGGGGACACAGGGACAGTGACACCATGGGGTCACACCAGGGTGTGTCGCTTCCTGGGGTGGCTGCAGGACACCATGGACAATAATTAGGGACATTGGGGACATCGTGGGGACATTGGGGACATCATGGGATCGTAGGGACATTGGGGACAGGGACACCATGGGGTCACACCAGTGCTCTGCCAGGTCACACCAGGGTGTGTCGCTTCCTGGGCTGGCTGCAGGACACCATGGACACCAACTAGGGACATTGGGGACACTGGGGACACCTTGGGGACATTGTGGGATCATGGGGATATCATGGGATCATGGGGACACTGGGGACAGGGACACCATGGGGTCACACCAGGGTGTGTCACTTTCTGGGGTGGCTGCAGGACACCATGGACAGTAATTAGGGACACCTTGGGGACATCGTGGGATCATGGGGACATTGGGGACAGGTGACACCATGGGGTCACACCAGGGTGTGTCGCTTCCTGGGGTGGCTGCAGGACACCATGGACAGCAACTAGGGACACCTTGGGGACATCGTGGGATCATGGGGACATTGGGGACAGTGACACCATGGGGTCACACCAGGGTGTGTCGCTTCCTGGGTTGGCTGCAGGACACCATGGACAATAATTAGGGACACCCTGGGGACATCGTGGGGACATCACAGGGACATTGGGGGACACAGAGTTGGCCCAGCATGGGGTGGGACAAGGGACATGGTGATGGCACTTGGGCGACTTCTGGGCCACCGTGGTGACATCTTGGCCACCATGGTGACATCTGGGCCACCGTGATCGCATCTGGGCCACCATGGTGACATCTAGGCCACCGTGACATCTGGGCCACCATGGTGACATCTGGGCCACCATAGTCACATTTGGGCCACCATGGTGACATCATGGCCACCACAGTGACATGGCCACCATGGTCACATCTTGGCCACCATGGTCACATCTTGGCCACCACGATGACATCATGGCCACCGTGGTGACATCATGGCCACCACGGTGACATCACGGCCACCAGGGTGACAGCTGGGTCACCTCACGGCCACCACGCGTCCCCGCAGGGCCACCGGCGGGCGGTGACAGATTTGGGGTGAGAACCAATAAATTCGGAGCAAACTGGGCCGCAGGTCCATCCCGGCTGTCCCCGAGGGTCCCCTGGGGTGGGGGGAGGGGCTGGGGGTCACTCCGGGGTGGGGGAGGGGCCGGGCTGACCCCTCCCCCCGCGTTCCCGCGGCGATTTTGGGTCATTTTCCCCAGAATTCCGTTTATTGAGGCACTTGCGGAGCGGGGAGGGGGAGGAGCCAGGAGTGATTCGGCCACGCCCACCGCGGGGGAGGAGCCAATGGGAGGAGGGGGGTGGGGCCAAGAGGGCCGGAGAGCCCAAGCGGGGTCAAGCGAAGGTCAAGGAAAGGTCACACGAAGGTCAGCCCAAGGGTCAACCCAGCCAAAGGTCAAGGAAAGGTCACACGAAGGTCAGCCCAAGGGTCAACTCAGCCAAAGGTCAAGGAAAGGTCACACGAAGGTCAGCCCAGGGTCAACCCAGCCAAAGGTCAAGGAAAGGTCAAGGAAAGGTCAACCTAATTCAAGGTCAACCCATCCCAAGGTCAAGCAAAGGTCAACCCTACTCAGGGTCAAGCAAAGGTCCAGCAAAGGTCAACCCAACTCAAGCCAAGGTCAGTGGAGGTCACCCGAAGGTCAACTCAAGGTTAAGCAAAGGTCAAGGAAAGGTCAACCCAAGCCAAGGTCAACCAAACCCAACTCAAGGTCAACACCACCAAAGGTCAACCAAAGGTCAACTCAACCCAAGCCAAGGTCACCAAAGGTCAAGCCAAGGTCAGCCAAGGTCAACCCAACCCAACCCCCCCCAACCCAAGGCCAACCCAACCAACGGTCAGCAGATCCAGGGCAACCTAATGGTCAACCCAAGTCAAGAGCAAACCACACAAACAACTCAATGGTCATCTCTGTTAATGGTCAAGACCAACCCAGTGGCCAACCCAAACCAAGACCAACCCCATGGTCATCTCCATCAAAAGTCATTCAAGTCAAAACCAACCCCATGGTCATCTCCATCAAAGGTCATTCAAGCCAAGATCAATCCAGTGGTCATCTCCATCAAAGGTCATTCAAGCCAAGATCAACTCAATGGTCATCGCTGTTAACGGTCAAGACCAACCCAGCGGCCAACCCAAGCCAAGATCAACCCAATGGTCATCTCTATCAAAGGTCATTCAAGTCAAGACAAATCCAATGGTCATCTCCATCAATGGTCATTCAAGCCAAGATCAACCAGTGGTCATCTCCATCAAAGGTCATTCAGGCCAAGACCAACACAATGGTCACCTCCATCAATGGTGCTTCAGGTCAAGACAAATCCAGTGGTCACCTCTATCAATGGTCATTCAAGTAAAGACCAACCTAGTGGTCATCTCAACCAATGGTCAGCCCAAGACCAACTAACGGTCAACCAAAGTCCAGACCAACCCAACCGATGGTCAACTCAACCCATGGACAACCCAAGACCAACCGATGGTCAGTGAGGTCAAGGTCAACCAATACTTGAGACCAACCCAAGGTCAAGCGAGGTCAAGGTCAACCAAAGGTCAACCCAAGACCAACCAATGGTCAGTGAGGTCAAGGACAACCAACCAATGGTCAGCAAGGTCAATGTCAACCAACCAATGGTCAAGACCAAGCCAAGGTCAACCCAACTGATGGTCAACTGAGGTGAACCCAAGAACAACCAATGGTCAGTGAGCTCAATGTCAACCAACCAATGGTCAAGATGACCCCAAGGTCAGCCCAATCCAAGGTCACCTGAGGTCAAGGTCACCCAAAGGTCAACCCAAGATCAACCAATGGTCATCAAGGTCAAGGTTAACCAACTAATGGTCAAGACCAACCCAAGGTCAACCGAGGTCAAGATGAACCCAAGACCAACCAATGGTCATCGAGGTCAAGGTCAGCCAATGGTCAAAACCAATCCAACCCAAGGTCAACCCAAGGTCACCCAAAGGTCAACCCCAGCCCAACCAATGGCCATCGAGGTCAAGGTCAACCAACCAATGGTCAAGGTCACCAATGACCTAATGGCCAACCCAAGCCCAACCAATGGTCAGCAAGGTCAACCAATCAATGGTCAAGACCAACCCAACCAATGGTCAACCCAACCCAAGGTCACCCAAAGGTCAACCCAAGATCAACCAATGGTCATCGAGGTCAAGGTCAACCAACCAATGGTCAAGACCAAGCCAAGGTCAGCCAAGGTCAAGGTCACCCAAAGGTCAACCCCAGCCCAACCAATGGTCAGTGAGGTCAAGACCACCCCCAGGCCCCTCCCCCACCCCTGCCTCAGTTTCCCCAACCAGCTCAATCCCCTCCCCCACCCTGGTTTGAAAAAATGGAGAAAATTGGCCTAAAAATGGGAATTTGGGGAGAAGTGGCGAAAAAATGGGGAGAAACGGTGAAAAAATGGGGGGAAAAGGAGAAAAAATGGGGGAAAAGGTGAGAAATGGTGAAAAAATGGTGAAAAAAGGTGAAAAAATGGAGAAAAAGGGTGAAAAATGGGGGGAAAAGGTGAAAAAATGGTAAAAAAAGGTGAAAAAATGGCAAGAAAAGGGGGAAAATGGGGAAAAATGGGGGAAAAAGGAGATAAATGGGAGGAAAAGGTGAAAAAATTGTGGGAAAAGGTGAAAAATGGTGGGAAAAGGTTTAAAAATGGAGAAAAAAGGTGAAAAATGGTGAAAAAAGGAGAAAATGGGGGGAAAGGGTGAAAAAATGGAGAAAAAAGGTGAAAAATGGGGGGAAAAAAGTGAAAAAATGGAGAAAAAAGTGAAAAAATGGGGAAAAATGGCCTAAAAATGGGGGGGAAAGGAGAAAAAATGGGGGAAAAAAGATAAAAAAAGGCAGGAAAAGGGGAAAAAATGGCGGAAAAGGTGAAAAAATGGAGAAAAAAGGTGAAAAATGGGGGGAAATGGTGAAAAAATGGGGAGAAATGGCCTAAAAATGGGGGAAAAAGGAGAAAAAATGGTGAAAAAAGGAGGAAAAAATGGGGAAAAAAGGTGAAAAATGGAGAAAAAAGGTGAAAAATGGTGAAAAAAGGTGAAAAATGGCAAGGGGAAAGGAGAAAAAATGGTGAAAAAAAGGTAAAAAAAGGCAGGAAAAGGGGAAAAAAAGGCAGGAAAAGGTGAAAAAATGGTAAAAAAAATATGAAAAAATGGTGAAAAAAAGGTGAAAAAATGGCAAGGGGAAAAAATGGGGGAGAAATGGCCCAAAAATGAGGAGAAATGGCCTAAAAAATGGAGAAAAACGCTCCAAAAATAGGGAATAACGGCATAAAAATGGGGATAAACGACCCCAAAAAAATTGGGACAAATTACCCCAAGATGGGAGGAAACGGAAAAAAAAATTCAGGAGAAATGGTCTAAAAATAGGGAGAAATAGCCTAAAAAATGGGGAGGAACTCCTTAAAAAATGGGGGGAAATGACCCAGAAATAGGGAAAAATGGTCTAAAAATTGGGAGAAATGACCCAAAAATGGGGGGAGGGGCAAAAATGAAAAAATTCGGGAGTATCCTAAATTTTTGAGGGGATTTTGGGGGGAAAAGTGGGAATTTTTGGGAGAAAAACTGGGAATTTTGGGAGAAAATGGAAATTTTGGGAGAAAATGGGGAATTTTTTGGGGGAGAAATGGGGAATTTCGGGGGGAAATAGGAAATTTGGGGGAAAATGAGAAATTTTTTGGGAGGAAAATGGGGAATTTTGGGGGAGAAAATGGGAATTTTGGGGGAAAATGAGAAATTTTTGGGCAAAAATGGGGAATTTTTGGGGAAAATGGGGAAATTATTTTTGGAAAATGGGAAATTTTGGGGCAAATGGGAAATTTTGGGAGAAAATGGGGATTTTTTTGGGGAGAAATGGGGAATTTTGGAGGGGAAATAGGAAATTTGGGGGAAATGAGAATTTTTTTGGGGGGAAAATGGGGGAATTTTTTGGGGGAAAATGAAAAATATTGGGGGAAAAATGGGAATTTTGGGGGAAAAATGGGAATTTTGGGGGGAAAATAGGAATTTTTAAGGGAAATGGGAATTTTGGGAGGAAAACTGGGAATTTTGGGGGAAAATGAGAAATTTTTGGGCGAAAATGGGGAATTTTGGGGGAAATGGGGATTTTTGGGGGAAAATGGAAAATATTGGGGGAAAAATGGGAATTTTGGGGGAAAATGGGGAAATTTTTCTTGGAAGATGGGAAATTTTGGGGGAAAATGAGACATTTTTGGGGGAGAAATGGGGAATTTTGGGGGAAAATGGGAACTTTGGGGGAAAATGGGAAATTTTGGGGGAAAAATGGGAATTCTGGGGAGAAAATGGGGAAATTTTTTTTGGAAAATGGGGAATTTTGGGGGAAAATATTGAGGGAAAAATGGGAATTTTGGGGAGAAAATTCCGGGGCAGCAGAGAGAGAGAAGGAGTGGAAAGGGTTAAAAACCAACCCTCCAAAATTCTCCCCAAAAAACCCGAAAATTCCACAGGAATTCCCGAAATTTTCTCCAGAATCTTAAAATTCTACCCAGGAACGGAAAATTCTCCCTAAAAACCCCAAAATTTCTGTCGGGAAGCTCCAAGTTTGACCGAAAAATCGAAATATTTCACCCAGAAATCCCAAAAATTCCAGCAAAACCCAGGAAAATGTCTGAAGCGACCCAAAAGCTTTCCCTAAAAATATAAAAAAAAAAATTCCACCAGAGCTTCAGAAATTTTGCCAAAATTCCATCATGAATCCCAAAATTTCCACCCAGAAATCCCAAAAAATTCCATCAGGAATCCCAAAAAAATTCCATCAGAAATCCCCAAAAATTCCATCAGGGATCCCAAAAATTCCGTCAAGAATCCCAAAATTTCCATCAAGAATCCCAAAAAATTCCATCCAGAAATCCCAAAAATTTCCATCAAGAATCCCAAAAAAATTCCGTCAGGAATCCCAAAAATTCCATCAAGAAATCCCAAAATTTCCATCAAGAATCCCAAAAAAATTCCGTCAGGAATCCCAAAAATTCCGTCGGAAAACCCCAACCTGAGATCCCAAATTTGGGATTTCCGACGCTCGAAATGTGATTAAAAAAAAAGCGAAATTGGTGAGAATTTGTGATTTTTTTTTTTTTGGGAAAAATCCGAGAAAACTTGGGAGTTTTTTGAGTCAAATTCAAAAATTGGAAAAACGTAAAAAAAAAAAAAAAAAATTCCGGAATTCCTGGAACCAAATTCCCTAAAAAATTGGGAAATGGAAGGAAATTGGGAATTTCTGAAACCGAATTCACTGAAAAATGGGAAAATTTGGGAAAATGTAAAAAAAAAAAATTGGAATTTCTGAGAGCAGAAAGGAAGAGAAAATGAGGAATTTGAGGAGATTTGGGGAAATTTTCTGTAATTTTTAAAAAAAAGAAATGTATTTGCCCACCTGAGCTCACCTGGGCAGGTAAAACCCGCCTGAGCTCACCTGGATACACCTGAGCTCACCTGGGCAGGTGAATCCCACCTGAGCTCACCTGGATACACCTGAGCTCACCTGGGCAGGTGAATCCCACCTGAGCTCACCTGGGCAGGTAAATCTCACCTGAGCACACCTGAGCAGGTAAATCCCACCTGTCTGAGCACACCTGAGCTCACCTGGGCAGGTAAATCTCACCTGTCTGAGCACACCTGAGCTCACCTGGGCAGGTAAATCCCACCTGAGCTCACCTGGATACACCTGAGCTCACCTGGGCAGGTAAATCTCACCTGGGCAGGTGAATCCCACCTGAGCTCACCTGGGCAGGTAAATCCCACCTGAGTACACCTGAGCTCACCTGGGCAGGTAAATCTCACCTGAGCACACCTGGGCAGGTAAATCTCACCTGAGCACACCTGAGCTCACCTGGGCAGGTAAATCTCACCTGGATACACCTGAGCTTACCTGGGCAGGTAAATCTCACCTGACCAAGATCCCAGACCCCACCTGAGCACACCTGGATGATCAAACCTCACCTGTCCCGATTGTCAAACCCCACCTGAGCACACCTGGATGGTCAAACCTATCTGTCCAGGTGGTCAACCCTCACCTGAGCACACCTGAGCTCACTTGTCCAGGTAAATCCCACCTGTCCAAGCTCTCAGATGCCACCTGAACACACCTGGATACACCTGAGCTCACCTGGGCAGGTAAATCCCACCTGTCCAGGTGGTCAAACCCCACCTGACCCCACCTGAGCACACCTGAGCTCACCTGCACACACCTGGATAGTCAAACCCCACCTGTCCAGAGAATCAAAGCCCACCTGGCACACCTGAGCACACCTGTCCAGGTAACTCCCACCTCAGCAGACTCACCATGAGCAGCAGCCGCGAGCCGGCACACCTGTACAGGTGCAGGTAGCCCAGGTAGCCACCAGGGAGCCACCCTCCCCCCACCTGGGCACACCTGAGCTCACCTGGGCACACCTGGGGCATCCCAAACACACCTGGGGCTCACCTGGGGAATCTCAAACATGCTTAGGCACAGCTGGGGATCACCTAGACAAACCTGAGTGTTAGCTGGGGCTCACCTGGGCACACCTGGGGGTCACCTGGGCACACCTGGGCACACCTGAGACACACCTGGGCACACCTGGGCACACCTGGGGGTCACCTGGGCACACCTGGGCTCACCTGAGACACACCTGGACACACCTGAGACACGCCAGGGCTCACCTGAGACACACTTGGGCACACCTGGGGCACACCTGGGGTCACCTGGACACACCTGGAGTCACTTGAGGCATCCCAAACACACCTGGAGTTCACCTGAAGTACCTCAGACACACCTGGGACACACCTGTGGTTACCTGGGGCATCTCAAACACACCTGAGACACACCTGAGACACACCTGGACACATCCCAAACACACCTGAGACACACCTGGACACATCCCAAACACACCTGAGACACACCTGGACACATCCCAAACACACCTGGACACACCTGGGGAACACCTGGACACACCTAGGCACACTTGGGGTCACCTGGGCACACCTGGACACACCTGAGACACGCCAGGGCACACCTGAGGACAACTGGGGTTCACCTGGACACACCTGGGGGTCACCTGGGCACACCTGGGGACACCTGTGGTCACCTGGGGCATCTCAAACACACCTGGACACACCTGGACACATCCCAACCCCACCTGGGCACACCTGTGTCACACCTGGGACACACCTGAGACACACTACACCTGCGCACACCTGGGACACACCTGGCATTCACATAAATACACCTGGCCACACCTGGGGGTCACCTGAGCACACCTGGACACACCTGAGACACACCTGGGCACACCTGAACACACCTGAGACACACCTGGGCACACCTGGGGTTCACCTGGAGCATCTCAAACACACCTGAGACACACCTGGGACACACCTGAGACACACCTGAGACACACCTGAGACACACCTGGGACACACCTGGGACACACCTGGGACATCCAAAACACACCTGGAACACACCTGGACTCACCTGAGCACACCTGGGCACACCTGGGCACACCTGGGACATCCAAAACACACCTGGGCACATCTGAGACACACCTGAGACACACCTGGGACACACCTGGACACACCTGGGACATCCAAAACACACCTGAGCACACCTGGGCACACCTGGGCACACCTGGACTCACCTGCAGGGCTCTCCGAAGGCGGCGCTGACGGAGGTGTTCTCACCTGGACAGGTAACCCGGAAGGTCACTGAGCCCTCGAAACCTCCGCAGGTGCAAAGATGGAGAAAAACTGGGAGAAAAAATGGGAATTTTGGGGAAAATCAGGAAAAAATTAAGAGTTTTAGAAAGGAAGGATTTTTTTAAAAAAATGGGGTTTTTGGGAGAGAAATTGGGGGAAAAATAGGAATTTTGGGGAAAATTACAGAAAAGATTGGAATTTTGGGAGGGAAATTGGGAATTTTGGAGAATTTTTTAAAATTTGGGGTTTTGGGAAGGAAAAAGATTGGGGGGAAAACCAGGAATTTTGGGAAAAACTCCAAAAAAATTAAGCATTTTAGAATGAAAAGATTTTTTAAAATGGGGTTTTGGGAGGGAAATTGGGGGGAAAAATAGGAATTTTGGGAAAAATTATGGAAAAGATTGGAGTTTTGGGAGGGAAATTGGGAATTTTGGAGAATTTTTTTTAAAAAATTGGGGTTTTGGGAGGGAAATTGGGAATTTTGGGGAAATTGAAAAAAAAATTGGGAGTTTGGGAGTGAAATTGGGGGAAAAATAAGAATTTTGGGGAAAAATATGGAAAAAGTTGGAGTTTTGGGAGGAAAATTGGGAATTTTGGGGAAATTTTGAAAGAAAATTTTGGGGTTTTTGGAGCAAAACAGAATTTTGGGGAAATTTTTGAAAATATTGGGAATTTTGGGAAAATTTTGAAAAAAAAATTTTGAAAAAAAATTTTGGGGTTTTTGGGAGCGAAATTTTTTGGGAATTTTGCTTTTTTTTTCAAATTTGGGGTTTTCAGAGTGAAATTGGGAAATTCAACCCCAAAAAAAATTTGGGAGCAAAATTGGGAATTTGGGGAAAATTTGAAAAAAAAAAATTGGAGTTTTTGGAGGGAAATTGGCAATTTTGGGAAAATTTTTGGAAAAAATGGGGTTTTGGGAGGGAAAAAGATTGGGAGGAAAATGGGAATTTTGGGAAAACTTTTGGAAAAAATTAGGATTTTTAGGAAGGAAATAGGAGGGGAAAATGGGAATTTTGGGAAATTTTAAATTGGGAAAATTAAAACAAAAAAAAAAAGAAAAATATTTTGGGAAAATTAAAACAAAAAAATTTTCCCTTGGCAAGAAAATTGAGAATTTTGGGAAAATTTTTTAAAAATTGGGGTTTTGGGAGTGAAATTGGGAATTTTGGGAAAATTTCAAGAAAAGGTTGGGAGTTTTGGGAGAGAAATTGGGAATTCTGGGAAAATTTTTTAAAAAATCAAGTTTTGGGAGCAAAATTAGGAATTTTGGGAAAATTTAAAAAAAAAATTGGGATTTTGGGAGAGAAATTGGGAATTTTGGGAAAATTTTTTAAAATATTGGGAGTTTTGGGAGGGAAAAAATTGGGGGAAAATGAGAATTTAAAAAAAATTTTTAAAATATTGGGAGTTTTGGGAGCAAAATTGGGAATTTTGGGAAAATTTCTAAAAAATGGGGTTTTCAGAAGCAAAATTGGGGAGAAAATGGGAATTTTTGGGAGGATTTGGGGGAATTTTGGTGAAAATTTAGAATTTCTGAAGCTGAAATTTGCTGAAAAATGGGAATTTTAGGGAAATCTGGAGGTTTTTGGGTAAAAAAATCTGTAAAAAATCAGAGAAAGTTTGGAATTTCTGAAAGCAAATTCACTAAAAAATGAGGAAATTTGGGAAAATGGGAGAAAATTTGGAATTTCTGAGAACAAAATGAGTTCCAAATGGGAAATTTGGAGATTTCTGAACCCAAAATGCCCCAAAAATTGAATTTTAACGAAAATTAAAATTATTTAAATGAAGTTTTAATGACTCAATAATGAATTCCAATTAAGCAAAGCTGAAGTTCATCAAGCCTTAATTAGCTGAAAATTAAAATTTCAATTAAAACTCAATTAAATTGTAATCTGCAGTAATTTGTAAGTTTTTTGGAATAATTCGAAATCTTTAAAATCTTAGTTTTTGTTTTCACCTCAAACCCGAAATTAATTAATTAATCCAAATCCACTTTTAATTAGATCTCAATGAATCCAATTCCAATCAATTCCAACGATTCAAATGAAATACTTTTTAAAATTAAAATCTTAATTTTATTCCCATTAAAACCAACAAAAATCGGGTTCAAATTCCCAAACATTCAAATTTTTTCCAGAAAAAAAAAATAAAAGGGGGAAAAAACCTCCCGAATTCCCAAATTTTTCAGAATTTTCTGATTTTCAAAAAATTCAGAAATTTCAGAATTTTCAGAATTCAGAATTTTCAGATTCTTTAGGAAAAAAAAAATCCCAAAAAATTTCCTCCCAAAATTCCTTCGAATTTTCCCCAAAATTTGGATCAAATTTCCACCGAAAAAGAGGAATTTTTGGAGGGAAAAAACCATCAATCCCCAGTAACTCCCAGTTCATCCCAGTTCATCCCAGTTACCTCCCAGTTCAGCCCAGTAACTTCCAGTTCAGCCCCAGTCTCTCCCAGTACTCCGCTCCCAGTAACTTCCAGTCCCTCCCAGTCCATCCCAGTCCAATCCCAGTCCCTCCCAGTCCCATCCCAGTCCCTCCCAGTCCCTCCCAGTTGCAATCCCAGTCCCTCCCAGTACCATCCTCCCAGATCTCCTCCCAGTTGCTCCCAGTCTCCCCAGTTCCACATCCCATCCTCTCCCAGTCCCTCCCAGTTTGTTCCAGTCGCTCCCAGTTTGTTCCAGTCGCTTCCACTCCCATCCCAGTAGCTCCCAGCTCCTTCCCAGTTGCTCCCAGTTCCCCCCAGTTCCGCCCCAAATCCTCTCCCACTCCCATCCCAGTCCATCCCAGTCCCTCCCAGCCCCCTCCCCCCCATTCATCCTAGTCCATCCCAGTTTGATCCCAGTCCATTCCCAGTTTCATCCCAGTCCATTCCCAGTTTGATCCCAGTCCACCCCAGTCCATTCCCATCCATTCCCAGTCCATTCCCAGTTCATCCCAGTCCACCCCAGTCCACCCCAGTTCATCCCAGTTTGATCCCAGTCCATCCCAGTCCATCCCAGTTACTCACCCGGGGGATCTCCTCTGGCCAGGGACAGAACTGGGAGGGGGGAGGGAACACCAGTTAAACCAGTTTGGGGAGCACGGGGCCCAGTTCCTCCCAGTTCCCCTGAAATCAGCCCAGTTACAACCAGTAACTCCCAGTTAATCCCAGTTCGCCTTCCAGTTCCTCCCAGTTCCCCTCCCAATCTCCTCCCAGTATATCCCAGTCCATCCCAGTCCCTCCCAGTCCCTCCCAGTCCATCCCAGTCCCTCCCAGTCCCTCCCAGTCCCTCCCAGTCCATCCCAGTCCCTCCCAGTCCCATCCCAGTCCCTCCCAGTCCATCCCAGTTCCTTCCCAGTCCCTTCCAGTTCCCCTCCCAGTCCTTTCCAGTCCCTCCCAGTCCATTCCAGTTCATCCCAGTTCCTCCCAGTATATCCCAGTCCTCCCATCCCTCCCAGTCCCTCCCAGTTCCCATCCCAGTCCCTCCCATTCCCCTCCCAGTCTCTCCCAGTACCTCCCAGTATCACCAGCATCCCGAGGCTTTCCCGCTCCATTCCGTGACCTTTGACCCTGCGGGGGAGGGGAGGGGGAGTCACTGGGCAAACTGGGAGGGACTGGGAGGGAGAACTGGGATGGACTGGGAGGGACTGGGATGGACTGGGAGGGAACTGGCTTATACTGGGATGGACTGGGATGGGATTGGGGGATACTGGGAGTTACTGGGATGGACTGGGAGGGACTGGGATGGGACTGGGAAAACTGGGGGGGAACTGGGAGGGACTGGGAGGGACTGGGAGGGGACTGGGATGAGACTGGGAAAACTGGGATGGACTGGGAGGAACTGGGACTGACTGGGAGGGACTGGGAGGGAACTGGGGGATAACTGGGAAGGACCCCGAGGGGACTGGGAGGGACTGGGACAAACTGGGATGTGGGTGAGTCACTGGGATTCCCGAGCAGGGCGGGACTGGGATAGACTGGGGGAACTGGGGGGGACTGGGACTGACTGGGAAGGACTGAGAGGGGGGGGGGACTGGGAGAGACTGGGAGAGACTGGAAGGGAACTGGGAGGAACTGGGAGGGACTGGGGGAGAGAGGGTGAGTCACTGGGATTCCTGAGCAGGGCGGGACTGGGATAGACTGGGGGAACTGGGGGGGACTGGGAGAGACTGGGGGCTAACTGGGAGGGACTGGGAGTAACGGGGAGGAACTGGGATTTACTGGGGGGGTTACTGGGATGAACTGGGATGGACTGGGAGGGACTGGGATTTACTGGGAGATAACTGGGATTTACTGGGGTGTGACTGGGAGGGACTGGGTGGTTACTGGGATGAACTGGGAGGGACTGGGGGCCCCACTCACCTTCCCAGCAGCCACGGGGAACTGGAAATGGGGAAGGAACTGGGAGGGGCGTGGCCTGAGGAAGTAGGCGTGGTCTGCGGAAACGGGCGTGGCCTGCGGGGAAGGGGCGGGGTCACAAAAGGGGGCGTGGCCAGAGCCGAGGTTTGGTCTGGGAGGGACTGGGACAAACTGGGGACACTGGGATGGACTGGGAGTGATACTGGGACAGACTGGGGATACTGGGAATGCTGGGGGGATACTGGGAGGACTGGGATGGGCTGGGTGGGAGGGCACTGGAGACACTGGGACATACTGGGAGTGAGGGGGGAGACTGGGAGATACTGGGAACACTGGGGATGCTGTGGGAGGATACTGGAGCTGTACTGGGATGTACTGGGATGAACTGGGATGAACTGGGAGGCACTGGAGGGACACTGGGGCTGTACTGGGTTGAACTGGGATGAACTGGGAGGCACTGGAGGGACACTGGGGCTGTACTGGGTTGAACTGGGAGGCACTGGAGAGGTGGTTGAATAAGCTGTTCCTGCCTTCGCCGCCTCCCATTGGCTGAGCACTCCCGCCAGTCACCGCCGCAGCCAATCAGCGGACCAGGGGGCGGGGTCTGGGGGCCGCCATTTTCAGCGCTGTTTGCCTACAGCTCCCGTCATGCCCCGCGGCCCCATAGCGCTCCGTTACAGCCGGGACTGCAACTCCCGTGATGCACCGCGCCCCACGGAGCGTCATTCCGCTCGGCCTGTCTCCCGTCATCCTCCGCGGCCCGGAGTCCCTCACGATCCCGCTGCGGCCCTGCCGCTCCCGTCCCGTCCCGGCCTGCCGCTCCCGTCCCGGCCCCGCCGCTCCCTCCCGCCCCGCCGCTCCCTCCCGGCCTGCCGCTCCCGTCCCGGCCCTGCCGCTCCCGTCCCGGCCCTGCGGCTCCTCGTCCCGGCCCTGCAGCTCCCGTCCCGGCCCTGCGCCCCACGGAGCCTGGCGAGCGCTCCGCAGGTTCCCGCAAGTGCTCCCCGACCCCCACAGGTGACCCTGAGGGCCCAAAGTGGCGCCTCGGCCGAAAAAGTGTCCCCAAGTGCTTCCCGGACCCCCAAACGCCGCGTTCGAGCCACTGCCGGGACTACAGTTCCCATCATGCCCCGCGGCGCCCGTAGAGCTCCATTGCAGTCGTGACTTCATCTCCCGTCATGCCCAGCGCCCCATGGAGAGCCATTGTAGCAGCGACTACAACTCCCATGATGCTCCGCGGCCCATATTAGCCCTATTATACCCGCGCCTACAACTCCCATCATGCCCCGCGCCCCGCAGAGCTCCGTTCTACCCGCGCCTACAACTCCCATCATGCCCCGCGCCCCGCAGAGCTCCGCTATCGCCCCCAGCTGCTCTCCCGGACCCCGAAAGCCCCAAATGCCCTCCCTGACCTCCAAGTGCCCCCTGGACCCTCCAGTGTCACTGCGAACCCGAAACTTTCCCTCAGGATCCCTCAGTGTCCCCTCAGTGCCGCTCGGACCCCGCAAGTGTCCACCCGACCCCAAGTTCTCTCGAAATTCCCTCCCCACACCCAAAACTGCCCCAAATGTGTCCATAAATGTCTGCCGGAACCCAAAGTGCCCCCTGAGCCCTGTCTGAGAAAAAGATGATGAAAAAAGACAAAACTAATAAATACAGAGCTAATTAGCATAAAGAAGGGGAAATCAATAACCGGTAGATTAATAACAAGAAGTGTGTAACTTAGAACCAATGAACATTTATTTATTTGGTGGCTAAAAATTTATAGATTCTTTACATAAATAAAAAAACCTAATAAATTATAAATAGTAATATTATTAGAGTAATAAATAAATATAATTCAGAATTATTAAAATCATTAAATATTAATAAAAAAGAAAAACTACATCGACATTATTGCAAATAACAGTAAATTTTATAATTTCTGAAAATGAAATATTAAATATAAAAATATGTTGCCATATGAAAATGTGTTTCCACAACAACCACCACCAGGTCCCATTGCTGACATCCCATGGCAGCTCCCGGAAGCTCCGTTGCCATGGCAACTCTCAGCCACACCCACTGCTGGATGAGATCAATCACCTGCTGAGCACAGCTGGGAACATCTGTGTGCATCCCAGAGAGGGGTTCAGGGTGAGAATGGCACCAGCAGCTTCCATCTGCAACAGAGATCAGGGAAAGGACAGCGACAGAGAATTCAGCTGAAAGACTCAGAGAATTCTGCTTACAGAGATCATTTCTGGTCACACTGTCCCTTGCAGAAAGGTGACATCATCAGAGGCAGCCTGTACTGAGCATGTGGTTCCTGAGTGGGTTTGTTGTGTAGGAAACCTGCTCAGGCTTTTCCATTCTTTCCTTACAAAGAGGAAAACTTCTGCTGGGCTGTGTGCAGGCAGAGCCCTGAGGAGAGCAGGTGGGACATGGAGCCATGGGCTGGGACAGCCAGCTGCAGAGCTCAGGGGACAAGTTTATGATGCAGGGAACAGGGATGTGAGTGCAGGGTGGGCAATGTCAGCCATGGTGAGGTTGGGGTGAGGAGCAGGTTGTCCCAACAGGGTCAGCCTGCAAGGGGCTCATTGTTCTCTGTGCCCAGACCTCCTAAGGGGACATTCAGCATCAACATCACTTGGGGAATGCTTCTGTCACCTCTTCTATGAACTGAAAAGTAAAAAAATACTTGATTAAAAATACTCATGAGATGCACTTTGAAATCTTCCTCCTTAACAGAACTCCAAACGGACTCCAACAAGCTGCACAAGCCCTGGAGAGCTGAAGATGATTGAAAGAAGACAAAGAGCTCCTGAGGGATTTCTGTGCTTTAATGAGCCCCACAGAGGATTTGGGGTAGAGTCTGTGACCCTCAGGGACTGAGAGAAGGTTGCAGAAGCTGCTCAAGGAGTCAGAAGCAAAACTCCAAGTCCCTTGGAGCATCGCTGGCCCCACTGAGGGCAGGGACTGCCAAAGGCTCCCCAGGGACTCGTGAGAGCAGATCCTTGGGGCCAGGATTGCAGGGAGCCAAAGGCTCTGAGCAGGGAACTGGAATGCTGAGAGAGCCCTGGGCTGGTTGGAGGAAGCAGAAAGGCCAAGGGCTGAGCCCAGCCCTGGGACAGCAGGGCCTGTCCCTCACGGGTGGCTCAGGGCTGTTTGTGGGGCAGTGGGATGTGAGGGGGAGGAAGGACAAATGTCATAAAACTGTGTGACACTCCAGACCCTCATGGAACCAAGGGGACATTGTGACACAGCAAGGCCTCATGGAAACAAGAGGCCATTGTGAGGCTGCAGACCTGTAACACCCCAGAGCACTTAAATGCTGGGAGTAACCAAAGGTTCCTTTACTTGAGTTTGGGGCTCAGGAGAAACACCAGCCAGATATTCTCAAGAGGGCAAAATGACACAAAATTTTACTGGCAAAATATAGAAAAGCAAGGAACTTTGGCAAAGGATTTAATAAAACTCTCAGTTTACATAAAACACTTATGATAGCAGTAAGGTCATTAACTTAGCCCCGTTAACCCAAGAGCTTTAAACCTTTAAGATTCTACCCAAAAAATGTTCCAGGTAAAGGGGATTAGAAGGAGAAGAAAGAAAGAGAGAGAGAGAGAGAGAGAGAGACAGAAAGACAGAAACAATATAGAAAGACACAGATATAGCTACCAACTCCTAGGGTTCTCATGTGGATGAGATACACTAGAGAGCCAAGGAGAACATTGTTGGAGCCAAGGGGCCATTGTGACACTCTGGTGCCTCATGGAACCAAGGATACCATTGTGAAACTCAGGGGACCCATGGAACCAAGGGCCTGTGGTGACACTGTGGAGCCCATAGTGTCACAGAGCAGCCATTGTGACACACTGAGGCCATGGGGAGCCAAGGGGCCATTGTGACACTTCAGGGCTTTGTGGAACCAAGAAGCCATTGTGCCATTGCAAGGCCTCATGGAAGCAAGGGGCCTTTGTGACACTACAGAACTAAGGAGAACATTGTGACACTCCAGGGCCTCATGGAATGAAGGAGACCATTGTGACACTCTGGGGCCTCATGGAACCAAGGAGACCATTGTGACACTCTGGGGCTCCATGGAACCAAGGGGACACGGAACAGGTCTGGCTGGCTTGGCCTCCTGGGGGACACCTGACAGGTCCTGCTGACCTCAGCATTTCAAGGGCTGCTGCTCATCTGCCCCTGGAGCACTGGGGCTCTGTGCTTTCCTTCCTGTGGGAGAGAACTGTCCTTCTCCTCCAGGTGCCCATGGCCAAAACTGGGATTCCACCTCCAAATTTCCTTGTATGCAAGGACTGTTCACAGATGAAATCTGCCAGGAGAGACTGACCTGGCTGGCTTGGCCTCCTGGGGACACCTCTCACCTGCCTTTGAAACACTGGGACCATGTGCTTTTCTTTCCTGTGGGAAAAGTCCTTTCACGGCTGGGTGTCCATGGCAAAATTGGGAATCAGCCTCCAAAATTCTGTATATCCAAGGATTGCCCCCAGACAAAAGGTGCCAGGAGAGACAGGTCTGGCTGCCTTGCTGTTCTGCCAGTTGACAGTGGCAATTTAAAGAACACAGACACCAATGGAAAGAATGTTCTTGTTTTACTATGAACATTAAAGCAACATAAAATGATACATTCAATAAAACTACCTGCTTGGCTTTAGCAACAAGCAAAAGTAGCAAGGCAATGCACCTAATCATTACTAAACAAGAGAAAATGTACTGATTGAGAAAGATTCATCACCAATTGCCTAAACACTTTACCATCATCCAGAGTCCACAGTCCCTGGGGAGATCTGTTTTGCAGCGAGAGCCTGGAGAACCTTCCTGGCAACTGGGAAAATCCTGCATGGTGCATCCACACTTAGGTGAGGTCTCCAAATTTGCCCCAAATCTGGGTCCAGCTTTTACAGGCCCAGATCAGCAATTCAAAGTGACTTGATCCTATTTTTATCACAGAAACTCCTGGATCTGATGGAACACTTCCCAACCAGCCAAGGCAAGGGATTGGCCAGAGCCCAGGCCATGGCTGGCAGGGTTTTCTCTAAAATATCCCTCAATCAGGCCTCTCTTCATATCAGTTGGGAAAATTTCTTAAAATTATACATTACATGCAGATAACTGCAGAAGGTTTTGTGAAAGTTTCTAAAGCAGCCTGTTTGGTGTTAAAGAGCATAAGTGTCTCAGTCATGTATTTTTAGCTAAATAACACTGATGGTGTCAGTCACATAATGCTCAGGATTCATCTTGCAAGTCAGCTCTGGCTGAGTTCTGCTGCTCAGGCCTGAGCACATCAGGGAGTTGGTGGATGAGCTCACCAAGCTGCTCTCCACCATTTATCATCAGTCCTGGCTCACCAGGGAGCTCCCAGAGGACTGGAGGTGCCAACGGGACCTCATCCATAAGAAGGGCTGGAAGGAGGATCTGGGGAACTCCAGCCTGTCAGCCTGACCTCAGTGCCTGGCAAGGTTATGGAACAGATCACCTTGAGTGCCATCACAGAGCACCTACAGGATGGCCGAGGGATCAGACCAGCCAGGGTGGATTTCAGTATCTTCAGTGATGATCTGGATGAAGGGATTGAGTCCACCATCAGCAAATATGCAGATGACACGAAGCTGGGTGTGAGTGTGGATCTGCTGGAGGGCAGGAGGGCTCTGCAGAGGGACCTGGACATGCTGCATCCAGAGGCCAAATCCAACAATGGGAGGTTTAACAAGACCAAGTGCCAGGTCCTGCACTTTGGCCACGACAACCCCTGCAGCACTACAGGCTGGGGACAGAGTGGCTGGACAGTGGCCAGGCAGAAAGGGACCTGGGGTCACTGATGGACAGCAGGCTGGACATGAGCCAGCAGTGTGGCCAGGTGGCCAAGGAGGCCAATGGCACCTGGCCTGGATCAGGAATGGTGTGGCCAGCAGGAGCAGGGCAGTGATTCTTCCCCTGTACTCGGCACTGGTGAGGCCTCACCTCGAGTGCTGTGTCCAGTTCTGGGCCCCCAGTTTAGGAAGGACATTGAGGGGCTGGAGCATGTCCAGAGAAGGGCAACAAGGCTGGGGAAGGGTCTGAAACACAAGTGCTGTGAGGAGTGGCTGAGTTTAGAGCTGGGGTTGTTTATCCTGGAGAAGAGGACGCTCAGTGCAGACAAGGTGGTGTTAGGTCACAGGTTGGACTTGATGATCTCAAAGGTCTTTTCCAACCTCACTGATTGTGTTATTCTCTGAAAGCACCCTTGAAGCAGTTGCAGGAGGAGCCCTGGGCCTCCTCTTCAGAAGGTCCAGCAAGCCCATGGCCCTCAGCTTCTCCCCACAGGCCCCAAAGCCCATCCTGTCAGTCCTGCAGAGCCTCTCCAGCTCCTCCTCACTGCCCCACAACAGGGAGCCTCACAGCCACACACAGCAGTCCAGATGTGCCCCCCTGGCCTGTGCTGCCTCTGGCAAGGGAACAGCATGAGGCACTGCAGGACCCTGCAGACAATTCATGAAGCACTTGTAGGATGATCCTGCTCCCCAAGGGATGTTCCCATGGTGCCAAGTCAGGAACTGAAATGGGGAGTGGGGCCAGAGGGGAAAGGGCAAACAGGGATGGGCTGTTTGCAGGGGAGGGGACAGGGATGGGCAAGAAGAAGAAATGTGGATGAGGAAAGAGGAAAGAAAGCAAAGGTGAAGCAAAGGAAATGCTCAGGGCTGTTTGGGGGTGGCTGCCAGGCAGCCCTGGCTCTGAGCAACAACGTCTGCAGTGGGACAGGAAACTCACAGCTCATGGGAACAAACTTTCTGGCTGACTTCAGAGGTCACAACAAAGCTGAGTGGTTTCCCTCCCATCCCCAGCCCTTGCTGGCCCCCAGGGCTGATGGTGTTTGTGCTCACTCAGGTTCATCTCCCCACACCAACAGCATGGGGTGCTCACGCCTGCTGTGTGCAATGCAAACAGGGCTCCTGAGCCAGTGCTGCCGTGTCTCTGCCTGGAAGGATCAAGCAGCTCTGGGAGCTGGGGGAGAGGCCAGGGCTGCCAAGGGGGGATGTTGTTGGCAGCTCCATGAGGACGCTCTGGGACGCTGCCCTGGGCTGTCCAGCGCAGTGGGGATGGATCAGCCCCTGCTCTGCTGCTCCTTCCCGGCTCCCCCAGGGACCTTGCAGAGCCCCAGCCATGCTGTTTGCCCCCAGCCTGCCCACGGCCACCCTGCAGCTGCTCACGGGGGTTTTCTCTGCTCAGCATTGGCCTGGGCGTGTTCTGGAGAGACCCTGGGCAAGGAGCCTCGAGCCCCCAGGCCCTGCCCTGAGGCGTCAGCTGTGCCCCAGCAGTGCCCATGGCCTGTCCCTGCTGCAGCCCCGGCACTGCCACCCCCAGCACTGGCAGCGACCCCAAGAGCACTCAGGCCCTACAGCAACACGAGGGGCAGCAGGGCAGCGGGGCAGTGGCACGGGAGCAGCACTGGCAACACCAAGTGCTGCTGCTCCTTGGCACAGCTGCTGTGCCACCCCTGATCTGCCCCAGCTCTGCACACAGACATTGCTGCTGCAGCTCCAGGAAAGGGAACAAAGGGGGATCTCTGGTGGAAACTTGGCTGGGAGATCCTTTCGTTTGTTTAAATCCACCGAGAGCACAGCTGCTCATTGACACAGTCTGTGGCAATAGTGAAGATGCAGAGAAACAAAATGGGAAATGGCATAAACATTGACATTTATTTGTGGATGTTGAAAAACTAAAACAAAGGAAAAAACCCCACAACCAAGCCACCCAGAGCTATCAAAAATTACTCATATAACAAGTGATTTGTGGAAACAGGCAAGCACTTTAATGTTTCTGAAATCGTCCCGTCATCAGTCGCCACACTGCAGCCTTGAGCTCCTGGTTCCTCAGGCTATAGATGAGAGGGTTCAGTACTGGAGGCACCACTGAGTACAGAACTGACACTGCTAGATCCAGGTGTGGGGAGGAGATGGAGGGAGGCTTCAGATAGGCAAAAATGCCAGTGCTGAGGAACAGGGAAACCACGACAAGGTGAGGGAGGCATGTGGAAAAGGCTTTGTGCCGTCCCTGCTCAGAGGGGATCCTCAGCACAGCCCTGAAGATCTGCACATAGGAGAAAACAATGAACACAAAACAACCAAAAGCTAAAAAGGCACTAACCACAATAAGCCCAAGTTCCCTGAGTTTGGAGTGTGAGCAGGAGAGCTTGAGGATGTGTGGGATTTCACAGAAGAACTGGCCCAGGGCATTGCCATGGCACAAGGGAAGGGAAAATGTATTGGCTGTGTGCAGCAGAGCATAGAGAAAGCCACAGCCCCAGGCAGCTGCTGCCATGTGGGCACAAGCTCTGCTGCCCAGGAGGGTCCCATAGTGCAGGGGTTTGCAGATGGACACATAGCGGTCGTAGCTCATGATGGTGAGAAGAGAAAATTCTGCTATGGTGAAGAACAAAACCAGAAACACCTGTGCAGCACATCCTGAGTAGGAGATGTCCCTGGTGTCCCAGAGGGAATTGTGCATGGCTTTGGGGACAGTGGTGCAGATGGAGCCCAGGTCGATGAGGGCCAGGTTGAGCAGGAAGAAGAACATGGGGGTGTGCAGGCGGTGGTTCCAGGCTACAGCACTGATGATGAGGCTGTTGGCCAGGAGGGCAGCGAGGGAGATGCCCAGGAAGAGGCAGAAGTGCAGGAGCTGCAGCTGCCGTGTGTCTGCGAATGGCAGGAGGAGGAAGTGGCTGATGGAGCTGCTGTTGGACATTTTGATCCTCTGACCATGGGAACCTGTTCAAGGAGGAGAAAGTAATTCAGGGTAGAGTTTTGTGAGCAATGTCCAAGCCCTTTCTCCCAGCACTGCCCCCCCACTCTGTGCCACCCAATTTCCCTTTTCTCAGAGCTCTTCCTCCAGCCCCATGCCTGGAGCTCTACTGGGATCTGGCCCTGTTGCTGTGACAAGCAGTGGCTCTGCCTATGGACATCGAGGAGTCAGCTCTGCTCTGCAGCAGTGGTCATGGGAATGGGGGACAGGGACCAGTCCTGGGCTGGACTTCCTCAGACCAAACTGCCCCTAAGGCAGAGGAGCTTGGCAGCATCTCCTGTCCCAGGGCTAAGAAACAGTGACAGCCCAAGGCAGTTTGAGAGGATTTCCTGCTGTGCTCAGGGAGAACAGAGAGAACTGTGCAAGGCAAGAGGACTGGCTGTAACTCAGTGTAGGGTGAGGGGAGCTGCTCTGTTGCTCCATCTGTTCCCAGCTGCCCTTTCTGAGATCAAGGGCAGTCACTGTGTTCCCCTGAAAATCACCCTGACACAGCTGAGAGCAGAGGGACTCACAGCAGAGCCAAATGGCTCAGCCTTTCTCAGAGTCTCAGCCCCACTGCTGGCCAAGGACACTCCTGTCCCCCAGTGTCCCCTGGAAGGCAGCTCACAGCTTGGATGGACACCCCGAGGACACACCAAGGGTCCTGGCCATGGAACTGCTAGAGGAGAGTCATTTCATTGCCAGCCTGCCAGCCTGCCCTGCCCAGAGCTGCCCAGGGCAGAGGGAGCTGGGACACCTCATTGCTGTGCTCACCCTGCACAGGAGGAGCCCCAAGGGCTGCGCCTGAGCCCGCAGCTGCAACTGCCATTGCCAGAGAGCCTGTCAGCAATGCCAGGAGCACCTGAGCAATGCAAGGAGAGAGACAGCTGAGCCCTGAGGAAAAGCCTTTCCCTGCCCAGCCCTGCCCAGCCCCTGGCAGGCAGCAGCAGTGCAGGACAGTCGCCCTCAGGCCCTGGTCAGCAGGGAATGGGCAATGGCAGGAGAGATGCCCTTCATCTCTGGTGCTGCTCTGCCGGCCCAGGAGGGGACTGAGGGCCCCGAGCCCCCGGGCTGAGGGCTGTGCTGGCTGCGAGGGGACACAAGAGCTCTGCTGCTCAGGGCAGCTGGCATATCCCCTGCCCTGACAAAGAGCCCTAAGGGCTGCAGGAGCTGCTCTGCAGGACAGTCCTGGGCACCCCTGGCTGCACCCCCCCCACCTTCCCAGCCTGCAGCCATCCCTGGCAGCAGGAGCTGTCCTGCCCTGTCCCTCTGACGGTGCCCAGGGCAGCCCCACTCTGCAGCACATCCTCCCCCAAACCAGAAACACCAGCAGAGCCATCCTTACAGTCATATCAGTGCTGTCATGTGTCAGCTTTAGGAGATCCCTGCAGCCAGAGACTTACTGTGTCAGAAGCTGTGAAGATTTCTCCATGAATAAGCTCAGAATTGTCCTTCCAGTTACTTTAAGCCTCTGTCTGCTTCCCTCCTCTCAGGTAGCTGCAGGCAGTGCCCTCAGCCCTGGTGGGCTGGGAGAGAAACTGCTCCTCAGGAGAAATGTCTTTTTGAAGCTCTTCTTGGTTGCCCAGAGTTCCCTCTGTGCCAGGAGCCCAGCCCAGCTAAGCAGCACAGCAGCAGCACAAGGACTTTAATGAGACTCTTGGGTATTAGGGGTTGTTTATATAAGACTCCATCCCTGAGTGTGTCTTCAAAAGACTTCTCAAGAAGTCAAAGTGTCTTGAAGTTTTAATGGGTCTCACTGAGACACATGTCTGAGAATGTGTCCCCAGGTTCCAGTTAGAGCAGAACACTGGAGGCAGTGATGGCAGCTGGGGACAAACAAGGCAAAGGTGTCTCTGATGCTGAGCAAACCTGGATGTGTTTCAGGAATGCAAAGGGCCAAGGCCTGAGCCCCAGCCCCTGGCAAGGCAGATCCTGTCCCTCCCTCAGTGCTCAGGGCTCTTCCCGGGGCACTGGCATGTGGGGATGTGCAATGCCAAGGGCAGGAGCATGGGGCAGCCCCTGCCAGGCTGCTGGGCAGGGACAAGGAGGCAATGAGGCCCCAGGGCTGCAAGGGTCACTTGTCTCCTCCTCATGGCCTCAGGGCCAGGGACAGCAGCCATGGCCAAAGTGCTGCACAAGTTGGCTCTGTCAGGGCCTTGCAGCTCCTGCACATCCCTCTGCCCTCTCCAGCCCAGGCTGTCCTACGCTGTCCATGCCCTGCGCCTCTGTCCCTGCAGGCTGTCGTCATCCCCCGGCTGCCCCACCTCGCTGGCCCTTCCTTTGCTGACAGCTCTGTGTCCTGCCTGCCTCTGCCTTGGCACACAAAGCCTTGGGCTGACCCAGACTCCTTCTGGGGGATGTGTTGCACCACTGCGTTGCCCTGGGAGGGAAATTTCTTTTCCTCATGTCCAGTCTGGGCCTCCCAAGCTGCACTTGGTGCCATTATTTCTTTCTCAGGCTGTTTCCCACTATGCAGAAAAGCTCCACCATCTCTGAATCCACACTTCAAGCTGTTTCAGGCCTTTCCTGTCCTCAATCTCCAAACCACTGAGTCCTAGGACTCATTCTTTATATAGTGGTCCTTTACTTGAGGACTCCAAACCCCTTCCTGGGACATTTCTCCGGCCTCTCCATGGTTTGGCCTTGAAAATGTTGTGCTCTTAGTCTAGCTAAGATGGAAAGGCACTTTGTGCCAGGCGTTGTGTTGGCAGGAAAAGGCACTGTGTATTTATACTGAACAAGGGCAGATTTAGATTGGATATAAGGAAGAAATAGTTTATGATAAGGCTGACAGGACTCTGGCACAGGTTCCTCAGTGAGTGGAAACCCCATCCCTGGAAGTGTCCAAGGTCAGGAGCTTTGTGCAGCCTGAACGAGTGAAGTTATTCCTGGGTAATGGAAAGGGAGTTGGACTGGAGATACTTCTAGGTGTCTTCTAACCCAAACCATTTTACAGTTCTGTGATTCTCACATCGCCAAATCCTCCTCCACAAGGCTGCAAATATCTACACATCATGTCAGCATTTTCATCTGGCCTAATTGCCAACACTTCCATAAAAAGGAAAGAATTTCCATTTCTAGGACATGAATTGGCAGGTTTATGGAGGAACCATTGAAAACCAAAAGGTAAAGAAACGGAAAGCAAGATGCAATGTCTCTGTGGGAAAGACTCACCAAGTGGGACAATGGCAGAGACATCCCATGTTGACCCCCCAGTTGAGCATGGGGGTTTCTGCCTTGTATCTGAGACGCATTATGAGCTTCCAGAATGGGAATTTGGGGAATGAGTGAGATTCTCCATGGGGTGTCTAGGAAAGGACCACAAGAAGGGAGACAGTGGCACCATGGTGGGTTGTGAAAGAATAAACATGAAAAAACAGAGAAAAAGCAGATGAAAGAGCTGGTCATGTGTAAACACGTGATGGTCAGTGCTCATCATGGCTGTGTCTGCAACTGATCCCCACAGCCTGTCCTGTTTCCTGAATCTCTCCATTGCCAAGAAGTTTCTGGGACAAGGGAGCTCTCTCTGCTCTGGGTACAGAGGAAGCTCCAAGTGCCACATACTGGAGTGGGAACCACAAACCATCAGGTCTTGTGTCCTTTGGGGCCCAGGCCCTGGTGAGACTGGTGTGTGTGCACACAGCACTGGGGTGTGTGGGGCTGGGTGTAACCACCAGGGAACATCCAACCAGAGCAACCAGCGAGCAGCAGAGGCCTGGGAGCTGCTGTGTGAGATCAGCTCCTGCAGGGATCCACATTGCCTGGGTGTCTCTGCAGCTCTGCATCTCATCCTGCCATGGCAGAGCACACAAACAGCCCATCCTTGTGTCCCTTTCTCCACTGACTGGGCTTTGGCTTGGCCTGGAAACCTCCCGAGGTGCCTCCCAGGAGGAGTCCCTGTGCATTTCCCTCCCCCATGGCTCTGCCCTTCCTGCTGCAGCAGCTGTGGGGCAGCAGAGCTGGGGCAGTGCAGGGACAGGGCTGGCTCTGACAGGGCTGTTGTGGTTTGGGAATGGTGTTCTCCAATTTACTACTCCCACTAAAAACACCATGTGTCTCCCCAGACTGATATTCCCACCATCATTCCCCACACCACAGGGGCTTTACCCGCTTGGCCCTGCTTGATCTCAGCACACGTTTCACACTCATGGATAACCTGGAGATGCTGTCCATGGGTAAATCCACCCCTCGGTCACAAGCCCATCTGGAGGTTGCATCTCTTCCCTGATGACCTGAGCTGTCCTGGGCCCATTGAGCCAGAAATAACTCAGCCTTGTGTGGCCATTCCAGACCCACCTGAGACACTTCAATCCGGGCAGCCCCATCCCCCTGTCCATTGCTGTGATGCTCTTCAGTGCCCAACTCTTGGCTATGTGAGCATCCACAGGAGGGACTTTCACAGCCAACTGCTCTCCCCAGGCAGTGACGTTTTGCCCCAGTCCAGCAGCCCAGATGGGTTTCCCTCTGCACTGCCAATTGTCCTTTTTCCATCATTCCAGCCACCCCACAGAGCATTTGCCACCATCCCCAAGTCAGAGCAGAGGTGCAGCGCTGGCCATTTCTCTCGCTCAGAGCTCCGTGTATGGTCCCAGTATTGCAGTGACTGCAGGAAAGGGGCAGCCCACAGTGGGACATTTCTTGGTCAGATATAGACACAAAGAGTGGCAAACTGTCTGTGACTCGGGTTTGGGACTCAAAGCTGCTGCTGTGGTTTGCAGGGAGCTGCAGTGTGGCACAGCCCTGGCTGTGCCCAGGAGCGCTGGCTTGGGAGAAGGTGTTGGTGCAGCTGGGCCAGAGAGCTGCAGGGAGTGGGGAATGAATCCCTCCTGGTGTCCTGTCCTGGGGTGACACTGTGGGGCCCCGTGGAACCAAAGAGACCATTGTGACACTGTGGAACCTCATGGAATCAAGGGTTCATTGTGACACTGCAGGAACACATGGAACCAAGGACATCATTGTGACACTGCAGGGCATCATGTAACAACAAGGAGACCATTGTGGAATTGCGAGTCCTCATGAAACCAAGAGGCTGCTGTGACACTGCAGGGCTCTTTGGAACCAAGGGACCATTGTGACACTATGGAACCTCATGGAGCCAAGCAGACCATTGTGACACTTCAGGGCCCCATTGACCCAAGGGTTCATTGGGACAGTGCAGAACCTCATGGAACCAAGAGGCTGGTGTGACACTGCAGGGCCCCATGGAATGAAGGTGACCATTGTGACACTGTGGGGCCTTGTGGAACTGATACTGAAATTGGCTGGATAGAAACTTTCTAACACAGTTTGACTATTAGGAAGCAGCCACTCTTTATTGCAGTGCTGGGCACTCAGAGGATCCTTCCTCCATTCCTTCCTCCATTCGAGTGCCCTGAGTGTTGGGTGAGCAGAGTTTTTATCACACACACTGATTACATATTCATGAGCTATCCCAGCATTACTTCATGAATGAGTATTACTTTATTTTACAGAATGGCACCATTTATCACAAGTCTTTGCATGGTTCTTTGGGGTCTGTCTTCAACCTTCAGTGTCCGTTTTAGGGGGCTGTTCCTCGACCCTGCTTTTGAGAAAGGGCAATATTGTTGTTATGCAGAACTTCTGCTTTGTCAGCTTTGCAGAGCTGAGCTGGAATCCTGCTTGTGTTTTGAGTGACTTCTGTTTGCCTGAGTTACATCCTTTATCTGTTTCTCCAAGGCTGTGCTGTTCTGTTCTACTGTCCTGATCAAGTTCCCCCTTTTCTTGACACTCAGTTCCTTATGGGAACTGGTCTCTCAATAGCTCTATTTCATTTTATAGCTTAAGGCATTACAACAGCTACAACACTGAATCTTAATGCAAGCTAAAACCATACAACAATTCTTGTGGTGACCTTTATAAACAGATGTTTTAACCAAGTCCAGCTGGGTTACTGAAATGAATGAGAAGGAAGTGTTTTACCAACAAACTCTGACGGTAAGATAAGACCAATACTGAGAGAAATAATGGAAAGATTTCCATAGGAATTCCCCTGATTGACTTGCCCCAGTCTGTGTCACAAGAAGAGACACAAGCAAAAGAACAAGGGGGGAAATGTATATTTAAAGGGGATCTGTATTGGGCGATAAGGGAAGTCTATACCTCTCAAGTACCTCTGCCAATGGGGAAAGAGAGAGGGAACTGCGGTCAGGAAATTAGGATAAAAAGAGGCTGCGTCCTCTAGCAAGTGGAGAGACTCCATAAGAAATGCCTATGGCCTCTCACTTTATTAATGAATAAATTACATGACTCCTCTGTCTCCTTTTTGGACATAAACCTCTGGTGTTTGTGGATTAATTTTCCTGACAGTAACCATGAAGGAAGTTTGGTCCAGATTTCTTCAAATCCCCAGGAAATGCCATCTTGATCTGTAAATTGTAAAAAGTTGTCAGTAGCACTTGGAAAGGTCCCTTCCCCTTTGGCTGGAGCAGAGCAGCTCCCCAGTCTTTCAAGAAGACCGAATCTCCTGGTTGGAACTCATGCCCTGGTGTGTCCAATCCCATCGGTCTGGAGATCTCCCCTGCTCACTGCAAATCCTGTAAGGTTTTACTAAGAGAAATGTGTGTTTCCTGCAATGTGGCACTTGGTAGGGTTGACCACAGAGCAGCTCATAGGGGATGATTTTGCTGGTGCCCCAAAGCTGAATTCTGCTTTGAAGTAGAGCCACAGGTAAGGCTTGGACCCAGGCCAAGGAGGTTTCCTGACATATTTTACCCAAATGCAGTTTGACTGTAGAACTTATTTGCTCTACTTTGCCCCCAAGGGCTGTGAGGAGACACCTTGTCCTGAGGCACTGGGGCTCCTGGCACAGCCCCAGCAAGGCTGGGCACTGTCACCCCCTTGTCCTGCCCTCAGCATCCTCCCCCACATCCCAGTGCCCCCGGCAGAGCCCTGAGCAAGGCGGGAAGGACAGGATCTGCCTTCCCCGGGGCTGGGGCTCAGGCCTTGGCCTTTCTGCTGCCTCCACCCAGCCCAGGCTGTGCTCAGCACCTGAGCTGCCTGCACAGAGCCTTTGCCTCCCTGCACTGCTGGCCTCAGGGATCTGCTGGAAGGAGTCCCTGGGGAGCCTTGGTCAGGAATGGCCCTGGGGGCTCCTCCATGCTCCCAGGGACTGCAGGTTTGTCAAAGGACTTTGGGTTTTGCTTTTGCCTTGGAGTCTCTGAGAGCTTTGTGCAATCATGGCCTCCAATTATCTGCTGTAACGAGTCCCTTGAGATTCTCTGTCAGTAACAACACTCAGTGGGGCTCATTAATGCTTCAAGGTACTCAAGGTTTATTAAAGTCCTTCTTTTTGACACTGAGTCTCTGAGAGGTTTGTGCAATCCTGGCCTCCAATTATCTGCCTTAATTAGTCCCTTGAGAGCCCTTGTTAGTAATGACACTCACTGGGGCTCATTAATACTTTGAGATACTCAAGGATTTTTAAGGTACTTTGGATTTTCCTTTCTACACTGATTATCTGAGAGGTTTTTGTGCAATCATGGCCTCCAATTCTCTCCTCCAAGGAGTCCAGGAGGAGCCTGTGTTGGGGATGGACCTCAGTGGAAACCATTAATGCTTGGAGACACTTTGGGTTTTTCTTCTGACTTTGACTCCTGGAAAGGTTTGTGCAATCTCCTCTCATCCCTGAGGTTCAAGGGCTCAGCACCAAATGCACCACAGGGCTCATTAGGATCAAGCAAGTCCTGACAAACCATGGCTCTGCCTTGATTTCCCTCTGGTCTGGTGCAGTTCATTAGGAAGGTTTCCTCCTACAGTTATGGAGAAATATTTCAAAGAGCATTCCTATTTCAAAGGATGTATTTTATTACCGTTCTTTTTAGAGAAGACATGATTGCAGCATTCTGTGATTGATACTCATCTAGAGTCTCTCCTGAGAAGGTCTGGTCTGGTCAGAGAAGCTGTGCCTTGAGGTCTGACCCAGTGTGGACAACCTTGCTCCACATTCCCCAATCCCATCCTGTCTCTCCTCACTCACCTGGGACCTGCTTTGCTTGGAGAACTGGCTGTACTCAGGCAAAGTGGGGTTTCCTTCTTTTTTTTTCTTAAGCAATATAAGGCTCCTAAGTTTCTCCATTGAAAACAGACACTCTCCTCAAGTGTGTTCCAAGCCCAAGGTGCCACCAAGGAGGCTCCCCTTCCCCAAGGCAGAACTCTGCAAGAAATGTTTTGGACTCACAAGAAGTTCTACAATAAACACAAATCAAGAGCTGGCTGAAGGCACAATTAGACCAACTGCTGAAGGACAGACAAGCTTTGAACTCCTTGCAGCTCAAAGCACCAAGGGGTTGTTGGGAGGTGTGTGAGTGAGCCAAGAGTGAGGGGAAGGGAAATGCAGAGAGCCCTGGAAGTGCTGCAGTGCAGCCAGGCTGCTGGGAAGGGCACTGCAGCCCTGCCCTGGGCCAGGGCTGAGGGTGGATTCTCATCCCAACCTGCACTGGGCCATTGCAAGGGGCTGTTGCCATGGTCACTTCACTGACCCCACGGCAGCAGCCCATTGCTCAGGGCTGGTGTCACTGCCCAGAGCCACAGGGGATCCATGGCTGGGGTTTGTGCCATGGCCACCTGCCCTGTGCCGCGCTGGCTGGGCAGGCGCCGCGGAACCAGCAGCAAAGCCCAGTGCCAGGGCCAAAGGCCAGGTCAGCCTGACAGAAAGGGTCAGTGCTGGGGACTGTTTCCATGGAAACCAGCACTGGGATGTGACACCTGGGTCACCTGTCATGGCAGTTGCCACGGAAACCCCTTGGAGGGACTGATGGCAGGGACACTTGCACTGAGACACTGCTGGGCTCGGGTGCCATGGCAACCACCATAGGGCTACACTGGTACAGAGGTTGCCATGGCAACCACCATAGAATCATTGGTACAGAGGTTGCCATGGCAACCACCATAGGGCTACACTGGCACCACGGTTGCCATGGCAACCAGCACAGAGCCCTGTTCTACTCTCCAATGCCAGGACAACCTGCAGGAGACACTTTGCTGAGGTTGGGTTCATGGGACCTGCTGTGATGGGGATTGTCACTGTCACCTGCACTCAGGGCCAGGGCTGGGCTGTGTTGCCATGGACATGAGCACTGTGTGCTACAGCTGGCTGCCATGGCAACCATCCCAAGGTCCCCTGGCCAGGGTCAGGGCATGGAAAGGAACCCCTGGAGCCATGGTGATGGTGGATGGCCATGGGGTGCTGGTTTGGGTGGGGCAGAGGGAATTTCCTTCCCAGGGCTCTCTCTGGGGCTGTGTTTGGGGCTGTGCTGAGCACAGGGTTGATCACACAGAGATGGTTTTGTTCTTGCTGAGCTTGCACAGAGCCAAGGCCTTTCCTGCCCCTCGTCTGGCCATGCTGGGGAGGGGCTGGGGGTCCATGGGGGTTGGGAGGGGACACAGGCAGGACAGGTGACCCCAACTGACCCCGGGGATATCCCAGACCATAGGACATCACGCTCAGTGTATAAAGCGGGGGAACAAGGAGGAAGGGGGAGCATTTGGAGTGATGGTTCTTGTCTTCCCAGGTAACACTGAGGCAGGAGGGGCCCTGTTTTGATGGTGGGCAGGGTCAGCACCAAAGACACAGACACCAACTGAAGGAACAGTGTAATTTATATAAATGCAAAACTGCAGAGAATGACAAAAAGATAAGTTCAGCAATGTACAAAATCATTTCCAAAGAATCACAACAGGAGAAGCTCAGCAATGCATCCAATCATCAAAGATTGCCTGCAATGATGAAGAAAGATCCATCATCAGCTACCCTCAGACTTTACCATCACCCAGATCCCCTCATCACCTGGGGAAGCTGTCACAGCCAAGGACTGCAGAGCCACTGCCAACAACTGGGAATTCCTGCAGGTGCATCCACCCACAGGTGAGGCTTCTAGCCTGTTTATTCAGCACTCTGACAGTGCTGAATAAACACACTGCTAGTGCAGGAACATCTGGTTTCATCCTCCTCTTGGCTTCTCCCAAAGCCTGGCCAGGGCTCAAGGAGGAACCAAGGGAGTTGACTTTGATCTACACCCCCAAACAAGGCCAGATGGGGCCTTGTCTGGTTTCTAAATACAGAAAGGTAAATATAGGTTTCACCAATAAGCAGATACATAGATTGTATTGCTAATAATACTTTGTTGATGAGCAGATACAAATATAACGGTTGGAAGATCTATCTAGGTGTAACCTTTGGCTCAGGGCCTGTTGTTCAGGCCTTAGTACTTCAGATGGTCCTTTGACCTACAGACGAACTACAATCTTCGCAACAATTCTGTTGACAGTAAAACCTTAGATAATAAAACTTCATAACAACTCTTTCAATAATAGAACATTAAATTTACATATTAGGCATAAAGGCATCACCTCTTGTTTTTCAAGTAAGTGCTCTTCAAGTTCATTACTCAGAGCTGTTATTTGCATTCCTTCTAAAACATGCCTGATTAGTTGCTATTCTCTATGTTATTTATCAAATCTCCTTTTTTTCTTGAGACTATGTTTCTTTTTAGACAAGTCTAAAGTCTCCATTTTCCAGCACAAAGTGTTATAACAACTCTAACATGCAATCATAACACACCAAGTGCACACACTGCAGTGATTACAGTGACTGCCATGAATGCCTTTTGCAGCAGCCTCCAACTTGGCAGCCATGAAGCCAATCCCACCAAGAACAATTTTCTTCTTTCTGCCACTCTTCTACTGATCTATCGAGGTGATTCCTGATTGTTGGACTTCAAACCCATCAGTGATAGAAGTGCAACACTCCTGTCCTAGAATAGCACAGGTTCCTCCATGCCCAGCAAGCAGATAATCCAAGGCCATGCAGTTCTGTAGAGCCCCATTGGTGTTGGTTGGAGCTCTCAGGATGTGCTATTTGATATATTAATTGCATCATTTGCTACTTCTTCTAATTATCTGTTTAGCTCTTTAATATCAACTCCACAGGATGAGGCACATAGGGCACAGGGTGAACCAGAATCTTTGGCTATGTGAAATAAAAGGCATTCTTTGGGTGGGAAATGTTCTCTTGGACCCAACTCTTCCTTGTGATTGTTGCCAAAGTACCCTAAATGGTGGCACTGTAGCTGGGAGTGGTGTAACACTGACCCTGAGCAGCTCCAGCACCACGAGTTCTACTGACATTTTAAAGTAATTCTAAACCATATAAATCCTTCCATATTTTGGCCTCTAACTATAACAGGGTTCAGTTCCTCCTGAAGGGAAATCTTATTGAATCCAGTAAAACTGATCATTGTATTCTTTTGTTCCAAGCACAGTTTTCTTTAACTGTCCCTTCACTGACTCCATTATGAGTCAGAGCCCATTGACAGAGTTCTGCCACCCCACAGGATGGGCCCTCCAAGGGAATCCCATTCCTCCCAACATCGGTTGGGAACATATCTGGCAATTAGTTACACTGAGTATTTTGGCTACTTTGATCTTCACATTTTCATACAAATTTTCATGACTAATCCCTTGGTGAAACTCCAGAGGTGTTTCTGGCAAACAAAGATTCTAGTTGATTACAAAGATACAACTTACAGACATCAGTGGTACTTTAGTGACAAGGTTATTCAATCTTTTTCCTCAATCTCATTCGGGTTAGGAACAATAATTCCATTATCCATGGAGCTGGTGCCTTTTTAATTCCAGAATAATGCCCCAAGGTCCTTTGCTGTTCAGCTTCACTGCGGTGCCTGTGGGTAACAAGGCTTGGTGGGGTCCTTTCCCCTTTGGCTGGAGAGCTGCCAGGTCCCAGTCCTTGAGGTGCTCCAGGCTCCTGGCTGAATTCCTGTGGAAGTCACTCAGTGTTACATCAGTCCTCACATGGAGCTCTGTGGATCAGAGCATTTTCCAAAGGGAACGTTGGGGCAAACAGGGAGATTTGGTCTGGCAGGATCTGTAAAACAATATCCTATAACATCTACTTGTTCTCCCATAGAACACTTGGCTGCAGGGACATATTCCCATTGTTCCTGCCCAGGTTTCAGGATTAAAAGTGGTGTCTTTCCCCAGAGCTGTTCCTTCAGCTGGCTCAGGAGGGCCATTTGGCCTCTGGACCCACACTGTGGCTCCATTATTAGGACTGCTGGATCCAAATCCTTTACCTCCACAAACAGTGGTGATTTGAGATGGATCTCCTTTTTTCACAACGGTTTTTAAAACTGCAATATCAATATTTGTCCTACCCTGTCATGAAGTTGCATAATCAAATCTTGTTCACTATTGTTTAACAGAATTTAATTTCTCCTTGACAATCTGCATCAATTCCTCCTCCCATGACATGAACACTTTGCAAGGCCAAGCTTTAGCAAGCAGTTATCAAACCAAAGTGTTCTGGAGGAATCTGAATTCCTATTCTGGTATTGGTAACTCTCATTTACTTCTGATTTATCCTCACTGACTCTAATGCATAAAGGTCCAGCCCTGCAGCTTCTGGGGTGGACCTGAAAAGGATTCTTCATCCAGACAAGTTCTCATCCCCTAATTTTTCATCTCTCTTTTAACAACCCCTCCATACATTCCACCAATCCTAAAGCTTGTGGATAGTGTGGTATATGAAAAACCCAGCAGCCTTAGTCACTTTATTTCTAACAGTATCAGACAAAGCATTCCACATCACAGTATCAGCAAACCATATAAAAATAGCCAATTTCATCCCATCCTTCTTTATTCATTATACACAATCTCACCAAGTTTCCCACTGACATTTGAGTCCTGGCCAAACATTTTCTGTAGGGTATTTAGTGTTACATCCCTGAGCAGCCAAAGCTAACAAATTAGTATTGTCAGCATTATTTCACATTAGTATTTAGTTTATATATATATACACACATATTTATTTTATTACATTTTTACATATAATTTTTACTTTATATATATATATACGTATTTCTTATGTTACTATAATATTTCACTTGTACAAAGAAATCTGAGCTCAGGATAAACTTCTGTTGCTCCATGTGCGGGAGCATTCCAAAAACAATTCCTCCTTCTGTTGGTGCTTTGTCCAAAATACTGTTAACAAAATTTATCCTCCTCTTCCTAAACCCAAAAGTTCTTTTCCTTTTCCCATATGCAATTCTGGATGCATTTTAATACATCCAGTGGTTCAGCTTCTTTTAGCCAACTTCCCCATTGCTCACACACTGCTCTGATCTCAGCCCCCTGCAGAGCCAGTGAACTCTAGGGAAGGTCTTCCCAACAGGGAATTTTGGATAGGACTGATTCCTTACATTTACATTTAAAAAGTGACATTTTGCTGTGATCTGGCCAGACTACACCAATTTTGTTTTGCCAGTGGGCAGGGTCAGCACCAAAGACACAGACACCAAATGAAGGAATCAGTGTAATTAACTGGCAGTGTAATTTCCTATAGTTCAAAGCAGCAAAGAATCACAACAGGAGAAGCTCAGCAATGCACCCAATCAGCACTACCAAAGATTGCCTGCAGTGATGAAGAAAGATCCATCACCAGTTACCCTCAGACTTTACCATCACCCAGATCCCCTCATCAGCTGGGGAAGCTGTCACAGCCAAGGACTGCAGAGCCACTCCCAACAACTGGCAATTCCTGCAGGTGCATCCACCCACAGGTGAGGCTTCCAGCCTGGCTGGGAGAGGGCCCAGCTGTGACAGTGCTGAATAAACACACTGACAGCACTGCTAGTGCAGGAACATCTGGTTTCATCCTCCTCTTGGCTTCTCCCAAAGCCTGGCCAGGGCTCAAGGAGGAACCAAGAGAGTTGACTTTGACCATACTCTCCAAACAAGGCCAGATGTCAGATTTCATGGCCATGTCTGGCTTCTAAATAGAGAAAGGTAAATACATGTTTCACTAATGAGTGGATACATCCATCACAATGCTAATGATCATGCATATTTCGTTAATGAGCAGATACAAAGATAACCTTTGGGTGGAAGGTTCATCAAGAGGTCACCTTTGGCTCAGGGCCTGTTGTTCAGGCCTCAGTCAGGCCTCTTGGTCAGGCCTTGGCACTTCAGGGATGTGGTTTAGTGCTGGGCTGAGAGTGCTGGGTGAACAGCTGGATTGATGAGATCAGAGGTCTTTTCCAGCAGAAAGGATTCTAGAATTCCAAGATTCTATCTGCTGCATTCAGCTTGGTCCATGTTAGCAGCATTACTTTGCTCCAAAGTCCCCTCTTGGTCAGCACTTGAGGCCTAAGGCTTCAGCTCCTTTAGCTCCTGGTGCTAAGCTGCTCATGCTGAACGAGGTAACTCAGAAGAGCAGAGTTCATCCAGTTCATTCTGGGACACTGAGAGGGGAGGGTGTGAAAACAGGAGCATTGTTTGGTGTTGCCTCCTCTCTGCCCTTCACACCTTTCAGTGCTTTGAAACAGCCAAGAGCTTTCTTCAAGAGTGTAATGAAGCAGCTGTTCCTTCTGCCAGGTCTGGCTCTCTCCAGTCTCTGCCCTTGACTGCTTTTGTCCCTCTTGCTGTGCCCTCTGTTCCCCCTGGGCTCGGTGGCTGCTGCCCAGGACTGTGGAACTGGCCCAGATCAAGTGCTCGAGAGCCTCATTTCTCTGCCCTTGGAGCTGCCTGGGCACAGCAGCCTTTTCCATCTGCAAGCTCCATATGGACAGGGAGTCCCCAGCTCCGTTCCTTGCACAACCTCCAGGAGCCCAGGGCTGCCATCTCAAGTCCCTGCTGGCACTGAGGGCTCCCAGGTGCCTCAGGCTGCTGTGACACCACTGCAAACAGGAGGCAAGAGTGGCAGGGGCTGTGCTCAAAGTCAGCTCCATTTGCTGCTGCTGCTGCTGCTGCTGCTGCTGCTGCTGTGGGGTCATTTGTCCAGCCCTGCCCAGACTCAGGGATCAGCTCCAGGCCCTGCTGCTGCTCCCTCGGGATCAGCCACAATGTGGTTGTTGCTCTCAGTGCCAGCAGAAGCAGTGGCTGAAGCAGCAGGTGCTGACAGTGCCCCAAGCCCCGGGGCCAGAGGGGTCCCTTGGCTGTGGGGCTGGGAGGGAGCTGCCCCTTGTTCTCACTGTGCCTCACGCAAAGCTGGGCCCCTCACAAGTGGGGAGCACAGCAAACAGGGAGCCTGCCAGTCTCTTCCAGCCGTGTCTGCTCAGAGTTTGGCCCTTGGAGCTTCAGGTGGACAAAGGCAGCTGCTTTTGGTCCCTCTGGGTGTCCCTGTGTTCAGCAGTGCTGCTCCATCAGTCTGTGCACAGCAACGGGGAAAAGCCTCAGCCCTGCAGGGGCCAGGAGCTGCCAGGCTCTGTGGGAAGGGAGCTGCTCCACATGGGAATGAGGAGAAAAGGACATTCTTCTTTCAGGACATGTTTTCTGATTTAGAAAAGAAAAATAAAACAAAAGAAAGGGAAAAAGAAATCAGAAAAAAATGAAATATTAAAAGAAACTCCAAATGTGTAGTGAAAAATTTTCTGTAAACTTCAATTAAGAGGTAAAACTGATATTTTGAATATGAGAACTCAGTTATTTACTTTGAAAATGTTCTGATGGCATGGATCCATCTTACTCAGCAGCCTGTTTTTAAATATTTTGGGGTTTGTTTCCAACATTGTTATTTTCAATTGTGAAGTATTAGGAAATTGATTGTGCCCTGCCAGCTCCGAGCAGGACTGGGAATCTAAACTCTGTCAAATCTCAACTCTTTAGAAGATGCCCTTCCTTCTCACCCTGTGAATGAGCTGTACATTCCCTCTGAAACTGTCAGTGGTTTCTTAAAGACAGAAAGTCCCACTTACAGCTTTTTGCTCTGGTTTGGAAGTGGAGAAGGGCAATTCCTCATCCATCAACTCCAGACTGCACTGCCTTAGGAACAAGGCCCACTCGCCAGGTTTGGCTCACTCGTGGTACTCCTAGAGGAGGAAGAAAGTGCAATTGCACAGTTCCAGCCCAACAGGAATGAAGAGTGGGACAGACAAAACATCCTGTGCAGATACAGGCGTTCAGCTGGGACTGTGGAGTGTTTGGGTTCTTGCCAATTGGATGTGTATCCCCCACTGCAATCTCTGGGCCTACAGGAGAGTCTCACTCACCTGCACAAGCAGAAAGCTCAGTCGCTGTGCTCAGAACAGGCTCGTCTGATGCAAAGCTGTCAGAGCAATGGGAGGGCAGAGCAGGCCCAGCCATGCCCAGGGCTGAGCCCCAGCAGAGCCCTGGCAGAGCCCAGAGCAGCCTCAGCATCTGCAGAGCCCTGCTGGAAGGAGAGAAACCAGAAATCACCCATCAGCTGAAGGCTCCTGTCCCCTTGTCCCAAGTGCCCGCAGTGCCCAGGCCATGCTGGCTGTGCTCAGAGCTGTGCCCAAACCTCCCCATCATTGCTGCCTCTGGGAGGAGAGCAGGAGGGCAGGACATGTGCCCAGCCTCCAGCCAGCCATGGCAGATCCTCCTCCTCAGCAGCTGCCCAGAGCCAAAGAGCAGCTTGGCAGCCAACTGAAGAATTCCTTGCATCCACCCCAGCCAAGGGGGAACCTTTGGTGCCCAGCCAGGCTGTGCAATGCCCAGATCTGGGAGCATCCCCTGGCTGTGCACTCACCTGCACATTGGGTGTGGAGTGTGTCTTTGCAGAAGGTGCCAGAATCGAAGTCAGTCTTCTTCAGCTGCAGATGGCTGGGTCGTGGAAGAAGTGCTCATCCTTGAGGGTGTCCCTGGTGTCTCCAGCAGCAGCCCCACGTGGTCCAGCTTCTCCAGGGGCTCCTGCTCCTTCCCTGGGGGCAGAGCAGGCTGTCCGGGTTCTGCCCAGGGCCCCAGGCATCAGTGAACCAGGACAAGCAAAACCAGCTTGGATGGTGGCCACCAGTGCTTGCCAGAGCAGCTCAGCTCCAGCACAAGAGCTGTGTGTTCCCATCTGATGATCCCTGCTCCAGGCTACAAGCAGCACAAAACAGTTTGGTTTTCTTTGCTTCTTATTGCCAAGAGATGTGTGCAGCTGTTACTTACCAGGCCCAAACGGTGCCTGTGGATCTCTCCCATCTTCTAGGGTAGAGCCCTGCAGCCAAGGCTCATGGAAGAGATCTTCCAGTGATGGCCTGTCCAAGGAGTGCATGGATAAACACCACTTGATAAGATCTTTGCACTCTGGGGAGAGAAACCAGAAACTGCCAGTCACTTGGAGAAGGATGCTGTTCACTTTGCCCCCCTGTTCCCATGCCCTGCCTATGCTGGATGTGCTCAGAGTTGTGTCTAAAATTTCCAGTCAATTCCCTGTTTTGGAGGAGAGCAGGAGAGACATGTGCCACCTCCTCAGCAGCTGCCAGCACCTCCTCATTAGCCTGCTGCTGTCTCATAACTCTGGTATTCCCCCTGTGCTGTAGAGATGAGGATTTACCTTGAGAAAGGTGTTGTGGGAACAAGAGCTCGCCCCAGATGATGTCCCGGCCCCTCCTGAATGGGTGCTTCCCGCAGACCATCTGGTACAGCAGGATACCCAGGGACCAGATCGTTGCTGCCTTGCCATGGTAACATCTGAGCTGGGTCCATTCTGGTGGGCTGTAGGACAGGGTTCCTATGGAATACAGATGGAGTTCATCAGGGGATGCTGCTGCTCCCAGAACCACACCCGAGCATCCCTGGGCATGCAGGGGCTGCACCAGTGGCACATGGGGTGGATCTGCTGCCCTCTCGCCAGCATCTGTGACTTGGGTACAAACTTGGGGTTCTAAAAGAAGCCACTGGTGCTGGAAGAGGGCAGCAGAAGACCTGGGAAGGCCTAACCATGACATGCCAATGAAAAACCCACCCAGTGGTGAAGAAAAACCACTCTCCTTCCTGCCTGCATTGCCCCAAAAACCATTAATAAGCCAAGGCAAACAAGGGGAGCAGAGCAGTCCAAGCCCTTCCTCACCTGCACACCAAACCAGCCAGGGCACAGGGTCTGACCCCCCTCTCTGCTATCCCCATGGGAGTTTTTGTCAGGCTGGCTGCCCCAGCCCCAGCCCAGGGCAGAGTGGGTGCTGAAGGTTTTCGGCAGCGCCGGGATCTGGTCCCCCCACCCAAAAGCAACTTGGCTGAAGAAGCAATCCCATGACCTGCAGCAAATGGGGCAATCCCTGGTGCTACACCCAGGCTGGGCCATGAGGTGCCCAGGAGCATCCCCTGGGAGGGCTCACCTGCAAATTTGGTGTAGACTGTGTCCTGGAGGAAGGTGCCACAGCCAAAGTCGATCAGTTTGACCTGTCCGGTGCACAGGTCCAGGAGGATGTTGCCAGGTTTGATGTCTCTGTGCAGCACCCCGCAGCTGGTGCAGTGCCGCACGGCCTCCAGCACCTGGCAGAACAGCCCCCGAGCCTCCTCCTCCGGCAGGAACCCCCGAGCCAGGATGAAATCACACAGGTCCTGGCACCGCTCCGGACGCTCCATCACCATCAAGAAGCTGGTGGGGAGCTCGAACCATTCCAGGAGCTGAGTTACACCTTGGAACCCAGTGGACACCTTGTCCAGCAGCACGATCTCCAGGGGCGCACGGGTGCCATCGGGCTGAGGGAGGACCAAGCTGCTCTCAGTGGGGCTGAGGCTCTGCCAGGGCTCTGTGCCAGTGCCCCACCCAGCCCGGGATGCTCGGCGCCCCCCCGCTCACCCCTCGCCCGCTCTCCCTCCGGGGCTCCCGGCGGCTCCCACCCTGCCGGGCCCCAGCTCCTCGCCGCCCGGCTCGCCCCGGCTTCTGCCGCTGGCCCCAGTGGCTCACTCACCAGCTCGCCCCAATGCCGGATGCGATCCCGAGACACGCATTTGATGGCCACCTGCGAGAGCAAGGGGCAGCAGCGGGCTGAGCTCGCCGCCCGCCCCGCCGCACCCCGTCCTTCTCCTCCTCCTCCTCCTCCTCCTCCTCCTCCTCCTCCGCCCGCCGCCAGCCCCGCCACTCACCGGGGCGCCGTCCGCCAGCCGCGTCGCCGAGAAGACGCTGCCGAAGCCGCCTGTGCCCAGCAGCGAACCCAGGCGGTAGCGATCCTGCAGGGCCTCCTGCGCCTTCCCTGCGGGCGACACGCGGCCGTCAGCGCTCGGCCCGGGGCCAGACACGGCCCCCGACCGCCCCCCGAGCGCCCCGGGCTGGGCATTCCCACCCGCCCCGGGCACCGGCGGCTCGGGGCCGGCGGCCGCGCTGCCCAGCGGCGGAGCTCGGGCCGGGGAAACCGCAGCGGAGGCGGCAGGAGCGGCCGAGCCGCGTGTGTCCTCCGCGGGCCCCGGGAGGAGCTGGTAACGGGGTCGGGCTCGGGGCTGGACCCTGCGTCGGGGCTGGGGCCGGGCTCGGGACAGGCGGAGCCAAAGGGTGACGATGCCGCCCCAGCCCCAGCCACTGATGCCCGCCCAGCAGCGCCACTGCCACGATGGCGAGAACCGGGCGAAGGCGAGAGCGCGGCGGGACGCCCAGGGGCGGGGAGGGGGCAGCCCCGCCCGGGGCCGGGGGCGGGTTTGGGGCATGGCCCGGGCTGGCAGGGGAGAGGGAGAGCGAGAAAGGAGGGGGACACCGGGAGAGGAGGGTAGGAGTGGGAAAGGGAGACGGGGAGATGATGCGGGACAGCGGGAGAGAGAGATGAGAAACAGGAAAAAGAGTCGAAGAGAGTCCTTAGAATCGCTGCGTTCGCTGTTGCTGCTGCCGCTGCCGCTACCGCCGCTGCAACTGGCGCTCCGGGGCCGTTAGTCCGAGTGGTCGTTTGTCCGAGTGGCCGTTTGTCCGTTCCCCGCTCGCCCCCGCGCGCCCCACGGCCGAGCCCCGCGTGCCCCAAGGGCAGCCCCTGAGTCTGTCCAAGCACGGGAACTTAGCTGTGTTCAGCCCAGATCCAGAGGCTTGACACAATGGCAGAGCAATCCCCTCGGTTGCTGCTGTGCATTGTCCCTGCTGAGGGTCAAACACCAGCAGAGCACATTCCCTGTCTGTAGAATTCAGACCTGACACAAGCACTGCACTTATGTCTCCAGCACAGCTCTCCAGGCAAAACAGGGAAAGGCAAACTGGATGTAGCTTATGTTTAGAATTTTAGAGTGTATAAAACTCACTAAGTCATAGATCTTCAAGGTGAGATCCATTTGGAATTAATAGGATGGACAAGTAGTGCAACATGGAAAAGGGGAGCACACAAATAAATAGAGGAAAACACCTTAAATTGTTTCTTTCCATTTTCATTTCATTTCTTGAAAGCTGTTGCAGTTTTCCAAAAATCTTTTCCACAGTCCTGTTTGCTCTCTTCAAGAACCTTTTGTGGAGAATGAGGTTGAGCTCCTGTCACAAGATGTGCCACCAATTGCAGCTTCTCTTGCTTTCCGCACTGTGTGTGCAGCATGACTTTTGCAGCAAAGCAGGACAAATGTTTGGAGAACTTTACAATTTGTCCTTTCTTTTGCTTGTGGGCTGGAGCGTTGTGCCATTGGCAAGGTTTTCACTGTTACTGTTCTAACCTAAGAAAACATGAAGTGATACCAGGAATTGTTAGGGAATGCAGCCCTGACTGAATTCAGAGGAAGAATCTCCAGAGGCTGCAGCCAGAAATAGAGAGTTGTGTGAGAATCATTCCAACATCTCCATGGCCATCTTGAAAGTGATCTGGAACATAAAAATGGGCTGACAGAGGTAGTTTGTTTCTGTGCTCAGTTGAGATGATTCTACATCTCTTGTGCTGGTATAAATCAAGAGCACAAGCAGTTCATGATAAGCACCAGAACAAGCTGGACCTCTCAGAGCAGACAAATGACTGAAAGAACCTGAAAAGGAGAAATGCAGATAATGCCTTGGTGATCTTTGTAAGAAGGGTATTTTTTTCTAATAATTTCTAATCCATTCCCTCTGCTTTTGTCCTTCTTAGCAAGGCCATTGGCATCCCAGATTGCTCATGCAATGAGACCCCTGAGCTTCTGGAACATGAAGGTGCCCTGCTCCTCTGCAGGGACACTCAGGGTGAAACCGGAGCAGGGAGCTGGAGCTCTCTCTTGGGAAGCCTCCTCCCAGCTGGAATTTGTGCAGTGCTGGGAGAGGAGCAGGGGGAGCACGATGGGTGCTGTGTGGAAGGAGCAGGAGGTTTGTGCCGCAGGACATTCCGTCTGTGCCGCTGCCCCGCGATCGGCGGCCGTGCCCAGGGCTCTGGGCTTGGCCCCACATGCTCTGAGCTCTCTGACACTGCGGGAGCTCCCCGGGCTGGGCTCAGGTTCCTCTGGGACTCTGCAGCAGGCTGGGCTCCAACTGGGATCAGCAGCACCTGGAAATACCTCTGGGCATCTTCAGTTTCTGCTGCTCAGACGAAGCAATGAAGCGAGTCAGGAAGTTCTGGTTTTTCTTTGTCCTGGTGGATTTTTTCATTTTATTTGACACTGCAGAGGCAATTTCTGTGATGGCCTCTGTAAGCTGATTCTATTTAAACAGCACCAGCAACAGCACTGTGTTTGAGCAATGCCAATGTGGCCTATTTGGCTTTTTTTCTCCTTGACTTAGTGCTCAGGGCCTTGTGAGCATTTCAAGATGTGCTAATCATGATGCCTGCAAATAAAGACTGAGTTCACTCTCATGAAAGCACCATGGGTAGCACTGATCAAAAGAGGCAACTGCAGTTTCAATGATAAAATTCAAGTGGCAACCAGAAGAGAAGAAACAGCAGCCTTGACCTCCAATTGATAAGGCAAACACACCAAGAAGTCTCCTGCTGTCACCTCAGGGTGAGTAAAGCAGTGCTGAAAACAGTGCTGGAACCTGATCCTTTCTTTCTCTGAAGGTTGGTTCAGGGCAGCACAGCTGGGCCTGAGCAATCAGGGCTGTTTGTGGGTGATTGTTGCTCTACTCCAGAATTGCCCTGGAAAAACCCCTGGGGAAGGCAAGGCAGGAGCAGCTGGGAAGGGCTGGCGCTGCTGCTGCTCCTGCTGGGAGCCCCGGCTGGGCCAGGCTGGCGCCCACTGCGCTGTGCTCCTGCTGCTGCCAGAGCCGGGCGGGACTCGGGGACAGGGAATGGACACGGGGGGACAGCAAAGGCCTGGGGCTGCAGTGATGTTCGTGCTTGGGCCAGAGCCAGCACAGAGCTTCGGGCAGCCATTAACCCAGAGGGGAACGCTGGGAAAGGCTCCATTTCAGCCTTTCTTTACTTGTCGCTGTGAAGTGACTGAAGAGAAAGGAGAACCAGCAGGGCCTGATCCCTTCTGCTTTGGGAGGAGCCCTGAGCCTGGGGCTGTGAGGGGCTGAGAGGGGCTTTGAGGGGCTTTGAAGGGGCCATGAGTGGCTGTGAGAGACCATGAGGGGCTGAGAGTGGCTGTTAGTTGCCTCAGCCCTGGCAGGAGGTGTCCCACCATGTCCCCAGGGCAAGGCAGCTGTGAGAGGCCATGATCACAGACATGGCAGCAGAGCAGGCTTGGAGCACCTCTGAGATTGTATGTGACCCTTCCCCAGCTGCAAATCACACCAAAATCCCAAAACTAGGACTTCCCATCTTTAGAATCCACTGGCATCTTGGAAGGGACTGTACAGCTCAATCCCACTGGGAGAAAGAAGGAATTCTTTCCAGTGAGCTGACATCCAGCTATTATTAATAATGTAAGATTTAAAAGGATAACATTCATAAGTAATACTAATAAATAATAACAACCATAACAAGAAATAAACCTGCAAATCCCAACACACAGCACCACACCAAAATGACAAACCTCATTTTTCTTTACTGTCACAAGGCCCATGAAAACAAACCCTGTTAATTTTCCCCACTCATGTCCTCCCCACCAGATAAACGAGGCTGTTTTCACTGTTTAATATAAGTTATAGTTGATGGTGGAGGGAAGAATGGGGAGACACCACCAATTTCCATGTCAAACCCAGTAGGTGAACTCCAAAGAAGAGAGAATAAAATGGGATGTGGCAGGGGCTGGTCAGATGTTGCTCTAAAGGGCCCCATAACCATCGCCAAGCAAACAGGAGGGAAAGATAAACCCCTAAAAACCAGCGTGTGTGTTCAGGGACTCAGCTGTGAGGAACTGGACACACACAGAGGCAGCTGGAACAGTTCTTTCCTCAGGCTGAGCTTTCCAGCCAGGGCACTCAAGTCAATCAAGTGCTTTCCCAGAGGATTCCATGGTTACCAACCACCCTTCAGGATGTGGCTCACAGGAGCACAGATCCTTTTTCAGGTCAGAAGAGCAGCAAAAATGACAAGAGATGCCCAATTCAGAGCTCTGCTCAAAAACCCAAAAAATAAAAATCAGTAGAACTCTGAAGCCCAGCTGTGGGCCCTGGAATCTCAGATCCAAGGGAAAACTGGAAAGGCTTTTTGCAAGGATTGACATGGTGCTGTCCATGCAACATTTCCATCCCTCCCATGGCCTCTTCCCTCAGAGTCCCCAGCAGCAGCAGCTGGAGCAGCACATGGAAGCTGCAGATGGAACTGCTGCCCACCCAGCCTGAGCCGCACAAGGATCCTGCTGACAGGAGCCCCAATATTCCCTCCCAGGGGCTCTGCAAACACTTCCCACCTGTTCTGTCTGCTCCAGGTAGACACAGCAGGGAAAATCCTGTCTCTCCTTTGGGGCAAGGCCAGGAGCCCAAAATCACACTCAAAATGCTGGATTCTGGCCCATTTCTGCACCTGGAGAGATGGGGGTACAGCATTATCCAGAGAAACTTCCTGTGCTTCACACTCCAGCCTGCAAACCCAGCCCTTGGACAGTGGTTTTATAAGGACCACAAGTAATAAAGCAAAGATAATTACATTTAAACCATGACACTTCATTCTCTGTGGTAGATTCATCTATTCTATGCCATGAAACACATCTTCAATTAGGCTGCAATTAATGGGTCTGAAGCCTGAAGTAACAAAACCAAAATAAAGAACTCCAGGTTACCTTTCAAAGGTTGAAAGCCATAATAAATATGTTTTTCTCTTTAAAAATAAATGTGTTTTTCTCTTCAGAACACTTTTCAGGTATATGTGACATGTACAAGATAGAGGGTGTAGTGTGTTGATGTTGGCTGGATGCCAGGCACCCATCAAAGCCTCTCTCTCACTCCCCTCTGCAGCTGCACAGGGGAGAGGAAATAGAACGAGGGGTTCATGAGTTGAGATAAGGACAGGGAGAGATCCCTCATCAAATACGGTCATGGGAAAAACAGACTCAAATTAGAGATATTGAATTATTGCTGACAAAATCAGAACAGGAAAAGTAAAATAAAACCTTAAAAGTGCCTTCCCCCCACCTCTCCCTCCTGCCCAGGTCTATCTCCTCCCCCAGCAGAGCAGGGAGACAGGAATGGTCAGTTATGGTCAGTTCATCATCTGAGATTTCTCCCACTGCTCAGGGAGAGGAGTTGTTCCCCTGCTGCACTGTGGGGTTCCTCCCACAGGAGAGTTCTCCAGGAACTTCTCCCATGTGAGTTCATCTCACGAGCAGCAGCTCCCTGTGAACTGCTGCAATGTGAGTCCATGCCACGGGCAACAGTCCCCCAAACCTGCTGCAGCATGGGTCACTCTCCTACGGGGTCAGTCCTTCAAGGACAGGCTGCTCCAGCTGGGCAGCAGAGCCCCTCTCTGCAGGGGTCACAGCCTCCTCCCAGGCATCCCCCTGCTCCGGCCTGGACTCCTCCTCCAGGGGCTGCAGGTGGATCTCTGCATCCCCATGGATCTCCAGGGGCTGCAGGTGGATCTCTGCATTCCCATGGATCTCCAGGAGCTGTGGATGGATCTCTGCATCCCCATGGATCTCCAGGAGCTCCAGATGGATCTCTGCATCCCCATGGATCTCCAGGAGCTGCAGGGACACAGCTGCTTCACCATGGTCTTCACCAAGGGCTGCAGAGGAATCCCAGTTCCAGTGCCTGGAGCAGCTCATCCCCCTCCTCCTTCACTGACCTTGGTGTTTGCAGAGCTGTTCTCCTCACATATTCTCACTCCTCTCTTCTCTGGTCGCAATTACAACTGTGCAACAACTTCTTGGTTTTTCCTGTCTCCTTAAATCTCTTCCCACAGAGGCGTTACCACCATTTATAATTGGCCCAGCCTTGGCCAGTGTCATGTCCACCTTTGGAGCCAGCAGGGATTGGCTCTGCCCAACATGGTGGAAGCTCCCAGCAGCTTCTCACAGAAGCCACCTCTGTGGCCCCCCTGCCCCCAAAAAACCAGGCCATGGTACCAAGGGGCTGTTGTGACACTGGGGGCTGCATGGATCCAAGGGGCAAAAGTGACATTGCACAGCCTCATGGAACCAAGGAGACCACTGTGACCCTATGGGGCCTCATGGAATCATGGAGACCTTTGTGACACTGCAGGGCTTCATGGAATGAAGGGGCAGTGGTGACACTGTGGGGCCATGGAACAAAGAGGCAGCTGTGACACTGCAGGGCTTTGGTGGAACCAAGGGGTCAATGTGACACTGTGTGGGTACGTGGTGCTGAGGAGACCATTGTGATGCTGCAGAACCTAATGGAGTTGTTGGAAATTATATAACTTTTCATTTTTTTAAATGTAACTTTAGTCAGGGGTTTGTTCACCTTTGCGCAGGGGGAGGGGAAATGAAGTTTCTCTTCAAAAGACTCTGTTCAGCGAGGTTGGGTAAGGCCTGATGAGCTTAATGTCTACAGACTAGGAGTAGCCAGAAGATACACAGGAGGTAAACAAACATTACTGAACATCAACCCCTGGCACAGCTGGAGATACCTGGTCTGGGAAAAGATTGATAAGAGAATCGAAGAATGAGAACCTAATTAACATCAAAGGTGAAAGGATCAATAACCAATAGGAGATCAAATACTAAGAGTTATGTCATTTAAGACCAATGAACCTGAATTTCTTTGGGTTTTGTCTGTATAAATATGGGAAAAGTCTAGTAAAGAACCATGTGGGATTGAATGATTTTCACTGCACAGCCCAGGCATGTGTGGATGGAATAATTTCTATTGCACATCCTGGCCAGAATAACATCCTGGCCAGAATAAAGTAATGTCTTGGGCTACTCAAATTCCTCTTGGACAATCTCTGAAATATCTTCATCAGCTGAGTGCTGCCAGAGCACAGAGCTCCTGAGGAATTGCCTTTCTCTACTCCACCATCACACAAGAGCTGGCTGCATTCCCAGGTTTTCTGATCCATTGTATGTAATAGTAATAAATGTCTTATGAACTCCTCAGTCCCGACTAAGTCCCTGTTTAACAGCTCTGTGTCCCAGGTGGTACCTGGCATGGAGGGAAGCAGAGGAATACAGGATCACAACAGCGACTGAGGAGTCATTCACAGACATCAACATGAAGAAACAGGAGAGACTCGTGGATTTCACAGGCTGCTGCATTTCAGCAATCCATATCACACTGCAGAGACTGATGATGATGAGGCCTATCCCACAGTGTCACTGAGCCCCCTGGGCACCATGAGGCCCCCAGTGCTACAATGGACACTTGGTCCAACATGGCCCTGCAGTGTCACAGTGGCCCTTGGGCACCAAGAGTCTGCAGTGTCGCATGATCCCCTTTGTCCCACGAGGCCCTGCAGTGTCACAAGGTTCTCTTGGTTCTGTGAGGTCCTGCAGTGTCACAATTGCCCCTTGGTTCCACGTGACCCCACAGTGTCACAATGCCCTCTGGGCACCATGAGGCCCCACAGTGTCACAGGGTCACCTTGGTCTCATGTGTCATTCACACAATGGGAACAGCACTGATGAGTTCTGATCATCTCTTTCCCCTTCCTCCAGGGAAGGTCAAGGCCCTTCTTGTCTGCTCTCTCCTGCTAGGACAGCTGTGAGGAAGAACATTTCTGTCTCTCTTAGCAGCAAAAAAACCTGCATAGGTGGTTCACAGAGTGGAAACAAGCAGGTGTATGAACTTCTGAGTATATTTATATTTCCTAAATGTGCTCTGTGCTTTGTAAAGCTAACGATGCCATCTGCCAGAGGACAATGGCACTTGTGCCTGCAGAACCCCTTGTGAGTGCACAGGAGAGATGCTCCCCAGCCAGGGCTGCTCTCCTGGTGTGGGTGACAGACACCGACAAGAAGGGCAGAGGAGAGAGAGATGTCAGGGAGAGACATTAGCAATGATCCTGTGCAAGGCAGGCGAGATAAAAATCACTGTGACACTGGGGATTTGTGAAAAACGAGGTCCACTCTCCTGTTAGGATTAAAAGGGTTTAATAAAAGACAATAGGGGACAGATAAAAGCAAAAGGTCAGCGCTGGGTGCTTTGGCATTCAGCCGAAAAAGCACCCCTGGTATGGACAGAGACACCCTTTACATACCCTTCAGCCTAATGCATATTCATAAACAGTTAACATATTCATATTTTTCTCCAAACTCTTTTGCACATTCTGGGAACTGATCCGCCTCCTGGGAGCATGCGCAGTCGTCTGTCATTGATCTGTTCTCATCCCAGATTGTGGTTCCTGCAGCGACAGGTGCTGATAGTTGGAGTGTCAGAGGCAGGGTCCGTCCGGGGGATGTTATCCAGTTCAAGCAGACACTTCAAGCATTCTAATCAAACTCTAACAGCTATTTTACTGCTATTAAACTCAGCTAGTACTAGAAAGAAAGACCTTAGTCATCATTACACAGCAATTTTTCACAGCCAGGCTACCTCTGTAAGAAAAGAATTCAAACAATACACAGAGTATCCATTGTGATATTTGCGAAAAGCCAACATTATGACATGTATTTATCGCAGGGACATTGGGGACA